>OW240917.1:51070595-51082189 GCA_933207985.1 Pelobates cultripes | reverse complement strand
CCGGAAACCGGAACCTGAAATAGAAGTTCCTGGCCGTGGAGCGCGCTGTGAAGCCGGCCCACGCTCCAAGACAGGTAAGTAATTCTTCACATTCGCTCCATAAGACGCACAGACATTTCCCCTCACTTTTGAGGGGGAAAAAAGTGCGTCTTATGGAGCGAAAAATACGGTAATTGGTACTTTCAAACAACAAATGCGTGTTAATTAGTTAGTGATGCTTATTAAAATATTTATGCATACAGACACAATTTGTCAGTGAACTAGTCTGGATTAAAAATAGACAGATTTTAAATATCAAATCATAAGTATAACTATCATAGGTCTACTATTTTTTTTTGCTGGCATGATATTTTCTAAAGCAGTTTCTTAGTTTGTGCTAAGGCAGGAATGTCACATTTAATAGATCTCAACTAAGCAACTATTGGTTCTATTACTGAGAATTGAAAAGAGTCTGGAAGCAACAGAAGCCAACCACAAAGGGGTAGACAACACATACAGAGAGGAGCGACAAGTGCTAGATTGTTTGTTGCATCACTAATGACAGTGTTCCGAACTGCGTCTAGATGCACCATCGGCCCAAGAACTATGCCTTGAGAACTTTATGGGATTTCATGGCCAAGAAGTTGTACATTTTATCAACATACACAATACCGAGCATCAGCTGGAGTTGTGCAAAACATGACCCACTGGACTCTGGAGACCTGGAAACATGTTCTTTGGAGTGAAAAACCATACTCCACTGTCTGGCAGTGTGATGGAAAAATCTGAGTGTGGTCGATGCCAGAAAAATGCTAACTACTGAAAGCTTTGATGGAGGAGGAATAATGGTATGGGGTTGTTTTTCTTGGTTTGAGCTAGGCCCCTTATTTCCAGACAATAGGATGGCTCCAACGTTGTGGCAAAAGTTTCCAGCATGACTATGCCTCTGTTCACAAAACAAAAGCAAGATTTGATAAGAGATCAATAAAAAAATAAGTGCCAGACTTCACAAATACTCCTTCTGGTGAATCGGCACACATTTCAACAGACAGTTCATAAAAATTGTGGAAGGTTTCTTCAGAAGAGTGTTGTCTGTTCTAACTGCCAAGAGGTCTCAACACCATGCACATGGTTTTTGGAATGTCTAGCAAGCACATAAAGGTGTGATGTCCAGGTATCCAAATACTTTTGGTCATATATAGTGTATCTCCTCAGTATGAATCTCAGTAACCAGAGTTCTGTGACCGATAACTGTAGTGTATCAGTAAAGGTTTATTTGCAATGGAGCCAATATGTTTCACGAACAATATTGTAGGAGAAGAAATTGCATTGGACTACCAACAAATCACGTTGGAATGTCCAGGTATTAATGATTAAGAAGAGCTGGACCAGGCAGAACAGTTAATGAGGAACAGTAGAACTTTTAACTGCTTATGATTAGTGAATATTTAATAAAGACCAAGAGAAGGAGTATCAGTAAAGAGTCAAAGGATGCAGACGATAGGGCTATTTTTTTAAAATTTACAGGAATAGAGACAATAAGCTAGTTTATACCACACATCAATCATATTTCAAACTTCACAGAAATTTATGATAATACCTGATTGATGAGAGTCACATTGTAGTCAAAGGCCAGACTAATATAGGTTTTTGAAGCAGATCCAAACCAATATAACTTCTAAAAGAACTTGAGAGCTACACTTCACATGTTTGCAAAATTAGATACTTGAGAGTCTGATAAAAAGATGTTAGTGTTCTAAATGACTTGGATGAAAGATGCAATGGTTACTTAGTATATTAATTGATGGCAAATAGAAGGCAGAATGAAGACATCACAAAGATGTTTGATGTTACCAAGTGTGATGTGAAAGAAATGCAAAGCAAACACTAAAATTACCTTAGTAAAAATCCATGTGCTATTTCAGATAAACACAAGACCTTGCTTTGGGTAGCTTTTTGTCTAGAAGCTTATGCAAGGTAATAGAAATACATGTCAGAAATTACAGGAAAAATTACAAGAAATCTTTACTTGGATATTTGAAACAAAAAATAAAGAAATAGATTAAATATTGGAGATGTTCCAACTACAGTATATTCATTGATTTATAATGCATTTCATTGCTTTTTTGTGCTTCAATATGATTACCAAACTGTATACTTCACTCTCTTGGATGCCACGTGCAACCGGGCCTGAGATTGGCCAATCCTCACAATGTAATTTGCAGAAAAGTAATGATGGTCCTAGCATTCAAGTTAAATCCAGTGAGCAGATTTATTGAAGCGAATACAAAGCAATATTTCGGCCCACAACAGGGCCTTTGTCAAGCTTATATATTTATATATATTTTTTTCTATTGTATAGATATAGTATTATATATATTACTTTACAGCTTAATATTTTTAAAAATATTATCCAAAAAATATCCACAAATATTAAATAATTTAAACAGCTTATCCAAAAATATTAAATCGGAGTCAAAATTCACAGTAAAACCATTACTACAAAAAAATGCATGAATTAATTTCTTATGTATTGAATGTTCTAAAGGTCCTTTATTTATAACAGAGATGCACTGATTAACCACTTTTGATAACCTTTCTGAATAATATTATGAATGATGGTCCATACACTCATGTTAAATCCAGCGAGCAGATTCATTGAAGCAGATGCAAAGCAACGTTTTGGCCCATAACAGGGCCTTTGTCAGTCTTGAAAAAGGGTTGACCCCGTGGGTAACTGTAGTAATGGGGTTATACATCTCCTTGCCGGGACAATCTATCGGCATTTTGGTTGTCTTTGCCAGGCCGGTATTGAATTGTTACGTTAAAGGGCTAAACTCCATAATAGTAGGTGTCCATTATCCCATGCCACTTGATTAAGCCAAACTAGGGGGTTGTGGTTAGTGAGGAGGGTAAATTCTCCGTAGAGGTAGGGTTAAGAGCCCACTCTAAAGCCAGATACTCATTTTCAATGGCTGCATACCCTTCTTCTCGGTCTAGTAGTTTTCAACTTTGGTAGGCTATTGGGTGCTCCTCTCATTAAATGGCAATATTCTATTGTGCAACAATGAATCATGCACCCTTTGTGTGACAGTGGGTACTGTCCCCAGTCCATATGTTGGACGGTAAATTTACGGAGCATTTGTTTGAGGGTCCAATTGAACAGACCGTTAGTCTATGGGTGATAGGGGGTAGTTTGTATGGATTTAACGCCACAGAGGGTCAAAACCTGGTTCAAGATATCCAAAGTTAACTGGGTCCCTTGATCAGATAGAATCTCCAGGCAAATATTTTGAGTAAGGCATCTGCTATCATTTCCGCAGTGATGTTGGACAAGGCTACTGCCTCAGGGTTGCGGGATGCAAAATCCATGTGAGGATGTATCTTTTTCCATTCCGGCTGGGCTTGGGGAGGGGATCGACCAGAAAAATATACCGGATACAGGATAGCCGGTACTCGGTCCATTTGGATCCCAAGTGTCCGGCTAAGTGGTCCTCGCAGACTTTAGCGAGGCCGGTGGGTGTGGGGATAAAAATTGCAACTCCTAGTAACACTATATACTGTATCTGTTCTTTTTTAAAATCATCTAAAAATTTGTATCCATCTAAAAGATCTATGAAACACAACTCAAGACTCTCCCTTTTAGTGCAGTAGTATATACATATCGGTATAGCAGGCCATATTAATGAAGGTAAACGTTAACAGGGCATTCATAAATGTCATTACAGTTAATTTTAGTGCTTATGGCGCAACATGTTTATGAGTGTAATCCCCTGTGTTTTTTTTCTTTCCTAAACACATGTGTTCTGAAACTACCATTCCAAGGTGTTGTTTTTTGCATTATTTATACAGCTGAAAATGGTGGACTTTGTGTAATACTTAGAGTGTTCCTTTGAGTAATACTGTGAAAAAAAAAAAGAAAATAAAGTGCTACATATGGAATAATCAGCTATAAGATTTCATTAGGTTCCACGCTTCAAATATTTACACTCTACATTTAGAAGTTTGCATCGGAATTGTCCTAGTTTTCATCGACATTTATGGTCCAATATATCACAGGCATAACTATAATTTGGTTTACATTGATCTTTGGATACATTTTACATAATTTCTTGTGATACATTAGATGCTATTAAACCTAAATCATATTACTGTGTCCAATTGTTTTAGATGTTGCATTGAAATAGATAAAGATATGCCTAGTGCTCATCAGCTGAACGTCTCTCCTATTTGTCTATTAACGCACTGCATGAATGTACACCAGCATGAAATGATCGCTCTTAATATGATTAATTTCCTATTCTTTATTCTAGTCTTCGCTCTCCATTCTATCAGCCCCTGATGAGAGGAGAGCAGATTTAAAAAATGGAACATAATGATATTTCCTATTGAGTAGAACATGTTCCATTATGCCATTGAATAACATGACTTGTTTATGTAATATTTTGAATGCTTCATTTAACTCTTTTATTACCAGTGAAATCGAACATTATTTAAAAACAAATAACATTTTCACATAATCACATAAATATATTATCACAGAATCTTATGTATGTTTCAAACCTATATTAAAAAGTATGGACTATAAAATATTGTATGAAGTCAATGAATGGATATATTTTTCTCTCTCTTTGTTTTTTTTTTTTCTATTTCTGTTTCAATGCATTCCGACCTTGAATGCTGTGTGTGACTTGTTTTGTCGATTTTGTAAAAAAAAAAAAAAAAGAACATTTGGATGGTTTATTCTCCATTGTAATGCACTAAATGAACTCTTTGGTCAGAGTCAGAAGGAAATACATATCTCTGCTTTGGGTCATCTGGCGCTATCACCAATTTTGCTTTAATTTGTTTTACAAAAATTTCTGATTTTCTGCCGATCTTATTCTGGGCTTCACTAAATAATAATTATGTTAAAGTTAAATTTTTGAATAATTTTACTGCTTTTTATCATCTAGTGCCTGTCTAAATGCCCCATTTTTCTATGGTGAGAACATTTTTTAATTTAAGTCCATCAGACCATCAGCTGGCTCAGCTTGTTGAACATATACAAAACATATGTAAATAAATTTACCTCTGTCCCCTGTTATGAGCTTTAATTTCTTGAATATTTTATAACTACCTGCAGTTTAACGGCATATTGTTTGGCTGTTTATCCTTGTTTTTTGCATGTATGAATGTACAATTCTGCTTCTGGGAACTCTCTGAATCCTGCCATTCTCTTTAAATCCTGAGCTGTAACTACTATCCAGTAAGCTCCAATTTCTATGGGCATATCCTGTCTTTGCTAATCAACATCTGCCACCATTGAGAATTTATTTTCTAGTACTTTTTAAGTATTTAGTGGAGAGAAAAAAAACAGCAAAGAACTTTGTGTGCAATGGAAAAAAATGGCATTTTAATTTGTTTTCAGCTACTTTTGCAAAACATTGATCATTTTACTGCCAGGCAATAAATATATATATATATATATATATATATATATATACATACATACACACACACACACACACACACACACCCCCCCCCCCAAAAAAAGGCATATAAATATATTTCAGTCTGTTTTTATTCACTCACTGTTAATAGAATGTATATTTTCATATACAGTTAAAGTTAATGAGTTAATGATTCAAAACGTTACCTTTAACATAATTATTATTAGCAGCAGAAAATCAGAACTTTTTGTAAAAAAAAAATAAAACCCCTAAAAACATCCTACTTCAATTCATTGGATATTTAAACACTTTGGGGGAGATATATTTTTGTGTTCTGTTTTAACAAGTGGTGCAAAAATTTTTGAGAGGAGTCACCAATTTTTATTTTGATAGCTACATTTGAGAAAAGATAATTTTGTCAAATTATTATTATTTAATTACATACCTACTGTAAGGGTATAGTAGGTAGACACTGAACTGCCCACTTCCGTTATTTAAATTGCAGCCCCCACCAGATGCCTATGTTTGGGATATGGGAGTGACTATGTGTTACGCTACTTGGGTGATTTGGATTGGAACTCAACTGCAGCTTGTAAAACTCCCTAATTACAATAGTGAAGAAACTGAGAATCTTTAAAGTATCAATACTGTAGCTTTAAGAAAAGAGAGAATCGCTGGTAAATTGATTCAAACTAAGTTTTAATAAGTGTTAAACTTAAATGAATTGCATTTAGGCAATAATCCAATAAGAAGAAGTGCAAGTAGTCAACAACACAAAGTCCATTAATAAGTATTTCCTCAGAGATGCATTAAGTAACATTCTTTAGGTTAATGTGAATAATCTTCAATAGTAACTTTAAGCAAGTAGCTGAGAATATTTGCAAAGCAGGAACAGTTCATTGTTAATAAGCATCATGGGAGTTGTCCTCCATATAATTAGTAGCTTGAAGCACTAAGTGTATTTGCAATGCAAGAAACAGTTCATTGTGAATAAGCATGATGGGAGTTGTCCTCCATATAATTAGTAGCTTGAAGCAGTGAAGATTTAAGTAAGCAAGCATTAGTTCATTATTAAATGATATTGTAGACAAATAGCTGAAAGATATATTTAAGGTTAATGTGAGTAGTCCTCCAATAGTTCAGAGATATTGTCCACTTGTAAAGTAAGTGAGTTTCTATTCTCCTGTAATCCTCTGTGGCATGAAACAGACTTGTCTTAGCCCAGAAGGGTAGGATGACTTCAGAGCTTGTAGAGCCGGTGTGTCCCAGAAGCTAGCGTGCATACTCGGAAGTAGGACCCGCATTGCCAGAGCCTGCGGAGAGGTAAGTCTGGTGGAAGTAGCTCCCAGTATCACCAAACACCCTCTCTCTGGCACTGTCTCCCTAAATACCGTCAGAGCTGCGTCAGAGGGGGCGGGGTCCGGCTCCGCACAGCGGAGTGCCGAACCCGTAAGTGTTACCGCATGACACTATGTTTCTAGTAACTGGGCAGTAGTAGCTGCCCATTCACTTGCATTTTATTACAGTGAGCAACCACTGACAGCCTGTTGTTTAGCAAACATGTCCCCACTTACAGCATGGAGAGTGGGGTCATAGTGGTGGTATTAAACCTCTCTTGTACTAATATGGGGGTTATAGGCAGTTTTTAACTATTTGCCCATTAATTGCCCTTAATTCCTTAACAATTGATATGGCTCAGCCATTAGTCCATTTTGTTGCTTCAGAATTAGGGCATGTGGTGGCTCAGAATTTGTTTTGTTTGCGAATTGCCAATTGGCCTAAAATCGGCCAAGTCTTCACTCTGCCAAAACCGAATCTCTAAAGTGTATAGTCTTTGTGAACTTTCTGAATCACACTTTAGTGCACAAGTTATCTTATTTCTGAATCAATCAATCAAATATGTTACCCAGAGAAGAGAACATTATTGAATGTTGAAGTTTTGCTTAGGAATTTGTACAAATTCTATTAAGTAACCTTAAACCATATTTAACCCCTTCAGGACTGATGACTCAGATCATCATCTTAAACATGCCCTTGAGGACCAATTACGGTCCTGAACCGTCATAAAGGAAATATTTTACCTGATCGCCACAGTTCCCCCGCCGGCGATCGGCATTGCTCCCGGTCTGGGGGGAATGCCTGACAGCCCAGACAGTACCCCCTCGGCAAATTAGGCCCCCGCGGCCATGTGATAAAAAAATATGTACATGTGAGGTGTGATTCAGAGATTTATAACAGATAATAATGTTACAATGTCACTATTGATACATTTTAAAAATATATATTTTGAAATAGCAATCTCCTACTTGTACTTATAGCCCTATAACTTGCAAAAAAAGCATGTAAACACTGGGTGCTTTTAAACTCAGGACAACATTTTGAATCTATCTAGCAGTTTTATTTGTTAGCTTTTTTAGATAAGTAAAAGATTTTTCAAGTAAAATTAAAAAAAAACATGTTTTTGTTTAAATTTTTCACCATATTTTTTTTTTTAAGTAAATTATATGACAAGATACAAATAATGGTATTTAAAGAAAGTCCTTCTTGTCCTGAAACAATATATAATTTGTATGGGAACAGTAAATGAGAGAGAGGAAAATTACAGCTAAACACAAACACCACAAAAGTGTTAAAACAGCCCTGGTCCTTAACGTACAACATGGCCAAAACAGTCCGGTCCTGAAGGGGTTAAAAGTACACTCCAGACCAGTAAAGCACTTCAGGTTGCTGTGCTGCTTTTTCCATTTTACAAAAATTGTAGAAATTGGTACTTTTATAAATTAACCTTGTTACACCACCTGGCTTTCAATCAGACAACCTGTCCTGTTACTTTTTGGCTATTTAACTAAGTGGAGCCAAACGCAAGAAGCAGGCAATTGCTTAGAGCACCTACCTTGCAAAGACTTCTCATTTAGCTGCATTGGGAAGTAAATTATTGGACAGCCATAGAAAGCATGGCTTAGAATGGGGATTTTCCCAATTTTTCGATATTCCACAAAGAAAAAAATGCATAATTAATATATGTTGGACACTCCACGGCCCAAATAAAAACAATATATATATATATATATGAATTTTATTTTAATGTTTAAAAAATGTCTGCCACCCACCTTTTCCTAGGAAAAAGACTATAACATTGGCTGATCACATTGTGGGAGACATTGTGGATCTGAGATCATTCTGAACAATTTGGAAAATGCATAACCCCTAACTCTGTCACCTTTGGTGAATGCTAAGTGATCAGAAACCTTCCTCAACACTGTGTCTTATCTAAGGCTGAAAAAAAAACCTTAATTCCGTAATAAAACTGTCTCCATACAATAAACATTCATAATTTACCCGTTTCTTTTGCAATTCAATTTTAAATAATATTGCTTCATGTCTCTGAATTGAAATTGACCTATTTACATTGCTCAATAAGCAAATTACTCTGTGAGCTCACCTTCTAAGGATGGTAGGATCAATTATTTTTTTTTGTTTAAAATGGCATTTTCAACCAATTAAAATATTTTTCTTACTGTGCCATACACATCTAAAAGTGTATCCTGACAAGTTTTCTAAAGGGATTAAAGTCATTTCCTGGGGTTATAAGACACATTTGAATGGAATTGGACTACTAGGGTCCATCTCCATCGTGCCACATTCCCAATATAATAGAACAAGGGTACTCTGCTCTCTTTTTGTTTCTAGAAGTTTGGGATAGTAACTGGTGATGGAACTGGTAAAAAAAAAAGATGGGTACCACTCAGCAGATCCATGGTGATGAAGATAATTAATATTAAATGTAGGATGATCATGAGGATCCTCCTGTCTAGTGGAAATTACTTGATATGTATTCTCAGAATGTTTATTGGTATGGTTTGACAAGACAACAGATTCTGGATCTGATTCAGAGTCAATAATCTCAATAACCTTGTCCGTAGTACAATATTCTGACTCTATACTCATTTTGTGCTCTAGCACAGTTTTCCTGATCCCTTCTGCCCGATGAGACAAGGCTCTTTTACATCAAGTTTAACTGGGTTAACAGATGTGTCTTTATTATCATCAGATAAACTTGAAGGAGAAAATTGACCCATATGAATATTAATATTGTGAATTCCCACAGGTATACTTTTAAGGGTGGAGAATTTTCCTTATGACATTTTAAAGGAAATTAAGTTAAAAAACAATAGATAAAATGTTAACTAGTACGATTAAATATTAAAAATGTAATTTAGAATTTTAAATTATACTATTAAATATTAGGTATAGGTTTTTTAAACATTCAAACTTAGATTAAAATTATATAACGTTAGATAAAAGATACACATATTCTGAAGAGTTTAGAAGAAAAAAGAGGACATTATACTGTTCAAAGGGTGCTTTCTAACCTTGGGTAGTAGTTGATTAGTTAATGGGTTTCCTATATGTTTATAACTTTTTCTGATTATTTTATTTTTACTTTGTAATATTTATTTGCTGCCTGGAAGTGACGAGCATTATATGAACCTCTGTGTCTTGAAATAACATTATATTCCATGTCACTAAGGGCGCTATAGCTACTTGGGGGACTTGTGCACTTGTATTTTAAAGAACCAACATTTAGTCTATTTGACAGGCCATCTAAATAATGAACAACCAAATCACAATAATACAATCAAATAAGTCCCAAATCGCATGATAGACACAATTCTTCCATGTGATTCGGCTACTCATTGATTCAGAATTGCCAATATATGATTGTGAATGTAGGGTTACATAGTTGAAAAGAGACACGTGTCCAGCATAGTGATGTCGCGAACCCGAAATTTTCGGTTCGCAAACGGCGAACGCGAACTTCCGCAAATGTTCGCGAACCGGCGAACCGCCCGAAACGCCATTGACTTCAATGGGGAGGCGAATTTTAAAACACACAGGGACTCTTTCTGGCCACAATAGGGATGGAAAAGTTGTTTCAAGGGGACTAACACCTGGACTGTGGCATGCCGGAGGGGGATCTCCCATGGGCAAAACTCCCATGGAAAATTACACAGTTGATACAGAGTCTGGTTTTAATCCATAAAGGGCAGAAATCACCTAACATTCCTAAATCACAATCAATATGGATTGACACCTGACATATGACATATTGACACCTTGACATGGTGATTGACACCTGTCCTCAGAGCCCCTGATGCACACGGACACAGAGCAGAATAGAGACTGGTCCCCCTACATAGGGTCACTTGGCAGATATGGATTGACACCTGTCCTAAGGATCCCTGATACACACTGACACAGAGCAGAATAGGGACTGTTCCCCCTACATCGGGTCACTTGGCAGATATGGATTGACACCTGTCCTAAGGTTCCCTGATACACACTGACACAGAGCAGAATAGGGACTGGTCCCCCTACATCGGGTCACTTGGCAGATATGGATTGACACCTTGTTACAAACTATTTGTAACGGGCCCTTTAAATGGCAAATTGCCCTGCTTCCCTGGGTTGTGGAGAAGCCTACTTGCCAGCCTCCTCCCGCATGACTATGGCCCCTGGGAGATTGTGAAATGTATGCACTTTTATTTGGTGTGTATGGCCCTTTAAGACTGTCGGTGGGCATATTGGGGTTTATGGACTCTTTATGTGACTGGTGCTGGCCCTTTAAACACCTTTTTTGGGACATCAGGAAGATTGGGACACTGCCCCTTTAAGGCCGTGTCCTCAGACTTGTTGGGGACACTGCCCCTTTAAGACGGTGTCCCCTGTGTCCCCAGACCTGGTGCAAACCCTTTGTGCCTGCCTGGCTAATTCCCACTTGGTTCACTTGGTTCAGTAAATGGGAAATTATTTCAGCTACAGAGACTAAGTACCATTCAGCGATGGGACTTAGTCTTTTTTTCAGCCGTTTTTTTCAGCCTTATTTCAGCTGCAGAGACTAAGTCCCATTCGCGATGGGACTTAGTCGTTTTTTCAGCCTGAAATAGACCGACCTCACAGCCCAAATCTATGGAAATGTTTTGGGCAGGAAAATGTGCTTGCGGTCGGTCATAAAGGGACCTCCAGCTAACTTTTTAACCCCTGGATGGATTTGGCTGATTTTGGTTATGTTTATGTTTTAAGTGTGCTGATTCCAAATATGTAATTATGAAGATGGGATGTGTAGTTTTAAAGTTACAGGGTATGGCTAAAAACTGTATTTTTACTGCCTGTGTTTAATTA
>OW240917.1:51049946-51066596 GCA_933207985.1 Pelobates cultripes | reverse complement strand
CATTTTCCAGTGCGATAATATCCTTCTTTGGAACAGGTGGCCAAAATTGCACAGTACATTCAAGGTGTGGTCTTACCAGGGATTTATAAAGAGGCAAAATTATATTTCCATGCCGAGAATTAATGTCCCTACATATACATGACAGTACTTACTACCCTTATTCACTATCATTTGGGGTGTAATTTGATTGTACGTTCTTTACCCCAATGTGCATAACTTTGCATTTTTCTACATTAAATTTCATCTGCCATTTGAATGTTCAGTCCACCAAACTATCTAAATTCCTAAGCACTTAAAGGGACACTCCACTGCACAAATCCAAAATAAAGAAAAATCACTGTAAGCAGATTTACCCTTAATGAAAACTTGCATGCATTTAATCAGCATTTGTATATCTAAAAATAGCATTCAAAATCTGCAATTCACTTGTCTGAAGCCTTTGCAAGGTCTTTCTTCTTTCTCACCTCATGCATTTTGTGGCTCGTCAATCAGACTTCCCCATGCAGCTCAATGAGACTCTTTGTAAGGCAGGTGCAGAAAGGATTTGCATACCTCTAGAGAAACAAATTAAGGAAGTAACAGTACCTGCCAACTGCTTGAAAGCCAGGGGTGTGTAACCTGGTTAATTTAAAAAAAAAAAAAAAAAAAAAAAGATGATTTTTATGGAAAAACATAGGGCACACTCTTTATACATAAAGCATTTCAGCAAGTTAAAGTGCTTTAAGGGTCGGGAGTGTCAGGCGCATCCGGCTATCTGGCTGTGGTAAAGGAGCTAGGGAGTGGAACCCAGAGGACCCACAGGTAAGAAAGAGTTCAAACTATTCTAATTCGTTGGTGATTTTACTCCTTATTTACAATGGGCACAAGAGTAAGCCTACCCAGCACCATGAGTGAGCTGTGCTAATTATGGTGCTCTTTTCTCTGCTTAACATGTTGGAAAAGGAGAAAAATCATGCTTGGTTATTAGCAATTTGATTTGTAAAAAAATAAGTAAAAAAAAAAAAAAGTAAAAAAGAGTTTATTACACAAAATTCAGATGAACCGAAATGCTCTGTGTATGAAAGTTCAAAAAAGTAAGGTGTTACATGCAATGGACGAATGACAGTGTACAATTAATTTAAATGCTTACTGTATGTTTTGGGTTACCTTGCTAAGCAAAATATATGCAAGACGTGCAAATTCTATGTGTCTTACCCAATAGACTTTGCTCATGAGTGTAGTAAAAATGATGTGCTTTGTGCATGCTAAGCACTGTATATGGGTGGTTACTATTTCTAGTAAGTATTGCAAATGGGTGGATATTGGATAATATGTTTGCTAAGCATTGTTTATGGGAGAATATTTTGTAAGCTAAGCATTATGAAACAGTGGAACTCCATTGCTTCACTAAATTTTGGTATTCTTGATTGCATTGTAAAAGGCTTGAGTGTTACATATAAAAAGTGTTGTGTTCTGGAAAGTGATCCAAAGTACTCTAAGTTGGGCAGTTACTATGGAAACCAGTGGAACCAGCAGGAACATTGCATAGTGACCCTACAATGAACAATTGAACAATCTTTCAGAACAGACTGGTTTTATACATAATCCTCTTTCAATTGTTCACAAATTATTTAGGGTAATATTTATCAAAGCAAAACAGGTGCTTTTATTGGAATAAGTACTAATTTACTTCAATCGCCATTGCAACCAATAGAATGTCTCTCAACAACTGGCATTTTGCAACCAGAATAGTACCTGTTTTTATTTGTTAAATCCACCCCCCCTCTCTCACTGTTATCTAATATCAGTCCTGATATTAATCCATTTAAATAGCTTGTAAAAGTGAAATCATGCCATCAACTTGGTGTAGACTAGGGGTGCCCAAAAGGTGCCCAAAAGGTAGTTTTAAAATTAGGTCTAAGTCCAGATACTAAATTATTGATTACATGCAAGTTTTCTTTGTGGTATGTCTACCAATTTATAATTTACTTTCCACCTCTTTGGCTGAGATCATCAATGTTGATGAACTCAACCAATTCAATGTTTCCTCATAGGGAGACATTGGGAGGATAGTGAACATGGGTGACAAAATGCCATGCTGCACCAATCAAATGGTCTTTATGAGACCTGATTGAACATCCAAGCTTATCTTGTCTTTTTGGGTGGAAGCACCTCTAGTGGCTGCTAGAAAGACAGCCACTAGAAGCATGTTAATACTGCAATAAAAATATTTTCTACTTTATAAAATGGCAATGCTTTTAGGAGCAGAGTTAAAAAGACAGAGGCATGGCACTTAGTCAACTTCATTGTGGTAGATGGATAATATTAATAGAAAGCAGGTTATTACTAGATAACCAGGGAAGGGACATAATGTCTTCGCCCCATCCTCCACCCATAGATGGCATGTGGGAGTTCAAATATAATGTGCTGCAGGGGGGAATCCCCCAGACCCCACGTATTGGCAGCCCATGAGGACTATAATAATCATGCAATGTGGGTGGACATAATGTGTGCCCCAACCCAATAATGGGGATGGGCATGCAATTGTTCACATTCCATAATATCTGTCATTTCCTCCCCCGGTCCCCAATCCACTTGCTGCGCCTCATTAAAATAAATTACCCTTATCTACCCCTTCATATTTACCATCAGCACTCTTCTTTCTTCTAAATATGCTTTTCTTCATCCCCCAAAAATACCACATTTAAATACATCACATATGATTCGGCTATTGAAAAAAACAAACAGATTGATAAAACAACTGATCAAAAAAGTCAAAACAATGCATTAAAAATAAATTAATCTTCATCCCCAGAGGGCTTTGACAGAATGAGAATCAAGGTGGGAAAAGGCATGAGGATTAAAGTGCTCTGATTGGTTGGCTTGTACGCCGGTTAATCAGAGTGTTCTGACAGGCAAGTCTCACTTCTTTCATATGAAAAGATACTAGGATGCCTAACTGTTTCTTTTTTTAAAATTTACATTTAAATAGCTCCCATCTGCTGGTCACGGGTGAGGCAAGGTTTTGGACTGTGATCTGTCCACCCCACATTATTTCATTTAAAGTCTCGCACCCAATGTCCAAGGGTAGGGGCATGTTTGGGACTATGCCTCCCCCGATTATTTTACTGGACCCATCTTCTTGGAGTGGGGCCTTTCTACCATCTAGCATCTAGTTTTAAATATTTAGTACATAATTGAAGCAAGTGGGGGCATAAGTGAGGTTCATATTTTGATCCTCATAAGTTTTTTTGAAAATTTTATTACAGATGTGATGGCTGGCTAGCAAACGCTATACAGCCATTACATGGTTAACCCTTGAAATTGCAAAAAGCAAATGGACGATAATTCACAAACTTGCATGCTGCCAGATGCATTCGGTTCCAAAATCAATGTTCCAAATGCTGTACTTTGTATCTGCAAAAATCACGGATTGTTGCAGATTCACTCAGACTGACTAAATTCTGAACGTATTTAGTGAATGACCCTGAAAAGGCTGATCAGGACTACCTAAAATATAATATAATATAATTGTATTTTTTTTGTTTATCCTTTCAAAATATTGAACAAGATTATGCAAATGAAAAGATTATCCAGTGATCAATGTAATCAAATAATTCAGGTTTTTAAAATTCGAGCCCAATTTTAAAAGCATTCAACCTGAAAGATCTAATTCAAGCTCAGTTGGGACCTGAATTGAAAAATCTGGACATTGTTAAATAGTGTGAACAATGTCCAAATTTTGCAATCTGAACGGCTCCATATGCAGCCAGATGGTTTTACTCCGTTCTGTATGGAACCATTCGTACTTTAACACTGTACGTATTGGATAGATATATATAACATTTTGTAGGTAGAACAAAAGTCGGACACTTCATTCTCATCCAACTGCTGTCAACTGAGGTTAATTTAGAGAACTATTACAAACATACTGCAAATAAAATTAAACAAGAACATATTATTTCAAAGGTTGCTATATACACTTGAAATTTCAACATTGATTTTTCTTTTTTACATTGTGTGGTTAAACAAATACCATGAAGAAATGCCTGATAGGCTATTGCATACCTTCATCCAGTTCACTAGAAATAAATCAATACAAGCCTCTCTCTCCATAACAATGCAAACCTAAAAAACGTCTACATACGGAAACGGCTTTCCTGATTGCTGACATTTCCAGTCAATAATGGCTTTGAAAAATGACATTTAACTCAAAATCAATAACTCATAACCCCAACTGCATTGTTCTTGCCATGTGTGTTTGTTTGAAAATGTATACACCTTTGAAAAGGCTTGGTTTTAACCGGAAAATAAAAGCAATTGCCCAAAGGTACAATATGCTTTGACGACCAGTATATTTAAGATATAAAACTTTTTCAACTGCACTTTTGAAATGTTTGCAGTATTTTTATGACGCATAACCTTGAATAGTTTTACTTTCCAGACACACCTTTGAGCCTAAATTTACCTCATATGGCGTACTGTAATGGAATTCATTTTGCAGAGAAGAAGTCCTAAAAATGCACATTCTGTACAATGTGAATACAATGTTGAAATGGGAAAATAAATCACTTGAATAAAAGTTTCAAATCGCCATTAGAAACTCTGTATAACACAGATTAGGTTGATATGCTGTCCTTGACAAAGCAATAGTGATGTTACATGAATTGTAATCAGTTACTGATGCACATGTACATTCTTTTTTTTGTCATTTTAATTGAACTGAATCATAAACCACTAAGAAATGTCTAAAATATTATATGCCATGCTTGAAACAAGTACATAAAATGTAGTCATACTCATTTTGTTCTTCACAGAAAAAAATAATAAATCAGTAAAGATCATGTTAAATATATATAGATTTTTTTTTTATCATGTTTTTTTTTATTTTTTAAGCTTTATTTTCTTAAAAAGACAAGATAACATCTTTACATATTGGAAACTGTATTTTTTTTTCTTTGCTTATGAATCATGCTGGCTGATAAGAAATGAAACACCTACAAATGATATCCACCCATCCATCCATCCATCCTCCCATCCATCCATTCATCCATCCATCCATCCAGTCACAGTGTTTTGACCTATATTTTGTTTAGAATTTTTGGGAAGCCTTATGAGTAAGATTGTTCCTGCTGAACGTGGCCCAATGCAGCATGACAGGCTAATTATCTTTGAGTTCAGAACTGATGCAAAGAATGCACTGCTCTGGAGACTGGTTGGAATGCGTGAATAGTCTGCAGATGGTAGGCAGAGCATAAAGACAGCTAGATGTCCATCTCTGAAAAGGAGTTCTAAAACTGTGAAGCAAACTGACTGCCCTGGTCTGAAAGTATTTCACAATAATAAAGAACCCCAAACACACAAACCTGAGTACACAACAGAGAAATGTAACAATCTGTATTACAAGTCCTTAGAGTGGCCAGGTTTAACAAATGAGTAGTCAGAGTGATAGCCAAGATCAAGGGAAGGAAAAAACTGAGCAAAACAGTTATGTTAGAAATACAGAGGTCAGAATAAAGCAGTAAACAGGAACACACTATTTGGCAAATAAGAACCACAACAGGGCAACTTGGACCAGACAGAGGGGATTTAAATTATGCAATGTCATTGGTGTGCTGTAGCATTTTATAGAGACATGTGCGGTATGAAGCCCATGGAGCAACGAAGTAAGGGGAGTGGGCCTTGACAGAGCCAGGAGTGGGCAGGTGCAGTCAGTTAGGGGTTGGCTTAAGCTAATGGAGCTTGGGGGCGGGATTAAAGGGGGTTAAAATAACGGTCATCTTAGAGAGTGGCCATTTTAATCAGAACTTCACTTACCTGTTAGTTGTGTCAGGTCTGTGGGGTTTTTCTTTTTTCTTTTTCTGCAGGTCCATGGCGTCCCTGGATGAGATCCTGGCTGGAGTGAGAGCAGCAGTGAAGGACCGAGGGCTGGCCTGGCTGCATGAGCAACTGGGGGCTGCAGTTCCCCCTCCAGCACCAGCGGAGCGCAGGACGGCGCGAAGAGCACGGCCGCCGCAGCGCTTGAGTCCGGGCATGGCGCCCGCTCCACGGCGGCGGAGGAGCCCGTCGGCACCCAGCCAGGAGGCAAGAGGGTCGGACAGCACTGGGAAGCGGCCGGCGCCGCCTGTGCGCCGCGGTGCCGGTCAGGCGAGGACGGCCGCAAAGCGCGGGCCTCCTGGGAAATGCGCCCCACTCAAGATGGCGGCAGGCAGCACGAGTACCCCAGAGGAGGGCTCCAGCACGGCGGGAATGGCGGCCGGGAGAGCGGAGGAACACGTGGTCGGCAGCACTTCAGTGAGGCGTCCCGGTGAGTCCACTCTGGTCACTGAGGGGCAGGGGGCGGGCGGGACGCGGGATCCTGCGGCACAGGCGGCCCCCCAGCAACCCAGGGGGGGCCTGGTCAGCGGGAGCAGCTCGCGGGCGGCCTTAGATGTGGCCGGGACGGGCGACAGTGCCAGGCATAGGGATGAGGGGCGGCAGGAGGACGACAGGATCGGACAGAGAGCGGCAGAGGTTCCAGCGGGCTGCCAGGGGGTGCAAGGGGCCTCTGAACCAGGCGCAGCGGCCAGCAGATGGCCAGGTACAGCGGAGAAGGGTGACACACGCGGTACAGCGCGGGATAGGGAGGTCAGGAGCAGTAGCAGTGGAAGGATGGGCCCCTCAGGCTGCTCTCACGGGGGGCACCGCAGCGGGACCAGGGAGCGGGAGGATTACAGACGGGAGCGGCGCAGCAGTAGCGCCAGGCCCGGCAGCAGCAGGAGGTCAGCAGATCGGCAGTGGAGCAGGGGCAGGAGTCCATCGCATAGCAGGCGCAGTGGTTCCAGGACCAGCTGCAGGGTGGGGAGAAGGAGGTCCGCTTCCAAGCAGGGGCGGGCTGGGCCGGGGGGCAGGGAGGCAATTGCCCCCCAGGCCGCCCTAAATTCTGTCAGGACCGGCCGCTGCAGGGCCGGCCCTTTAAATGCTGCAGCCGCCTGATCGCTCTGTAAAGAGCCTCCGAAGCGGCTTTCGCGGCCTCTCTACCCTCCCTAGCGGCGTGGCGAGCTGCTCTGCTGTGCGCGGTGCGGCGGACTATAGAATGGTGTACTTCCTGTCAGTCGGCGGTGGTGCTGGGCACGAGCTCCTGTTCAGCGGAGTTTCTGTTTCCTGTCACCGGCAGACTGACAGCGGGAAGTCACTCGACTCGATCGGCGGCACGCGCCTGGCCGGCAGAAGAAAATGAGAGGGGTGTAAGAGAGGAGAGGTAGAAGAAGGGGAGTAAGAAGGGAGAGTAAGAAGAGGAGGGAGAGTAAGAAGGAGAGAGTAGAAAGAAGAAAGGGAGAGAAATTAAGAAGAGGGAGGAGCTAAGAAGAAGAGGGAGAGGTGAGAAATAAGGGAGAGTAAGAAAGAGAGTTAGGGAAATTAGAAAGGGAGAGTATTAAGAAGAAGAGAGTAAGAGAAGTAAGAAAAGAGAAAGGGAGGAAATTACAGAGAAGAAGAGAGAGGGAGGGTGGGAGTAGAAGAAGGGGAGAGGCTAAGAGAAAGAGGGGGAGGGAGTAGAAGAGAGGGAGAGAGAGTAAGAAGAAGAAGGAGGAGTGAATTAAGAAGAGGGATACAAGGGAAATTACAAGAAGAAAGAGGTAGTGGGAGGGTGGGGATTAAGAGAAGGGGGAGAGAGGTGGGGATTAAGAGAACAAGAGGGGTGGGGAATTAAGAAGATTAGGGATTGGGGAATTAAGAAGGAATTAAGAAGAAAGGAGGAGAACGTAAAAGGGGAAGAGGGAAATTAAGGAGGGGTGGGGAGTTTAAGAAGAAGGGGGAGGATTAAGAAGAACAGTGGGTGGGGAGATTAAGAAGAACACAGAGAGGAGGGGGAAGAGTAAGAAGGACACAGGGAGGACGGTAGAGAAGGGGAGATGAGGAGAACACAGGGAGGGTGGGGGAGTGAGAAGAACACAGGGAGGGTGGAGGGAGTGAGTTGAACACATGGGGGAGGTGAGGAGAACACATGGGGGGGAGTGAGAAGAACACAGGGAGGGAGGGGGCTGAAAAGAATACCGGAGGTTTGGGGGGGGGAATGAGAAGAGCACAGGGAGGGTGGGTGGCTGTGAGAAGTGACTGCTAGGGAAGGGGGGGGGAGAGACCACTAAGGGGCAGGGGAGAGCTCTATAGGACAGGGGGCAGGACAAGGAGCTCTTTCACACTACGCGCACACACACACACAATGCATCCCTATACATACACAAACACACAATGCATCCCTACACACACAGAAACATAACATGCTTCCCTTACACACAGAGAAACACACAATGCATTCATTACACACATATACACAATGCAAACCCTTACACACACATGCAAACACACACACTGCTTCTCTTACATATACACAGAAACACAATGCATTTCATACACACACTCAATGCACACACTACAGACACACACCTTGCATCCCTTATACATACAAACACAGATTCACACAATACATCGCTTATACACAAACACACACTGCCTCCACTACAAATACACTGCATCACCTACACAAACTGGTATCCCTATACACTACATACCATAAGCACACACATTAGATCCTCTACAATAACAAATAACACATCCCTACACACTCCACTCCCTGTGAGCGAACTCATGGGTGGAACATGTAGGTGGACTTTTAGGTGGGCCTTATGGGCATACTCACCGTCAGGCCCTGGGACCCAGACCTTGAGCTGTTTAAGGGGCCCCAAAAAAATGGAGCTGCTTCCCATTCTACTAGAACTTTGAATTTTGTGACCACAGTTATAAACAGCCTTCAGAGATCCTCTTCTTCACCAGACCGGTGGAGCCAAATCGCAGCCCATCATCATCCTCATCTGGTTGTAAGTAGGCAATCTAGTATATTATTAGTGACACTAATCTATAATTTACCTCACATTAAAGGGACACTATAGCTTAATGAAGTGGTTCTGGTGTCTATAGCCGGTCCCTGCAGGCTTTTTAATGTAAACACACACTGTGTCTACACTGTTTCTACACTGTGTCTACTGGTGACCCACAGGAGGGGGTTGCACTGCACTCTCCTCCTGCCCAGACCTGTCTTTACCGCAGTGCAAGTGCCCTCTGCCCCTAATTTACAGTGGCTCACACTCACAGCAAACAGTGCCTGGAGCCCTTTGCAGCGATGGGAACTAAGAGGTTCTGCGGCAGGTGGCCGTCCTGCAAGCATTACTTTAAACAGCTGTTCCCCATGCAGCCACAGGTGGCGCTGTGCTGGGAGAATGTGATTACTCTTCACTTCCTCCCAGCCTACAGCGCAGCGCATGGGAGAGGGAGAGGAGGAGGCATGATTAAATCTTACAACAAATCCATTCAGCAAATCTTTGGGGGGATAAGCTCTGTTTGCACAGTTTATTGGTGTTTACTCTGATGTCTGTATTAATATTGAGGGATTTCTAAGTAGTAACATCAGTATGTGTCAGCAGGGCCAGCCGTTGGGGTGTGCAAGCTGTGCGGTCACGCAGGGTGCCATGACAACAGAGGCGCCCGGCCAACACAGCTCACAAGTTGGGGACCCCAGCATATTCAATTTAAATGATTCGCTGGTGGTCCACTGGTGCGCACCAGCAGTAGGTGCAGTCAGATTATATCCTCTCTCTCGTGGTTCTGGCGCTCAGTTAGTGAGTCAGAGCACAGGCTCAGAGATTCTCAGCCTGTGCTCTGCCAACATTGAAAGTCAGAGCCGTGAAGGAGCGGGTATGGCAAAGAGCTACTGATTAGTATAACATCAATATCCGTTATAAAACCAGATGGGCATGGATGGTGAACTGATTTGGTGGTGCAATGGGCCACTTGACTGGTTTTGCCCCCCAGGCCTAAGGCTGCCAGCCCTCCCCTGCTTCCAAGGACGGGCGGGGGCGGAGGCGGCGCAGCGCATCTGGGTCCTCGGGTGACAGTGTGCTAGGACAGCAGCGGGCCCCCAGGAGCAGGGAAGTTAGGCCGGCGAGGCGGTGCGAAGCTTGGAACTGCGGAAGAGAGCGTAGGGACGAAGGACGGGTAGGGGCCCAGCAGTACAGACTACCCAGGTTGTCTTCTCCTTACAGGTCGCGGAGCGCTACCCCTACGGTACTGAGGGATCAGGCGGATGGGAGTCGGCGTCAACCGGATGCTCCGGAGCCTGAACGGGTGGACGGAAGGTCGGCAACCCCGGGGCCTGGCACGGCCGGGGGCTCCAACGGTGAGTCCATATCTGCACAACACTCCGGACAGTTATTGGGCTATTTAAAAACATTATTGGAGGCATGGTCAGGGAAGGGGGAATCACCATTGCAGTTCGGAAAGGTATGGTCCCCTGACACGGCGGTTAAGGCACTAGGGGGGTGGGCCAACCGGCGAGCGGTGGCGAGACAAGCGAAGCGGTAGTGGCGTCCGGTGCGGCGGATGGGGGGGCTGAGTCGGCAGTCGGTTGTGGCGACATTTCGGACGCGGCACGTCAAAACGTACACGTATCCTTTGCGGGCCCACTAGGTTGTCACCTGAAATTAGAGGTCAAAGAAAAGATTTGGAAAGGGGAGTTCATGGAAATTTTTTCCTTGCTCCCTTTGGAGGAATTCCTAGACTTGAAGGAGGAAGATAAGAAGGACGCCAAGAAGGAGGAAGAGGAAAAAAGGCGGAGGTATCGCAAGATAGCGAAGACTTTTGGGAATTGGCTGAGGGCATTCTGCATACTGGCTAGTGTGATAGGGGAAAAAAGGCCGGGGAGCTGTTCGCAACTGTTCTGCTACTTGGATGGGATAGGTGATGCGTATCGGACGTATGGGGGCCTAGCATGGTGGAAATATGATGAGCAGTTTCGGCAACGCTTGGCGGCCAACCCTACCATGCGGTGGGACCAAATGGACCTGCCACTATGGATGAGGATTATGATGGCGCAGAAGGCTGCGCCCTTTCTCGGGGCAGCTGGGACAGCCTCAGGCGTGGCTGTGCCAGCGGGACAAAAGAAGGGCCTGTGCTGGACGTACAACGAGGGTCAATGCAAGTGGGGTACTTCATGCCGATTTAGGCACGAGTGTTCGGGCTGTGGAGGGAATCACGGCGCCAGCAGATGCTTCAAGAAAGGTAAGCTTAATGCAGGGGGTGGAACCGCAGGGGTGGCGGCCACCTCGGCTGCAACTGGGGGCGTCCCCAGTGAGGTTAGGAGCGATGTTGCCTTGGCTAAGGCAATACGCTAACCAGGAGGATGCAGCGTTCCTGTGGCGGGGTTTTAGGGAGGGCTTCGTGATCCCCTTCACGGTCAAGGAACCAGGGGCGGTTTGTGCCAATCTTAAATCGGTGCGGGAACGCCCGGAGGTAGTGCGGGAAAAGCTGGCCAAAGAGGTCCTTTTGGGGAGGATGGCGGGGCCGTTCCCGTACCCGCCTCTAGCAGAGTTGCGGATATCCCCACTTGGAGTGGTCCCCAAAAAAGAGGCTGGCAAATTCAGGTTGATTCATCACTTATCGTATCCTAAAGGGTCATCGGTGAATGATGACATCGACGCGGCACTCTGTTCAGTATCTTACACATCATTCGACAGGGCTTTGAGTTCAGAAATGATGCAAAGAATGCACTGCTTTGGAGACTGGTTGGAATGCGTGAATAGTCTGCAGATGGTAGGCAGAGCATAAAGACAGCTAGATGTCCATCTCTGAAAAGGAGTTCTAAAACTGTGAAGCAAACTGACTGCCCTGGTCTGAAAGTATTGATACCGGAGAAACTGACGGAAGCAAAGCACAGAGGGATGGACACAGGTTTCTTCAGGAAGGAAGAGATTCTTTATTGGATCACCGATCGGGACTCAGAGGGACTAATGTCACCAAAAATACAGCAAGTTCTGAGCCCTGAACAATAGTGCAGGCTTCCTATATAGGCACATAACTCCTCCCATATTAAGCTCCACCCGCACATTCTCTTGACCAATCATTACAAATAAGAATTAACTTCCTGCTTGACCGCATGGCTTGTCCAGCACAATGGAGGAGGGGAATACTACATCCTGTATTCTTGCACATGCTCCGTACACTACTGATCGTATCTTGCCTCGTGCAACCAACTGATCGATACGTCAGCATATGCACGTACACATGCCACGTGGTAATCTCGGCCTACTAAATTTATTTTTACCGAGATTCCACCACATTCCCCCCTTTGATGCCTCTTGATATTTTACAATTACTTGAGGCATCACTTAACCTTGGTTTGCATACACCACAAGTTACCTTTGAACCAGACCAGACTTATCCTATGATGTGAATCTTCAACACTCATCTTCCTGCATTAGTTCTCCCTGATCTAGAGCCTTATATTTATAAATTGCCATTATCTGTGCAGCAGCCTTCCTCTCTGCTATATTTTCTATCAGGCTTTGCACAGACCTAACTACTAAGGGTATAAGACACGGCAGGAGTAGACACAACATTAAAATCAGTAGGACTCCACCTACCACTGCCTTAAGCCCTCCAAACCACTCATACCAGCTACCAAACCAACTACTTGGATTGTACCCTTTCCATACCTGAGTAGGCACATGCGCTAGTTTAACCATATGGCTAGTAAGCTCAGCTATTGCTTGCCCTTCGTCATCTATTTGAAGACAACAATTGCTCAGGTTAAACTTCCCACATACACCTCCCTCTACTGCCAAAAGATAATCCAAGGCTAATCTATTTTGGTAGACTGCTGTCCTCATCCTGGTATTATGCTTCGCTAGAAGATTGAGCGCTTGTGATGTCTCGTTAGTAATGATCTCAACCACCGCCTGTAACCTTATAATGCGGTTGAGCATATAAATAGGGGTTCTATAACCAAAGGTACCATCCTCTGCCCACGTGGCTGGCCCATAATAATCTATAATACGCTGGGGAGGCCATTCATTATCTTCCCAGGCACCTATCTCTATGGGTCCCCTTTTCTTCCTATGATTCACATCATACACTTTAACACCTAAAGTCTCACCTGTTTCAATAGGCAACAAGAAGAAGGATGGTTTTAACATACCCAACACACATGCCCCTTCCCAGTCCTGTGGTAACTCCGAATAGGCCTTCTTACCACAGATCCAGTACAAATTCGCTGGGGCTCTCCAGTTAGATGTGATGGATAGATCAAACCATACGTCCTTTAAATTGGCATATCTTGCAAACGGGTTAGATGGTTCTGAGACATTTGAAGCCGACCACCAAGTTGTATTCTTTGTATCATCATCATAAGCTTTTTGCCCTAGACAAGTTAATTCTCCTACAGAAGTATTATACATCATTCCTTTCCTCGCTATGCAAACATAACCTATGATGGAGGTCTTCAATCTCCACTCAGATTTACCTCTAACACTCATATGATAGTCGGCTTGTATAGATATTAATTGGTCAACTGCCTCAGAACCGGACATTACCTCCTTTGCTTCCCAAGGCCATTGGTCTCCCATGTTAGTACCTCCACACACATAGCAGTTGGTAACATTAAGACTACCGGCAATACTCTCGGCTAAATCAATGAACAAGTTTTTAGCATTATGGGGGATCTTATTATCTATGCTCATCTCTTCATAAAAGGAATGGTATACTTGATGAGTTTGGGAGGTTACCGTATCAGTCTCTATCCCTATAAACAATATTGTCCCAGGGTCTAAACCCGTCCCATATATTTGAAACCCAAATAAATTACCATATTTATCTAAGAACTTGTCAGGGTTATTTATAAGTATATGGATTGGATTGCATTCCATAGACTTACAATATGGATTAGTAGGCAACTTAGTCACAATCATGTCCTTGTCTACTGTCTGTCCCCAAGTCGCCCACCCCACACAAGACCAATATGGGCAGAAGTTATAATCTCTATTTGGACATCTTGGACTTACATATCTATTTTTACTACTGGGACAAATATATTTATCGTTAGACCCATACGTCCTCTCCCATCTAAGATCCCCACATACATTCCACGACTTTCTACCACTTGATATTGCTTTACACGCATCAAATAGCAGAGCACCTGAAGAATATACGGATTTTAATACCGTCTTATTAATTAGGGTCCCCTGAGGATCTCCATTTCTGAGAGTCAACCAAATTGTACGGGGTTGATACTCAGGACTGAAGCACTTAAGTTCTCCTACTCCTAAATGACACACACTATATTCTATATTTAAGTATCTACATCTTGATACATCTCCTTTACACTCATATTGCGAATGCCAAATTAGGGTCTGGGATATATAGTTACCTGTTCTTGTAGTCTTAATGCATACCTCACAGCTAGGAGTGTTGGTACCTCTACCTTCCTGAATATAAAAATACACATAAATAAACATTATTAAAAATACATCTTTCGTCGTCATCCTCAGTCTTAGTCCGTGTGAAGGCACCTCAGCTTCCAGGATGTAAGGACTGCAGGGAATGGAGTTCTGCTCGTCTTCACAGGGGTCCCCTCAAGACTTTCCCTGACTTATACACTCGTTGGTGAGTGGACAGGCTTTACTATGGCCTTCTCACTCACTTACCAAGTCTCTGAAACAATAAAATTTGTAATCTACAAGGTTCCTCGTCACTCCGACTGAGTCGTGCGTTTTAACCGGATCTTGCAGGGATTCTCTGGATTTGCTGTAACTTGCCAGGGATCGGCTGCTGCTGGTTTAACCCTGGAGTGATGTATCCACGGAGCCACTTCGGCTACTTTTATCGCTGTAGGGGTAGACAGAAGAACAACATAAGGACCTCTCCACTTGGGCCCTAACGGCACATTATTCCACTCTTTAATCCACACTTGGTCGCCTGGGTGGTAACTATGAATTGGGGATAAATATTCACAGGTAATCTATCTTGTACCCATTTCTGTACCTCCTCCATAGTCTTACCCAACTCCACAACCTGCTGCCGGGTAATTCCTTCTCCCAACTGCCTCAAATCCCCCCTTAAGTTACCAAGCACGGGAGGTGGTCGCCCGTACATGATTTCAAAAGGAGAGAGGCCCATCCTTCTGGTAGGTGTACTACGGATTCGCAATAGAGCTATGGGCGAGAGAACGTTCCACTTAAGTTGGGTTTCCTGACACATTTTAGCCAACTGATTCTTAATAGTTCTATTCATTCTCTCTACCTTACCAGAACTCTGGGGTCTATATGCCGTATGAAGCCTCCACTTTATACCAAGCATATGAGTCAATTGTTGTAGGCACTGATGAACAAAGCTGGACCATTGTCCGATCCTATAGAGCAGGGTAGTCCATATCGGGGTATTATTTCTCGTAGCAGGAATCTCACGACTTCTCCTGCTTTCTCTGTACGAGTAGGACATGCTTCTACCCAGCCTGAATAGGTGCACACCACTACCAGAAGGTAGCGATGTCCACCCGATTTAGGCATCACTGTATAGTCAATTTGTAAATCGGACATGGGAAGTCCCCCATAAACTGGACTCCTGGTGGCTTTACTGGTCCTTGTCTTGCATTATTTTTAGCACACGTTACACATCTACGTACAATGGCCTGAGTCAAGTTGGACAATCTTGGTATGTAGAAATGTTTTCTGAGAGATTCTTCTGTACTGTCTCTCCCAGAATGTGTCCCGTTATGATAGTTTTGGACAATTTCTACAGCTAGTGATGCTGGAATAACTATTCTTCCATCTTCTAACTGATACCATTTGTTCTCCAAATACTTTCCAGGTTCAGTCCTTAACCACTCCTCTTCCTGAGCTGTATAAATTGGAGTCCATTGAGACAGTGGAGCTGGTATAAGAGCAGCTATATGCCCCACATATTCCTGTCTACCTGATTCAGCAGCACGCTTAGCTGCACTATCTGCCATCCGATTCCCTTTGGTTACATCACCATCTCCTCTCAGATGCGCCCGACAATGTATAATACCGACTTCTTTCGGCTCCCACACTGCTTCCAATGGTTGTAGGATCTCAGCTGCGTATTTGATTTCTTTGCCTTCTGAATTCAATAGTCCTCTTTCTTTATACAAAGCTCCGTGGGCATGAGTGGTTAAAAACGCATACTTGGAGTCCGTGTAGATGTTCACTTTTAAACCTTCAGCCAATTGTAACGCTCGTGTCAGTGCTATCAATTCTGCCTTTTGTGCTGATGTTCCTTTTGCCAGTGGCCAAGCTTCTATCACCTTGTCTATCGTTGTTACTGCATATCCTGCATAGCGGATCCCTTCTTTTACATAACTACTGCCGTCGGTGTAATATTGAACATCAGGGTTCTGGATGGGAAAATCACGAAGATCTGGTCTACTTGAGAATACTTCATCCATTACTTCCAAACAATCATGTTGACTTTCAGTAGGTTGTGGCAAAAGGGTAGCTGGATTTAAGGTATTTACAGTCTCTAAATGCACTCTTGGGTTTTCACACAACATTGCTTGATACTTGGTCATATGGCTGTTACTAAACCAATGATTTCCTTTGTAATCCAACAACGTCTGTACTGCATGTGGAACTCGTACATAAAGTTCTTGACCCAGAGTGAGTTTATCGGCTTCAGCTACTAGCAGGTCGGCTGCAGCTACAGCTCTTAGACAAGGTGGAAGTCCGCTGGCCACTGCATCCAGTTGCTTAGACATGTAGGCAACAGGTCTTTGCCATGATCCCAAGTACTGTGTCAATACTCCCACAGCCATTCTGCTTTGCTCATGTACATACAGGTAGAATGGCC
>OW240917.1:51023918-51040129 GCA_933207985.1 Pelobates cultripes | reverse complement strand
GAGCAGGGAAGTTAGGCCGGCAAGGCAGTGCGAAGCTTGGAACCGCGGAAAGGAGCGTAGGGAGGAAGGACGGGTAGGGTCCCAGCAGTACAGACTACCCAGGTTGTCTTCTCCTTACAGGTCGCGGAGCGCTACCCCTACGGTCCTGAGGAGGGATCAGGCGGATGGGAGTCGGCGTCAACCGGATGCTCCGGAGCCTGAACGGGTGGACGGAAGGTCGGCAACCCCGGGGCCTGGCACGGCCGGGGGCTCCAACGGTGAGTCCATATCTGCACAACACTCCGGACAGGTATTGGGCTATTTAAAAACATTATTGGAGGCATGGTCAGGGAAGGGGGAATCACCATTGCAGTTCGGAAAGGTATGGTCCCCTGACACGGCGGTTAAGGCACTAGGGGCGGTGGGCCAACCGGCGAGCGGTGGCGAGACAAGCGAAGCGGTAGTGGCGTCCGGTGCGGCGGATGGGGGGGCTGAGTCGGCAGTCGGTTGTGGCGACATTTTCGGACGCGGCACGTCAAAACGTACACGTATCCTTTGCGGGCCCCCTAGGTTGTCACCTGAAATTAGAGGTCAAAGAAAAGATTTGGAAAGGGGAGTTCATGGAAATTTTTCCTTGCTCCCTTTGGAGGAATTCCTAGACTTGAAGGAGGAAGATAAGAAGGACGCCAAGAAGGAGGAAGAGGAAAAAAGGCGGAGGTATCGCAAGATACCGAAGACTTTTGGGAATTGGCTGAGGGCATTCTGCATACTGGCTAGTGTGATAGGGGAAAAAAGGCCGGGGAGCTGTTCGCAACTGTTCTGCTACTTGGATGGGATAGGTGATGCGTATCGGACGTATGGGGGCCTAGCATGGTGGAAATATGATGAGCAGTTTCGGCAACGCTTGGCGGCCAACCCTACCATGCGGTGGGACCAAATGGACCTGCCGCTATGGATGAGGATTATGATGGCGCAGAAGGCTGCGCCCTTTCTCGGGGCAGCTGGGACAGCCTCAGGCGTGGCTGTGCCAGTGGGACAAAAGAAGGGCCTGTGCTGGACGTACAACGAGGGTCAATGCAAGTGGGGTACTTCATGCCGATTTAGGCACGAGTGTTCGGGCTGCGGAGGGAATCACGGCGCCAGCAGATGCTTCAAGAAAGGTAAGCTTAATGCAGGGGGTGGAACCGCAGGGGTGGCGACCACCTCGGCTGCAACTGGGGGCGTCCCCAGTGAGGTTAGGCGCGATGTTGCCTTGGCTAAGGCAATACGCTAACCAGGAGGATGCAGCGTTCCTGTGGCGGGGTTTTAGGGAGGGCTTCGTGATCCCCTTCACGGTCAAGGAACCAGGGGCGGTTTGTGCCAATCTTAAATCGGTGCGGGAACGCCCGGAGGTAGTGCGGGAAAAGCTGGCCAAAGAGGTCCTTTTGGGGAGGATGGCGGGGCCGTTCCCATACCCGCCTCTAGCAGAGTTGCGGATATCCCCACTTGGAGTGGTCCCCAAAAAAGAGGCTGGCAAATTCAGGTTGATTCATCACTTATCGTATCCTAAAGGGTCATCGGTGAATGATGACATCGACGCGGCACTCTGTTCAGTATCTTACACATCATTCAACAGGGCAGTCGAGTTGGTACGGAGAGCTGGGCGGGGAGCGCTGATGGCGAAGGTGGACGTGGAGGCAGCGTTTCGGCTGCTTCCCATACACCCGTCATGTCATCACCTCTTGGGGTGTTGTTTTGAAGGGGGCTTCTTTGTGGATCTGTGCTTGCCGATGGGTTGTTCCATCTCGTGCGCCTATTTCGAGAAGTTTAGCACTTTTCTGGAATGGGAAGTGCGACGTGAATCGGCCGGGGGCACGGTTGTGCACTACCTGGACGACTTCTTATGTGTCGGCCCTCGAGGCTCAGACCGGTGCAAGCAGATACTGCGGGTGTTCCAATGGGTAGCGCAGACGATGGGGGTTCCTTTGGCAGAGGACAAGACCGTGGGACCCGCCACGTGTCTCAGTTTTCTGGGTTTGGAGATCGATTCGGAGATCGGGGAATGTAGATTACCACAGGACAAGTTGCACAAACTGAAAGATTTGGTTCACACAATCGGGAGAGCACGGAAGGTGACGCTGAGGGGCTTACAGTCTCTGGTAGGGAGCCTGAACTTTGCGTGCAGGGTCATACCCATGGGGAGGGTTTTCTGTAGACGATTGGCGCGGGCGACGAGCGGGATACGGATGCCGTCACACTATATCAGGGTTTCCGCGGACATGAAGGCGGACTTAGAGGTGTGGGATCGTTTTTTGAGGGACTTCAATGGCAAGGCCTTTTTTCGGGAGCAAGTGGTGTCTTCGGAAGCAGTGGGGCTGTTTACGGACGCTTCGGGCAGCGTGGGGTTCGGGGCTTACTTTTCGGGGCGGTGGTGTGCCGAGGCATGGCCCGAGGCATGGAAGACGAGCCCATTGATCAAGAATCTGGCATTTCTGGAACTCTTCCCTGTGGTGGTTGCGGTAGCGTTGTGGGGAGCTGAATTAGCAAACAAGCGAGTCGTGTTTTATTCGGACAATATGGCCGTGGTGCAGGCAATCAATAGTTTGTCGGCATCTTCGCTTCCGGTCTTATGCCTACTGCGGCATTTGGTGCTCCTCTGCATGTCTTCCAATTTAGTATTCAGGGCTAGGCACATTCCGGGATTTTCAAATGTGGTGGCTGATGCGCTTTCTCGTTTTCAGTGGGATAGTTTTCGGGAAGCGGCTCCAGAGGCACGGGAATACGGGCAGGCCTGCCCAGAGGAGATGTGGCGACTCGGGACATCGTGCTTGGGGAATACATAAAGAAATCATTGGCACCGAGCACGTGGTCATCTTATGCTAAGGTTTGGAAGGAATGGGAGGAAACTGTTGAGGAGGTAGGTGGGGACCTTTCGGAGGGCCATAGGCTGGATGTCCTCCTATGGTTGTTGTGCCGGTTGTTTGCAAAGGGGGCTTCGCCGGCCATGGTGGACAGGCATATGTCCGCCTTGGCTTTCTGGTTTAAATTCCAAGGGTGGGAAGATTTGACAAAGCATTTCTTGGTTTGGCAAGCGGTTCGGGGTTTTCGGAGGGGAAAGGCGTCGACGGACGTTAGGAGACCGGTGTCTTTTGCGGTTTTACAAGGTTTGGTGGGAACGTTGCCGGAGTTATGTTCCTCGCCATTTGAGGTGGTCCTTTTTTCTGGTGCGTTTGTCTGGGCGTTTTTCGGGGCGTTTCGGATCGGGGAGCTGGTTAGCACCAACAAAGCGGGAGTTGGTGGCTTGCAGCGCAGTGATGTGGAAGTTAAGAGTGATCGCGTGCAGATTAGGTTGGGCCGATCGAAAACTGATGTTTTCGGCAAAGGCTGCTCCGTGGTGCTGTTCGAATTGCCGGGGTCAGGGTTGTGCCCGGTGGCCTGCGGATCAGGGTACCTGGGGATCCGTCCTAACGTTAGCGGTTGTTTTTTCCTGCACGCTGACGGCACGGCGCTGTCACAGTTTCAATTCATTAGGATTTTTCGTTTGGGCTTAGTGAAGCTGGGCCTGCAGCCCATGCAATTTGGGTCGCATTCGTTCCGTATCGGTGCGGCTACGGAGGCGGCACGCCTGGGTTTGGGTGACGAGCGGATCAAGAGGATTGGAAGGTGGGAATCCGTGCGGTTTCGCTCGTATGTGAGGCCCGACGGGATGGTGGAGCTTTGAGGGGATAAATGGCCGGGACTGGGGGACACTGGCACTGCGGTGTAATTAATTTTGTCTCTTTTCAGGTTGGAATGTTTGGTTGCTGGGACACTCGTTCGTGTATTGGGCACAGAAGAGGGCCGCAGTTCGGAGACAAGGAACACAACTGGGCTTTCCTCTGGAACGGGCGGTCTTATCCTGGTTTGGTTTTCGAGGTTTTAGTTGGCAGAGCTTGAGTAATGTTTTATTTCAAAAGGTGGCAAGGGGTCCGGTTCCGGATGTGGTAGTGGTGCACGGTGGGGGGAATGACTTAGGGCTGATTCCGCAACGGGAACTGTTGCGGCGAATGAAGAGGGACATGGATCAGCTACGGGAGCTGGTCCCTGACGTGGTGGTGGTGTGGTCCGAGATGGTGCCTCGTTTTACATGGCGTCACGCCAGGGACCCTGCTGCGGTGGCACGATGCAGGGGGAAGGTTAATAGAGCTATGGCAGTATTTGTTAAGAGGATGGGGGGAATAGTGGTGAGGCATTGGGAACTGGAGGGCATGTTGCCAGGTTATTATAGGAGGGATGGAGTACACCTGTCAGAGGTGGGGTGTGACTTGCTGAACTTGGGGTTCCAGGAGGGCATAGCCCGAGCCCTGTTTCAGTGTGGTGGGGGTCGCACATGGTCTTAAGGGGTCAAGACAAGTGCTGTGGCAGAACAGGGCGTGGTTAAGTTGGAAGTTATCAAGGAATTGGAACTGTACAGGCCAGGGCCTAGGCTGAAGTAGGCCAGACGGTGTCATGGTTGGTAGGTTCTAGCTCTTCGGTGGCGACGAACCTGGGGGTGTGGGGGTGTCTGGGTACACCCCTACAGTTATCATTATGATATGGGGCCTCGTTGGTAGGCCGGATGTTTACAAGTTTATTGGTAATTGATGTTAATTATTGTTCATGTGGTAGGGTCATTGTCAGGGGATTGTGCGGGGGGATAGTAAATAATGTAATTTATGACAATGACCCTAAATATGTTAATTTATTCATATTAATAAAGCTGTGGACGTTATACTCCAACAGTATTAAATGTGTCCGTGTATTATTAATGTTAAAGTTTATAGCACATGCCGAATAACGTCAGTGCAAATGTCATGAAGCCCATGGAGCAACGAAGTAAGGGGAGTGGGCCTTGACAGAGCCAGGAGTGGGCAGGTGCAGTCAGTTAAGGGTGGGTTTAAGCTAATGGAGCTTGGGGGCGGGATTAAAAGGTGTTAAAATAACGGCCATCTTAGAGAGTGGCCATTTTAATCAGAACTTCACTTACCTGTTAGTTGTCCCACCCACCCTCCCTGTTTTGAGGTGAATTTCCCGTTTTGTCACAGCGGCGGGAACAGGGCGTGGTTAAGTTGGAAGTTATCAGGGAATTGGAACTGTACAGGCCAGGGCCTAGGCTGAAGTAGGCCAGACGGTGTCATGGTTGGTAGGTTCTAGCTCTTCGGTGGCGACGAACCTAGGGGTGTAGGGGTGTCTGGGTACACCCCTACAGTTATCATTATGATATGGGGCCTCGTTGGTAGGCCGGATGTTTACAAGTTTATTGGTAATTGATGTTAATTATTGTTCATGTGGTAGGGTCATTGTCAGGGGATTGTGCGGGGGGATAATAAATAATGTCATTTATGACAATGACCCTAAATATGTTAATTTATTCATATTAATAAAGCTGTGGACGTTATACTCCAACAGTATTAAATGTGTCCGTGTATTATTAAAGTTAAAGTTTATAGCACATGCCGAATAACGACAGTGCAAATGTCATGGTTATCTCTGTATTGCAGCTCTGTGTAATCCATTACAGTGATCCTGGCTGTGTGGGATACTTTTGAGTATCTCCTTATTGTGTCCAGCTCTGTGTGTTATTTATCTGCCAGTTGTATGCGTTTTTCTGTAGTCCAGCTCTTTGTATTGTATCGGTATCTTTGTATTGTGACCAGTTCTGTGTATTATAATACTATATTTTCTCAGCTCTGTTTGTGGTATGGTTATCTCTGCATTGTACACAGCTCTATATATTTTATAGATATCTTTGTTGTGCCCGGCTTATTTGATTGTATTATGCTCAGCTCTCTGTATTATTCGAGTTTCCCTTTAAACTTAATTTTCTCCCACTTCAAATACTTTCATTTGGCTCCACTTCCTTGTACAGACTAAAGAATTAGCAGCTGAACAGATTAAATGAACAGGCCATAACTGAACTTTACATAACTGCCCTGCATGCCATTGCCAGAATTTGCAGGTGCTCGATAAAGTAAAACAGAGACATATTTTACAACAGTGACATTTTAAAAACTATTATAGAGAACAAATGATATCTGTGTCAATGCATTCATCTGCATGTTATTATATCATTATGTTGTTTTTGGGAGTGTTTAATTTGGTAAATTCATGTCTTTGGCTGTGTTCCCTTTCACGTTATGTAAGCTGATGCAAGCTTTGTGGGTTTGTAAGAATAGTTCTTGAAAACGTATATGGATATATAGAAACAGCTAATTCATAGGGCAGTATAGGGTAAGAGCCAGCTTTAATCACGAAATGGACCATTTACATCAGGAATGGCCTGCCAGGAAGTGAGATTGATGTTCTGCAATGGTTGCACTGTTATTACATACAGTGCTCTCAAGTAAGGTGCTTGCTCTCCTGGATATCTTTAATGATATTCTTATCTTCCCAAGTAGACTCTTGTAGGCTTGCTGGCTTGGGCTATTAAAGGAGGAATCACCATACTAATAAAGACAGAGATCTGGCGTTTCCTGTGGCTCTGTAAGGTTATTTTTTTATAGTCTTTAGCTAAAATTGTGCATGTAGGCAGATTTAAACATGTATTAACATGTAACAGGTGTGTTTTAATAGGTGGCATCATTATAGGCTGCTCTAAATCAGCCTTGTAGTGACAAGTGAAACAGAAAAATAAATTTTTGTATGCGCCAAAAATATATTAAGCACTATAGTGTTAATAGTACACATAGGTATTCCTAACACTTTAGTCCTGGAGTGGCTGTTTAGGTCCCTGTCCTCCCCTCCCCCCCCCCCTCAGATTGCAGTAAAAAGGTATTTCAATTTACCATTCACTCTCGCCCCTCTAATCTACCTGAAGCTCACTCCGCCTACATGGCTGAAATCATCAGTTTTGATGATCTTAGCCAATCCAATGCTTTCCCATAGAAATGTATTAAGACAAAGCGTGGCGCTGCGCCAATCAGAATTTCCTCATAGAGATGCATCTAATCAATGTATCTTTATGAGGCGTGTTCAGCGTCTCCACACAGAGCACTGAGATAGGAAGCACCTATAGTGGCTGTCTGAGTGACTGACACTAGAGGTGTTACTAGGCAGCAATGTAAGCATTTTTTCCCCTGAAAAGTCAGGATTTATATCGAAAAGCCTGTAAGTAGATTTAGCTGTAGTGGATCTAGTGTGTCCCTTTAAATAAATAAAACATTGGAAGAAAGCACCCATTTTAAGGACGCTGTAGGCAACACAACCACTTAAGTTTATTGAAGAGGAAAATGTGCCACGTCTTTGTCCCCAACGGCTTATGACAAATTTATTAGACATACTGGAAAAAAAGATCTTTGAAGTGGAGCATGGGACTTCACTTTAAGTTACACCCCCTGACTCTCAGGATGCAAAGCATTCTGACATACTGGAACCTGAACTTTCTTCTTCCCTCTTGAAATGATGGATTGCAAGTCGGAAGACTGTCACTATTAGTGTAAACATTGATGCTGAGCTCACACAGGTTGACAATGCACCAAATAATCAGGAGCACTCTATTGACTTCCTCAGTTCATCAGTTCTTCCACGTCAGCAGTAACATACCAAGCAATTTGAATGGATTGCTTTGTGAGCCAGGAAACATAATTAGAAGCACTTTGGCATGTGTGCCAGTTAGTGCAATTACCTTGTCTTACAGGGATAGTAGGTAGAGCTACAAGCTATGCTTTCAAATAATTTTTTTCTGAAATAAACACATTTTTTTCAAACTGAAGTGGCTATGGTATCTAGAGTGTCTCTTCAAACAAACAGAAATTTACAAAGACCCAGTTATGAAAAACAGACCATGAATCCAAAGAAAAATAATATTAAAAAATCCAAAACAATTTCTCTGTGCAAATATTCCCTTCATTGTGACATAATGAATGTTGTGTTTTGGTGGAGGCATATAAACTGAAAATCGATTAGGACATTTAACAAATTCATTATTTCATTTGTTTAACCATAATAATTTTTGTTTTTATGTAAACTTTCTAAGTCCTAATAACAGAAATAATGTTGAGCAGCTATTTGCATTGTTAGGCTTTTGCACAACTTTGTTTTTGATTAATCTTTCTTAGCTTTTCTTATTGACAGTTTCATTTACAATCTGCAATATTTCTTGTGCCTTTAGCATTGCAATAATGTTGTATTCAATATGAGTGATTGCCAGAGATGAAATCAGTCTGCTAAGATGTGACATGGCTGCTCTCAACAGCTTTTTAATTTGAAAAACATATGAAATATAGTCTCACATAGTAAGCTAAAAATTAGAAGTCTGACAATTTAGAAATGCATATTTGTTTGGGGGTTTTTGAAAAAAAACATTAATACATACAGCATATGTTAAACTTTTTGTGCTGTTGAATATGTGTACAGGTAAAAGATTTCTGCTCATTTTTTCCCCTTCTATTATAGATATATTATATGTGGGGTGGTCCTATGCATGTGTCCCTTTGCATGTATGTGTGTGTGCCTGTGTGTGTATTCTAAATATTACTGGACAGGGTTTCCAGTCATTTCAGTATTCTAATTGTGAAACAAGAAAAGTTTGTGTTAAAGGTACACTATAGTCACCAGAACAACTACAGCTTAATGTATTGATTCTGGTGTCTATAGTCTGTCCCTGCAGGTTTTTTAACATTACTACCTAGTAGCACCTCTAGTGGCAGTCACTCTTAGACGGCCACTAGAGATGCTTCCTGTGTCAGTGCTGCACTGTGTCAACGTTCAGCGTCTCCATGCTCCGAGATGCATCAATTCAGTGCATCACTACGAGGAGATGGTGATTAGAGCAACAACAGATAAAAACAAAAAGGATAAAATACAGAAGTCCTAATTACTCACTTAGGTTTTCAAAGTACAACTTCTGTCCAGGGGGTCTCTGGCAAGGAAAGATGGTGACTCACTCAAAATTAGATCTTGGCCCCAAGCAAGTACACCAGCACCCTTCAGGATCACAGGAGATATACCCTGTAAATTACCACGCCTCACCCAGGGGTGGAGCCAAGGTGTACCTATAGAGATACTAAGTGACCACCTCCTTTGTTCCAGAAAACAACAAGCCACATATAACTTTTGGTTTTATCTCCTCTACTGTACTTGCCACAGAAATAACAATTGCCTCTATGAATTTGTTATTGTTTTCCCATTCCATAGACATGTTGCATGCCCCACCCACGATCCAATAGGACGTACATCACAATTCCTGCCACACGGTTTAAGTTGTGCAACTCATGTTTAGGCTAAATTAAGAGAGTGGGCTTATCCCATTCCAAATATAATAAAAATGAGGCTTAATTATTAACCTGTGGGTAAGTATTAATGTTTCCCTTAAGATACTGGAACACAAGGATCTTCATGAAACTAATCCCATTACCATATCAAAGGATTGAACTATCCTTTACAAGGTACATGCCAAATGGATGAAGAGACATTCAGACTTTTTCCAAGTGTAGAACCTCACACCTTGCAGAGCCTTGATTACTTCACATCCATATAGTAAAATCATTTCCACATTCCTATGCCATTCATACTACCCCTTCTGTCATCTGACATCTGTGGGGGTCCCAGCTTCAAAATGACACAATACCCAATCGATGCTTTAATCGTCTGGAGATCCTTATGCATACATACAAGCTCCAGGGTAAACCCATGGACAATAGCACGCTCGAACTGGTACCCCTTTAGTGCCAGAGACTCATTAACATATCATCACAACTATCATTTAGGATCTAAATTCATTGGGCATAACTCTGCATTTTTCTACATTTAACTTCATATGCCATTTGAGTGACCAGTCCCTTTATTTATCTAAATCCAGCTGTCTAGGGTCCATGGTTTAAAAAGAGCCCGAATCATGCATTTGTTTTACCTTATCCACAACCCCTATGTAAAGTACAAAAGGTGGAGGACAAACCAGTACTCTGGCACAATAACCACTACAGTGCTTGTACTTTCCCTGTGGAAAGCCTGCGGCTGGCAGGCTGTGGCTTGCTGGCTACGGCTGGCAGGCTGTGGCTTGCTGGCTACGACTGGCAGGCTGTGGGCTTGCTGGCTATAAGCCTGTGGCTTGCTGTAGGTCTGTGGGCTGGCTGCTGGCCTGGCTGGCCTTTGGACTGGCTGGCCTGTGGGCTGGCTGGCTGGCTACTGGCCTGGCTGGCCTGTGGGCTGGCTGGCTGGTGGCCTGGTTGGCCAGTGGGCTGGCTGGTGGCCTGGTTGGCCTGTGGGCTGGCTGGTGGCCTGGCTGGCCTGTGGGCTGTCTGGCTTGCTGGCCTGTGGGCTGGCTGGTTACTGGGGCAATTGTAGATTATTTAAAGAAATAATCCATGCACAATAACCACTGCTGCTCTGTGTAGTGGATATGGTGCCAGGAGGGCCGGGATCCCCTCCCAGAGTAAGTAGTCAAACCATTTAAGAACAGTTTGAAAACTTACCTGGGGTCTGCTGGGATATGGGACTGTAGTAGAGTATAGGAGCAGTGGTGCAATGTGTGAGGGGTGCAGTGTGTGTGAAAGGTTCAGTGTGTGTGTGGGGGGATGTAGTGTGTGAATGTGTAGGGTGTCTGGGGAAATATGTCTCTACCCCACATCTCTCTTACCCTCTGTCTCTTTCTCCCCCCTCCACCATCTCTCTATTCCCCCTCTTTCTCCCCCTGTGTCTCACTCTTCCCCCTCTGTCTCTTTCTCCCTCCTTTCCCTGTGTCACTCTCTCTCCCCCTCTGTCTCTTTCTTTCCTCTCCCCCTGTGTCTCTCTCTATTCTCCCACTGTCTGTTTCTTCCCCTACATCTATCTATTCCCCCTCTCTGTTTTATTTTCCCTCCTCCCATTTACCAAGAGAAGACAGAGGGGGCTGGCCACGTTCCACACTGGAGCCTCCGGGCCGTGTGGCAGCCTCGCCGGTCCGGCGGCACTCCTGTCACTAGTGCTGAGGACGGAAGGAGGGAGGAGCATGTCTCTCTCTCATGCTCCCTTGCGGTTCCCACATCCTGTGCTGGGAATTGTGGGGACCGGCCACCCGGTGGCACCTATTTCCGCAGTCCCCGGTGGGCCAATTCAGCCCTGTCGCCGGGCCCCCTGATGGCGGCCCTAGCAGCAGGCCCCCCTCCCGGCCGGGCCCTCGGACCATGTTCGAAGTGCCCGACCGGTCAGTCCGCCCCTGGTCAACTCCTTTACAGTAGTCAATACCCAGTAATACATAACAATCTCCAAAATATTGTTCTGATTAAATATAACCCCATGAGGAATACTGACAATCTCTTGACAAGCCTGGGGATCATTTCATGATTGTGTAGTACTATGAACTTTGCATTAGCCAAGGCAAAAAAGTGTCCAAAATCTGGATGCCATCCAATATAAGTAATTGCAGAAGAACATTCAATATATTACAATATACAACATTTGGTTTTGGATAGATCATTAAAGTGGAAAATGTATTCATACTTACCGTAATTTTCTTTTCCTGACTATTATTCATGGCAGCATATACACAAGGGTTAGCTCCTCCCCTTACAGCCGATAGGACAGGAATAAAACAAACCTTTAAAAGGCGTATGTAACGGAACTCCCCATACTCCGAACGCTTCCTAGATTGCGCCGAGGACCACAAGCACCGCACCGGACACCACAACCACCGCAGACTCCACAACCGCCGTAGCTTAACTGGAGTCTCGCTGTCTTCCTTCCACCCTGGATCAGCTTCTGTCCTCCAGGACCGTGTGGGAAAGACCTCTTCCTTCCACCCTGTATGAACCTCCAGCATCCAGGACTGTGTGGGGAAGACCTCTCCTCCAGGAGAGCGTATCAGGAACAGATCTTAGAAGAGCTAGGTGATTTAAAGCTCAAGGGAGTATGCAGAGCATAGCAATCCCCAGTGTGATTATAGCAGCTCCCTCCAATCACGAGACAAGACTACGTGTTGAGGGTCAAGAAAATCTGACTCCAACCAGCGTTTATTCCTGAGATAAGGATCTTGTCCTTCCAAATCACTGGCCCCAGTTTAAAGGAATCAGAGTGTAAAAGTTCCATAGTATAAACACACCACAGTATACAGGCACCATAGCAAAAACAAATAAAGTAATGAAGAGAAAAAACCTACATGTCATGCAGTGGCAGATCCAGATCCTGATCTCGGGAGGGGCACTTGTAGATTATTTAAATAAAGAATCCAGACACCATAACCACTACAGCTCAGTGTAGTGGTTATGGTGCCAATAGTGCCGGGCCCTCCTCCAAGAGTAAGTAGTCAAACCATTTAAGAACAGTTTGACAACTTATCTGAGGTCTGTTGGGAAATGGGTCTTTCTTAGGGCAAAGGAGCAGTGGTGCAATGTGTGAGGGGTGCAGTGTGTTTGTGTGAGGGGGACAGTGTGTGAGCAGTGTGTGTGTGTGTTAAGGTTACAGTGTGAAAGTGAGAGTGGCAGTGTATGTCAGGGGTGCAGTGTGTGTGTTAGGGGGGCAGTGTATGTGTGGGTCAGTATGTGTGTGTGACAGTTGCAGTGTATGTGTGCATGGGGGCAGTGTATGTGTAGGACAATGAGTGTATGGGGGGCAGTGTATGTGTAGGGCAATGTGTGTAGGGCAATGTTTGTATGGGGGCAGTGTATGTGTGTATGGGGCAGTGTGTGTGTGTGTATGTGGGGCAGTGTGTGTATGGGGACAGTGTATGTATGGGGCAATGTGTGTGTGTGGGGCAATGTGTGTGTGGGGGCTGTGTGTGTGGGGGCAGTGTATGTATGTACAGTGTATGTGTGTTCGGGGCAGTGTGTGTATGGAGGGCAGTGTATGTGGCAGTGTATGTGTGTGTGGGGGCAATGTGTGTGTGGGGACAGTGTGTGTGTGTATGTGGGGCAATGTGTGTGTGTGGGGGCAGTGTGTGTGTGAGAGGGGGCAATGTGTGTATGGGAGGCAGAGTGTGTATGGGGGGGAAGTATATGTGTGGGAGGGGAGGATAAATGTGTGTGTGTGTAGGGTGTGAGTGTGTGTGATAAGGCTGGGGGGGCTTTTTTATAATATACTTTTTTTAAATGTATTTAATTAAAATAAATATATTTATGTTCCCCCTCCCATCTTACCTTTACTGGTAGGGGGAACATTTCTGGATCCCTGGTGGTCAATGGGGAGTCCCTGGTGGTCCCAGTGGTTAGAGTGAACTCTAGCCCTTAGCTCCTGGGCTAGAGTTCACTCTTGCGAGATTTGCAGCGTTGCCGTGGTAACCGCGGCAACGCTCCGTGCTCGCGAGAGTAGGACCCGTAAGAGCTGCAGGATGAGCTCCCTGGTCCCTCTTCCTCCCCCCCACCGGCTGCCAGCACAGTGCCTGCGGACCGGGGAGGGAGATCTGATGGCACGCCTGCATGTGCTGGCAGGGGAGAGGGAGACCGTTGTTTTTTTCGCCACTGTGTCTGTCACGACAAGGGTGTATAATTTATTATTACACTATGGAATATCATCTTTTAATGAAATTTGTGTATAAAATGGCACAAATTACAGAGATGGTATTGCTGAGGTCAACAGGGGTTACATCTTTTGAAGCTGGGACCCCCACAGAGGTCAGATGACAGAAGGGGTAGTGTGAATGGCATAGCAATGTGAAAAGGATTTTAATATATGGATGTGAAGTAATCAAGTATCTGCAAGGTGTGAGGTTCTACACTTGGAAAAGTCTGAATGTCTCTTCATCCATTTGGCATGTACTTTGTAAGTGATGAGCCAATCTCTTTGATATGTAAATGCCATTATGTTTGTTCCAGTATCATATCCAAAGGAAGGACAAACACATTCATATTTACCCCCACAGAATAATAATAAAGCCTCATTTTTGTTATATTTGGAATGTGACAAGCGCCATCTTCTAACCAAGTCCAAACATGAGTGGCCTAACTTGACCCTAGGGAAAGGAATTGTGATGTCCGTCCTATTGGATCGTGGGTGGGACGTGCAACATGTCTATGGAATGGGAAAATAATAACAAATTTGTAGATGCAATTATTATTTCTGTGGCAGGTACAAAAAAGAAGATAGAGTCAAATGTTTCCATTTGGATTGACAGTGGTCTGGAACAAAGGAGGTGGTCAGTTATTATTTCTGTAGGTACTCCTTAACTCCACCCCTGGGCAAGACTTGATAAACCACAGGGTATATATCTAATGATCCTGAAGGGTGTTGGTGTACTTGCTTGGGGCCAAGATCTAATTTTGGGTGAGTCACCATCTTTCCTTGCCAGAGACCCCCTGGACAGAAGTTGTACTTTGAAAACCTAAGTGAGTAATTAGGACTTCTGTATTTTATCCTTTTTGTTTTTATCTGTTGTTGGTATAAATAATTTATCATATATTTTTATATGCACTGTGACTATCTTTTGCTCATAATAAACATTCATTTATTAAGTTTTGCCTTTGTCTGGTTAAGAATCACGTTACCTGAAGAGACTAGTTAGTATTTTTATAATTCCTTAAATATTGTACTAAGTAATATTTGGTGGGTTTTATTATTGATTTACCTGGGGGACCAAGGCACCCCATTTATAAATTGTCTTGGTGGTGGCAGCGTTAAAGTAGTAATAGTTATTGTGACGAGACCAATCTCGCCACATTGCATTGGAGAAGCCTGGTTGCTCGCCTGCTGCCTTTGGACTATGGCCCCTTTGTAAAAGACTTTATTTTTGCATGCAGAAAAGCTGTATTGTGCTTTTCTGCCGGTTGTTCGGTAGTTTCAATCTACCGAACAACCGTACGAATGACTGGACCACCTGGGAGCTGGAGTGTGCCGGCAATTAACCTCCCTGAAGCTGCGGTTAACCGCAGCTTAATTGATGAACGCTGGGTGGCCGCCGTTCGTATCCCGAACACGAGGTCGCGGCCATTTTAAACCATACGAATGAACAGCGGTGTTCGCCTCTATTTTCATGGAACTAAAATCGGACACAGTTTTGCGCGAACACCGCTGAAGCCGCCGACCTCCCTTCTTGTTCGGTGAAAGCACACGAATGACCCGGTGTTCGGTATTTTTGTGTGAATGTCTTATACCCCAGATAGGAATCCCATGGAGCCCATTCGTATGAAACTGACTGTAAAGACTTTGGCTCCATGGCGATTGAACTGTATTCGTGTAGTCTGAGTGCCATTCACCTAATAATGTGCACTCAGACCTGAGCTATCTGGGGATGTGTTACATGTCGGTGTTTTATGTAGTAAACGTTACTTTGTACATTTTAAAGTGTTATGCTGGTTTTGTGTTCCCACGTGTGTAATGGAGTTTGCCTTTGTCTTGGGAGATAATTGAATTACTTCCCAATTATCTCCCAGGGCAGAGGGGAGGAAGCCAGGATGCATTGTGGGAATATACTGTGACTGTGTGTCCTTTTTGTATACTTGTCTGTCCCTTGTCACAGTCTTCCATCTGGTCCCCTAGGGGAGTGTCCACCAGGTGGGAGACCTGCATAAAAGCTGGGCAGGTAGCCCTCATTAAACAGACCACTGCTTGACCCTCAACACGGAGCTCTGTCTCGTCTTTGGGGGGGATTTACTGTATGCTGCTAAGGACTGATTGCCAGGAGTGTAAGCCGCTTGGAAGCTTTCCCTGTTCGCCTGCTAGCAGCTATTCGTATGGTTCCTGTTCGTTTATTTGAAGTGCTACCTTATTCCCTTGTATGCCGTTCGGGAGTTTGGAGCATTCACTTGTATGCAGTTCGTGTGTTTGGACCATTCCCTTGTATGCAGTTCGAGTGTTTGGAGCATTCCCTTGTATGCCGTTCGGGAGTTTGGAGCATTCACTTGTATTCAGTTCATGAGTTTTGGTGATTCTACAGTAGCTGTGCCTGTCTCTGAAAAGGGGGATTATCGTCTAAGTGGTTTTTTCCCCTTTTATGCTAAACGGTCCGTTACAGTTATATTATTATGTTTAAGTGTGGGTGGTGTTAAAGTGGGATTTTGTCATTATTTCCGGTCTAGTGCAGACAAATAGTGTACTTTAACCCTTTCACCACCACAACTACGTCACGCACACTCTTGGAGTAGGGTGCGTTCGTGACAGTGTCCATGAGTAAAGGGAGCAAAAATGCTCACATTCTAAGGGCAGTAGGACAGGGAAAAGACTGAGGGACCTATGCAGAAATACGCCTTTTAACCCCTTAAGGACTGGACTGTTTTTGCGATGTTGTACATTTGCGACCAGGAATATTTTTACACTTTTGTGGTGTTTGTGTTTGGCTGTAATTTTCCGCTTTCTCATTTACTGTTCCCATACAAATTATATATTGTTTT
>OW240917.1:50897735-51023818 GCA_933207985.1 Pelobates cultripes | reverse complement strand
AAATGGTATGCCATCATGGGGGTAATTCTCATTCCTGGGCTACCATACGCTCTCAAAGGCAACGTAACCACCCTGGCCATTTTCAATGTAAAAATATTTGACCCATATATTTGACCCTGTAACTTTCAAAAATGCTATAAATCCTGTACATGGGGGGTACTGTTTTACTCGGGAGACATCGCTGAACACAAATATTAGTGTTTAGAAACTGGAAAACGTATCACAACAATTATATCATCAGTAAAAGTGCTGTTTGTGTGTAAAAAATGCAAAAAAAGTAACTTTCACTGACAATATCATCGCTGTGATATGTTTTACTGTTGTGAATCACTAATATTTGTGTTCAGCGAAGTCTCCCGAGTAAAACAGTACCCCCCATGTACAGGTTTTAGGGTGTCGTAGAACCTTACAGGGTAAAATACAGTGCTAGCAAATTAAATTCTCTGGAATTTCGGCCTGGGTTGGCAGGCAGGTCCCTCAAATTGCAATCAATAAAATTACTGAATTATGTAAAAATATTACATAAATACACACGTAGAATTTAAATATATATGCATATTTATATATTTGAAGTCTACGTGTATATTTATATAATTATTTATGTAATTTTGTATATGGACGTATGTATATTTCTTATTATTTTATTTATTTTTATATACATAGATATATATACAAATTCATTCTAAGTGTATTTTGATATAAATATATATATATTAATTTTAAAATACAGTTAGAATAAAATTTCATATAGCTATATAATTTTTTAAATTTTTTTTATTATTATTTAAAAAAATTTTTATTTAATTTAAATTACTTATTATTTATATTTTATAATAATATATATACAATATATAGTTATTATATATATTATATATATACGTGTGTAATTTAATTATAAGTGTATTTTATATTAATATAAGTACATATTAATATAAAAATACACTTAGTATGGCATTATATATATGATATATAGACGTATATTATATAGATATAATATATGTCTATATATCATATATACACATATATAATTATTATTATTTTTTTAATTAACACTAACTTTATTTTTTTTTCTGATTTTACACTAGCAGGGAGACTGCCTGTCAGCACAGGCAGTCCCCCTGCAGGCAGACACTAGGACACCCATTGTGACCATGTGATCGCTGTGTTAAGCGATCACATGGCCACAGGGGTCCTAATCTGCCGTGGGGAGACTGTCTGGGCTGCGGGCAGTCTCCCCACAACCGGAGGAACACTGATCGCCGCCGGGGGAACGACGGCGATCAGGTAAGTACCCCCAGACCGTTAGGACGGTTCAGGACCGTCATCGGTCGGCAAGGCAAAAATGCCGATGACGGTCCTGAACCGTCCTCGGTCCTTAAGGGGTTAAAGGTTTGTTTTATTGTTTTTATTTATCGGCTGTAAGGGGAGGAGCTAACCCATGTGTATATGCTGCCATGATTAGCCAGGAAAGAGACTTTATATGCATAAAAAGACTTTCTAACAATACCATGTGAGCCTGTCTGATTTTAGTATGAGATATTAGGTGTAGTCCCTTGAGCAGGGTGACAAAGAAACAGAACTCTTCTGTTACCATCTCCACTGCTTTTTAGCCTCACAGGGCCATCTTCATTCATTATCTGTCCAAGCAAAGGAAGCAGGCATAGAATGCAATAAAAGTGGTTCTTTTTCTCAAAAACTATTTAACAGAAACTTGAGAGACTGCACCCAGGCATGTCTTCCTTATTAACTAATACAAAGTGAAGTGCTTATGGTGCTTAGAGCTTTGTGGAACATTATACATTAAAAAGGACAGTTTAAATCTTTATTACATTTTACTTTTATGTAGATTTCTTAGTATTTAATTTTATAAATCATTCATTATTTTATAATGCTTTATGCAAATGTTCCCTACTCTATTTAAAAATTGTGTTACACATTATACACCAAAGTACCATAAAGTATTATATCAGACTCGGCCTTTAATCCCTAAAGCTATAAAAGCACTGTTCAGAACATATTGAAATAATACATTGATCAATGAATGTTCCTAATGAACAAACATTTAGAATCAACACAAAGTATGAGTCAGACTGATTTGCAAGTCAAACATAAACCAGGCCTGCTGTCATTATAAACAATTCATGTGTACCAATACAGTAGCAAATTCATAAGCATTGTGTTGAATGAATATCCATAAATAAAGCAATTTGATCGATATTTTACTTTGCCATAAAATTCTAATAGTAAAAACTCATTAAACAATATGTATATATGCATGTTTGTGTGTATTTCCCAAATGAGATTTTTTAAACTAATATTTAGTCATTTTACATTACGCATAGTGGCACATTAACATCTTATGCAATAATTAACTTTCATATATTCAGTTTTTTAGGTAATTTTAATACAACGTGCCATCTATAAATGGTTGGTATATTTGTTCACGATTAAATGTAATAAAAGTAATGTGCATAATACATCATTTAGTAGCTAATAAAATACATTTTAAACATATCTTGGATACAAAAATATTCTGCATATAAAACTAAACAGAGAATAGATGTTTCAAAATGTGGACATGATACAGTCAGCCTATATCTTTCACATTGAAGGGATTCTCTAAACACCATAACCACTACCAGTCTCTGTAGTGGTTATGGTGTCAGAAGTCTCCTGCCTCTGTTCACTGTTAGAATCAAACCATTTTAAATGGTTTAACAGTTACCTGGGTCACCTTGGCCCCAGTGAGCTGGCCCCTCTTTACATGTATCACTAAAGTGTAATTTGTTTGTGTATCCCTTAGTATGTATGTATATATGTATGTATAAAGAATTCAAGGAAAGGGCTGCGCTTAGATAAAACTTTAAAAGATATTAAAAGTCCAGATAAAATGAATGGATAAAAAAGGAAGAAGGTCTTATCTGGCAATGTCCGTAGTGCTTAGTCCGAAACAATAATCTTGCTTTCTGTCTTCCTTGTAAACCGTCTCGTATGCAAGAGATAAAAACAAATACAGAACCACAATGGTGTAGTATATCTTGATGTAAAAGAAATAAAATATAAAATTTGATTGCAAACTCACATATCCAAGAGCTAGAACCTGCTCTGGTATAGAAGGCGTACAGCGGTTTAGATCCCCGCTTATGGGATATGGAATGGTTGTCCTTCACGTGCTTCCTCCTTCCGTAGTGTTAGAGATACTCAAATAAAAAGAGACAGCCAATAGTGTTCTCTGCATAAAACTTAAAATAAAATATAAAATAAAAGTGGATACTCACAAGACAGGAGCAGGTCAACTGCTCCTGATATTTCGCGTTGGTGGAATAATCCCCACCTAGGATTGCTTGGAGTCCAGCGAATAATGCCAGGTAATAATAATAATTATATGTGTATAAAAGATAAGTGGTACAATAAAAGATTATCAAATATACTTTAATTGTAACATTACACAATATAAAAATATGTATGTATGTATCTATCTATCTATCTATCTATCTATCTATCTATCTATATATATATATATATATATATATATATATATATATATATATATATATATCCCAAAGCTTGGCACTCATCTTTCAGTAATACAATGTGTTACATACCCTGGTGCTAACTGCGTTTAGTAGATAAGTCTCAAAGTGAAGTAGGTGCACTCATGGTTTTTTTGGTGAAAAAATAAGTATTATTTATTGCATATAAGCAAAAATTGGCACTCTGTCCCGATCAACGTTTCAACCCCAAGCTGGGTCTTTTTAAAAAAACAACCGTGAGTGCACCTACTTCACTTTGAGATATATATATATATATATATATATACTAAGGAATGACCCATTATCGGTTGGGCCAATTATTAGGGTTGATGTTCACCATTTTTTTAATAATCGGAATCAGTCTTCAAAGTTAGGAATATTCTGATAACATGCAATACTTACCTCTTCGAATCACAGCACACCATCTTCCACAACTAACTGTGGAGCACAGCTCAAGGTAGGGAGCTGAGAGAGTGTGACTTTTCAAGGTAGCTGTGGAGTGTGGGAGGTATCAGTACAGGAGTGTGTTGTCTCAGCACTGAACAAGCCACAAACCAGCTCATCTAACCCCTTCCTCCCACCCACTCCTGTACCCCAGCTGATCTCCCTCCCCCACTCCTGCACAACAGATATATTTCAATGCCCACTAAAAATCATAGGAACATCGGGTTTGGCTGATCCTGGTTTATCAATAGCTCACAATAAACGCTGTAAATCTTGATGAACTGCAGTAAAATTTAAGAATGTCAACGTGAATATTGTTTGTGTATATTTAAATGTATTGTATTATTTAACCCCTTAAGGACACAGCTTCAGAAGCTTGACTTACGCTTAATGACACAAGCAATTTTTGCATTTTCTTGCTGTTTGCGTTCAACTGCAATTTGCATCTCTCTCATTTATTGCACCGACACATATTATATACTGTTTTTTAAAGGACAGAAAGGGCTTTAATTTGATATAACATATATATATATAAATGCTTACTTATTATAAAAAAATACAGAAAAATGCAAAAAAAATGAAAAATATTGTTTTTTTTTACAGTTTTTGCAATAATAATGTGTGCATAATTAGTGCAGGTTAAGGAAAGTAATTAAAAATAAATTTATTTATTTGTTCTGATTTACAGAATATATAATGTGTCTGGGATTTTAAGTTTTTTTTGGTAGTTACAGGTCACAAAGCACAAGGAGTAAAATAAACTTTTAATGTGGAGCGATTTTAGAATTTGGTATGTTTGTCTTGTAAGCTTAATAGCCATAAAAGAAAACAAAATTGCCACACAAAAGTATATATTTATATAAAGTAGACATCACGGGCTATTTACCTAAGGTTGTTTTGACACTTTCTACGTAGCCATTTCACCGCCAACCTCTGCTAAATATTGGAGTAAAATTGTGTTCTTTTTGGTTTTTGGCACACAAACTTATAACAGAGAAATTCTCGTGTATATTTTGTAAAGTTGGTGTGTGCTATTCCTGTACAAAGTTTTATTTTGTGTTCAGTTACATCTGCTGAGTAAAATGACACCCCCATTGTATGTCTTTTGCACTATTTCGTGAAGTTACAGTGCCATACAGGATACCTGTCCTTTTCAGTATTCACAGTAGAATTTTGAGAGATGGATTTAATGAGCCTTAGCTTCCATTTTGGGGTATTATAACAGTTTGGCTGTTCAAAAAACCCCACAAAGGCCTACCATTTGTAAAAGTAGACACTCCAGGGTATCTTATAAGGTGCATATTGTGCCTTAACATGCCCCCATTTTTTCACCAATATATGCCAAAGTATGTGGTAAAAAATAATTTTGTGCATTTTTTACATACGGATTGCATTTTTGCTGGGCGTTTTGTATATTTCATATGTGCCACTAAGTTCAAACCCCCCAAATTATGCTCAGCTAAGTCTTCTGAGTAAAATGACACCCCATATGAATGTCTTTGGCACTATTTCGTGAAGCTACAGTGCCATATAGGAGACCTGTCCTTTACAGTATTCACAGTAGAATTTTGAGAGATGGATTTAATGAGCCTTAGCTTCCATTTGGGGTATTATAACAGTTTGACTGTTCAAAAACCCCCCACAAAGGCCTACCATTTGTAAAAGTAGACACTCCAGGGTATCTCATAAGGTGCATATTGTGCCTTAACATGCCCCCATTTTTTCACCAATATATGCCAAAGTATGTGGTAAAAAATAATTTTGTGCATTTTTTACATACGGATTGCATTTTTGCTGGGCGTTTTGTATATTTCATATGTGCCACTAAGTTCAAACCCCCCAAATTATGCTCAGCTAAGTCTTCTGAGTAAAATGACACCCCATATGAATGTCTTTGGCACTATTTCGTGAAGCTACAGTGCCATATAGGAGACCAAGCCATATCCGTTTTTACCAAACTTTGAATTTTGACGCTGGGCCTATGTGCAATTTCCAAGCATCTTCGCAGGTTTTAAATTCAAACTACCCCACAAAGGCCTACCATTTCTTAAAGTAGACACCCCAGGGTGTTTCAAAAGGTATAGTTTGAACCTTAGCGTGGGATCATTTTTCCGCTAGCTTGTACCAGATGTAGTGGTAATAAGCGTTTTTTCTGCCTTTTGACATACAAAGTGAGTTTGCGCAGCATATTTTGCAAACCTTATGTGTGCTATGACTGTATAATACTTCATATGTTGCTCAGCTATGTCGGCTGAGTACAGCAATACCCCCGTATGTACCTTTGCCAGGTATATGTGGATGTTGAAGGGGCGCATTTGAGACGCAGCCATTCAGTTTTTTTCTAACTTTGAAGTTTTACGCTGTGTCCATGTTCCAATTTGGAGTAGTTTAGACGGTTGGTTATTGAAACTTCCCCACAAACACATACTATTTATTAAAGAATACACCCTGGGGTAATTCAAAAGGCATATTTTGAACCTTGGCGTGGGATAATTTTTTCTCTAGTTTGCTCCAGGTGTAGTGGTAATGAGCGTTTTTAAAATGTATTTTTTTACTTTTTATAACTTTTTTACTTTTAAAAACTAGTTTTTAAACTTTTGTTTTGCTTATAAATTTTTTTTAAACTTTCCTAAACTTTCTTAAAACTTTTTTACAGATTTAACATTTTTCTAAGCTTTTTTTTTTACCGTTAACCCCTAACTAGCAGTACGCAGCAGTAACAGTAAATTCCCCATTTTCCCATAACTCCCACCCACCCCAGCTAGCAAAATATATAGTTATAAAATATTTAAATTAATTAATTAAATAAATTGAACCCCTGAGGGTTAAAAAATAAATAAAAGTTAATCCTCAGGGGTTAAAAAAAATTAGATCACAGTATAATACTGTGATCTCTATTTGATCGCTGTAGGCAGTGATCGACTGGCAGGGAAGGGGTTAATTTTTATTTGGACTAGGTAAAGTGTGTTTTTTTTGTTTTTTTACTTAAATGTTATTAAAACATTTTTTTAAGCTTAATTTTTAACTTTTTAAAGTTTCTTTTAAAACTTTTTTTAACGTTAACCCCTAGTTAGCCTAACGCCAAATCCCCCAATTCCCCACTAACTTCCACCCACCCCAGCTATCTAAATATATAATTAAAAAATAATTTAATTAATTAATTTGATTAATTTAACCCCTGAGGGTTAAAAAAAAAAAGAATTAACCCTCAGGGGTTAAAAAAAAAAATCAGATCATAGTAAAATGTAATCCCTGCCAATTGATCACTGTAGTCAGTGATCAATTGGCAGGGAAGGGGTTAATTTTTTATTAAAATGGGTAAGGGGGGGGACTTTAAATAAACTTTATTTTTTTTTCCAGCAGGGGGCAGGATCAGCACTGATCCGGCTCCCTGCACTTCACACAGAACCCGGAAGTGCAGGGAGCCGGTAGGTGAGTATACTGAGCACATGTGCTCGCTCAGACTTGTGGTCAGAGCGAGCACATGTGCTGGGCAGCTTGACCGGGTGCTCCCGGTATGCCTCTAATGCAGAGGCATACCGGGAGCACCATTAACCCCGCGATCGCCGCGATAGCGGCGATCCGGGGTTAATTTTACCGCGTGACGGACGAGGTCCGTCACCCGTCGTTAAGGGTCTCCCCTGTGTGACGGACCTCGTCCGTCACCCGTCCTGAAGGGGTTAATATTGCCTGGAGTTCCCCTAAACTTTAATTAGAATTCATACTTTACCAATTTATTGAACAGTAGTTTCAGTATTAATGTCTGTAAAAGATCAGTCATTATTTTTTATTTTTTTAACAATAAACTGAATATATGCTTTTGATTACTGAAAAAGTATCTTGTTTTAATACAGTTATTAATGTATTTAGGCTTTTAGAGATTTATTTCATTAAAAAATGGTAGACCCCATCTAGAATGCTGTTTATCTTATTTTTTAGAAACCCTTGTTTTTCTTACATATCACAACTCTCAGCCACTAATCTCAGCCATCAATCCAATAGCTCTACATGACCACTCTGATCCAACCAGAAATATAAAATTTGATTTTAAACACACCAATTCCTTAATATACTAAGAAACATAAGGACAAAGACAGAATTGAGAAGCATTTCATTAACACATAACACATCTGCTTTAAATCGTATTGGGTATTAAATATAGTAAAAAAAAATAAAAAACTGCTACATTAAGTTGATGGATTCAAAGTATAGCCTTCCACAAGCAGTGGGAACTGATATGTGTAAGGCTACCTGGGATTTATGACACTGTCCTCACTAGGATATTTAATTAGCAATTAAAGCAGATAAGTTGAGTCTAATGCACATCCCAGTGTTATGTTTTTCACATTTATACAGACAAGAAAACTGTTTTTTTTTTACTGTGTCAAAGGTTATAATAATTACTAAAGCGTATTCCACAGTTGTCTTAGAAACAATGATTTATTGAAGTGGACTTTTTGCCTTCATAAAAAATGTATTCTAATCCATAATGTTTAAATATGAGTTGTGCTAAACATTTTTCATATAACTGTATAATATACATTTTATATAGAATATCACATTAAAATTAATTTAAATTTGAAAGAATATTTACCATTATGTAAGTCTGAAAAAATTCCTAATACATTTTTATAATTCCAAAAAATAAAATTGAGAGAGACAAGGAAAGAAGAGAAGAATGGGAAGAGAGAAACAATTGAGCAAGAAGTGAGAGAAACTAGCTCCTTGATATTATAACCGCAGCTGGTTTCCTATTTACCACTATAACATCTTAAAGCATAGAACTTAGCAGGGCTTACCATACAGATATCTTAGCCATAATTTTATATAGTCAGTAACAGATCCTCTATTTCAAATATATAAATAATTGAGAATACAATATAAAATAAGGATTGTCTTGGAAGCAATAAAGTTTTGTATTTTTAGATATTTATTATATAAACATATAAATATAGACATATAAAATCCATTACAATAATTTATAGCTAAATTTTTAAGATTAAACTATATGCTTGCAATATCATTAAAATAGAATAACATACTCTTTTGAACATGTCGACATCTCTCAGTCATTATAATATGGTGCAGTGTCTCTGTCTCCAAATCTCTCCCCTGTCCATTAACATTTAAAAGGTACACATATTTATACCTTTTTTTTCATTTTAGGGTTACTGTAGTTCATATATGAAATAGTAAAAGTTATTTTACTTTTCATTATTTTAGTACCTCCCTTAACTTGGCAAAGATGCAAGGCCATAACTAAAACGTAAGGGTGTACACGTCATGGGAAATTCCCTGACTTAGGACAAGATGGCGTCTTAAAGTCTGGACATCTTATCTATATATTTGTCATGACCCAGACATCTTATTTATTGTTTATACTAAAACGTAAGGGTGCACACGTCATGGGAAATTCCCTGACTTGGTACAAGATGGCTTCCTAAAGTCTAATGACGGAGCATAGCCTTGAATATGTTATTGCATAACTTGGTTTGTATTAAGCTAAGACAAATTGGCGTAAACATATTATACACTGAAAGTTGAATAAATATAATAAGAGGTTATTGCTTAAAGAAACATGTATGAAAAACAATATGTTTAATTTCTAACACCTTGTCAGTTTGCAATATCTCCTATAGACAAAGTACACAGTTTAAGAAATACATTTCATTCTAAAACTTGTAATATTTGCATTTGCCCATAACAATATGATATGTAGCATAACTAACTCTCATATGATGTTCTTCTTAATGCCTGCAATTCAACAGTATATTGCAGTGATATTGAAAGAGGCCCTTTGACATTTCAGTTTTTCTGATATTATCTGTATGACAAACTATTTTAGATTTTGTTTGTAATAAAAATCACAATTGTCAAAAAGCAAAGATAATTATATTTATTACTTAAGATCAATGAAGAAAAGAAGCACAGAAACAAATTTTTTTTTAAATTAATTTTGCATTTTATAAATTATTGTCTTTGTATTATACTGTTGAACTGTACTTCGAAATGCATTGACTCTTACAGAGTTATTCACTGAAGTGAGAATTCAAGGTGAATTCAAAGTGAATTTAAAATTTAAGGGCAAAGTAGCTAAATGCAAAGCATGAAGACTTGAATTTAAAATCCATCTATAATTCTCTTGGATTGTTACTTTAGCGCATACCTTGTGGTAGGACCACACTACCACAAATCTACAATAAAACGTTTTTCACTTATGTCATTATTACTAATCCAATTCCTTCATATTGTGACTGATGGTCACTAATATAAAACCATCATTCGTCTTGAGCAAAATGTGCTCAAAATACACAATATTCTCAGTGCCCAAAGGACCATTTCTAATGTCATGGGGCAAACTTTTATATATAGGTGACATAGTGTGTAAAAACAATAAATCACAATGTGTACTCATCTGCACAGTGAAGGTCATGTGTTTTTACACAAAAGGATTCCATAATTCGAATGATGAAGGGAAGAGGAAAAATATATTCATGTTTTGACCAAGTCTTATACAACAAACTTAGCTGTGGATACCCAAGACATTGCGGTAATTCCTTTGCTTGTCAGTAAAAAGCAGCCATTAGACATTGTTGATACCGATAACCAGTAGATCATTACAGCTAAAATATACCTGTGGGTTATTTGGTCCACGTTGACTACTTCATGTCAATGGAGTGGACTGGGTGCAGTGGCCATGCCATTTTGGTCCAGCAATGTAAAACATTGCCCTTTTGAATATATGGCAATGTCTAGATTGCAGGGTTAAACACATCGCTAGAGACCACTCTTCTGCAGAGCTATGATGTTCGACATCCTCACGCATGCATGGTGATGTCAAACATTCTCTGATGCTTCTCTATGAGAAACATTTAATTGGAGGACAGAGGTACTTGCTGCACACTGCTTCTGATAGAGGGATGGTGGGCAGACAGGGTCTCTGCATGAACTCAGTATCTCTAGAGTTCAGGTATCTCTGTATTGATCCTTGCTTTGAGCATTGTATGGGTATCTTTATAACTATCTCTGAGTATTGCATGGGTAACTCTGTATCTGTTACCATAAAATGTTGAATACGTGATGTTAAGTGGACAGATGCCACATGTCAGAAGATGATGGCTACAGTGTTAAAGGATGGAGTCATATTCTGGGGGAAGAGCCTGATGTCTCACCATCTCAAAACTTCACTAACCACCACTGTCATTCCTGTGGTGTCAATTAGCCTCAAGTGCTTGATGTGGGCAACAGTAGCAGTGATCAAATGGACATCAACTAGATCCAGGCTTGAGAGTGTCAGCATTTCAACTTGCAAACCAGACTTTCATACAGCATTTCGTTGTCACATGTTGATGGGATATGGAGGGGAGATGATGAACTATAAGGAGGTTCTAGCAACTCTGCAAAGTCTAGCACTTCACATTAGGACAAGCAATGAGTTATATACAAATAAAAGCCACACTGTTACCTAGATTCTAGAACAGAAAAATCCTTACAAGTATATCTTACATACAAGAGAAGCACAGTACAAGGAGCTTTACTATTTTGGGAGACAGTATTAAAGATAATTATAAATCAAAATCAACCCTCCTACTGCTCAGTACTTCCTCCCCATACAATGCCATGCACAGCCAGCCCCAATAATTCCCAGTCACCCCAACTGGAGTAGGGATTACTGCTGGTGTGATTAATTGTCTCCTATCATGGGGCCACATTACAGGAGTTATAATTGCATCAATCTTTGTCCATAACCTGTTTCACTAAATTTTACTAATAGGGGATCTTGCTGAACCATTTCCTGGCTATGTACATTGTATATAGTTTTAATAAATGGCTTGAAGATGAATAATGCTTTTGGAGTTTATTAAATAAAACAGAAAATTATAGTAAATTAAGAAACAAGTAGCAAAATGTAGGAAATTTAATTTTACTTATTTAGCTTACTGACATGTTCGTGGCCCCAGCCTACATTTAAAATTTAGAATAAATAAGCCTTTACTCAACTTGTTCCAGCACTGATACTGAGCTCATGCAGAGACCCTGTCTGCCCACCATCCCTCTACCAGAAGCAGTGTGCAGCAAGTACCTCTGTCCTCCAATGAAATGCTTCTCATAGAGAAGCATCAGAGAATGTTTGACATCGCCATGCATGCGTGAGGATGTCGAACATCACAGCTCTGCAGAAGAGTGGTCTCTAGGGATGTGTTTAACCCTGCAATCTAGACATTGCCATATATTCAAAAGGGCAATGTTTTACATTGCTGGACCAAAATGGCATGGCCACTGCACCCAGTCCACTCCATTGACATGAAGTAGTCAACGTGGACCAAATAACCCACAGGTATATTTTAGCTGTAATGATCTACTGGTTATTGGTATTAACAATGTCTAATGGCTGACAAGCAAAGGAATTACCCCAATGTCTTGGGTATCCACAGCTAAGTTTATTGTATAAGACTTGGTCAAAACATGAATATATTTTTCCTCTTCCCTTCATCATTCGAATTATGGAATCCTTTTGTGCAGATGAGTACACATTGTGATTTATTGTTTTTACACACTATGTCACCTATATATAAAAGTTTGCCCATGACATTAGAAATGGTCCTTTGGGCGCTGAGAATATTGTGTATTTTGAGCACATTTTGCTCAAGACGAATGATGGTTTTATATTAGTGACCATCAGTCACAATATGAAGAAATTGGATTAGTAATAATGACATAAGTGAAAAATGTTTTATTGTAGATTTGTGGTAGTGTGGTCCTTTAATTATTGTCTTGTGGAAACTCTCAAGGATTTGTAGCTTAAATAATAACTCATAAAACAAAACGTGCCATCATAAATGTGCTGGGGTTGCATTTCATGTAGGAAGCTGCTGTTTTGATGAATTGCAGATGTTACAGATTTGAGTTTTTATCTTCACATTTCACTATTTCCCCTATACTGAGTAATCTAAACTGGATTGGCATTTAGAATTTACATAATTCCAACCGGACTGACACAGCTACAAGAATCTATTTCATGCCTGAGTTATTATTTCTTTTGGAGTTCTTTAGAAACAGTCAGCATAATTTGATGTGCTGTTTTAGTCTGAAGGAAATGTGTGCAAAAGCTAAATGTATACTTTGTAGATGAAATATGACATACAGGATATAATAAATAAAAAAATATGCATTTTTATTTTGTGCATCATAATAATTGTGTATGTAATTTTAGAAATTCTTGCTAACGGAATTGTGAAAATTAATATACCATTTTATTTCATGTCTTTATTTTATTTTTTTGTTAATTTTTTAAGGTACATAACTTAGAATGGCTTCAAGCTGGTCACTGGCAACCTGAGCGGGGACTAACTGAAGGGCAAGCTACTGAGTTTTTCTAAATTTTTGACATGGTGTACCAATATTGTGCAAATACCCCAATAATATTTGCACTGCAGCAAAAACCTTTTAATGAGCAGAGTGTAATGTTTTCTTTTTTGGGGCAAATTCTTTGAAAATCTGGTTTAATTGTTGACAATTGTATTCACATGTCTGCTGGTGTATCAAGTCGGTTTCTATACTTCGTTTTGGTTGCAGAGTAAAGAAAGAATTTAGTTTCACACAAGTACGTGCTGGTAAATGGCCACATAACCTGAAGTGATTGCCTGCTGCAACAACCCCAAAAAGTAATAAGAGATACATCATGAAGTTGTTGGGTTAGCTGACAGTCAGCGGTTATATCGATCAGATTCTCAAAATCTACGACAGAAAAACTGTCTGGTTTGTCTCATATGAATGGATTTTGAACCCAGTCATTTTTCTTTTCATTCAAAAATTGAAAATACTGATTAATAGACGTATGTAAATTACGAAGATGATCTACAATTTCATTGCGAATTTAATCTTTGAGTCCAATTTCTGTTTCCTCAAAAAAAACCTATGTGTTTTTTCCTTGAAGTGATAAACGTACTTCATTCAATTTTGTGAACATGTCCACAGGATGTGCTGTTTTAGATAAACACAAAATGTTTGTTAAATGATCAGAAAATCCAAATGTATGATCCTGGAAATATGCTATTCACACATTCAAGCATTCTAACAATGACTTTCCCTCATGAAAGCCAACGGACTTCTGAATGCAAAAGCAGGGCAGGGTGATGACTACCCATATCTTCATATATATTTTTAAATAATCGTGACTTTAATGGTTAACTTTTATAACATTAACAATCTGAATTGATTTGTCTAGCACAGTTTTAAGTGAGATTAAAATACTTTAGCTACCAATGCATGTCTGTGAAAAACATAGTAAAAAATAATGCAGTTTTTTGTTCCAATTCTTATTTGTGTCACAGCTCCTGCCACATTTCCAACCATTGCTTTGGTGCCATCACTGTACACTTCTACACATTTGTCATACTTTATACTGTGTGTGTTTTAAACCTTAGGACGCAGTTAAAGATATTCTCACCAGTGGTATGAGTTTGTAAAGTTTCACATAGAAGCAACTCTTCTTCAATCTGCATGTCAAAATTGTATCTTACATTAAAAAACAGCAAACGTGAAAGTCCTGCAACATCTGAGAATTTTTCTAAATGCAGTGAGTACCAATCACATTGATGCAGCCGAAAAACGAGTTCTGTCTGGATATCATCAGCAAGATCACGATTATGATGCAAAACAGTGTAGATGGAAAGTGGCACAGCTTCAATTATTTTACACAACATTTCATTTAAAATACATGATACTATTTCTTTTACACATGATTTTATTAGTGACTCCCCAATTGTGTGGGGATAGCTTTCTCTGTAAGAAGCCTCTGTGGCTTTTTTATTTTTTTTTTTACATTTTTTTCATGAACTGTTTAGTCTTCTGATATTTTTGAATATTCACTTAAAATAGGCAATGTCTTTATCTTTGTATTCTGCGTAGTTCTGCTCAAAATTACTACATAATTTAGCAACTGCAACAGATTGGCAATATTTTCTTACAAAGTAAGCAGTGTGCTTCAGTACAATCTTCATTTTTCATTTCTTTGTTTGAGAAGAAGATTGGCCGCATTGTGTGCTTTTCTTTTTTTCCGACTTATCACTTGTCTCTGCTATTTGAGGAACAGTAGATTTAACTGTTTTGGACCTGTTTTCTTGATTTCTTTTTGTATCTTATTTCTCAGTTTCTAGAAATGCTGAACAATTAGAAGTAGTAATATTTTTTCTTTTGATAGTTCCTTCTTTTAACAAGCTGTCTAAATTCATGGTGGTTGGTTGGGAAAAAAAAGAACACTTTTAAAAATACAGATTTCACTACCTGACAAAAAAAGAATGCTGTTTTGTTCTCAACTCTTAGTAAGCAAATACTGTAAGCAGGATTCTGGCTGAGTTTTGGAGTGAAAAGAACATTTCTTTAAGCTAGAAAAATACACATTTAACTACCTGACTAAAAAGGATGCTATTTTGTTCTCGGCTCTTAGTAAGCAAGTAAAGCACCCTTGCTTTTTGGGACGGTATTGAAGCAAAATGCATTGTTGTATAACATAACTTCAAAGTAAACATTTTTAAAATGTTGGTATATATTCACTGATTTCTACAGTTAGTAAACAGATCGTTGTACTTAGGTGCCGAATGTTTATTTTTATGTTTTATTAAAAAAAAGTAAATTAGGGCAAAAGTGTGATACAAATATTTTGAGCAGCACAGCTACACCTTGCTGACGAGGTCCAAAGAAGGCATTTCTGTTCTGGACTGCCATTATTGGTGGAATCAGTCTGTTGTGAAAATGGTATAGGTTCTCTTTGTACTGGGACAAGTGAGCCAAAAACATTTTTGAACTGGGCACTAACCAAATGGCAAGTTACTGAGCTTCTCTAAGCTTTAGCCCCTTCTCAGCATTCTCACCTTCTCTGTCTTTGTAGCAACGCATTAGCTTGGGCTCTCTCTAAGCTTATCCAGATGTGGACCATATGTGCTCTATGCCAAAAGGGGTTATCAGCTACATCATGCTGATGAGGCCTAAAGAAGACCATAATGATTACTGTGTCTCTCGTGCAGAAAGAACTTGCTGGCATTTTGGTTATGGACTGTCGTTATGGGTGGGATCAGTCTGATAAGTAAGTTTAGGTTTTCTTTATAATGGTACAAAAGACCAGAGACCTGAGCAGAGACTAACTGAAGGGCAAGCTACTGAGTTTGCCCATTGTCATATTCATATTCTCACAAACCTCATTTCCATTGAAAAAGCTCCATAATTAAATGAGAACATTCATATCAACACTAGACACATGTACTTTGATATCGGCGTGTTCCACTATTAATATACATATTTTGACTATCTAAACCATTAATAAATAGTTAGCACTAGCATTTAGTTATCTAACCACAAGTTTTTTTTGTATTCACATTTTCACATTAAGTCCGTTGCTAGGCATCAAGTGCTTCTGATTACTACACTCTGCAGACTAAAAACCAATAGTTCAATTCACAGTCTGTAAAATATTTAGGACAAAATCTGTATAACTGGAAATTTTATGCAACATGGCTAATTTGACCTCAATTATATGAACTGGATTGTCAACTCAACACAGCTAGTGTATAGTAAAATAAAAAAAGGCTCTTTAAAAGAAACTTTAGTTTAATGTTTTACTTTAGTGAGTTTTAAGATTTCATAACAGATTTTTCTTTAATATGTGTTAAACGCTGCACTGCAATGAATTCTATTTTTATGCAATGTTACATGGAAGAACTCCAAGAACGAGAAGGTATTATTTTGATCCTCCTTTTATGGTAATTGTTCAGAGTTAAAATAAAATCCATCTAGGTTAAACAGATTATATTCTAAATCTCTTTCTTAAAAGACCTACAAAAATTGACCTCCAGACCAAAGAAGTACATGAGCAATGAAGCAAACTACCTTAACACATTTATAAATCTCCATGTACAAAATTGTATACAGAGTATTTTCAGAGTTAGTAATTGCTATGTTATATATTCAACAATATTTCAATTCAGCAAGATCCATACGTTTTCCATTACTCCGGAGCTAAGAATTATTTATTTTGTTGGGAAGTTCATTGAAATGAAGGCTGGACAATAATTGTTTTGTTGAACTATTACAAACAAACAAACAGCCTTCAACTCATTTTTGACAGGTCATTTTCACAGAAAAATGCTAATTTAAAAAATACACATTGTGTTCTCTGTTGAGAACCACGTGTATCCAGATCTAATCAGAATTTTCTATTCTGAAACATAAAAACTAACTCAAATTCAAGTGAAATTGTCACCACTTGTGCTGTCTGTGCTGTAAGTTATAATTCCAATAGAAGAATTAATTAAAAATGCAATTGTGTATTGTTAAATAATTTAGTTTCTTTATGAATCTCTAAACTGCAGTATAATTGTTGTTTCATTTATAATTATATGTAATCAATGCATTGCATGTTTCAACTGGAAAAGCTATAATTTCTGGGGAAATTGTGTGAAGTGTTCTTGCCTCCACCAGTAGTCTACAACTGGAGTGGGCGGAGTAACTGGGTGGAGTGGCTTGAGTAACTGTTGTGTGGTTGGAGTGGCTGGAGTAACTGTGGAAAGGTTGCACTGGGCAGAGTAACTTTATGAAACATTGATTAGCTGTGTTGTTGTTACATTGTATGTTACTGTTTTTCTGTTACAGGTATAACGAATTGACTAACATAGAAATATATTTATTAAATATGATAGTGCTCACTTTTGTGTTATCAAAACTGTAGGAATGACAGCAGTTTAGAGAATGTGTTCAATCTAGCATCTAGCCTCTTTCTTCCGGAACACTCTGCTGGCTGCTCACACACCTGGGTTCCTATGGCAACTCACTCTACAGCAAGGGCAGAAAAGAGCGGTTAAAAACAAATTGCTCACTTCACTGGCGGTTGCTATCTTCAAATGGTCGTAGTTTTAAAAACTCTAAATCCTACAGTGAAGAGCTTTATATTGTGAGTATCACAAGACCCAGACCTACATTTTGATGCATAGTATATCTCTGAAATATTAAAAATGAAGGCACAGTCGCAGTTTAGAAATTGCCCTTCAAATTTGAGGTGGCTAGAGTGGAATTTCAATGAATCTCAATGGACGGCATGAGTTGCAAACAAATGGTTATATTGTGAAAACTATCAGGACTATGGCTTAGCCATTGACATTTTTAGTGGCAGCAGGAATAGCTGAACGTTTTCATATACAATTTGTGGAGGTGGGTTTGAAAATGAGGGAGTGGTGGCAGTTTAGAAATCATGTCCTGATTTGTCAACTCCCACTTTAGCTTTGAACATTCCACCATCTATTCCTATGGGACCAATTTCGCCACAAAAACAACGATATCTCTCGAACCATTCTGCGAAACGTTCCACAAAATAATAGCACACCGATTGGGAACAATCCGCACGTTTCGGTATATTACTGTCTATGTAGTATAAAAACTGTGGGAGGAGTTAGGGTGGTAAATTTGACTATAATAATAATAATAATAATATATATATGTGAGATAATAGTAAGTGGTCTTGCCATGCAAGAACACTTAATTAATTGCTATCAAGAACAATGAATATCACTTAGCAGTGAAGTTTTACATGGAATTAAATAGAAAATCAATTTACAAATCTAAAAAATGTCACGTGTTAAAGAGTGTTATGGTGTTATGCAGCTTATTTAGAATAAGACCCCCCAAAGGAATAAAATAAAAAGTTCTACATACCTTTAGTAATTAGGTGCAGGTCTTGTTGCAGCTCACTCCTCCTTCCAATACTTATGATTTCAGCCAATCCATCGCATCCCCTTGAGGAAGCATTGGAGGCTAATGTACATACATGGCAATCGCCACCCTGCATTAATCATTAATTCTTAATATCTACCTCAGCTATATGTTATATGTATTTGCTGGTTAGGGCAATGGTAATATCACTGCCTTAGTACTGGGCAACCCAGGTTTGAAACCTGGTCAAAGTGCCACCATTGTTCTTGGACAAGACAATTAGCAAGGCATATCTGCCTATTTCAAGTCCTCAGTAAGCTCAGTAAGCCTTCTCTACCTATAAATATTCCCTTTCTATAATATTAATGTGCTACAAAATATCTTGGTGCTATTTAAATGTGAATAATTATCTATCTAGCAAAGTAAACACAGATTAGAAATTAGCAATTGAAGTTCGGGAGACAAAAGAACAATTCACTAATGTACTTAAATGCCGGTTTTATTCAGGGATATAAAACCAGCTGACGTTTTGTTTTTATATATAGCCAGGCAACGATTTAACGGCAGGAATATTGTCAAACTTTAACATGGCCTGCATGTGGAGCAACGGCAACTATAACCCATGGTAACATACACAATGTCCCCTTGGAATCAATTTATAAGATAAGTGGTTTGATTGATGGCCATAAAATGGACTAGTTCTCTGAGTGAAGAATTTGTGCCTGTGTGTGTTTGTATTAGGGACAATGTTTGAAGCAGTTTATTGCATGATAAATTATACAAATGTACAAGTTGATGAAGCAAATACTACAAAATCTAAATGATGTGTCAACCTCTTAGAATGCAAGTGTGGTCAACTATGAAACTAATGAATTCAATTATTTTATTAATGTTTAATTATTAAGCAAGATTAGAGTTCTAAAACTCCCCACGGCATATATCAAATGCGAGCTCGGACATCTAAATGTCAGCCCTAACATATGCAGATGCTGTAACCATGGGCGTAGGAACACAATAAATTCCGGGGGCAGGGGGCAAATTTCTAGAAAACAAATTCACCCCTCCTCTTCCCATTAATATTGCATGCATTAAACAGCAAAATCTTAAAAGGCTGAATTTATCTGAGTTGAAAAAATAGTCTGCCGTTCAGTCGTGTTTCATGCTTTTTGTTTTAGTCTAACTTTTGCAGTTAAGTTTTTAATTTGCCATAATTCATTGTTTAATTAACTAAATATTTCATTTGTATGTTCTGTTAGATGTTTCTGCATATTTTTGCATAGTGTATGTGTATAATGCAAGCATAGTGTGTATTCTTAGTGTGGATACAGAATCTTATTTGTGTATCAGGGTAAGTATGTATGTGTTATTTGTTATTGCTATGTGTCATACCTAATACAGAGTATAACATTTACTTTATTTTATATTTCTTGCCCATCTTCCATCTATTAGAAATGCACATATGTTTTTTTTCCTTTAAGGTTCCAACATATATAAAAAATATTGTTTGTCAAAATTTAGCAATAATCGTATTATTGAAAATCAGATTCACTCAGAAACACTAACTGTCGGACCAGTTAAGGAAAGTGCTAGGTTCAGACCCTTTCATTAGGCAATATTTTTTTTGCACAACTGTTCCACTCTTCTTATATTTATAACATACATGAAAGCTACCAATATATTCTTGTAGACATGTCTTATCCCTACAAAGCAGTTTTATAATAGCCTACCATTTATTTCAATCGAAATAGAAATGTACTTAAATTATGTCTCATGAACAATATAATATAACTTGGCCCTCTATTAAAATTTTTCTGTTCTCACATAAACTGTTTCAAAAGAGCCAAATGCTAAAACCATGACATACTTTGACAGATATTCAAAATGGGTTTCAATCATTCTTGTAAGAAATTGACATTTATACTAAGTAGTTTCTCTCATAGACAAAAAGTCAAAAAGATTATCTAAGTCAAGCAAATGTCACATCATATTGTTAAAATTTAGAAAATCAAAAAAAAAAAAAAAAAGAAATGGAAAGAAAAGTGAGCCATAAGTGGAAAAGTAAAAAAAATAATAATAACTTTATAAACTCTATAATCATAGTACTAGTTTCTGATCCATTTTATAATCCTCATATCGTCTCTCTTTAATTATCCCATAATTTTTATTTTCTTCTTTTGGTCTCCAGCATATGCTGCACATATTTAATTGTCACATAATCTAAATCTTACACCGTATTGTTCAGTGCTTAAAAGACTGATTGACTAAATTATGGTTTATATTATTTGTGAGCAAAAAAACAAAAAACAAAACACAATTCACAAAATAAATAAAGGAAATAAGAAAACAGAAAACAAATACCTATAACTTTTCCTTTTTTGGTCGATTTACATTTCTATTGATGGCTAGACAACTGGGTCAGAGCATCTCCATATTGTAAGTCTTGTGGTATGTTCCTAGAATGCAGTGGGTAGTACGTACCAAAAGTAGTTAGCATTAGGGTCATGGCTTTAGAGACAATGAAGCAGCATTAGGGTCATGGCTCACCAATCATGTGAGGAGCAAAGGCTAGCCCGTCTGGTCCAATCACAAAGAAGAGCCACTGTATCTCAAATTGCTGAAAAATATAATGCTGGCCATGAGATAAAGGTGTCAGAACACACAGTACATTGCAATTTGCTGCATATGGGGCTGCGTAGTTGCAGACCAGTCAGAGTGCTCATGATGACCACTGTCCACCATTGAAAGTTTCTTCAATGGGTATGTGAGCTCCAGAACTGGACCATGGAGCAATTGGAAGACGGTTGACTTGTTTTATGAATCCCGTTTTCTTTTAGATCAGGCGGATGGCAGGGTGTTTGTGCATTGTTTACCTAGGAAAGAGATGACAGCAGGATATAGTATGGGAAGAAGGCAGGCCAGCAGAGGCAGTTGTATGCTCATGGCAATGATCTGCTGGCAAATCTTGGGCCCTGGCATGCATGAGGATGTTACTTTGACACATACCACCTTCCTAGAGATTGTTGCAGACCTAGTACACCCTTTCATGACAGTAGTGTTCCCAAATGACAGTGTCCTCTTTCAGCAGGATAATGCATTCTGCCACAATGCAAAAATTGTTCAGGAATGGTTTAAGTAACATGACAAAAAGATGACAAATTGTTGTCTTGGCCTTCAAATTTCAATCCGACAGAGCATCTGTGGGATGTGCTGGAACAAGAAATCTGATTCATGGGGGCCCCACCTAACAACTTGCAGGACTTAAAGGATCCAAGGTGTTACTTAATTTTGGAGCGCTCAAATTTATATGATACTATCGCTGCTAGATTTAAATTGTTATATTCCACGTTTAATACTTTCACAACTGCTGCTAACACACTTATGTGCTGTACCCCAACACACAATAAAAATGAAAATCAAAGTGTTAATAAGTGGAGCAGTGAAATGACAGAAAACCTTTAATAGTGGTATTAGCATTTATATATCATGCTGATACATCATAAGGCTCACTTATGTTGAGCTCTAAAACGTATATACTGCGAAGTTATATGTTAACACAGTCTATACTATTATCTGTATTTTGTTTGTTTTCCTATATATGTGATGAGAATCCTATGCTGGTAACACTTGCTGATCTATAAGTATAAGCAACACCTAGCTATTCCATCTTTATTTGGGTCTCCTCACCTAAACACTGTTGTCATAATCTTGAGCAGGTCAGGTAGGAGACTATTGCCAGGGTTAACATCAGGATCTTTATTGCTGGATTTGGACATTGTAGAATAAACAGTATATCCGATAACTGAAATTATAGGAAAGAGAGAGCAAACAGATCTGAATAACTGAAATTACAGGTAAGGATAACTAGGTTATGAAAATAAAGGGTTTAGACAAAAAATGCAATAAGGTAAGAGGTAAAACTATAAATTAAGTTATAGGTAGGAGATTGAAGAATAACCTATAAGAGAAATTATCGGTAAGTATGTAGTGATGTCCCGAACGGTTCGCTGGCGAATAGTTCCTAGCGAACATCGCTTGTTCGCGTTCGCCATGGATGGCGAACATATGCGCTGTTCGGTCCGCCCCCTATTCGTCATCATTGAGTAAACTTTGACTCTGTACCTCACAGTCAGCAGACACATTCCAGCCAATCAGCAGCAGACCCTCACTCCCAGACCCTCCCACCTCCTGGACATCATCCATTTTACATTCATTGTGAAGCTGCATTCTTAGTGAGAGGAGGGACAGTGTAGCTGCTGCTGATTTGATAGGGAAATTAATAGCTAAGCTAGTGTATTCAGTGTCCACTACAGTCCTGAAGGACTCATCTGATCTCTGCTATAAGGACAGCACCCCAAAAAGCCATTTTTAAGGCTAGAACATCAGTCTGCTCTTTTTTTTCTGTGTAATGTAATTGCAGTTGCCTTCCTACCAGCCTGTGTGTCAGGCTCACAGCATATACCATGCCCACTTGCCCAGTGCCACCACTCACTCACTGGTGTCCCAATAGCTTGCATTTAAAATAAACAAAACTTTTTTTGACTGTAATATAATAGCAGTCAGTTTCCTTCACGAGAGTGTGTTTCAGGGCCTGCCCAGTGCCACCACTCACTCACTGGTGTCCCAATAGCTTGCATTTAAAAAAACAAAAACTTTTTTGACTGTAATATAATAGCAGTCAGTTTCCTTCACGAGTGTGCGTTTCAGGGCCTGCCCAGTGCCACCACTCACTCACTGGTGTCACAAAGGCTTGCATTTAAAAAAAAACAAAAAAAAAAACTTTTTTGACTGTAATATAATAGCAGTCAGTTTCCTTCACGAGTGTGCGTTTTAGGGCCTGCCCAGTGCCACCACTCACTCACTGGTGTCACACTAGCTTGCATTTAAAAAAACAAAAACTTTTTTGACTGTAATATAATAGCTGTCAGTTTCCTTCACGAGTGTGCATTTCAGGGCCTGCCCAGTGCCACCACTCACTCACTGGTGTCACAATAGCTTGCATTTAAAAAAAAACAAACAACTTTTTTGACTGTAATATAATAGCAGTCAGTTTCCTTCATGAGTGTGCGTTTCAGGGCCTGCCCAGTGCCACTACTCACTCACTGGTGTCCCAATAGCTTGCATTTAAAAAAAAACAAACTTTTTTTGACTGTAATATAATAGCAGTCAGTTTCCTTCACGAGTGTGCATTTCAGGGCCTGCCCAGTGCCACCACTCACTCACTGGTGTCCCAATAGCTTGCTTTTAAAAAAAACCCAAAACTTTTTTGACTGTAATATAATAGCAGTCAGTTTCCTTCACGAGTGTGCGTTTCAGGGCCTGCCCAGTGCCACCACTCACTCACTGGTGTCACAATAGCTTGCATTTAAAAAAAATAAATAAATAACTTTTTTGACTGTAATATAATAGCAGTCAGTTTCCTTCACGAGTGTGCATTTCAGGGTCTGCCCAGTGTCACCACTCACTCACTGGTGTCACAATAGCTTGCATTTAAAAAAAACAAAACTTTTTTGACTGTAATATAATAGCAGTCAGTTTCCTTCACACGTGTGCGTTTCAGGGCCTGCCAGGGCACAGTGTCACACCAGTGCAACTTATATCTGGTGTAACAGTAGTGTACATTTAAAAAAAAAATACAATTTTGACTGTAATAGATTGAATAGCAGTTAGTTGTCTGCAAGCGTGTGTGTCAGGCCTACAGCGTCTACTCTGCCAACTTCTGCCACTGCACAGTGCCACTCATATCTGTTGTCACAGTAGCTTGCACCCATAGTACCACTAATCGAAAAAAAATGACAGGCAGAGGCAGGCCGCCCCGCAGGGGCCGTCGTGGTCATGGTGCTGTGATTCCCTTTGGCCATAGAATAATGCCCAGTGTTCAGAGGCCTGAGTTCTGAGGACATAGTTGACTGGCTAACACAGGACACCCAATCTTCTACAGCTTCCGCTCGGAACCTTGACGCACCATCCTCCTCCAGCTTAGCTTCGGGCACCTCTCAAGTTACCACTCGCCCGCCTGCCGCAACCACCAACACTAGCACCACAGCAGCTTCACTTGGTATGTCAGAGGAGTTATTTACACATCAGTTGGAAGAAATGAGTGATGCGCAACAATTATTGTTGTAGATAACAGGGATATGTCTCAGTCAGGCAGCATTACACACATGGACGTACGTTGTGATGATGATGATGATGTACCCGCTGCTGCTTCCTTTGTTGAGTTGTCAGATACAAGTGAAGCGGTTGATGATGACGATGCGTCCGTGGATGTCACGTGGGTGCCCGCTAGAAGAGAAGAAGAACAGGGGGAAAGTTCAGATGGGGAGACAGAGAGGAGGAGGAGGAGACGAGTTGGAAGCAGGGGAGGTCATCGCAAGGAGCTAGTGGCACAGTCAGACAGCATGCATCGGCACCCGGGGTCAGCCAGACAGCACGCCAATCAACGCATGCTGTTGCCACCACCAGAATGCCGTCATTGCAGAGCTCAGCAGTGTGGCATTTTTTTTGTGTGTCTGCCTCTGACAACAGTGATGCCATTTGCAACCTGTGCCAAAAGAAACTGAGTGTGGGAAGTCCAACACCCACCTAGGTACAACTGCTTTGCGAAGGCACATGATCGCACATCACAAACGCCTATGGGATCAACACATGAGTACAAGCAGCACACAAACTCAAAGCCGCCATCCTCCTCCTGGTCCAGCATCTTCAGCCACATTAACCACTGCTGTCCTCCTTGCCCCCTCTCAACCATCCGCCCCTCCGTCTCTCGCCTTGAGCAGTTCCTGCTCATCTGCCCACAGTCAGGTGTCTGTCAAGGACATGTTTGAGTGTAAGAAGCCAATGTCACAAAGTCACCCCCTTGCCCGGCGTCTGACAGCTGGCTTGACTGAACTCTTAGCCCGCCAGCTTTTACCATACAAGCTGGTGGAGTCTGAGGCGTTCAAAAAATTTGTAGCTATTGGGACACCGCAGTGGAAGGTACCCGGCCAAAATTTCTTTGCACAAAAGGTAATCCCCAACCTGTATTCGATTGTGCAAAAGGAAGTAATGGCATGTCTGGCACACAGTGTTGGGGCAAGGGTCCATCTGACCACTGATACCTGGTCTGCAAAGCATGGTCAGGGCAGGTATATCACCTACACTGCGCATTGGGTAAATCTGCTGATGGCTGCCAAGCATGGAATGCGTGGCTCTGCAGAGGAGTTGGTGACACCGCCACGACTTGCAGGCAGGCCTGCTGCCACCTCCTCTACTCCTCCTACTCCATCCTCTTCCATAACCTCCTCGGCTGAGTCCTCTTCTGCTGCTGCGTCTTGCTCCACATCAACGGCACCCCCCCAGCTCCCCAGGTACTATTCCACATCCCGGATACGGCAGTGTCACGCCGTCTTGGGGTTGACTTGCCTGAAAGCAGAGAGTCACACCGGACCAGCACTCCTGTCCGCCCTGAACGTATAGGTGGATCAGTGGCTGACTCCGCACCAACTGGAGATCGGCAAAGTGGTTTGTGACAATGGAAGAAATTTGTTGGCGGCATTGCATTTGGGCAAGTTGACACATGTGCCGTGCATGGCACACGTGTGTAATCTGATCGTACAACGCTTTGTGCATAAGTACACAGGCTTACAGGACGTCCTGAAGCAGGCCAGGAAGGTGTGTGGCCATTTCAGGCGTTCCTACATGGCCATGGCGCACTTTTCAGATATCGAGCGGCGAAAAAACATGCCAGTGAGGCGCTTGATTTGCGACAGCCCGACACGTTGGAATTCAACACGGGCGTTTCAGCTTCTTTATCCCCTCATCTCACTTCACTTCACTTAGCAGGACGTTTCAGCTTCTTTATCCCCTCATCTCACTTCACTTCACTTAGCACTATGCACTTGAGGGGATTTATATTTATTTTTGTTTTTCATCTTTTACTTTCCACTTTTTTGCAATGAGTAGTTTCGTTATGTATATAGTTTAAGCATTATCCAGTACCATATCGTAGGCTGATGTAGACACCGGAGTTAAGAATAGCTCTAGCACAGAACACCCACGAAGGTGTTTCGAGGAGTTTATAGGGAACTAGTCTAGTGGTGTCTATTACAGCAGCTCTGCAGAATCAGAGTAGATTTAGCTCTTTGGACTTTCAGATCGTCAAATTGATTAGTTTCCCTTATACTAGAAGCTTTATCCCAGGGTGTGCCGATCACATTTATGATTTTGGATTGCTATAAACTCACTCCCAGTTCAGATTATTGGACAAAAGGGGGGGGATATAGTTTGTATCCTATTCAGCTATCGTGTATATTTTAGTTTCTTTTGGGCATTATTTTGTTAATAAAGCTTAATTGCCTTTACACTTATTACTTTTGCCCTAAGACACTTTTAGACTTATTTAGAGATACTGGATCTTCCATTGCTTATTTTCTATATACTTTTCAAGTAGCCTCCAAGAGATATTGTATCCATGGTGTATCTATTATTTATATAAGTTATTTGAGGGACCTCTTTGAGGGTGCCCTCTCTATTTAGTCTCTTTTGTTTTTCATATTGGAATTCAACACTCCTAATGTTCGACCACCTGCTCCAACAAGAAAAAGCCGTTAACGAGTATTTGTATGACCGGGGTGCTAGGACAGCCTCTGCGGAGCTGGGAATTGTTTTGCCACGTTACTGGACGCTCATGCGCAATGCCTGTAGGCTCATGCGTCCTTTTGAGGAGGTGACAAACCTAGTCAGTCGCACCGAAGGCACCATCAGCGACATCATACCATTTGTTTTCTCCTGGAGTGTGCCCTGCAAAGAGTGCTGGATCAGGCCGTAGATGAGCGTGAAGAGGAAGAGTTGTGGTCACCATCACCACCAGAAACAGCCTTATCAGCATCCCTTGCTGGACCTGCGGCAACGCTGGAAGAGGATTGTGAGGAAGAGGAGTCAGAGGAGGAATGTGGCTTTGAGGAGGAGGAGGAAGACCAACCACAACAGGCATCCCAGGGTGCTCGTTGTCACCTATCTGGTACCCGTGGTGTTGTACGTGGCTGGGGGGAAGAACATACCTTCAGTGAGATCACTGAGGATGAGGAACAGGACATGAGTAGCTCAGCATCCAACCTTGTGCAAATGGGGTCTTTCATGCTGTCGTGCCTGTTGAGGGACCCTCGTATAAAAAGGCTGAAGGAGAACGACCTGTACTGGGTGTCCACGCTACTAGACCCCCGGTATAAGCAGAAAGTGCCTGAAATGTTACCGAATTACGGCAAGTCGGAAAGGATGCAGCAGTTCCAAAATCAATTAAAAAGTATGCTTTACACAGCGTATAAGGGTGATGTCACAGCACAACGGGAATCTAACAGGGGAAGAGGTGAAAGTAATCCTCCTCCTCCCACGACCACGCCGGCAAGGACAGGACGCTTTACAGACGTGTTGTTGATGGAGGACATGCGGAGCTTTTTAAGTCCTACGCATCGCCACAGCCCTTCGGGGTCCACCCTCAGAGAACGACTCGACCGACAGGTAGCAGACTACCTCGCCTTAACTGCAGATATCGACACTCTGAGGAGCGATGAACCCCTTGACTACTGGGTATGCAGGCTTGACCTGTGGCCTGAGCTATCCCAATTTGCAATAGAACTTCTGGCCTGCCCTGCTTCAAGTGTCCTGTCAGAAAGGACCTTCAGTGCAGCAGGAGGTATTGTCACTGAGAAGAGAAGTCGCCTAGGTCAAAAAAGTCTAGATTACCTCACCTTTATTAAGATGAATGAGGGATGGATCCCGAAGGGACTGACAGTGGGCGATACATTCGACTAAAAAAGGCCTGATGAGGGGACGTAACAGGGTGTCACGGCTGCCGGCCCGCCGCGTGATATTTAAATCCCTAGCTCACCCCAGTACCTTGCCCTGTCGTGGTTTCCTGTTCCTGGTTTCCTGAGAGTGCTTTATCATTGTGAATCTGATTTCCTGGTATCCTGATCTTGGCTTTTCCCTGGTTATTCTGAATTCTGGTTTCCCTGACTTGGCTTGTGTAAACGGTATTGTGTATTTTCTGGCTTCCTTGACCTCGGCTTTCCCTTTGACCATTCTCTGTCTCTAGCGTATTAGTCCGGCCATTCTAAGGTCCGGTTTACGCTCTGTCCTTTTATTTTCCTATTCTTGCATATGTATATGTTTACATAGTTTCTGCATGCTGGACCACACTAGTAGTCGTGACATTGGGATTAAACTGATAAGAATAGTACTACTTAACACACCACTCCTATCTGGTGGCACATTAGATTGCACGCGCAGTGCCCCAAATTTGAAGAAGGAGGACCGACCAAGCATCTTTTTCCATCTCCCGGTTCCTAAAATCGATGCCATATACACGTCCCCTGATAGGGGATGTAACAGGGATTAAACTGATAGGAATAGTACTACTTAACACACCTTATAATAATGCAGAGAGAGGCAACGCAGAGAGAGGAGTCTGAAGAAGAGGAGTCAGAGGAGGAAGGTGGCTTTGAGGAGGTGGAAGACCAAACACAGCAGGCGTCCCAGGGGGCTTGTTGTCACCTTTTGGGGACCCTTGGTGTTGTACGTGGCTGGGTGGAGGAAGAGACCTTCAATGACATCAGTGAGGACAAGGAACGGGACATGGCTAGCTTGGTATCCAACCTTGTGCAAATGGGGAGTTTGCGGTTGTGCAAATGGACTGTTTGCGGTTGTTTGCGGTGCGTTAAACGGGGAGTTTGGTCTGTCACTGTGAAGCGGGCGTAACCCTTACACTACCTGATCGATACAACATCATACTGTTTTAAAGCACGTTATTCCAAACAATTTAGGAATGTTAGGTGATTTATGCCCTTAATGGATTAAAACCAGACTCTGCATCAACTATGTAATTTTCCATGGGAGTTTTGCCGTGGATCCCCCTCCGGCATGCCACAGTCCAGGTGTTAGTCCCCTTAAAACAACTTTTCCATCACTATTGTGGCCAGAAAGCGTCCCTGTGGGTTTTAAAACCCGCCTGCCTATTGAAGTCTATGGCGGTTCGCCCGGTTCGCCCGTTCGCGAACATTTGCGGACGTTCGCGTTCGCCGTTTGCGAACCAAAAACTTTATGTTTGCGACATCACTATAAGTATGTTGAAGGTAAACCAAAAACAGGAGTTAGGCAATATGCCCCAAATAGAATATAATCAGGAATGGAAGTAAATAATAAAAAAACCTATAGATAAAAGTATAGGTTACAAAGAAGGACAAATAAGACAGAATAATAAGGTTGCAGGAAAGGGAGAACTTCAGTTAATAAGCCCCCTTTTGGAATGAGTATTGCTCAAACAGGAAAATAACACCATGTAATTATTTTGAGGCAGAGTCCAGAGTGGTGTTATGCAGGCAGGTATAGAGCAGAGAGGTAGTTTGGATTTAAGTAATACTGATACTGCTCTAATAAAACCTTCTATTCTTAATCCATATAGATTCATCTTTGGTTTTAATATTAACCTGCATTGATGAATTGTGAGAAAAATTGAGTGTTTGTGAAGTCCTTCCTTACATGAGACTGCTTATTTTATTTTTATACCTCCCCTACTCACTTGTTTTCACAATTTTGCTAAATGATTAGCTTGAATATTTGTTGATATATTTTTAATAGCAATGTATTTTTAATAGCAATGTGCACTACAACAGATGACTTAAATAAAAAATAATTAAAGGACCACTCTAGGCACCCAGACCACTTCAGCTTAATGAAGTGGTCTGGGTGCCAGGTCCAGCTAGGGTTAACCCATTTTTTAATAAACATAGCAGTTTCAGAAACCGCTGTTTTATTAATGGGTTAAGCCTTCCCCATCTCTAGTGGCTGTCTCATTGACAGATTGCTCACTGTGATTTTCACAGTGAGAGCACGCCGCGTCCATAGGAAAGCATTATGAATGCTTTCCTATGTGACCGCTGCGCGCAGCTCTTGCCGCGCGTGCGCATTCAGCCCAGGAGGAGGAACGGAGGAGGATCGGAGGAGAGCTCCCCGCCCAGCGCTGGAAAAAGGTAAGTTTAACCCCTTTTCCCCTTTCCAGAGCCGGGCGGGAGGGGGGCCCTGAGGGTGGGGGCACCCTCAGGGCACTATAGTGCCAGGAAAACGAGTATGTTTTCCAGGCACTATAGTGGTCCTTTAATGTGGATATAAGATTATACCTTTTTGCACATCCTGTGATATTCAATCTGTACTATTTGAAAAAAAAACACTGAAACTGGCTTTATTGTGAATTTAGTTTCATGACATTTTGCCAGGTTAATATTAAACTTTGCAAAGAAATAGATTTTCAAAACATGTGTACTGATTTGTATTGTTATTTTGAAAATGCCTCGTTATCTGATATTCTGCATAATGGGAAACAAATAATGCTCAAATCAGTGACATTTTACTAGAAAACCTTGCCTGAAATTTAATTGTTTTTACTTGTAGATTATAGAATATCCAATTAACAAACAATTGAAAATAAATGTAGCATGTTATTCTATTTATAACTTTGAAGAAATAATTGCTGAACTATGAAAATACATTTTATATTTTAATTTTTCACATTTCATTGTTGTTAATCAGGCATAAAAGCATTATTAGCAGAATGTATATTAACAGTTGTTCTTACTGAGTCTCCCTTTATTTGTGAGAAAAAAAATACTTAATGCCCTTAAGCCTTGTATAAGTGATTTTCTATGAATAATTACAAATACTTAAAGGTTAAAGGTACTCAACTCTATATACCTTTTGTAATGTTATAATTATTTTCAAATTTAATTTAAAGAAACACTCCTGCATTGTAAATAGATACATCAATTTGTAACGCTCTTGGGTTATTTAGTTTACTGCCCCCTCCTTACATGTAAAAATATTAGTTAACTTACCTCTCATCCAGGGGCAAGATAATCTTCACACCGCAGATTCACTCCACTCTTATTACTGATAATATCCCAGCCAATCCCATATTGAGAAGACAAGCATTGGAAGACAGAGTGCATGTTCAGCAATCATCAAACTCCATCGGCTATGCTTCTCACAGAGAAGAATTTAATCTGCTGCTTCTATATGAGAAGCATTGTTATCTGCTTTGTGTTGGTCTACAATGGAGTCAGAAAGAGCAATCAGCTATACAAAGTATGAAGAACAGGTTTCACAAGGTAATGTGCAAAATTACTCCATCTTTATTTAAGCCAGTCGCTTTAAATTAAAAGTTATGATGTTTCAGCTATAAAAGCCGTAATCATGTATGCATAGAAATTTACATACATCCAATTTAATTACCATCACTTATTTCATTGGTCAAAACACGTGTCTAACAATATTGTATATTTAAAGAAATAGGTTTACACAAAAAGAAACATAATAAATGTAGTAAAGCATAAATGAATGACTAAAGAGGACATTCCTACAGAACAATTAACTATATGAACAAAGCAGACACATAATGCATGCTTAGAAAGAAAAAGATATAGGTAATCGTTTAAAGAGAAAGTACGAAACATTATTTCTTAAAGCCAAGGCTAAGAGACCAAAGTAGGCTTTTCATATAGCTTTCATTTACATTCCCTACACTAGTAGGAGAGTTTTATATTTATATATATGTATATATTTGTTCGAAGGTACCACATTTATATACAGTGCTATTGGGGGCTCTATGCAGAAGTAGAAAGATACACATATCTAATAAGCAACACAAAACAAAATGTATAAAGAATGGAGCAAAATTCTCAAAGCTAAGAGGTAGCACTGCTTTGTTTTAGGTTTTTTTTTGTGTTTTGTTGGTTTTTTTAAGTTTTTTGTTTTTGGACCAGGGGTTATTAGTTAACTAATTAGAATTTCCTATCTAAAATGGGTTATATTAATACAAACAAAAATACATTATATACATCTTATCTGAATATCTCACCAGCAGCAAAATATGCGACCAGCATTCCATGTGTGCATGAGAGTCCCCTGGAAAAGGACACTTGTAACCATCTGGAGTATTCTTATACCCCCTCAGAGTCTCATAATAAGCAAAAGGTAATCCTGAACATAAAAGGTGCCTCCCATAGCAAATTGCTTCCTGCTCAGTCTATAGGAAAAAAAGGAAAGGGTAGCTTGGTTGTTTTTTAAATTGTTCACGGTATGTGAGTGGTAATCTATTTGTAGGAGTCTCGCGCTATAATCTGACTTTTTGGGATGTGTAATTGCAAAGCTAACTATTGACTCTTTTTAAATCATTGATAGAAGAGCTTTAAGAAATGCAAGGTAAAAGGTGGTTAAGTCACGGTAGCACTCTCAGATACATCCTTATATTGGAGATCTAGCCTGTGGTATCGGGAGGCTATGTGCTTAGCAATATATCATTTTAGCATTACCAAAAGTTATCTTTTACAAATAAATATTCTTCTTTTTTCATTAATTAGGTGTGGAGTATTTTTGGTTTGCTTTACCCTTTCCCCCAAATCTCCTGGTTTTATGTAGTCAAATGTATTATACCTAATCACTACTACTGTAAGTGTTAAAGAGACTCGATTGGTATATACTTAGCTCAAGTATCATTATATTAAGACAGACCAATATTTTGACTCCCAGTGAGTATCTACACTAATTTAATAGCATTTTTTGTAACAGGACTTTTTGTTAATTTTTAGGGTTATTTGTTAAGGAATTGTGTTTTTTACTGCCGGGTCATTTTCTTTGTAGGATTTTAAACAAATGTCCTCCCTATATTCACTCCACAAACTGAGATCTAATTAGGAGACTCCAAATGTATATATTTTGGTTCCGTTAGGTGATGGGTTTATTATTATTATTTTTTTTACTGATTATTTAAGTCCTTGAATACTTTTAGAAAAATGTGTGTCCAATTTTAAATAAACTTTCCTTATAATTTTTTTTAGGGATTTGCTAATTTCCTTTTTTCCTCTTTTAGTAGGGTTTTTTTGGAATTAGTTATTATTCTCCAATGCTCTGTGGGTTATGCCCTTGCAAACCTCCCAACACGACCCATTGATCCTCTGTAGCAGCGGTTCCCAAACTGTGCCACACAGGGGTGATTATAGCACCGGGGAAACATTACTGGTGAACACGGGTCCGGTCAGGTACCTCAGTTCTTTAAGACCATGACTGGATCCCTGTAATGTCGGTCGGCTGGGAGGAAATGAAAGCCTGTCACTTCCTCCCAGTATCCTGCAGGGAGGCAGCGTGGAAGGAGGCAGCCGCAGCGTGAGGGGAGAGGAGCACGAAGAGCTCCAGACCCCTCACTCCCAACAGCAGCAGGACTCCAAGCCAACCTCCTAGCACATAAGGTAAGCTGACAGGAGGGTGGCTGGAGATATTTTTGAAAAATCACTTGTATGTGTATGAGTTTGGGTGTGTATGTATGAGTGTGTGTATGAGTTTGAGTGTGTGTGAGTATGAGTGTTTGTGTGAGTATGAATATCTGTGTGTGAGTATGAGTGTGTGCATGTGTATGAGTGAGTGTATGTGTGTGAGTGAGTGTGTGTGTGTGTGTGTGAGTGAGTATGAGTGATGAGTGTGTGTGTGTGTGTGTGTGTGTCAGGGTGTTTGTGAGTGTGTGTGTGTGTGTGTCAGGGTGTGCATCTGTGTGTGTGTGTGTATGTGTGTATATATCTATATATATATATATATATATATATATATGTCAGTGGGCTTCTGTGTCTGCACACACATCTGTGTATCTGCATCTGTGTGTCAGGGTGTGAGTCTGTGTCTTGGTGTGGGCATGTATCAATGTCTGTGTGTGTCAGCGTGCATGTATATGTATGTCGGTGTGCATCTATGTGTGTTTATGTGTCCGTGTGTATCTATATGTGTGTATGTGTCGGTGTCTATATGAATTTGTGTGTATGTGTCGGTGTATTTATATGCATCTGTGTGTTAATGTACATGAATATCTGTATAAGTATGTATGTATGTATGTAGTAGTGTATGTGCATACATCCAGTCAAACACCAGCACAACATACAAGCACACTGCTGCAATCTAACTCAAATATTACATATACACACCCCTGCATATTAATACAAACAAAAATACATTATATACATCTTATCTGAATATCTCACCAGCAGCAAAATATGCGACCAGCATTCCATGTGTGCATGAGAGTCCCCTGGAAAAGGACACTTGTAACCATCTGGAGTATTCTTATACCCCCTCAGAGTCTCATAATAAGCAGAAGGTAATCCTGAACATAAAAGGTGCCTCCTATAGCAAATTGCTTCTTTCTCAGTCTATAGGAAAAAAAAGAAATATGGGAATACAAGGTATGGATCTAACATTTCTTAGATAGGGTGCATGTTTAGCAATCAAGAAACTCATCGTTAATGCTTCTCACAGAGAAAAATTTAATCCAATGCTCGTAGAAACCTAGTACGTCCGCGGCAAATATGAGCGCTACACTTACCTGGACTGACACCTGAAAGTGAAAAAAAAATTATCAAATAAATATATTGTACATATATTATATTATTTTGCCACAGAAATCCCCCAAAGTGACATCAGCTAAGCTAACTCCCTCCCGACCCAGCACACAACCCAATTCATATGTAAGTGCGGCCGCTGCCTGCTCGTTATAACATCCAGGCGTCAGAACTGCATCCGCATCAGCCGATAATTGCGAGTGTGACTCCATTTGCTCTGAGCACTCAGCAAGCTTGGAGCGGTGGGAAGCATCTCCCCGTGAGCGGCGTGATGAACAGGCAGAGCCGTCTGTGGCTAAGTTCAAAAACACCCTGGTTGATATCATATAAAGGCAATCGGGCTGCAGAGGAGGGGGTGGGTGGTGTGTGGTCCTGTTCCCCGTCGGGGCTTTCTGCCTCGTGGCTGGTGGTCCCAGAGGAATATTTAAAGATACATCACAGGCAATAAGTGGTGAGGCTGGTGACTCAATCAGATCATCAAACATTGTATGGGAAATGGAAATAAATACACAATTTTCACCATATGATGATTTTGCCACAACCAAGTTCTTAGACAAGGCTGGGACAGTACCAAAGATGTCTGCTAAGAGACATACAGAAATCACAAAGGAGGCCCCTGCAATGGAAGTTACTGTGGGTGGTCCACCTGCTTTCCCATACAGGGCACCGCTTCCCCCTTGATCTATGGAAACATCAAGAAGATCTTCTCCCTTATCTGATCAAGTGTAGGAAATGGTGCAGATAATCACACAGGATGTGCTAGACTTCAGAAACAATTTTAAAGCTGAATTCGCAACGTTAACTCAGAAGGTGTCAGTGCTGGACTACAGAGCTGATGAAACGAATGAGGTCCTGACGGAGCATACTACAGAAATAACTAATTTTAGTAAGCACATACACTCATCTGAACTACAATTAAATTCCACTAACACTAAATTGAGTGATATGGAAGACAGGAGTTGGAGAAATAATTTGAAAATAAGGGGGATCCCTGACTCTGTTCAGCTTGCTGAACTTTCAGATTATATGAAAACCATCATAAGATCAGTGAATCCAAAGCTCACTGATGCTGATCTGATGATTGCTGCATCCACATTTCCCAAAACCGGATTCAGCTCCTAATGATGCCCCTAGAGATGTGATCATAAGAATCCACTTCTACGCTATTAAAGAAGATTTTCTTATGGCTATACGTTCTAATAGAATGCTAAATGATTATCGTCACATTCAAATATTTCAGGATTTTTCCCCTGCCACTATGCGAAGAAAGAGAGAATTTGTCACAGCTGAACTACCCCAACAAAATATCAGTTACAGATTGGGGATTTCCTGTCAAAGTCCTGTTCCTTCTTGATGGTCAAAATTATGCTATCATGACCCCTGAAGAAGGGATAAGAGTGCTAAATACGCTTCCAGCAATGGCACCTGCTACTTCAGATGTGTGGAGATACAGCTGTCTTAAGTCACTGTTTTCCAAGTTCTGGCTCTTCAGTTCCTGATGTCAAGCCTGGACCAATGGTTTGATGGCTTCCAGATACTGCTTCTTTGGTTCCTGGTTTCCTGTTTTTTTTCCTGTGACTTCAGATTTAGGATATTGGCTATTGTTTACCATTCATAAAATCTGGATCATCAACCATGGTCACTGGATCCTGGGCTCCTGGTTCCTTCTACTGACAAAGATTATTGTTATTTATTTTTTTATTGTAAACAATAACCCTTGGACTCTTTTTCTTTGATTTTTTTTGTTTTAAATAATCTTTTACCCAGTTTATTTACATTTTTAGTTATTTAATATAATTATAATATTTTTCATTTCTTGATTATTATTTTATCTATTTATTTATTTATTCTCTTTCTTCTCTTTCTGATACCCACTGTCCTCTTGGTTTTCTCCTCCCCATATAGGCCCTTAAATTTTTTTGAGATGGAATAATTTTTTACTTCTCCTCTCATGGACTTATTTTTTATATATATCTTATTTTTTATTTAATTGTTTTGGCCCCTATTTGGGGACATTACACAATCAATTTTCCCTTTACTATGCGGTCTTCTCCAAGTTTTTTTACCCATCTATTATTTAAGTCTTGAAAATACAAAAAATGTCATCCATTATGTGTTGTTTTATGTTCTTAATGTTATAACTCTGTACAATATTTTGGTGATACACTGAGCTAAACATAATTCGGTCAGATGGACCTTGCTCACTCAGGTAAGATTGTTTAACCCCTTAAGGACACATGACATGTGTGACATATCATGATTCCCTTTTATTCCAGAAGTTTGGTCCTTAAGGGATTAATTTTCAAATATGCTTCAGGTTGTGCGTTGTGATCGGATTCCTTCCCCAATTTTTTCTTTTATTATTATTTGCTCTTTTTGATCAATAGAAATGATTTTAAAATTTTTATCATTTAATGTGAAGGAACTGAACACTCCGCACAAATGAAGACTTCTATTTAAAGAGGTGTAACGTAACAAGCCAGAGGTGTTTTTCATTCAGGAGACTCATTTTAAAACAGATAGTGTACCAAATATTCTGAGGAAAGTTCCACCCAGTATCACTCTACATTTCGTAAGCAATCTAGCAGCGTCTCCATGTTTTTTAGCAAAAATGTAGATTATAGATCAGGGTGGTACAGTAGACAGTAGAGCCAGAGAAATAAATACTGAAAAAGTGCTGGGAGAGGTAGGAGGAGCACCAGGAGAAAGCAGTATACCGTAGACCGAGATTACAGAGAATGAGAAGTAGCTGTTGATGATCAACAGGGTCAAAGGCAGCAGAAAGATCAAGGAGAATTAGGATAAATTAATGACCATGAGATTTAGCAGCGATTAAATAACTGGATACTTTGGTCACAGCTGTTTCAACAGAGTGACGAGCATGGAATCCAGACTGAAGTAGAGAGTTGTCTGTCAATCTCGCATACACAACTCTCTCAAGGAGCGATATAGGGGGTTAGTTGGATGGGGAGTTGGGGTCAAAGTAGGGCTCTTTCAGAATCGGTGTTATGGTTGCATGCTTGAAGGGTGAAGGAAATGTGCCGGAGAAAAGGGAGAGATTGAAATTTTTTGTGAGAGAAAGAGCAAGAGAGGGAGACAGAGTGCGGATGAGATATGGAAATAGGATCGAGGGAACAGGTGGTGGGGCAGAAGGACTGGACAGAGCAGAAACCTCTTCCATTATAGTAGGTGTGAATGAGCATAGAACAGTGGAGGGAGTGGGGTTGGGTGATGTATTGGAAGTGAAGGGAGAGAGGTTAGAGATCTCTTCCCTGATTATATATGTATGTAATATGTTTGCAGAGTATTACAAAAAAATTTACAATTTGGTTTCCGATCCCACTACAATACAGCCCACATCTGATACAATACGTTCTTTTCTTGACAGGGTCTCTTTAAAACAGATACCTATGGATAAATTGGATACTCTAAATTCTCCTTTCACCTCAAAATAAATTATAGACGCCATTAATATGATCCCACAAGGCAAAGCACCAAAACCTGAAGCTTTACCATGACGTCTTATAAGTCTTTCTCTGGCATTCTTACCCCTCATTTAACTCACTTATTCAATTAATTTTGGAATGCAGTTGGAATGCCAGGGGAGGCTTTGTGCACTCAGATAGTCATGTTACCCAAACCTACAAGTAAAATACAAAACGTACGGTGTAAAATAATTTGAACAAATCTGAAGCTGTTGCATGCTGCACCCTGCAGGATCCTGACAGACAGACCCAGCTCAGAGCAGGTACAGCCGTTTGAAGTCTGAGACATTCAGATTTGAATGCGGTAGAGGTTTAGTCGTTTCCTAGTGAATTTACAGCAGTTATTCTCCAAATCATGATAAAAAAGGAGTTCCTTTAAAGAGAGTAATTCTACTGTGGGGAATACTATTTTGTATTGTGTGCTCTCACCATATTTTATTTATTTATCACTTATGTTACCCAAACCTGGTAAGACACCTAACGTCTGCTCAAATTTTAAGCCCCATTTCATTAACAATGATACAAAAATTTACTCAAAAATCTTAGCAAACAGACTTAATTGACTTCTTCCATCTCTAATTGACAAAGACCAGGTGGGTTTTTCTTTGTGAACCGAGAGGCTCCGGATGGCACTAGGTGTTTCATCAATTTGATTAATCATCTTAAATCTACTTGCACGCCCTCTTTGCTCCTCTCTTTGGATGCGGAGAAGACGTTCGATAGGATCCATTGGGATTACTTGAGGGAAGTTCTGTCGTGTTTTAATATCCTAGATCCCTTCATCAAGGCTGTGTTTGCACTATACTGTCAACCAACTGCTAGAATATCTGCGACTGGTTTTGTTTCCGAAAAAACATTTTACTGTCCAATGGGACCAGAATTGGGGTGCCCACGTCTCCACTCCTGTTTGTGCTGGCAATGGAGCCCCTGGCTCAGATGATACGCTGCAGCACAGATATGGATAGTATTGAAGTAGGGGGCAAGGAACATAAAAAAGGCCTTTTTGCAGGCGACATCATGTTATCGCCTAAAAACCCAATGACTTCACTTACTCCTTTGATGTCCATCCTGCAGGAATTCGGCAAAATTTTGTAACAAATAGAATCCAGCCAAAACTCAAGTTCTCTCGTTCTTCATACTTTGGTAGGACCTAGACATTTTGAAAGTTTGACTTCGACTGGAGGGATTCTTAAATCTCTTATCTGGGCATTAACCTATATTTATCAGTGTTAAAACTACATATAGCTGAATTGGATGTAGAATAAAGGTCCTCTCATTCGATTCATTGTATTAACGATTTATTTTTGTCCTCATTTTTTATCATTTGAACAACTACAAAAGAAATTCCAATTGAACGATCTTGACGCCCCTGCACATGTGAATTTGGTAAAAAAAAATTAGTGAACATTTTGGGATTTCCGACCAGGAACTGAGGTTTAGAAAATAAGCATTTCCATTTGCTATGGCTTTTTTTCAGTTGAGTGGGTTTGAAACTACCATACATGACAAAGTGGGAAAGTAATCTAGGTGAGGTATTCACAGTAGAAGAATGGCACACATCATTACTAGCACTGAAAGGTGTTACTCGTTGCTTTTCACACTTAGAAAATCATTTTAAATTAATTTATCGGTGGTACTTCTCCCCATTTAAAAAGTTTAGACTACACCTCTCCACATCTAATTTATGTTGGAGAGGCTGTGGACAGACAGGTACTTTATACCATATTTTTTGGACATGCCCAAAATTATGTGATTACTGGCAAAAAATATTAGAATTAGTCTTATCTATTACCGAGTTCTCCTGTCGATTTAACACCTGGATTATACAAAACAAGAAAGTATAAGCGCTATTTGAGTATAAAGTCTTAAATTTATATATAATCTTAACAGCTGCTAACCACCGTGAGAATCTTTTAAAGAGTGATAGAAAATAGTAAGTGGTACCGGTGTAGCGCTTATGTGCAAAATTGAATATGAAAGAAAGTTTTACCCAATTTTTCCTTCTATGTTAGTCAATTATTTCTTGTTAACCTTAAGGTAAAACAGAGAAAAAATACATAACATAGTGCAGATTGTATGTAAATATGCAAAAATAATTTAAAACAAAAGCCAAATGGCAACTCACAATTTTCTGAGCTATAAATCTAGCTCAGAATTTTAGTGCTTTAGGATCCGTATAGGCGACCCTCTCCCTTCTTCTCCTTTCTTTAGTCCAGTCCTATATGGGTACAGGAGGAGGTATATAGTGTAGTATAGTTGATATTATTATGGGTATATAAAAGTGATAAATGAGGTACTCACAAACCCAGAGCCAGTCTATAGGCTCACTTCAATGCGCATATGTGGTTTTAGGACCACACTCCTTCTTTATATTAGCAGGAAAAAAGCCATAAGTGTGTCAAAAAGTATGTATATTTATTAGTTATAAAAAATTATTGTTACACATTATAAAAATTCTATTAAAAATATATATATAAAAAAAAAATATATATATATTGTAAAACACTTATGAGGCTAATAGAGTCCAGTAAAGTCCAAAAAAAGGAGTTTTCAGTGCTCACTTTTCTTTCCAGAACGCGTTTCGCCAGGTGGCTTCTTCAGCTGGTTAAATTCAGTGATGTATCCCTGGACTTCTTTTCCTGCTTTAAATACCTTTCTTCTTGTGTGGAAACAGCTGTCTGTGCTCGGATTTTCGCGGGTCTTTCTCCTTGCGTTCCAAGCCTCATTCTGGTCTCTTCCTGTTTCCTGTTTCTCGGCCGATACGTCACTTCCGGTTTCGGCGATTTTCATGGCTATGCGTTCCACAGTGCGTTCCACTGTGGTTATTACGGTCTAATACAGTCTCTCTCAATCATAGATATTAAAAATAAGTTAAAGAGCATATAAACGATTATTTCATTACTGAAGTGGCATATTCTTTTCACATTTCTCTGTTTTGGACGGACAGTTATTGGAAAAACATTATTTTTGTGTAGTATTTTACTTAGCACATTTTATACAATCATAAATTCATTTAAACTGGTTCTTAAGATTATACATAAATAGAAAATAATTGTTTACCATTAAAAAGGTTAGATTTTAAGCTTCATTTAGGCTAATTCTTCAAATTACACATTGGTGAGGAATTAATTTCCATATTTATAATATCACAGAGAGAGTTAAGGGTGTGAACTAAATAACACATATAGTTATAGAGAGATATAAAAGAAAGAAATGGTAGAAAGAGGTGTAGTTACCATAAACCGATATCAAAAATATTCTAAAAGTTAATCCAAAAAAGAGATTACTATTAAAACAAGAATAAACACAAGGACAAGAATAAATATAAAAACAAATTTAAAAACGAAAATGCATTATTTCTATCTTTATCTTTATCCCTATCCCTATTTTATTGCCAATATAAGATCTTAATGTACTATTTTAAAATTAGAGAAGGAAGTGGCACATTTCAAAGTCAGCATTTAGACCATTTGGAATCGGACTGTTTAGTTTGAATATCCATTCCATTTCCACTTTACTTAATTTTTGGTTAAAGTCTCCTCCTCTCCAATCTTTAGTTACTTTTTTAATTCCCAAAAATGTAGTGTCTTTTAATTCGCAGTCGTGATAATTTTTATAATGTAGAGACACACTGTGTTTCTCGAATCCTTTACTTCTATTACGGCCATGTTCCTCTATTCTTATATGTAATGGTCTAGTGGTTTTTCCTATATAGTTTAAACCACAGGGACATCTTATGAGGTAGATTACATTTTTTGAGTGGCACGTGATAAACTCTTTAATTTGGTATTCTACACCTTCATTAGTTTCAAATTTTTTAATTAGTCTTTTTTTATTGTTAGTTCTTTTACAGGCTAAACATTGTCCGCATCCATAAAACCCATTCTCTGAATTAAAAAGTGTTGTATTGTTTTTAGGTTTTTCTTTTATATAGCTAGATGTTAGGGAATCTTTTAAGTTATTAATTCCCCTATGTATAAAATGTGGCTGATCTGGTAAAAAAGTTTTCAGAGCAGGGTCTTGAAGTAGAATAGGCCAAAATCTGGACACGATTTTTCTAACTTTATGATTCTCAGAACTATAAGTACATATAAAAGGTATTTTACTCATTTCATCTTTCTGTTTTTCCTTATACTTTATAAGTTCTTTCCTTTCTTTTTCTTTAATTTCTAATCTTGATTTTTCTAATTTGGATTCTTCATATCCCTTTTCTAGGAAATCTTCTTTAATTTTAATAGACTGTGCGTTAAATGTTTCTATATCGGTGCAATTCCTCCTTATCCTCAAAAATTGTCCTTTAGGGGCATTTTCTAGCCACGGAGAAAAATGGCAACTATCTCTACCTATGAAGCTATTTGCTTCCACTGTTTTAAAATGGTTTTTCGTTTTGATAGAATTATTTTCAATATATATATGTAGATCTAAAAAGATTATTTCTTGTTTACTCCATGTACAAGTGAATTGAATTCCCCATGTGTTATTATTCATATACTTTAGGAAGGAGGAAAGATCTTCCTCTTTTCCTTTCCATATGAAAAACACGTCATCTATATATCGGCCATAGGTGACTAAGTTTTTCCCCCAGTCATGCTGCCCATATATAAAAGAGTTTTCCCAATGGGCCATAAAGAGATTCGCATAACTGGGGGCAAACTTAGTCCCCATGGCCGTACCCTTTATTTGGAGAAAAAATTCCTCCCCATACCAGAAAAAGTTTTTTGTTAAAATTAACTCTATTCCCTCCATGATGAATTCGATTTTTATTGGGGTAAGGTCTGAATGATTATCCAAGAAATATTTAACAGCTTCTTTCCCATAGTTGTGTGGGATGTTACTGTATAACGAGGTTACGTCACATGTGACAAGGATACAGTTCTCATCCCACTCACAACTATCCAAAAGTTTTAGTACCATTATGGTGTCTTTTATATATGCCTTTGTTTTTTTGACTATGGGCTGTAAATGTATATCTACATATTGCGACAGTCTGCTCGACACAGAATCGATGCCTGCCACTATGGGCCTTCCAGGAGGATTGGTCGTATCCTTGTGGACTTTAGGTAAAAAATAAAAAACAGGGATCTTTGGGAATAAATTATTTAAGAAATCAAATTCTTTTTGATTTAAAATTTCCAAATTTAATCCTTTATTAAAATATATAGTAAAAATATTTTTTATTTCATTACTTGGATCATTATTTAGTTTTTTATACGTACTTTCGTCTTTTAAAATTCTCTCTGCCTCTTTCTGATAAAATTCTTTAGACATTAAAACTATCCCTCCTCCTTTATCTGCAGGTTTTATAATTAAATCTGAATCTTCTTTTAGTTCTTTTAATGCTTTTCTTTCTTTTATTGTCAAATTTTCATTAAAATTTTTATAAGAATCTTCTTTCTTCCCCAATTTTTTTATTTCTGTTATTACCATCGTTTCTAATGTAGTCATTGTTTCTGAAATCATATGTTTTGGGTAAAATAGAGATTTTTGTCTTAAATCAGTATAGGTTTTATATTCTGTATTCATTTGTTGTTCTATTGGATTTTTCAAGAAGAATTTTTTTAGACATAAATTTCTTTTAAATTTATTTAAATCTACATAGAATTCAAATTGATTTAGAGGTTTATTCGGTACAAATTTGAGGCCTTTATTTAAGACTTTCTTTTGGTCTTCTGTAAGGACCCTATTGCTTAAATTGTGTATTCCTTTCATAGATGTGGATTTCTGGATATCCTTTCTCTTCTTTCTTTCTTGGGTGTGTTTTCCTCCTCTCGTGCCTCTAGACTCGAATTTCTTCTTCTTTTTGGATAAGTAATGTTTGGGTGAGTGATATTTGGGTGTTCTTCCTCCCGTTTGTGTCTTTCTCTGCCCTTGCTCTTCCAAAAATCCTGATCTTCATATTCATCTAATACTTGGAATCGATTACTTATTTTAATCGGTTCTTCTGTTCTGTAACGGTTGTATTGGTAATTGGTACTATATCTCTCTTTTTCTTGTCTCTGTTCATATCTTCTTTCTCGATTTTCATTCCTCTGGGGTCTTCTTCTTTCCGATCTCTCTCTCTCATAATAATCCCTCCTTCTTTGTTCTTTTTGTTGCCAATAGGGGATTTTTCTATTTTCCCAAATTTTATATGTGTGAGGATTTTGGTAACGATATCTATAGTTATTGGGATAGTTATCATAATTCTCTCTCATTTTTATATCTTTATTTCTCTTAGGTATCTGTATTCTCCTTATAGGGTTTTTTTTATTATTATACTCCTGTCTTTTAAATTCTCTCCCTTGAAATTGCGTTTCTTCTTTCCTTTCACTCATGTTCTCTATATGATTGTGTTTGGAGAAACTTTTTACTTGGTTAGTTTTATAATCTCTAACATCTCTGTGATATTTACTTTTTTTAGTTTCAATTACTTCTTTTTCTAATTTGTCCAAATTGTCTTTTATTTCTTGGGTAACCTCATTAAATTCTTCTTGATTCAGGGAATTCAATATGTCATTCTGACATTTATTTATTTCTATATCTAGTTCTTTTAAATTCTCTTTTCGTCTTTTAACAATCAGATTTATGGTATTAATGGCAAAGAAGGATTTGTTAGAAGGATTTGCCATTAATACCATAAATCTGATTGACTACATTAGAAACGATGGTAATAACAGAAATAAAAAAATTGGGGAAGAAAGAAGATTCTTATAAAAATTTTAATGAAAATTTGACAATAAAAGAAAGAAAAGCATTAAAAGAACTAAAAGAAGATTCAGATTTAATTATAAAACCTGCAGATAAAGGAGGAGGGATAGTTTTAATGTCTAAAGAATTTTATCAGAAAGAGGCAGAGAGAATTTTAAAAGACGAAAGTACGTATAAAAAACTAAATAATGATCCAAGTAATGAAATAAAAAATATTTTTACTATATATTTTAATAAAGGATTAAATTTGGAAATTTTAAATCAAAAAGAATTTGATTTCTTAAATAATTTATTCCCAAAGATCCCTGTTTTTTATTTTTTACCTAAAGTCCACAAGGATACGACCAATCCTCCTGGAAGGCCCATAGTGGCAGGCATCGATTCTGTGTCGAGCAGACTGTCGCAATATGTAGATATACATTTACAGCCCATAGTCAAAAAAACAAAGGCATATATAAAAGACACCATAATGGTACTAAAACTTTTGGATAGTTGTGAGTGGGATGAGAACTGTATCCTTGTCACATGTGACGTAACCTCGTTATACAGTAACATCCCACACAACTATGGGAAAGAAGCTGTTAAATATTTATTGGATAATCATTCAGACCTTACCCCAATAAAAATCGAATTCATCATGGAGGGAATAGAGTTAATTTTAACAAAAAACTTTTTCTGGTATGGGGAGGAATTTTTTCTCCAAATAAAGGGTACGGCCATGGGGACTAAGTTTGCCCCCAGTTATGCGAATCTCTTTATGGCCCATTGGGAAAACTCTTTTATATATGGGCAGCATGACTGGGGGAAAAACTTAGTCACCTATGGCCGATATATAGATGACGTGTTTTTCATATGGAAAGGAAAAGAGGAAGATCTTTCCTCCTTCCTAAAGTATATGAATAATAACACATGGGGAATTCAATTCACTTGTACATGGAGTAAACAAGAAATAATCTTTTTAGATCTACATATATATATTGAAAATAATTCTATCAAAACGAAAAACCATTTTAAAACAGTGGAAGCAAATAGCTTCATAGGTAGAGATAGTTGCCATTTTTCTCCGTGGCTAGAAAATGCCCCTAAAGGACAATTTTTGAGGATAAGGAGGAATTGCACCGATATAGAAACATTTAACGCACAGTCTATTAAAATTAAAGAAGATTTCCTAGAAAAGGGATATGAAGAATCCAAATTAGAAAAATCAAGATTAGAAATTAAAGAAAAAGAAAGGAAAGAACTTATAAAGTATAAGGAAAAACAGAAAGATGAAATGAGTAAAATACCTTTTATATGTACTTATAGTTCTGAGAATCATAAAGTTAGAAAAATCGTGTCCAGATTTTGGCCTATTCTACTTCAAGACCCTGCTCTGAAAACTTTTTTACCAGATCAGCCACATTTTATACATAGGGGAATTAATAACTTAAAAGATTCCCTAACATCTAGCTATATAAAAGAAAAACCTAAAAACAATACAACACTTTTTAATTCAGAGAATGGGTTTTATGGATGCGGACAATGTTTAGCCTGTAAAAGAACTAACAATAAAAAAAGACTAATTAAAAAATTTGAAACTAATGAAGGTGTAGAATACCAAATTAAAGAGTTTATCACGTGCCACTCAAAAAATGTAATCTACCTCATAAGATGTCCCTGTGGTTTAAACTATATAGGAAAAACCACTAGACCATTACATATAAGAATAGAGGAACATGGCCGTAATAGAAGTAAAGGATTCGAGAAACACAGTGTGTCTCTACATTATAAAAATTATCACGACTGCGAATTAAAAGACACTACATTTTTGGGAATTAAAAAAGTAACTAAAGATTGGAGAGGAGGAGACTTTAACCAAAAATTAAGTAAAGTGGAAATGGAATGGATATTCAAACTAAACAGTCCGATTCCAAATGGTCTAAATGCTGACTTTGAAATGTGCCACTTCCTTCTCTAATTTTAAAATAGTACATTAAGATCTTATATTGGCAATAAAATAGGGATAGGGATAAAGATAAAGATAGAAATAATGCATTTTCGTTTTTAAATTTGTTTTTATATTTATTCTTGTCCTTGTGTTTATTCTTGTTTTAATAGTAATCTCTTTTTTGGATTAACTTTTAGAATATTTTTGATATCGGTTTATGGTAACTACACCTCTTTCTACCATTTCTTTCTTTTATATCTCTCTATAACTATATGTGTTATTTAGTTCACACCCTTAACTCTCTCTGTGATATTATAAATATGGAAATTAATTCCTCACCAATGTGTAATTTGAAGAATTAGCCTAAATGAAGCTTAAAATCTAACCTTTTTAATGGTAAACAATTATTTTCTATTTATGTATAATCTTAAGAACCAGTTTAAATGAATTTATGATTGTATAAAATGTGCTAAGTAAAATACTACACAAAAATAATGTTTTTCCAATAACTGTCCGTCCAAAACAGAGAAATGTGAAAAGAATATGCCACTTCAGTAATGAAATAATCGTTTATATGCTCTTTAACTTATTTTTAATATCTATGATTGAGAGAGACTGTATTAGACCGTAATAACCACAGTGGAACGCACTGTGGAACGCATAGCCATGAAAATCGCCGAAACCGGAAGTGACGTATCGGCCGAGAAACAGGAAACAGGAAGAGACCAGAATGAGGCTTGGAACGCAAGGAGAAAGACCCGCGAAAATCCGAGCACAGACAGCTGTTTCCACACAAGAAGAAAGGTATTTAAAGCAGGAAAAGAAGTCCAGGGATACATCACTGAATTTAACCAGCTGAAGAAGCCACCTGGCGAAACGCGTTCTGGAAAGAAAAGTGAGCACTGAAAACTCCTTTTTTTGGACTTTACTGGACTCTATTAGCCTCATAAGTGTTTTACAATATATATATATTTTTTTTTTATATATATATTTTTAATAGAATTTTTATAATGTGTAACAATAATTTTTTATAACTAATAAATATACATACTTTTTGACACACTTATGGCTTTTTTCCTGCTAATATAAAGAAGGAGTGTGGTCCTAAAACCACATATGCGCATTGAAGTGAGCCTATAGACTGGCTCTGGGTTTGTGAGTACCTCATTTATCACTTTTATATACCCATAATAATATCAACTATACTACACTATATACCTCCTCCTGTACCCATATAGGACTGGACTAAAGAAAGGAGAAGAAGGGAGAGGGTCGCCTATACGGATCCTAAAGCACTAAAATTCTGAGCTAGATTTATAGCTCAGAAAATTGTGAGTTGCCATTTGGCTTTTGTTTTAAATTATTTTTGCATATTTACATACAATCTGCACTATGTTATGTATTTTTTCTCTGTTTTACCTTAAGGTTAACAAGAAATAATTGACTAACATAGAAGGAAAAATTGGGTAAAAACTTTCTTTCATATTCAATTTTGCACATAACCGCTACACCGGTACCACTTACTATTTTCTAACACCTGGATTATGTTTACTTAAGCGCTTCCCTGAATATTTATCAGCACACAAAAAAATAATGTTAGGCCACCTCCTTATCTCAGCTACATCAATCATTCCAAGATACTGGAAATCTGTTACTAGTCCCTCTGTTAAAGACGCTTTACTGTTCTTGTTTGAAAATAAAAGATGCAAACTAGCTCTCCGGGTACCATCTGCCACTAATGTACTTGTAAGACATGACTGGTCTAAATGGGAGAAAGCTATGAGGATTAGTACAAGATTGACGAAGTTTCCACCTAACCGACAAAAACATTTTTTTCACTTATGTTTGACTCATTATTTAACATACCTGTTACTTAGTATATGACATCTATGCAAATATATATGACTTTAAAAACTTTTTATTATGTTATAAACATGTATTTGCATTCAATTATTTCATATCATACTACAGATGTGAAATTATTCATTTTTCCCCACTTTTAGTTTTTCTGTTTTTTTTTCAATTATGATCTTAATGCTGTTGTTAATACTATTGATAAAGTATCTATATTGAAGATCCTATTTTCATTATGTCAATGCTTACATATGATATCGTTGATACGTTACTGCTTGTTAAAACATTGACAAAAAGAATAAATGTTATTCTATTATTATTATTTAAAAACAATGAAAAACATTTGAAAATAATTTAAATTTTGAGGAATAATGCTATGATTTTCAGCTCTGAAATCGGAAGCAGGCAGAGAATACATGGAATGCTGGGAAAGAAGGAAGTATATATATGTATTTTTTAAAATTTAATCAATTATATTTTGACATGGCTGCCAATAGTTTTGACAGGATGTGACTTATTATTGAATCACAACATAGTTTCACAACTAGAATATTTGATAGATGAGATACTAATATTTAGGATGTATTTGTTTTAATAATTGGGAACAGAAAGAAAACATTAGGTGCACTATCTCTGAAAGGGAAAGAATATTTATTTCATTTAAATCTCACTGTAAAAGATAAAGGTAATGACCCTGTACAACCACACTGGATAATGGTAATATTTATTTGTGGGTTGTAGTCATAATGAGCTAATTATTACTCACTAGATACTGAATAATTTAGTCAATATGTAACTCTTATGTGGATTTTTTTTACATTTAAATTACTTTAATTTTTTAGTTTAAGTATAGCATCAATTATATTTGGCATTGCTGTTATCAGTTTTGATCTGATATGGCTCACTAATTATTATTTAACTACAACATTATTTCACATGCAGAATATTGGATAGGGGAGGTACTAATAGTTTGGATGATATCGGTATGTTAATTGGAAATATAGAAAGATAAACTAGGTTTATTTATTATTTATTGTATTAAAAATCTAATTGTAAAATATATATTTATTGTTTTGGTTTTTTTTACAATTACTAGATACACTATTGGCAGAATGAGCACATCATTACTTCTATTAGATATGGAAAGTTATTAATATTAATAGTTAGGATGGATTTGGCTTCCTAACTTGGAGATATGGAAAGAAGATATTAGTTGCACTATTTTTATGAGAGTAAAAAGGAAGAAGAGAAAGGGAAAAGAGAGGGGAACACTAGTTAATTTATTTTTTTGGATGATTCAATCCAATGAGACCAGATTTTCTTAATTCAAGGAAGAACATCTAGTAATAATAATCATAGGATTTTAGAATTTATAGATAGAGCTACCAGAACTAGAACTAGGGGCCATTTGGTAATTCATGAGCAAGGCTGTGCAGAAATAGGAAATTCAGGGCTGGATGCATCACAAAATACTTTCATTATACTCAAAACCCACAACTCCATCAGTGGAATCTAATATTTATGTGAATTGGTTCACACTTGGCAATGGCATAAGACAGGGATGCCCGATAGCGTCCATCTTATCTTAACAATCGAGCCATATGCTATTAATATAAGAAATACTGTGGAGATTAAAATTTCCAACATTGCATAGCAGTTTTAAAATGAGTTTATATGCCGATGATATCATGTTAACAGTAACTGACCCTGTCAATTCGCTAGCTCAATTAATAGGAGGACGTCTAATCAGAGATGGAAAAAAGGCAACCGGTTATGTGCTGTAGGACAGCGGTGGAGAGATGGGGGAGAGAGATATATCTGGGTGTCATTGAGATAGATCTGGGTGGAATCCAGATGAATTAAAGTTTGCCAAGAGAGGCAATATAACGAGAAAACAAAAGGGGACAAACAACAGAGCCTTGGGGAACTCCAACCGAGACAGGACTAGGGGAGGAGGGGTCATTAGAAAAGGAGACACTGAATGAACATTGGGAGAGATAGGAAGAGAAACACAAGAAGACAGTGTCACAGAAACTGAGGGATTGAAGAGTTTAAACAACTAGTAGTTCTTGATGTGAACACCCCATGCTATGGGCCAGTGCATAAAACGCTGTGTGTGGCAAATAAAATCAGTCATACTCCCAGAACTGTGTATCGTCCAGTTACTGGGGAGGAGGTGGGCTATTTACTTAGCAGTATCTTGTTCCTGTTTTCTACTTTTGGTGATCGAGCAGAGGAAAGTCCTGGTCAGGACTAAGGCTCCGCTACAGAAGTCAAGAAAAATCTAGTATAGATCAGTGACCTTTGGATTTAGCCATGATTAGATTAATTGTAACTGTAATCAGAGTAGTCTCAGTAGAGTGATGGTGGCAAAAGCAAAATTGAAAAGGGTTGAGAAGAGAGTTGGAATTTAGGAAGTAAGCTAAATGGGTAAATAAAAGTCTTTCTAGTTGCTTTGAGGAAAAAGGGAACATGGCTTTCTTAGGATGGGTACATCAGAAGCATGTTTAAGGGGAGCAGGGACAATGCCAGAAGAAAGAGAGCAGTTGAAGATATGCATTAAGGACATCACAAGAAAAGGGTAGAGAGGTCTGATAAGGTGAGATGGGACAGGAAAGGCACAGTCCAAGTGTAGTTGAGAGAGAGACAAGTGAAGTGAAGTAGGAAAGGCACAGTCCAAGTGTGGTTGAGAGAGAGATGAGTGAAGGGGGGATAATTATTTCTTTAAATACTTTGAAGGGGGGGATTATTCTTTCTTTAAATACTTTGTCTTGTAAAATAGCACGCAAAGCTATCAGATGAAAGGTTAGTTTGGGGGGTGACCACAACAAGAAAAAGAAGACAGATAAAGGTATCAAAGAGTCGCCTGAAATTGTGGGAGCATATACTAACAATAGAGGAAAAGTATGATTGTTTAGCAAGAGTAAGGGCTGTGTTGTACCAACTCAAGATTAATTCATAATGGAGAATGTCTGGAACTTGCAAGACTTCCTTGAGCAGCGTTCAGCTGAATGGGAGTATCTCTGCAGGTAGCTGGTCGACTTAGTGTGTCACAATTGGAAGAACATCCTCTTTGAGGTGTATTCATGATTCAGGATAAATTGATATCCTTTCACTAAATTGAACTGGAATTCCATTTACCCGAGACAAAATTGTTTACCTAACTGGAAATTAAAAACTGTATTCAACACAATATCATAGATAATACATCATAAGTAAATAGAAAAATTAGTGATACACATATTTATGCAACTGTAAATAGAGTAACAACAAAAGGAATGAATGTCAAGAGGGAACTTTTCTACATAACTGGTGGGTATGTGAGCTGGTAGAACACTATGGAACAAAGTGCTGATTTTTTTTTAACTATCTAGCAAATACTGAAACTCTAAAATCCCCAGAGGCAACTTTATTATATGTAAAATTACCTTGCTGAAAAAAAAAAATATTTTTCTCTTTATCCATGTAAGTTGGTAGAAAGAAATCCATATAGCTAGAAATTGAAAATCTACAGAATGACCATTCTCGGTCCAATTTAAAAGTCAACTTAGATTTTAGGTATCAATGGGAAAAAATTCTGAGCAGATCTTATGGTATTCATTCTAATATAGATATGGTGTGGGAGAGATTTTCAGTTTAAAATGGATTGTGATTCTAAATTTAGCTAAGGGACGTTACCTTAAAACAACTAATTTTACTTTACTCAGCCCCTCCTTCCTCTTTTGGCAATAGGGTTTTAATTATATGTTTTGTATATGACTTTCGTACTATTTTAGGTAGTTGTTATATGTTAAGACTATATCGACGGTAGCATGGGTGTCTTATGGCACTCAAAAGTTAACATCAAGATGATCTTGCAATTCATTTTTTTGCCACTCAGTTTTGACAGTCTTCAATAATCATTTAATAAGCTGCAACTTATTTCACTGTAAACACGTTTCGTTTGCACTTAAGATGTATGCTGAGACTGCATAATACCCAAAGTTATCCATTAATTATACCTTAAAACTGTCATTACATTGCTACTGGTCACACATAAATAACATCTGTGATAGATATCTTTCGAACCTTAGCCTTGAGGTTTAGTTAGGCTTCCAAGTGTTATACCTAAAGTCAATAGTTGAGCATTGTACTATTTTACGTTGTTTGATTATGTGATTATTTTAGAATTTTCTCCCACACATGAGGTCATCAACAGCTTTGATTTGTGAGCCAGTGACACTTTTTTTTCTTCAGTAATTGTACATGCTTGATTCATTTACAACATTAATTTTATTTTTTCAAATTATTAAAAATGTTTTCAATTTAGACTTGACTCACATTAAGTAATCTATGAAATCCACATGGGTCAGATTTTTGTGTTTAATTTACTTTCTACAAACCTGCACAGCACACACTGGACTGTACCCAGTCAAAAAAAAAAAATTAAAATAGAAATGTCTTTCTTCAAACAGTACCAAGCTAGCTGCAAGATTCTAAACACTAGAATAAATGACCCATGCTATCTCTCACTGCAACACAGGCACAACAAGGGTAAACACAGAGGATGAATGATGGTCTGTCTTCCTCAATAGCTTAAGTCAAAGTGTCTAGAATAATCCTGCTTGGAAGTATAGTTGTTTTGTTGTACCTCCATTCTCCCCTCACTGGGTCATTCTACTTCTGTGAATAAACTGAACATATTGTGGGGTTTTTTTTAAACCTCTTGAATGGACAGGAGATCCAATCAATGTGTAAAACTAAGCTACTCTTTTGCTCCTCATCACCAAAAATAGTCTATTTTTAATTCCTTCCCCCTTTTTTTTCTGGTGCCAGGAATGGCACTTCAAATCATGAATGAAAACGACCCAATCACCCTGAATTCGCTCGATGTGCAGTACAGTATGAAACTAACCCCCAAGTCTAATCCAATTACTCAGCCACCCTAAAGTTACCCCACTTGTCTAAAAATGTTTATATTGCATTCAAATTTCTGAATGTTTTAAATATTCTGAAGTTCAAGAGTATAACCTGAAATCTATTCTTTAAATCGCGGAAAATTCTGTAAACATTTCAGCAGTATTCAGTGCTGTTTGTAAACAAGGGCTACAAGGAACATATAAAAAATAGGGATATTTTTTCAGCCGTGCTCTAAAGAATAACAATGGCACTTCAAGTCCACTTGTTAAATAGATGTTTCACATTTAGACTTTTCATTGTATTTGTGCTATTTGCATTGTATCAAACTGCAGTCTGCTACTTTTCTGTACTAAGCATCGCTGCAGTGAATTCACTCATATAAAATATAACCTTGAAAACATTATTGTGCAAAGGATGTTGAAAAGAGCTAATGCATACAGTTCTGAACAATTACAGCCAATGTGATTGCTATTCCATTGACCTTCATGACATTATTCTGGTGTTACTTATTATTTCAAAGCTGATGCTTAATAACACATATACAGTGGGAGTAATTCCAATGTATGTCAAACATTATCACATATCCTCTTTAAGTGACAGAGACTATTAACCTTCTCTTAAGGAAACACATGTTATATTTTCGCTTATGCTTAGAGTGAGAGGTCATGTTTGGGAGTACTGTTGAATAATTGCCTACACTTTAGTTTTATTAAATTCACTTTAAACAGGACATGGTCAAAAAGACATTTACATTGTCTTAGAAAAAAATGAAATGTGTGGGAGTGTGAAACTTGCTGTTACACAGAGAGTACAGAAAATGCTCTAATTTAAGGACCAGGAAGGGGGTAATTAATTATTTGTTTTACTCTGCAATTGAAAAGGTTTATTCAGTGTGAAATTGCATAGTGCTGAACATACTTAGCATGTGGTAAATAGCTATAGTCTCAAGCTCAACTGAGCCCATGGAAATGTGTTAATCTTATTGATACCCCAAAATAGCGTCGGAACGGCTGCTGGTAAAGCTGGTGTGGTTGCACTGGGGCCTGCACACTCAGGGGACCCTTCAGGTGGCCAACACTGAGGGCCACCCAATGGGCATTGCTGGACAGGGAACCGGTATGCCACAACTGGGCCCCTGTAGTATTGCGATGCCGGGAGGAAGTGAAATTAGATCACTTTCTCCAATGTACAGAGGGAGCCATGCAGGAGGTAGAGGAGACAGCACAGGAGTGGATAGAAGCAAGGAGAGAACCAGCTTCAGACCCACACTCCCATCAGCCTTAGGCAGTATCAGCAGGACCGCAAGAAAGCCACCTTCCTCTTCACAAAAGGTATGTTAACAGGAGGGTGGCTATAAATATAAAAAGTATGACATGTATGTGTGTATCTATGTGTGTGTCAGTTTGTGTATTTGTGTGTCAGTGTATACATCTGTGTGTCAAGGTGCGGGTATGTATCAGGGTACTTATGTGTCAGTGGGTGTATGTATGTGTCTGTATACCTGTATGTCAGTTATTGTGTAAAGTTGGGTGTTTGTGACAGTGAATGTATCTGTGTGCCAAGGTGTGTGTATGTCAATAAAGTAAAAGATACTGCACTCTCCCGGTGCCCAGGATGCAACCGGACCTAAGGTTGGCCAAACCTCCCTCTAAAGTAATAGAAGAACAAAATGGTGGCTTAGACACTCAAGGTTAAACCAAAGTGAGCAGTTTTATTGGAGCAACAGAAGGCAAATTTTCGACCCCAACCATGTCTTTTTCAAGCTTGTCTATAGCTGTCTATAGCTCTATAAAATGTGAGTCATTATTGTGGTGTGTCCTACATCTAATACTAGACTATATGAGTGATTACTATTTTCTGTTTTATTACATATTTCTACCACTATCTGAAACCTGGAAGATTTCCAGACAGAAATTTCCCAAGAACCCTTTTAGCGTATTATTATGCTCAGTATTTGGCTCAACTTGTTTTTCCTTGTGTTTATTATTCTGCTGTTTTCTCTCTAGTAAGGGGGTGAGGGTATCCCTTACATTCAATGTTTGTAGCCTATTCCTTTGCTCATATAGTTGATTCTCTAGCAATTATCCTATTTTGTGTGTTTACATATTTGTTACATACCTGTACCAATATGATTATTGCAAAGGCTACAGTTATTTTTAAATATACTTTTAACATTTTATTAGAACATCTGCAATTCTAATGCGATGAATTTGGGACACTTTATATTTGTTAAACTTTCATCTTTCATCTTTAAATTAGGTATAAAGATATAAAAAGCATACATATGTGTGTGAATACATAGAGACTTCTAATTCCACAGTAAATGAATGAACCATTTCATCTGAATTTCAGAATGGACAAATTTAATGCATGTGGTGACGGCTTGTAAAACTTTCATATTCTTAAATAGATTCAGGAATACAAATCAGGCAAACCAAAATGGTGAGAAAATAGACTAATCAGTGTAAAGCAAAATATTTTGCAGTACATTGACAGGCAAATTTTCCTTCCATTTGATTAACAAGTCAAGTGAGGGAAAAAGAAGAGGATTATATATAACATATAAATATCACTTTTTTACTGCTCCTCCTTCCCCTCCCCCACCCCCAAATTGGTCACTTCTAACTTGATATGTGAAAAAATCTACATTTGGTAAATGTCCTGTAGACAGCAATCATCTTATTTCCCCAATCAATATTTTTTTTTTTTGGGCAGCACGGAATGAACTCCATATCACGATTTAAAAGAAAATGCTTGTCCATTGCACATGTTATTTTTGTTCGTGACTAGCCTACATCACGGCTTAGGTATCAGGATTCCAAAAATCGTCAGATTGGCCCAAATGCAGAAACAAATTGCAGTTTGAAAGAAAACAAATCTCATTGTCTTCATTTCAATAAATAGCCCTGATTCTATAATAACCTGCTTAGAGATTGTTAAGAACATAACTTTAAGATGGATAGCATAGACCCAACCACACAAAGCGAGGCTCGAACTCGTGCTAACACACCCCAGACCAGATCACACTGTCAAGCAGACCCCAGAGCACACCCAATGTAGAGACGGCAAAAAGTGTAACTGGTAAATAAACCGCAACCCCACAACACTCCGGACACAAACAGCGCCTCAGGAACAAACCAAACCGACCACACACCTTAGCACTGACAGAGGCAGCCCACCAGTCATAGCGGGAGGCACTCGACCTAGGCAAAAACACTTGGTCCAACACACCCCACCTTTCAACCACAGCCCAAGGACGGGCATACACATATACCATAGACAGAGCTATAGCCTGCCCAGACTTATCACCACCCAACCCCAGAAAACTCAACCTTAAGGCATACTCAAGCCTGGAAAGGGGACACAACACATCTATGGGTCCACCAACAGAACTCATACGCCAGCCCCATGAAGTGACCGACCCCCCCCCTCCTGTACACACCCCAGACGGAGACTCATAAACACACACCACCTTCTATCTGGGAAAATAAACACACCACACACACAATAACACGTCACACAAACCAAACGTAACATACGTGAAGTCACGGTAAACTGTTACGCGATGTCATATAGTTCACCCCACCCCAGGAGTTACATCCTGGAACCCCCCTCCCACTAGATACAGAGTCAAACAAAAACAATTATAAACAGCTGCAGCAACTAGAACCACCGCAAAATCAGGCAAACCACTAGTTCATAGTTCAAGCATCTTACCAGCTACAGACAAAGTCAGCAAGAAACAGGAACTCTGTGTACCCGACCTTATACCCAAGCCCCCCTTTTTTTTTGTACCCTACCCCGACTACTATGTACAAGTAAAGACGAAGAATCTCTATAAAAACAAGACCAGGAAGGCTACTCCGCTTGGCACACACGATGTACAATGTTAACTGCAGGCTCAACCTTGTTTTGTCAGTTGCTCATGATGTACAATATGAATGTCATGTAAATCCATGTCAATGTATGATACTCTGTCATAACAATAATAACAAGGACGACTGGTCCTAAGACCCTGTTACCCTCCTCCCCCCACCCCTTCTTCCTTTCTGTACCCCTACAACGCCCTTTTTATGACTTGAAAACAATAAAAATCTTGAATTTAAAAAGATGGATAGCATAAACCATATCATCTACTGAAAACCCACTAAGTGATCCAGAACCAGAATTTGAGTGTGTGAAATGTGCAATCACAGGAAGCAGCATCGCTGTCATAGAGTGGCATGACACAATGTTATTCCATGTTCCCACCTTCTTACTACACACTGAACTTCTTTTTCACCTTGGAACATCACTGGAGAAGGCGTTCAAGGATTGGACAGCCAATGCAACTTAGTAGTCAGCTCAGCCAAGCTATAAGAGATGGTAAGAGACACATAGAGGGGTGGAGAAACATGTGGGTAAACATGGAGAAGAGAACAGAAAAGCTTTGGATAGGAACATAAAAAAAAAGGATTGATGGTGGTCATTCAGAATGAGATAGAAGAAAAGCATTAATATGGGCAGAGAAAGAGGGAATAAAGATAGTCACTTAAGAAAGGCAAGAAGATGGACACACAAGCATGGAGGAAAGCACAAAAGGAAGGCATGGATATGGGACCATAAGGAGGTCATGGAGGCACATAAGAAAGTCATAGTTTTGTGCATATTAACAAAGCGTAGAGATGGACACTATAGAAAGACATTGAGGTGTACAAAGAATGAGGGCATAGAGATCTGCACATATTAAGTGTATGAACATTGTTATAAATAAAGACATGAGAGGAGGACACAAGGAAGGGCAAATAATGAATACAAATACAATAAGAAACAAAAATTGTACATTTCTATTTCCTATCTATAAAAATGATAAACAGTGATGTACAGATGGAGCCATCACTCCTTAGTTTCACACAGGGCACCTAAAGACCAAAGACAAGCCCTGTAATTATCAGAACTTACACCTTTATTTTGGAGCCTATATTACAGATGCTAAGAACCATGTAGTGTCTGTAAATCTCACTCTATATGTAGATGAATACCTATATCGATACTGAACTGGAAAATCAATGTTTTACTTTATGTTCAAAAATTACATTTGCATCTTTCTTTATATAAACAAAGTATGGATCTGGTATTTCTGAACCGTTAATGTTTGGAATACTAATAAGCACATTCCGTGCATGCAAGGATTATGTGTGAGTTTAAGTGGTGACATTGGCCTTTTCTCAAGCATCTACACTTAATTCTGCCATCACAAGGAAAAACCTTATACAGATCCACTATGTGTGCTTTGTCCCTTCTCTTGATGTGAAAAAGAAAGACCAATTCTAACAAGTGATATTAATTCATGGGTAAATTTCTCAAGATGCAATCATGGTGAACATACTATAAGATACATGTTTTTTGTTTTCATAAGTGATATGCGTGGGATTAATTTGTAGCCCACTGTATATTCTCAAACTACTTATTTTATTTCTGTGTCAATAAGGACAATGCCTTGTCATGGTAGCATTCAGCAAAGTGGAGTGTCAGTTTTCTTTCACTGTACATCCTTCAGGTACTACTTCATTTCATTTCACGCGTTTCAGCCCTCAATGGGGCCTTCCTCAGTGCTGTGGTCTTGGGATAACTTCAGGGTTTAAATACCCCCTTGATTTGATGAAGTCCTTTCAGCTGGGATTGGTATATAACCTTTATTTATATGGACTCTTCCGACATCATTTCCACCATGCCTAGAGATGGAACGCATGGTGGAACGCAAAAGATCACGTGACCGGAAGTCACATGTCCACGGCTGAAACCGGAAGTGGTATTAGTTTTAGTTTTTATCTTATTCCACATTTTTTGCTTTACCTTTTTCATTCATTGACTATTGTTTTATAGTTTCACTACCTCTATTTCCACCATGCTTGAAAATGGAATGCATGGTGGAATGTAGAATAAACCGGAAGTCACATGATCTGCCGAAACTGGAAGTGACCTGATTGATTTTGAATCCCAGCTGAAAGGACTTCATCAAATCAAGGGGGTATTTAAACCCTGAAGTTATCCCAAGACCACAGCACTGAGGAAGGCCCCATTGAGGGCTGAAACGCGTTTGCCACATTTTGGCTCCAGCCTTGTGAGTTTATTCCTCATATACTTTATACATTGTGTATTTGTTTATATGGAAAACACTATGTACTTTTCATTTGTTTTACAGGTGTAATTATTATACCCATATCTGTTATAGGTGGTATATCTATATACTGTAATTTTTAGTGTGTGTGAATCCTTTTATTCTTTTGCTCTGGAAAAAGACAGTGTGGTTGTTACATGGAGCACAGTACCAGTACAATGATACTTGACCAAAAATGAGCTGCATGGCCAAGTTACTGCAATGCCACAAAAAATTGCAAAAATAACATATACTAATTTGAGAGATCATATTGCTTCAAAATAAATGTTTTACACAGGTTGCTTCTTTTCTTCCAGTTTCTCCCTCTCCTAATCAGGAGGCACGTATCCAATTATTATTCAATAGGAATTTTTTTCGCTATGTTCAGTTGCACAATTTTGCTCTTTCAGCTGGAATTAAAAAGGCAGCATAAAGGAAGCTTACTATGTTTGAGAAGCTATATAGCAGGATTTCGTATCACAAGGGTTTGATTTATATAATTTATCATTACATTTTATTTACATTCTAATGAATGGTACTCCAATGAGAATGAGATATTGATGAGGAGCTGAAAGGAGCTGAGTGGATTGAGATGTGAAAGGTGGCTGCCAAGGTACTGTATGTGATATTTCAGGAACAAATGTTGAAACATTTTTTTCACAGGCACAGAACCACGGTCCAGTTCCATTGAATGGGGAGTTCTCATGTTAATCTCAGTTGGACAATGTGTGGGCATTGTGGATTGTATCTCCATATGTGATAGGGATGTTGCAAGGTAGAAACATTCTGTGGAGAGACAGGTATTCTTTTGACAGGGACCCTTTGGAGATAGATTGAACTCCTTCAATGCAGGAGGTGGTGACTAAGGTAAATAATAATTATACCATAGATACATTTACAGCGTTGGTTCTCAAAAATCTTCAATTTTTTCTATAAGATATGGGATCTTTGGATAGAATACAAATCTGGATGACCTTTGTGTTTATACAACACTTCTTGTTATTTATTGGTCTGCAGCATGTGACAATAACTTCCTTTCTCTTTCTCTATTTTTCTTATTTATGTTCTCTTTCTTCTTTTCTTTCTCTTACAGTTTCATACTTATTATGGCTGCATTTGTTCATTTATTTCTATACTAAAAATCGCAGAATGGAAATGCACACTATTTAGAGACATTATGTTGCATGTGGGACGTTTTGATACATTTCTGTGTTCCTCTTCATACTTAAATAAAGATTTTTGTTTTGTTTCTTCTTAAAAGCACAACCATATTGAACACATATAATATAAATGCAAATGGTAAAATATTGTATAAATACATAAATAGGGAAGCATAGGACACATTTGAGAATACAAGGAAACTCAGTATATTCCTTCTGGTAAAACACTGGAAAAAGAGCCTAGGTTACTTGTATTTTTACTGGGCATCGAATAACTTTTTTGTCAGGAATGGTTAATTTTGCTCTGCAGATATGAGCATGTGAGGACATAATTTGACCCTTATTGAACAAGAAAAATGGAAATGTCTGCTTATGGTTTCCTTATAATATGTAACTTCTAAGATTCTGTTTCATTCAGTAATTGATATCATCATTCAAAACAATTTTATATCATTGATGATGGAATTGGTACTTACTGCTAAAAATATGAATATATTTTATTATTTATATTAATTATTTCTGATTTGTGACACTTCAATACATCTAATACAAATAACCTTTACAAATCCGTTCTATGTAAGCTGTCCATATCAATTGCTGGTATCTAGGCCATAATAGTTACAGCTACAGTATAGCAGCTGTGACCCGTAATAAAGGATATGTTAAAACTGAAGATCCAGCGTGTGTATGCAGCTGTTATTCTGTCACTTATAGAGACCATCCTCCAATTATTTCACCTAGGAACTGTCAGGGAAAAGACCTGAATAATATACTTCAAGGTTTCCAGATTAGATAATATCGAGCGCTCAGGAAATCAGACACGCAGACACAATTTGTCAGTGTAAGTTGAATTCTAAAGTTTAATGGGAGAACAAAGGTTTTTATGTAAAATGAAGACAGTGTCTACGTAATCAATAACAGGTGATCGAGAGCATAAGGTAACAGCTAGTGTATTCTTATCTATGAGCATGGAGGTGTTGTGGAGTGTTTTAAACACAAGACATTTGGTACATACAAATTCCACAAAAATTATTTGCATAAGCAATTTCACAAGTATGTTAAAAGTACATTCCACAAATCATAAATTACAGTTTAACTAAAAGTTCTAAAACTATATTTAGTGATCATCAAAAAAATATATGTTTCAGTAAGTAGTCCTTCACAACTCCCCTCTTTTTTGTTCAAAGGTTGAGGCTGTGGGAATTTAGTTAGATCTTCACCACGGTTCCACCTCAGTCCACTGGACCAACAAAGAGGGGAACCACTAGGTTATCGTCTAAAAAAAACAAAGATACACTCCCTCCTCACACACTGTCACACCCCCAGCCTGTCACAGCTATTTTTTCACTTTGGGTGTTAGTGGGGGGGTCTCATGTTTGAGTTTCGCCTAAGGCCTTACAAAGTAACAGAGCCTAGAGCCACCAATGCCAGAAAGCTCATGTTCATGTAAAAGAAAAAAAAATTATGTTCTGTCTTTGAATAAAAAAAACACATAATTTGTGCTTGTTAACCTGGAAGAAAGTTTTGAGCAGTGTCATATACTTATATATTCATTCATGTTTCTATCATATCGCTAGACACATAGAGCCTTTTATTAACACGTTTGCCACATTTTGAATTAACAAATGCATTCACTATGTACATTGTTTGTGACTAGAAATAGATTTTAAGTGGCGCATAGATAATTTAATTTCCTTCGAAAACATGATTTACCACAGCAAAGATATCTTATTGGTTGAATTACATAATTCTTTCAGAATTATGTAAGAAAACACACAAATTATAAGAACAAAGTAAACTTAAACTTTACTTCAACTCGTTTAGACAACACAACACTGGTGGAAGCTGATGTATTCTTTATAAGATGAAATCTGAAATGGTTCTCTTTAAAATATCCCAAATAGCATATGTGTCCTTGATAGAACAACAATACAAGGAAACCTGAAAGGAAGTTGGTATTAATGCAGACATGTCATCTATCTAATTATACGTTCTTTAGGTAAACCCAGGAAGCTGAAAGTTTGTGTCCTTTGACTACAGTAAGTATTTATTTGACAAAGTTCATATGTCATCTGGAATGGTGCAGGATCTTAAATTTTTTTAAGGCACATTATTATATTTTGATTAAAGAGAAAATAAAAGAAGAAAACTACAGCTAAAACATCAGGTTGTAAAAAAAAGATGTAAACATTAAGTAAATGTTTGTGAATATCTGCTGCCAAGAATGTGTCTTGCAAAGCATAAAAAACAGGTTAAAGAATAAAAATGACAAATGTCACTTGCTACGTCCGTTTTAATGGGACACTATAGTCACCAAAACAACTTTGGCTTAATGAAGTAGTTTTGGTTTATAGATCATGTCTCTGAAGTCTCATTGCTCAATTCTCTGTCATTTAGGAGTTAAATCACTTTTGATTCTGCAGTCCTAGCCACACCTCCCCTAACTGTGACTGACAGAGCCTGCATGAACAAATGGTTTCATTTTCAGTCAGATGTTAACTTGCTATAGAAGTGTTTATCTCCTGCTCTGTAAATGGAACTTTAATCCCACACAGGAGGCTCCTGTAAAGTCCTGCAAGCAATTAACAGAGCAGGAGATAAGACATTCTGAATTAATCAGAATATTCCATAAAGGAAGTATAAACATTAGATGACTCTTTATAGGACGTGTTTAGGAAGACTGTGCATATAGGGAGGTGTTACAAGGGCTGTATAAACAACGTGATTTAACTCCTAAATGGCAGAGAATTGAACACTGAGACTGCCAGGGGCATGATCTTTACACCAAAGTTAAACTTTGTTTGGTGCTTATAGTATATAGTGTATAGAGTAGGTGGGGTCTTTTCAATAGGTGTATTTATCTGAATAGTGCAATTGCTTTGTACAAAATGTTACATTTTCTAAAGCAATTGTGTATGAATATTTCATTTTCTACAGAAAATGTCTTCAAAATTTAGCAAGTTTACTTTCATTTAACTGACTAATTTTTAAACAGAAATCCTCTATGAAATGCCTCTTGCTTGCAAGAACTCCAATTTATACTTCACATGAGTCCTACGTGGAGGAAGTAAGAAAAGATAGCAATGTTTCCACTCCAGTATGCACAGAGAAATATTTTTGTTTGCTTCTTTTTACATTATTTGCAGATTATCTTTATTCTTTATCCATGTTGATAACTTACCAATATACATATTTTAGATTTTTATTTTGTTGCTGCACATCTCATGAAAGGCAAATGTGTTCACAATATTTGCTTTTTGGAAGGAAAGGTTGCCATTGTGCACAATTTCGTATGACACTGTGGGGGACATGGCATGAGAAAAAAAGCTTTAACCACAAATTAACATACTAAATAAAAACATCTCATTTTCATAACATGACATTCTTAGTATTGTATATTTGGGTGTCCATCGCTGATTTTATTTCTCAAGTCGGCAAGAAATATTTCTAAGAGCACTTAAAAAACAGCTCCAAATATGTTTTGAATCAAAATTGCGCATACAATGCCCACTCTCTCTCTCTCTCTCTCTCTCTCTCTCTCTCTCTTTCTCTCTCTCTCTCTCTCTCTCTCTATCTCTATCTATCTATCCCTTTTATTTTACTCTTCTTCTAAATTCACTTTCTTTTCTATACTGGCCACAACTCACCCTTTTGGAGTAATGTGGGTCAGTGGTTAAACTTTAGAAACGGTTACTGCATTGTATATGTAGGTCATTCTTGTCCCAAGTCACTGCGCATCTCATCCTGAACTGAAGGTTGGCTTTCAGTGGTAATTGTGTTTGAACATTGGCGTGTCCTCAATCTTGAACTTTCTCAGGTTAATATTCTGGGCAATAAATACTATTATATTAATTCTTACACTTTTACTGGGAAGAAATTATATTTCTTTTTAGAAAACTTTTTCTTAACAAAAGTCTTTATTTTATGTCTCAATATATGAAAAACAGTTTGATTATTATGTTTGATTTGAATAAAATTGTTTTCATTACCACGGTGCCATCAATCTCCCATTAAGACTAATATAATGTTTGACAGTAATTCAACTATTTGCTCGTAATTGCATTTATATTTGCCATTAAGTAAGACATAAAGGAAACAAAAGTGCTAAGTGATTTCTCATAAATTTTAGGAACTTAGCCTAAGCAAAACATTTCATTTAACTTTTTTTCAAAATGTGATTTTCTAAATGGATAAACACTCTTAATTCAGAGGCCATAGAGTTTCAAAACATATGTATCTTGAAGAATATCATCTCTTGCAGAAAATAGAATAAAGTTTGAACAAACTGAATTATTATTGGTTTAGTTATGTAGATAAAAGTGTCCACAGTTGAAGTACCTTCTAGACTCTACACAATTTGCTATCATGTTGGAATCCATGAAACCTAAGCCACGAGTCAGAAGATGATGTCCCAGATTCTAAGTAATTCTCAAAGAACTGAGATGAACAATGAAACAGCTGTCATAGAATCAAATTTGTTTAGCTTTCCGTAGTTATTAATGGTCTATAAAACTACCATTAACCCATTTCTTAGGGGGTTAGTGAGGGACATTTTCCCATCCGTCACTTGCTTTGGAGGTAGTTTCAATTGCAATAGAAAAGACAATTACTATATTGTAGCTTTATCATGCTTTTGAACACTTTGTTAACCTTTAAGAGATTTTGGAGGTTCAATGCCTTGGTATAAATAAATAATTCTCAAGAAAACAGAACAGTTTAGAAAAAATTTTAGCTCCAAAAGTTGACTGTGCACTGCTCCTTTTTTTTCTTCTTCCCGCAGATGTATTTACTATACCTGTAGGCCTTTGTTATATTAACATAAGAAAAGAGTGTTTGTTTGCACTTGTATCTGTTACAAGTTTCCTCGTCTCATGGTATGACAAATGTGTCTTTAGCAAATACAGTGGTACCTCGGTTTATAAACCCCTCAGTTAACATCATTTTCGGTTTACAAATGAAAATCCATTGAAAATAATGCCTCGGTTTACGATTTTTTTTCACAAAACAAGTTTCCCCAGGATGCATTGCGCCTGGGAGGGTTATAGCACCCCGGAGTCTGTGTTTAACAAGTGGCGTCGAGTGTGGAAGTGTTGGAGTGGTTTTTGCATTGAGTTTTGGAGCCATTCTGGAATTGTTTTGCAGCAGTTTTGGGACTTTTTGGAACTTTTCTGGTGCATTTCTTAAGCGGTGGAAAGGTAAGGAGCTGAGCTTCATTGTTTGCATGCCTTTTACTGTGTGTTCTACATTGTTGGTTGGTTTCAATGCCAGCAAATTTTTACTTTTTTCTTACCTCCGGAACAGATTAATTGTTTTTCAATGCATTCCTATGGGAAACCACATTTCGATGTACAAATTTTTCATAATAAGAAAAGTCCGGGAGAATGCATTAAATTCGTAAACCGAGGTACCACTTTAATATACTAAATGTATTTGCTGAAGTTCTCTAATACATTTTATTTATATTAATGCTTTTCCTTTGCTTAGCAGTTTCATTACCACCTCAAAATTTAACAAAGACAGATAATGATCGTGATGGAACAACATTGGCTTAATGATATCCAAGTTAATATTGGAGGGTGTATGTGAACATGACAGTTATAAACAGGCTGTTATAAATAAGTCATTTTTATTGCCTATGGCTTCATTAAATATGTTGACAATAATTACAAATAGAAGACGCTTTTTAATACAAGGCTGTAATGAGCTTGTTAATGTTTGCTATCAAGTGTTATAAATGAATAGTAAAAAAAAAGTTGGCATATGCTTCTATTAATTAATAGCTACCATGAATTAGATGTAAAAGACATTATAGCATTTTCAGCAATGGCTTTCATTTTAAAAACAGGTACCTAGGGTATGGGGCAACTGGGCTTTTTGCAAACCCTTTTAACAAATTTTAAAACATAAAGGTGATACCCTAGCGGATTCTAGTAGACAAGCTGCAAGGAGGATGTAAGGGAAGTCTCTGTGGTTTTGTCAAACCAATTTAAGAAACATTATAAAACATTATAAAAACCTTGAGAGGTTTCATTGACATTCAATATTTTTGTATGATGAGAAATAGGATTTAGTAGGATTTGAGGCAGCCCTTCCAGCATGACAAAATCGCTGTGAATAATTTTTCATGCTGCTAAGTTATAACAAGCTCCCTTATTTGTGTTCATGTTTGTGTTAGTGAATGTAGATTGGTATATCATGTAACTGTGAATGCAGGTGTATCTGTGAGTAGCAAGTGTGTATAATGCTGAATATATTTTTGTCTTTCCTGTTCTCTATGTAGGCTCTCTCACTTCTTCTCATCCTGTGTGTCTGACTCACTTGTACCTCCCTTTTTCACCAAAAGGTTTATTTTCTTCACTCATTCATCTCTCCCCATTTTTAATATCTTGTCCTCATTCCCCCACTGTTGTCTTTCTTTCATATCTTTTCAACTTTTGTCTTTCTCATCTCTTTCCTATATTGCTGTCAACACCCCATTCTGGTGATCTGCCCTGGGTGATAGTCATGTCGGGGGTATTGTCAGGAAGATACAAGTTACAGGAAATAAAACATGTAGCATTCTTATATTTCACATAGACAGGATATTCTTAAATTAATTTAGTATTTTCTCCTGTGCTGAACTGTAGCACTGCACAATGAAAATATGAATAATTGAAGGGATTATTAAACCAAAAACAGGGTTTGGGATTATTAACTTTTGCTTCTCAATAAAAAAAAAATGTTGCCCCTTTAAAGGAACACTCTAGGCACCATAACAACCTTATCAAAATTCAGTTGTTATGGTGACATAGGAGGTCTCTGGTATTGGCTCACCTAAAGGGATTAAACTCAAACGGTTTAACCACAAAGTATTTGTTCCAGCACCAAATATCCCTGCCTCTCTACTTTTCAGTTTTCTTAAAATCTCTAAATTGAAAGGTTCTTGCAGAATCAGGCAGCGGTGCTTCATTTTGATGAAGCTCTCATGTTGCCCAAGCTGTTCCTTTAAGGTGTTAGGTGAGTGTTATGTGTTAAATCAAGTACTAAAATCCCAAGGACCTTTTTTACAGCTCTCAGCAAGCCCTTCTCGAGCCAGCAGTTAGATAAAAAGATTTACTCTAGATTGTAAGCTCATTTGAACAAGGTCCTCATCAACCTATTGTTCCTGTAATATTTTGTGATTGTATCATGTATTGTTAAATTTTCTCCTTTATAATATTGTAAAGCATTGTGGAATAAGTTGTTTCTATAAATGCTAATAATAATAATATTAATATTAATTTACCTGCGTGGCCCTGCACTCCCTCATAATATTAGGTACAGACCACATTAAGAGCACTCTTCCCCTAGTGCATCTTGATGACTGAGAGTGTCAGACCTGCAAGGGCACTCTTAAAGTGGTCTGCACCTGATATTGGGGCAGTTCAGCAAGCTCCCTCAACTGACCACCAGGGATCCAGCTCACACTCCACTGGGAAGATGAGCAGGAAGCAGGAAGAATACACACAACACCACACATATCACTCACAGAAACAGAACCCAGGGTTCTCGGATATGAGGTTCTTCCCAAGGCCTAACCAACCTTAATCCAGCTATAGTACTGGGTACATTTATTCCAGTGGGATTAGAAATCCTTGATGTTTTATAACAATCAGAATATTTGAAATGCCAGCCCAGGAGATTCTATATAATATATATAATATTGTTTTTAACATATTCTGATACTCAATTCAGCACCATGTCAATGCTTCTATAGTGTTTTAGATATATTCTTTTAATTTCCTCATTATTTACTCAGGTATTATGTAGGGCAAGGACGCTCCGATGCCTGCATTACATACTGTATGAATCCTCAGTGCCTGATCCCAACAAAGAGACATTAGATTCTAAAATAATACATCCATTCTCAGTCAGTATCTTTAGAAATGGTAGATATATAGCATTCACTGATTTTCATTATTCCCTTTTCTTAAATCTTCTAACTGATATTTCCTTGTGAGGGGGTTGATAGAGTAAGCAGAAATACATGTATCATTTCTTTAATTGTCTGATTGACAATGTTTTGTTTGCATAAGTTATTTTAACCCTTTAGCCAGTGTGTTGAGTTTGACTTTGATTTATTCATGTCATCAAAGTGTTTTGTTTGTGTTTGACATTCATTGACTAGCAAGTACATCTTAACGGAGAGCTCCTAAACCTCTAGAACACTTCCGCTTGCTGAATTGTTTTCAGGGATTAGAGCTTGTCCCATTTGACTTTGATAAAAGAGCCGCTTTTCAAGGAAAATCTGTACTTTTAAAAATTTCCTTAGTAACACCTTGTAGGTGTCATTCAAATAGCCTGATTCCTTATTGTTCTGAGTGCTGCTTTCACAGTAGAAACAGTGCTGGTAGATCACAATGATTGCCATGCACGTACCCTGTTTCCTAATGCTTCTACTGTGTGTTCCTTTAAGTATTCTGACCCCTAGAATGGAACAACCTCGGCTTTTTAATAGTCACTGCTTACATGCAAAGGCCAATAGCCACAACACTTATGGGGTTTGTGGTAAAAAGAAAGATGGCATCTACAAATAAACACCTAATATTAATTCTACATCTACAAGATTTAAACCAGCCATTACAGTGTTACAAAAAAAAATCTACCTACTGCTGTCGACATCCAGAGAAATAAATATTCTATAGAAGTGGTATCCATCGAACTTTAGAAGGCAGTGCTTCTGCATCCATTAGTCATACATCACATCTCAGCTGCCTATGAAATGTTGTACAGAGGACTATTTTCGTAAGGTACATAAATCAGATTGTTTAACATCTCATCTCCCATTTACCATTTCAGCAGATATCTCTATATATATATGTATCAACTCTGTGTCATATATCAACTCCTTATGAGCCACCATTTCATTGTCATTTTTCCTGTATGCTTTAGTGTTGGTATCTAAATCCTAGCTCCATGTAACTATTTCTGCCTCTTTGCAGTTCCTCTACAGTGCATTAGAGTAAACAATAATACGAAGGTTGGTGTTTAGGGAGAATCCTATAACAGAATAAAACAATTCCAAAGGTACAGCTATTAACAGGATACAGCAATTTACAGAGTGCAGGAAAATACAGAACCCATTACTACATAAAGAGCAGCTATACACAGGGTATAGCAATTAACAGAGTACTGCAATAAGACTGGATTGCTGCTTGCTTCATTAAGATGTTTCAATAAATATAATTCCACAGAGTTGGAGTTGTGAAGTTATTACATTGACTACTTTGGAACTGTAGATGAGAGGAGCTAAATGCAGGACTCATCAACCCAGACCTGCACATTCAGTGTATTAATCTTGAATGATTACCATGACAAAGATTTTTGCAATTATCCTGGCTTTTCACTTTTCAAGAATGTATTACTGTGCTATGACCCCCTTTTAAAATTCTTTGTAAAGTGAGTTCTAGGAACCGCAGACTATGTTGTTGTCCATATCTGAGGTTTTCTGAGTGCATGCTCTCTTCTATTGAAAGACATCTCTGTAAACATATAACTGTTTCTTTCCAATCACCATGAGAACTCGGTGCACATATGTTGCTGTGGCCACATGGTACTGCAGACTGCAGGCATTTCAGAAGTTGCAGATGTTTCCCACATCACACATGATATTGGCCAGTCCAAAATGCTCAGTGCTCAGGCCATTGTTTGCTTATTTTGTTTCCTGTGTGTCTGAAGCTAATAATTCTGTTCCTGCATGCCTTTCTTTCATTATTTCACTCTTGTGACTATTAACTAGTCTTTCTCCTGTTTTACTTGACCACTGGTTTAATGATCCTTTTACTGCTAACTACTTTATGATGTATGTCCCCTGCTTTTCCCATTATGAAAGGCCTGACCACAAAATTATGTCTTGCATCAGATCTAACATATTTTACGTGTGAGCTCAATGACAATGCTACGCATATCCCCAGTCCTCTTCATTTTTCATTTTTACATTGGTAGCATGTTCGCTCCCATTCAACCACATGCATCCTTCAGGCATTTTTGGGGAATAGTGATTTGAAGGGCATGCTTCATTCTACAACTGGGTTCTAGCTTTACAACTATAGATTAAATGGTTCTGGACATATATATTGTTTGCATAATTTCAACCTTACCCCAAGTACCAAGTCCTCTGACTTCAGTTTACTAGGGTAAATGTACATATCTATATAAACACTATGCATATCCATCCTTTCAAATATTCTGATATAGATAAACTTTAAGAATGCTGGATCATGATTGACTTTCATAATGTTAAAATATATAATCAAGCTCCTTACTTACCAACAGAGATTGTTTTTGGGGGATATTTACATAGTGCTATGACATGCACAACTTTAAAATATTTTCTTAAATGGATTAGGTTGATAAAAGCCTCAATGTTTTGTGTTTTGACCAAGCAGAAATTTCACAACTTGATGGCTAAATTGAGCATAGGACTAACATGTATGTTCATGTAATACGTGTACATATGTACATAAAATGAAATGTCTGTGCCAACTTTTCCACTTCACAGATTTAAACTTAATACTTGAATAACTGTAAACTGGAGTCCCTAATCTTGAACATCTATGAGAGCTGAGGTTTATTGTAATGTCCTTAAATTAACACAAAATGCTAATTATAATACATTTCATATTTCTGCCGTCATACACTATGGGAAAAATAGAACAAAACTGTAGTAATGAATAACAAAGCATCAGAATATTAAAATCTAATCATTAAATTCTATGGAAGCAAAGCTGTTCTTAAAGATATATATAAGACACATTTCCACTGTGCCAACTAGTAGTGTTACAAGTCTGGTATACAAGTGAATGGGCCTCCCTGTGCAACATAAAATGTAAACCCCTTCTTTCCCACTCTTAAATGATATATAAAAAACATCCACCCCAAAAATAATAAATAAATTATAATATATGATATTGTGAAGTTCTTATTTTATACATATGTATATACATACAATAAGTACTTCTATCTTGCTGTCTACCATAATGCCATCTAAAAACCCATCTGACATTTGCAGGCCATCGGTGACAATGTGTGATGATTTTTTTTTACATAATTGTCATTTTTTGTCATAATTCCTTCATCAAAAAAGTATATCCATCTGTTAATAAATACCTTAACCCAGATAGTATTCCAGGTGTTACTTCAGTTCCCCATAGAAAAACAAATGACACTGAAGTCAACGTACTGCTGTAGCCTGTCCAGTTGCCAGATCTCAGTTCAACTAAGCAGCGTGGGGCTGTGAGGGAGAACAATTTTCTTAGACCACCTAGAAGTCAACTTGATACAACGGTTTGAAGTATTATAGTCAGCAGATGCCAACATACTTATAGAACACCTTAATCACCCTACAAAAGATATTGATAACTCAGAGCTGGTGTTTAACCATCTGGGACCAATGACTACCTACAAGATGACCATCAATGATGGAGGCCCAATTAAACATGGCGTGCTAAGGCAGTTAATAACCTGTAGCATCATTTTCAGGTAATATTTTGGTAGTATTGGATTAGGCATGCTTTATTAATGCAGATACAGAAAAGCAGATTGAAGTACATTTATTGTGAAGGAAAAGATAGATCATGGGGTAATTATCAAGAACTGAAAAGGAAGAAGTTATGTTTAAATAAAATAATAAGGCATTGAGCTGAAAGTATCTTAATTAATTATATAAACAACAGTAATGCAAAGGCACTCCCCAAAAATAATATACTAAAAAGCTTTCTGCTAGTGAGCATAGTTAATTCTCATATCTGATGATTAATTACTATATATGCAAAAAAAACATTTCATGGTCATACCTATTAAAATGTAAGTATTTGTATTTTGCGAAACTTATAGATGGTTAACATGATAATAATTATTGACAATTCTATTATTCTATTATAACAAACTAATCATGCATTGTGGCATTGAACGCCAGCATTATAGTATGTGAATGACATATTGTACATTTTATATAATTAATTCTAAATAAAATAAGATCACATTATTATATATTACCATGTATTTATTCTTTGGGGATGGATGTTATTTGCATATAGTTTAAATATGGGAGAGAAGGGGTTTACATTTTTTGTTGCACAAGGAGGCCCCCTCATTTGTAACCATATTTAAAAAACAAAACAAAAAACAGAATCTTTAAAAAAATTCATGTACAATGGGGCATTTTAGTAGTGAGGCAGAGTTTTTTCCAATCTAGAAAATAATTTTATACCTGGTAAATCCTGAATTACATGACATCCGTTATAGTAAATAATTAAAATGCCCATCCATGCAGAAAAAATGAATGACTAGTTAAACAAAAATGTGTTTAAAAGTGTATATTAGCACAACCTTTACACTGGCTACACCTGATTTCTTGTTAAGGTGGATTATGTCTCTGCCTTTTCCCATTCAGCGCTTTATGAGAACTACACATTTAACCTGGCTGCAACCACTCATGCTGAGCTGACCTAAGGTTATTTGTATTTAGTGAACTGTTAAAAAGGTCAGGTCTTATTTCAAACATCTCAAAGTAGATGTTCTGGTATGACATTTTTATTGAAATCTTTTTAACAGATTATAAATCTTTCTTTACATAGCTGTTGGTGTAATTTTTATATTTGCTTTAAAATGTTTACTTTTGTAATTTCGGCAAAAGAAAAGAAACAAAACTCTGCAGATGAGTTTCAAATGGAAGGTTTTATATTAATTGTGTTTAACTATTACATTATCTTAATGTTTTTTTTACTCTACCCTAAGCATGCTAAATGTGCCGATAATAATGACTTTCTAATGCTGTCTTTCTAAAGTCTCAGAGGCATCTTTATAGCTTTGCTTATCTTCTGCATCATAAAACTGCATAATTTAGTGCTTAAACAACTCATTTATCGTAGAAAAATGTCAAATTGCCTTAAACTTAATCTGTAAAAATTATTTAACATGGTTTAAATTTCACTTTAAAAGCCAGTTTGCTGAATATAATTTAATGTAGGCATATATTAACAAAAACAAACTATATGAAATAAAACACATATAAAAACAGCTTGTGTTGTAGTAATTCTTAACAAAACAGAGAATTAGGAATAGAGAAATAGAAATATTCAATGTCAATGTATCAGATGAGGTCCCATTGAATTTCCATTATATTTACCCGTATTATTCATCTTAACATTATTGTCATCACTTAGCTTTAGTTCTATTAAATCAAATGCTGACTGGGTAGATAAACTCATATTGACACCCACCAAAAGTTAATCTCAGTGTTGTTTTCATACTGTGCAGAAAATGTTTTAATATGATTAACTTCTTTCCTGAATATAGATTCTACATAGTTGCATAGGCTGAAAAGAGACTTGCTTCCATCAAGTTCAGCCTTCCTCACATATGTTTTTGCTGTTGATGCAAAAGAAAGCAAAAAACCCAGTCTGAAGCACTTCCAATTTTGCAAAATACAAGAAATAAAAAATTCCTTCTTGACCCCAAAATGGCAGTCAGATATCTCCTTGGATTAAGCAGCTATTACCCTACTACTTAGAAATTATATCCATGTATGTTATGTTTTTGCAAGTATTTATCCAATTGCAGTTTAAACATCTGTATGGACTCTGATAAAACCACCTCTTCAGGCAGAGAATTCCATATCCTTATAGTTCTTACTCTAAATAAAACTTTTCTTTGCTTTAGATTAAATCTCCTTTCTTCCAGCCTAAATGCGTGACCTCATGTCCTATGTATAGCTCTGTTTATGAATAGATTTCCAGACAATGGTTTGTACTGGCCCCAAATATATTTGTATAATGTTATCATATTCCCTCTAAGGGGGTCTTTTTTACAAACTAAAGAGATTTACATTTTTTAACTAAAATGCCCTTTTCTTTTTATCAATTTTTTAGCTCATCTCTGCATTTTTTCTAGTGCCAAGATATCCTTCTTTAGAGCAGGTGCCCAAAATTGCACAGCCTAATCAAGGTGTGGTCTTACCAGCTATTTGTAAAGAGGCAAAATTACCCCCCAGGTTTTAACCCTTCAGATGTAAACATAGCAGTTTCAGAGAAGCTGACGGCGGAGAGGTAGGAGATGTCACCAGCGCCGAGGGAGTCCCGCGCTGGATAAAGCTAGGTGGCTGAAGGGGTTTTAACCCCTTCAACCCAGCGGGAGGGGGGCCCTGAGGATGGGGGGACGGGACCTAAGGATTATATAGTGCCAGGAAAATGAGTTTGTTTTCCTGACACTATAATGGTCCTTTAAATATCTTTATCAAAGAAGGCCTAATTGCTGCAAATAAACTATTTTTTTTAAAGTGGATTTGGATACATCACATTCTCACATTACCACTCATGTTAAGCACAATCGTATGTACAATTGCATATTTTTAGAATAGGCTGATAGGTTCAAACGAGAAATCTCTAGAGGTAATAAAGCTAAAGCTCTTGACATTGTAAGAAATGTAGTTAGGAACACTTTATTACAATATAAAAACATACACTATCCATTCATTTATATTAATCAGTTACCAGAATGACCATTAAAAACAATTGACATATTTTCCAAAAATAATATTCTTACTTTTCATCCTATGTTTGTTTTTAGGGGAACCAGAAATGTAAAATATATTTTGGGTAGCAAGTATAAAGAAAATACACATTTTTTTAAATAACAATGTAAGTTTATGTCAATGTGGTACTTTTTAAGCATGCATGGAATCTGCATGAAATTTTTAGATTTAATTACTGAAAACAAAAAAAAATACATATTTTTTTACTGGAAAGTTGCAAGTAAGGGGACAGCTCCAGAGTGTTTTTTTTTTTTGCTGTTCACAAATTTGTAATAAATGTAAGGAACGTCACTGAACTTTCACCTTAGATGGTATTTATTCCAGTCAATAGGTATTCTGACTTCGACTGTATTACTGACACTAAAAAAGTCTGGGAAATTTTAATTGTAATTACTTTGAAAGGGGTCACAAAACATGTACCCTAAGGTTAAGGTAATACAATCAGATGGACTTCTGATTGGGATATGCAAAAATATATATTTTAATTTATTTGTTCATTCTGTGCAAAGATATTAGGAGAATGTATAGTATCCTTTATCTTGCAAATTAAATAGGGAAACATAGTGTAGAAGGACAAACTGAAATAAAAAAAAAAGTAGCTTAGAAAGTAAAAATGGTAAACTACCTTGCATTTTGATTATTTTTGTATGAAATCTGATGGTATTTCTGAAAATGTAAATTCCCAAAAGGCCAGCAGAATGCACATTTTAACATTGTATTCAAGCAACAAGGAGATACAGCTGCCTGTAAAATGATGCATCTGCATTTTAATCCTTAGTGACTAAAGATATATAGTCTACCTCTTTACCACTGACACAGTAAATTATAAAAATGCGCACTGTACATTATTGGTTATGCGTTTAAATGGCATAAGCTCACTGCTGGCATAAGCTTATCAGCTAACTGATAGCAATGAGGAAGACAGTCCAGAAATAGTTCCCTCGGGCTGCCCAATTGCTTTGGAAAAACACCAAAGTCATCTAATACTCATTGCCATAGGGTAGCTTTGGGGATTGTAATAACACCCAGTACATGCAGATTGTGGCATGTATCGAGCTATTTCTGTATGTCTCAAGCATGGATAAATATGTCTACAGAGACTGCTTCCAGTATTGGAAGCTATCACAAAGCTCCAATGTCTGCTAGTTCACACTGCAGAGCTCCAGGCAATCTCTGTAGTTGATTCGTCGGATTTGGCAGAGGTTAATGATAAAATGGTTCAATGAGGGGTTTGCTTTCTACAAACATATAATATTTTTATATATATTTTTTTTTTCATTTGTGACTGTTATTAAATTTAAGGAACACCAATTTTTTGCAAAGGATTTGCTTCAAAACTGTAATTTACTCTCTGCAGTATTCCAAAATGCAATTGACATATTGTCCATTTAATTAATCAAGACTTATAAGTGGATATTTTAAAATTTATTTTTCTTTAGTTGCACTAGTTGTGTAGAAATTGTTCTACGCAAACCAATAGAAAAACATATTTGTTTTCATTTAAAAAAAAATAATAATAATTTCATACATGTTTTATGTGGCATAATGTACATAGCACTATATTTCCTTTAAAATTATACAAAATATATAAGGGCGTATATAAAGAGGAAGACACTGAAACAAACATAGCAAAAGTGCCAACAAGGCCTAGGTCCCAGAGGCATGGAATATTAGAAAAATCTACTAATAACTAGAGTGGCTGCTTTATGTATCCACAAGTTAAAAAAAAGAGGTTTCCTAACGAAGCCTGGAGCCAGAGGGGTGTTGGGAAATTTTCCTCATCAAAAAACAACCAAATGAGAACCTCATTTACTACATCTTGTCTACACATAGCCTCTATATTTCGTAATGTAATTTCTTAAAGTTATTAAACTAGAAGGTGGTAAAGTAAGTGGACCTTGAGTTTCCTCTCCCTCCCACCTTGTGAAAGAGTCAATGGTCATGAATAATGGTGGACTTGGGGTCCCAAAGACCTCTAGCCTAAAAAATGCGATTGGTTATAAGATTGTTTGGACTATAGGTCACCAAGTCCACTGTCACTAATAAACAAAGCTTTCCATCTTGACATCTGTCCAACGTATCAGGGAATGCTCTATTCCCTGTCGCAAAGGACAGATATCATCTGTGACTTAAACCTACACTGTATTAATGAAATCTCCCATTAAGAACTTTAATTTAAAAACCCTAGGCATTATCTAATTTTGTAAATGTGGCACAATCATATTGGAAATTATAGGAATATTTCACTTTTTGCTAAATGCTTTTCCCTTTGCTTATAACAGTACTAAGAAAAATTATTAGCGTAAGAGATTATACGCAAGACAATGTACAATATAATATGAAGGCTAAATGACACATCACTAGCGTTCATTTCTATTTAGTTAAAGACATACCTTTTATGATGAAAATGTAATAAGTAATCTAGATGGCTAAACAAAGACTCTAATGTTTAGATTAAAAGAATATGTATATTACTATGTTCAAAAGTGTGTAATTATGAAGACTAACCGTCAGCTATAATTATCCTTCATGGACAATTACATAAGTGACGACAATAATTAATCACGTCGAAAAAATAATTGTGCCTATGTAATGAATGGAAACTGGCAATGGTCTGCAAATTCTATGCAATATAGAGTAAAGAATGAAATAAAAATTATATGTTTCCATAATACACAGTCCAATTATGATATGCTATAGAATACAGTTTAATATAATTTTAGGCAAATAAATATATCGGGACATGTCATGTCACAAAGAATGGTTCATTATGGTTCCAGATTCTATATTTTTGTACCTTGTAGTGCCAGCTGTTTTGTTCTTCATTTCTACAAAATTTGAAAAATATATTTACTTAAGATTCCAACATTGTTTACAATACACTTAATTTTTTGAGTGTGTGACGTGTGGAAACAAACTATGTGGTGACATTGACGAAGGCAGTTTTATCCGTGTCTAAGAGGGGAAAAATAATCTTTCTGACTTTATTTGGGGTAATTTGAACATTTCTTTTCAACATTTTGCCTCTTTTGAAATAAGAGGAGCAAATGGATTTACATGATTTTCATTTTGTTTATTGCTTAAGGATGCAATGAGCAAAGCGGGCAAGAGCAACTTTGTTTCAAAGGAATATGGTTTGTGTTGGACAAAATTCTTGAGTGTGTGACGTGTGTAAACAAACTATGTGGTGACATTGACGAAGGCAGTTTTATCCGTGTCTAAGAGGGGAAAAATAATCTTTCTGACTTTATTTGGGGTAATTTGAACATTTCTTTTCAACATTTTGCCTCTTTTGAAATAAGAGGAGCAAATGGATTTACATGATTTTCATTTTGTTTATTGCTTAAGGATGCAATGAGCAAAGCGGGCAAGAGCAACTTTGTTTCAAAGGAATATGGTTTGTGTTGGACAAAATTCTTGAGTGTGTGACGTGTGTAAACAAACTATGTGGTGACATTGACGAAGGCAGTTTTATCCGTGTCTAAGAGGGGAAAAATAATCTTTCTGACTTTATTTGGGGTAATTTGAACATTTCTTTTCAACATTTTGCCTCTTTTGAAATAAGAGGAGCAAATGGATTTACATGATTTTCATTTTGTTTATTGCTTAAGGATGCAATGAGCAAAGCGGGCAAGAGCAACTTTGTTTCAAAGGAATATGGTTTGTGTTGGACAAAATTCTGTGAAAATACCCAAATTTCAACTGTTTACCAATGACAATATGGTCATTTCAACAAAATAAGCACGATATGGTCGTATGTCTGGAAAATCAGTAACTTTCACATATAAGTCATATATAAAATACAGGATTTACATATTTACCAAACACTGGATGTATACCAGATTTCTACTTAATCTTGCCTGTGAATTTATTGAAATTAAGATAATTTCCCCAATGGATCATTAAAAGGTGTGTGGTGGCCGGCCATCCGTCACAAATATAGAGTAGAAAAGAGGCATATATTGGTTAATAAAATCCTTGCTCAACTGTTAGTATCCTTTCCCTTGTGCAATGGAATACAGCGAGTCACAGCACTCTGATGGGCAACTCTTAACTCTTTCAAGACTTGTCTAAGAATGTCTAGAGATGTGTACAGAGTACACATCAAGTCCACCAAACAGAGAATACTAGAGTTCTTTGTATTTTTATTGGTATTCATTACTAGTTTTATGTTTCGGTTTTTGAACACATATGAGATTACTTTATGTTTACACAATATAGATTGGTGGTTACACATTTTCTTGTACCTTTGAAATTTCAGTTATCATGACATTTAGGTCAGGTCTCGCTAGGCATACTATTAAAACTACAGTGTCATCTAGTAAATATATACAGCATCATTGTCTATAAAGCTTCCAATGAAGCAGTTGGATGCCAATTTTCTGTTGAAATGTCCAAGAAATAAGATCAAGTAAATTACATTTGCCACAAAGCCTGAAAAACAGTGTAAAGCACTAATAAATATCTAAACCCGTAAGTCTATTTTAATGAACTTTGAGTCAAAGATGTAACTGAAAACATGCTTAAGAAGAAAACAAAACACACTTTTTGTAATATATTTTTAAGGTTTGTTGCTTTCTATCCATCAACCCTTCAGGAAAAAGCAAGTGTGTTATACATTGTATTGTAATATTTTTTTAAATTCTTTTGTGCATGCTTTTTTTTAATTCTTTCTTGTGCAATTTTGTTTTTTAATTCTGCTAATAAAATATAATCTTGGCTTAAAGATATTTAACTACTTGAAAGGAATTTGATTGTTCTTTTTAAATAATCCAACGATCATGTTGCTATTTGAATAATAAAATCACATTTCAAAGCACTTGCCCTGAAATAATTGTTGTCATTTTATAATAAAATAAAAAGGTGGCAGGTTCAACATTTTTAAAAGAAGAAAAAAACAAAAACATTATTTTAACGGTTTAAATTCTAAAAGATGAATGTGTTTGTGATGAAGAATATAGTAAGTTTGGCATGTAAAATTAATATAAAGAGCTAAAAATATGCTTTATGAAATCACGGTTAATTCCAACATTTATTGAGCCATATGGGAATAATCAGTAAAATTAGTAGTGCGAAATGCTAAAATCTAAACAGCAAAATGTTAAGTAAAATTTTACTTTCAACTGATCAATAGAGAATAATTTTCAAAATTAACTAAGTGCATAGTAATGATTTTTTCGGTTTACTAAAGAATCCAAAGACCAGCAAAGTTTAAAGGGACACTATAGTCACCTGAACAACTACAGCTTAATGTAGTTGTTCAGGTGAGATCTATAGCTCCCTGCAGGCAATCTAATGTAAACACTGTATTTTCAGAAAATGTGTTTACATTGATTGATAGGAATACCTCCAGTGGCCGTCACTTAGATGGCCACCAGAGGGACTTCCTATCATTTATGACCCTAAAAAGGCCATGTACATGTCAGACGTTCTAATGCCTCCCTATGAATGAATGCCGCCCTATGAATTATGTGCGCATGTGCGGCAAAGCCGCGCATGTGCTCAAGGGTGCAATGGCGCTTCCGAAAGGGTGCAATGGCGCTCCCTGCTTGCGTCCGCCTATTTCGTCATTTTGACGAAATAGGGGGCGCGGCTTCATGAGGCTCCCGGCGCTGGAACGAGGTGAGTAAAAAGGGCTGCCTGGAGTGTAGCTTTAAAGGCTCTAAACTAATCCCCCAGTTGGTCTCTGAAAGCCTCACACAAAAACACACAAAAACAAGAATCGGAGAGAAACATGTTTGGGTATTCCTAGTTAACTGAGCCTATAACTTATCTGTGCATATTTTTCCTTGCCCAGCTATCGCCACGCATATTGTGAGGAATGGAAAGGAGCCACGTAGCTTTATTCTGCTATTGTAGGGGACCACTTCTGATTTCTATTTATTTAGAACATCTAAATTTTTTATTTTATAGTTGTTCAGGGTGAGATCTAACTTCAAAAAAACATCCGGTGATGATGCAATTGTATAACAAAGTGGCCATTGAGTACACATTATGTACATCTTTCTAATACTGAATATTTCCCCCCTTTGCTCTCAGTGGCATGGGTAACATGATGCTGAAAGTATTGATTAGAGATCAATAATCATGTTGACATGATTTCCTGGCTACGCATTCATGCTGTAAATCTCCCGTTCCACCACATCCCAAAGATGATCTATTGTTTTGTGATCTGGTGGCTGTGAAGGCCATTGAGCTATATTGAACACATCTTCATGTTTGTGGGAACGATGTGGACCTTATGTCCTGGTGCATTAATATAATATGTCAAAGCGATTAATGTGTGAAAAATTCACCACACTATTATACCATACCACCTGCCTGACCCGATGACACAAGGTGGGAAGGATCCATGATTTCACGCAGCTTACTGTAAATCAAATTCAGACCATACCACCTGCGTATGGCAGCAGAAATTGAGATTCATCAGACGAGGAAATATTTTAATAATCCCTGGTTGTTTAGTTTTAAGCCTAATGGACTCTTTCTTTTAGGTGACATTTGTGGAATCCTGTTATATCTTCTGCCAAGCTTCAGACAAGAACACCTGCATAGTAAGGCATTGCTATTTATATTATTGTCCCACTTCTCTCAGTTTGAAACAGTCTGGCCGTTTTTTCTGACCACTATCAATAACATGGTGTGCTTACTAGCTGAAATTGTAAACTAAGTAATTTCTTTATATTTATGAAATTCTGAATTTCATAAATATTTAATAATACCAAAAATAAAATAAAAAAAGGTATACTGGTCAATCACATAAATATTAGTGAATATCTTGAATGAACAGACAAGAGGCAAAGTTTTGATGAAAGTATAAACAAAACTTTTCCGGGAATCCAAGTATCATGCACAAAAATAAATACTTTAAAACACCCACTGCTATAAACAATACAATCAGGTAAGAAATCTACTTATCTCTATTCATGGAGATTCTGCAACTTACATGGGATATTAGAATCAGCATAACACTCAGAACAATGAGGTGAGTTCCTTGCAACATGTTAAATGGATGTACATGGGCACTTCTAAAGACACCTGGCTTCTTCGGACCCAGTCATGAAACTGCTCTCTAGTTACTGGTAACACCTTAAAGAACCTCCCATCTAGTATCCACCCACAGAGGTAACATAACCTCGCCTTCAAGATTTCTCAAGGGCTGCACCGTTCCTGTGGAACTCGCTTCCCTCCTCCGTTAGATGCTCACCCAGTCTCCACTCCTTCAAAAATCGTTAAAAACCCACTTCTTCATAAAAGCGTATCAATTAAACTGTTAATAGCTCCTGACTGATTCCTCTTCTGCAACTGTCACTAGTCTAATACAATCCTTACTTTTTTGTGTCATTTTACCCCACTCCCTCTAGCATGTAAGCTCATTGAGCAGGGCCCTCAACCCTTCTGTTCCTGTGTGTCCAACATGTCTGGTTATAACTACATGTTTGTTCGTCCACCCATTGTAAAGCGCTGTGGAATTTGATGGCGCTATATAAATACCATAATAATAATAATAATAATAACCAATACCTAATGGTCATCTCTGGGAGGAGGATACTACATGTGCTCATTTGTGAAAGGAAGTGGCTCAAAGATTATCACTTCCTCCCTAAAGCACATGTCTCATTAAATATGCAGCAGCCATTTTCTTGCTCTTAATGTCAAATAGCTCACTACACCCCCTATAGGTAGCATAAGTTATTACACATGAATGGGAACACAATAATAGAACATTTATTATTGTCCACAATCAATACACTAGCAGAAGTGTTATACCCATTGCATTTGCTCTAGAAGCCATATGCGTGAAAAACCACAATGTCTGGTACCAAACACAGTTGTGGATCATCAAGAGAAGCACTTGGGGTAGAGCAACAATAGTTTTAGTTTGCTAAAAATTTAATAACTAGAATAAAACATTGACAGTTATAAAGACTATTATTTGTTTTCCTGACGAGTAGGGAATTAATTTTACAATTTTACTTTTAAAAAGTGAAGTAATCTGCACCAGACTTTGTATATGACAAGTGTTATTGGAGAATATACTCTTTCTTAGTAATAGTTACAGTAATCAGACCTGCATCCTCAGTGATTGGTGATGTTGAGGCATGCAGAGAGCAATTAGGCATAAATGCCATTATTAGAACAACATAATGTTATCTCAGGGATTTGGAGACATTAACCCCTTCAGGACGGAGTCAATAGTACACGTTCTGATCAAAACAAAACGTAAACAAAAACTGGAATTTGCGCTATATGTCTGTTCACCCTTATTTCACCGCTGTCACATTAAGTGCACCCACACTTATTATATATCATTTTGTTCAGGAGAAACAGGGCTTTAATTTATCATTAACTATTCATATATGGAACATCATTTATTATGAATAAAATTAAAAAAAATGTGTGAAAATAAGATTTATTTTTAATTTTGTATTTCCGTCTGACATTTTAGCTGTTAATGTCATAATACTGTTAGGTTTTAATGCACAAAAATGCACATATTTGTAATCAGCGATGTACCTCCCATTAACAGGTTTTATGGTGTTTTGGAAAGTTACAGGGTCAAATATAGAACGTTCCATTTTCAAATTGAAATTTGGCAGATTAGTAATGTTAACTTTGAGACGGTGTGGTAGCCCAGGAATGAGAATTACCCCCATAATGGCATGCCATTTGAAAAAGTAGACAACCCAAGGTATTGAAAGTGGGTTATGTTTAGTCTTTTTTAGTAGTAGCTTAGTCACAAACACTGGCCAAAGTTAGCGTTCATATTTGTTTTTGTCTGAAAAAAGCAAAAAAACTAATATTTGGCCAGTGTTTGTGACTATGTGGCTACTAAGAAAGACTAGATATACCCCATTTGCAATACCTTGGGTTGTCTACTTTTGCAAATGGTATGCCATCATGGGGGTAATTCTCATTTCTGGGCTACCATATGCTCTCAAAGGCAACATAACCAATCTGGCAAATTTCAATGTAAAAAAAATGAAATGTAAGCCTTATATGTGACTCTCTAACTTTCCAAAACACAATAAAACCTGTACATGGAGGGTACTGTTATTCTCATGAGACTTCACTAAACACAAATATTAGTGTTTTAAAACAGTAAAACATATTGCAACAATAATATAGTCCCTAAAAGTGCCATTCGTTTGTAAAAAATGCAAAAAACGTCACTTTTACTTAAAATATCATTGTTGTAATACAATTTACCAGTTTGAAACACTAATATTTGAGTTCAGCGAAGTCTCCCGAGTAAAACAGTACCCCCTATGTACAGGTTTTATGGTGTCTTGGAGAGTTACAGAGTCAAATATAGTGCTTGCAAATTAAATTCTCTGCACTTTCTCCCTGTGTTGTCAGGCATGTCAATCAAATTTTAATTAATCAAATCACATAATTATGTTAAAAGATTATTTAAATATACACGTAGAATTTTAATATATATGCATTTATAGGTATTTAAATTCTACATGTATACTAATGTAATCTTTTATGTAATTATATGTATTTATCTATCTATATATATATATATATATATATATATATATATATATATATATTTGCGGTTATTTGTATTTTATATATAGATAGATATATATAGAATGTCATTCTAAGTGTATTTTGTTATATATATATATATATATATATATATATATATATATATATTAATAACAAAATACAGTTAGAATGAAATTACATATGAATATATAATTTATATTAAATTTTGTTTCAATATTTTATTTATGAATTTTATTATTTTATTTATTTATCATTGTAATTATACGTATATACATAATATATGTGTATATATCTATTATATATATATCATATATACGTATATTATATATATGTAATGTCATTCTAAGTGTATTTTAATACTAATATATGTACTTATATTAGTATTAAAATACACTTTGTATGACGTTACATATGTATAATATGTATATCTATTATATATATAATAGATATACATATATTATATATATATAAATACATTTCTATTTTATTTTAAAACATGTTTAATAATTTTTTTTTACTTTCCCACCAGCAGGGGGACTGTCTGACATTTCAGACAGTCCCCCTGCTGGCAGATCCACAGCCAGCTATAGGCCATGGGAGGGCTGCCTGGGCTGTCAGGCAGCCCTCCAGAAGAGGATCGCGGCAGAGGTAAGTCCACCGGACCTCCAGGGGCTCAAAGCCGTTACGGCGTTCTATGCCACCACAACGGCATTCTATGCCGCCGCAACGGCTTTAAAACCCTTTTAAATGGGGACGGCATAGAACGCTGTAACGGTGTTAACGGGTTAATAAACCAACTGACAATAATTCTTGTGGATAATGATTGATAGTTTAGATAGTATAATTTCCCCATAATATACACTTTATTTTTTATGCCAGTACTGGTTAACCAAAGCTGCTTCGCAAGTGACAAGAGTAATAAAAGTAGAATACTCAAAGGACTTCTTTATTCTTGTGCCATTTTAATTCCCCAAACATACAGCACCGTACATAGCAAAATATCAGAGGGACCTTCATCAGGTTTATGTTTCCAATGCTGATTATCAGCTTCACATATATCACTGTTTAATATAACATTGCCTAAACCTAGTGGTCTGTACATTAAAGATCACATTTGAGCCATAAACAAAGCTTCTTTGTCTTTAACTTTAACCCTAGCTTGTTGTAAGTGTTTCCACATAGGAGAAACAAAGTGTAAAAGTGTTTATAAAGCAATAATGTGAGGTATGCCTTATGTGCATACATCTCTTTATATAGCGTTATATCACTAAAGCTTTGAGAATATGAGCAGTGATTAATGTGTAAAGTTTTGTTATTTTTATTATTGTTAAGCGTAGCTTAGAAATATAAGTTCCGTTATAAATACTAATTGACATACTAGAGGCAAACTCCCTAATAAAGCTTAAATATTGCACAGACACATAGTTGAATAATTTGGCCATATTCATTATATAGGTCTGGAATTTCCCTTAGAAGGACAATATAAGCACCAAAACAACTTTTTTTTTGTTTTGGCATCTAGATTATGCCCATCTAGTCTAATGGCTCAATTATCTGCCATTTAGTAGTTAAAGGAACACTATAGTCAGCAAAACGACTTTAGCTTAATGATGCAATTTTTGTGAGTAAATCATGCTTGTGAAGTTTCACTGCTCAATTCATCGCCACTTAGGAGTTAAATCCATTTTGATTCTGTTTATGCACCCCTAGCCACACCTCCTTTGGCTATGACTGATGCAACCTGCCTGAAAACAAACTGGTTTCACTTTCAATCAGATGTAACTTACTTTAACATGTTTTTTTATCTCCTGGTCTGTAAATAGATCTTTAATTAGATACAGGAGGCAGGGTCTAACAAGCTTTTAACAGAGCAAAAGATAAAAAAATCTACATCTCATTGAGGAAGTATGGTATTACAGGCTTCTTTTTAAAAGCTATTTTGGCTACGTATTAAAATCCATCGGCCCGAACTATAGGACCTAATATCACTAAGGACTGGTTTAAACTACAAGACAGGGGTGTTCTCTCTCTCCCCTAACTTTTTATTTTAATTATAGAACCCCTAGCTGCAAATATTAGAGAATGTCCTGAGATTAAGGGACTATCGGCAAACTATAAAGAAGCCAAGATTAACCTCTACGCTGATGACATCCTGGTGACCATGACAGACCCCATAAATTCTCTACAAGCCCTTATGAAAGAAATTAAGGACTTTAGCAATGTCTCAAATTTTAAATTAAATATGTCTAAATCCACTATGATGCTACTAAATGTCGATAAAGTAGATATTGAAGGAATCCAATCTCAATATAATTTTATTTGGGCAAAAAAGAGTTTTGATTATCTGGGGATAAAAATTGTGAAAGGTGTAGACTGGACAATGGAGATAAACTTTCTTCATTTATTCAGAAAAACTATCAATAAAATGAGAGAGTGGAAACAAGAGAGTATTTCTTGTTTGGATAGAATAAATACTATATGTTCCCATATCTTACCTAAATCGCTATACCTTATCCAGATGATCACTCTTAAAATCCCCGATAGCTGGCTTAATATGATCCAAAGCAGCTATTTTATCTGGAAGGGTAAGAGACCCAGAATGAATAGATTGGTTCTGGCTAACAAAACAAAAAAAGGTGACGTTAATATGCCTTTGATTAGACATATTTACAAAGCCTCTATTATTGTCCATATCTATAGATCACAATTACTGAAATCCAGAGGGAAAATCTGGTGGCAGATTAAATGTAATCTTAAAGGAATAAAACATTGGGATATTCTGACTTGGAGTCTTAAAGGAAGGAATGGGAAGAAGAGAAGTACCAATAGAGACAGCTTAGAAGTCAATAACCTAACTTATGAGTGGAAATGCCTTAAAAGATCGATGAAAATCGACAAAACAATCCTGCCCTACCTTAGTTTAGATATGCTGGAACAACATATAGAGGATCTTAATATTAAATATTGGAAAAAGGCTGGGATAGGCTATATTAAACAGTTGTTACATGGGAATAATATTAAAACTTTCCCCCAATTACACGTAGAATTTTATTTACCAACTCAAGAATTATTTACTTTTTTAAGACTCAAAAACTTTCTAATTATTCATGTTATGAGACCCCCTTGCACCACTAGTTCTCGCTTATCTAAATTGATGAACTATGAGCGCATTGAGAAGTCTATTTCCAAAGTCATATGTATAATAGGTTTAATTTCACCACCTTTTGCTCCGTTAGCAATATCTAAATAGGAGAAGGACCTAAGATGCAAAATAGATAAATATAGATGGTACTGGGCCCTTTATCATGTTACAAAAACTATATATTGTTTAAACTACACAGAAACATTTTATAAATTATCTAACAGGTGGTACTATGTTCCAGAAAGGTTGCATAGGAGCTACCCCACATATTCTGAGATCTGCTGGAGATGCAACCAAATGGCGGATACCTATGTATATATCTGGTGGAGATGTATAGGAATCCAGAGCATGTGGATTTGGTTATTTGCTTTTCTGGAAGATATGGGCATTAAAAATCTCCCTAAACTCAGAAGGTGGCTTTACTCCATCTAGATTGGCCCAAATTAGGAAAATTAAATCAATACCTAATCATTCACTGTTTTATTGCTGGTAAAGTACTAATTGCCTGCTCCTGGAAAGATACTCGAGTTATTTCTTGGGCACACACCAAAAAACAAATTATAATGCAACTGTCTATGGAGGAGTATTATACTCGAATAACCTCAGCCTTCGCAAAAAAAATAAAGTAAGATAGACAATTGGATATGCAATCTCAAACAATGGTCCCCCTGCCATTGTGCAAATACCCAAAATTAGTTCTTCAATTTATTCTCTGTATTTGAAAAATAGTTATTAGATATTAGACTTTATAAACTCTATCTGCCATTCTCTTTCACTACTGTCTGTATTTGATATTTGTCACACTATATTTAAGATAGACCATTTCTTCTTTTTTTGTCTTTATATAAACTGAAGAAAAGGTGCATTATATGTTGATGTTTGGTCTTTGTTATCTTTTTGTGTAATAAAAAGAAGAAAAACTAAATATAGAATATATATAAAAAATAAATTCTAAATTAAACAGACTGTGTAATAGGTGTAAAGGAAGTGAAACATTAGATGTCTCTTTACAAGAAGTGTTTAGGAAGGCTGTGCTAGTCACATGCAGGGAGGTGTGCCTAGTGCTGCATAAACATAGTGATATAACTCCTAAATGGCAGAGGATTGAGCAATGAGGCTACAGGGGCATGTTCTATACACCAAAACTGCTTCATTAAGATAAAGTTATTTGGTGACCATAGTGTCCTTTAGTTCACTTTGTTTATGCAATCCCAGCCAAACACCCCCACATGTGACCTACACAGTCTCCTTACACATTTCCTGTAAAGAGAGATTCCATTTTTAAATTGCCTTTGTTGCACAGTCGGTTTTATTTAGAATGTCTTATCTCCTGCTGTGTTAATAGCCTGCTAGAACCTACAGGAGGTTTGTGTATGTGATTGAAATTCAATTAACAGAAAAGGAGATACAAACTTAAAAAGTATATTCACGATGCTGTCATATTTAACACAATTGTTTCATGCTGGCTGGGTGAGTGACAGCCAAAGAATGTTTGGCTAGGCCTGTATAATAAGAAACTAAGGGATTTAACTCCTTAGTGTCAGAGAATTGAACAGTGACACTGCATGACAATGATCTATACATTAAAACTGCTTCATTAAGTTAAAGTTGTTTTGGTGCTTAGATAATCCCTTTAATTGTTTCAGTGATGCATTCATACTTTTTCTTTCTTATTAAATGCCAGGGAGCTGTCATCCTTCATAATTTAAACAAATGATTTTTACTTAACTTGAGTTATGATGAGTTGACAATCAAATTGCTAATTATACACCCATATAAAATAGATGACAACAAAAAATCACTTAAACAAAGCTATTTATTAACTGTTATGCTTTTGGTCTACATTTTGTTGATTGATTGTCAGTTCATCACAATTCAAAGTTTAGCAAAGTCTTTTTATTGACTTCTTTTTATTTCATGCATGCATATTTCTTTTCAGGAATGTTACCTATCTTATGTCCCAAATGTTACTGATCAAACAATTGCACAATACTAGTCCTAATTGTACTGTGGAGCTACTATTAATAATTGCTGTTCAAACCATACAGAGGAAGTGGAGTCATTTTCTAGAAATGTAGCCCTTAAATTAATAGATGAAGAGGAGTTGGACTTCATCAACCAAGATGAAATCATTTAAATCCTTAAATTCCTCAATAGTAGTAACGTTCCATGACCCAAGGACTTAACCCAATAACTTTTCCAAAATAATCCATGGAAATATTGCCCTAATGATTTCACCTATTTAACATGTTCTGTCATATATTCTACTCCATCAGACAAGATGCTAGAATTGTGAATAATTCAGATTCCTAAGAAGGGAAAATAAATCTGACGCACTGTAGCAGATATAGACTTATCTCACTACCATATGGATACATTCAAATATTTGTAAATGGTTTACCAAACGGGTTTAGGAGTCTATTACCTTGGATTAAAAAACAAGTTCAAACGTCATCCCACATAAGCGCTGGATAAAATCCACACAGCTAAGGGCTAAATAAACAAAGTGATTTAACACCTAACTGGCAGAGAAATGAACAGTGACACTTCAGTGGCATAATCTATGCACCAAAATCACTTCATTAAGCTGAATTTGCTTTGGTTATTGGAGTATCCCTTTAAATAGTTCACTATATTAACTTATAATCATACATCAATTGTGAATATGGGGAAGAAAAATCAATGTAGGGATTTATCTATAATTTAGAGAGAATATAGAGTTCTTAGAACCTGTAATACAAGCTCCAAAATAAAGGTATATGTTTTTCTAATGACAGGGCTGGCCTTCAGTCTATGGGTACCCTATTAAAGAAAACATCATTACATTTTCTCTATACATATGTGAGACAATGTGGACCTCCTGGAATCTATTTAAAAATATAATTATTTTATTTGGTTTTCATGGCTCTCATAAAAACATTATATCTGCTATATAATTTAAGGGCACAGAAAAAGTTCAACGATTTAACCCCTTAAGGACCAAACTTCTGGAATAAAAGGGAATCATGACATGTTACACGTCATGTGTCCTTAACAGGTTAAGGACATAGCCTACATTTTGAGTTATTAGTGCACGTTCACTAGGCTACATAATATGTGACCTCATTCCCCATGATTCAAAGTAATAGTCAATGTTTCATCATCATTGTCTAGTAATGAATGGATGGTCTCACTCTTTCATTATTGCCAGTCTGAAGTAAGATGCTCTGAGTTATGCATACATTGATACATAGCTACTGATCGCCAATTCATGCTTTTCATTTGTGCATGTCTATGCATAATCACTGTCATTACAAATCTTCTAGCATCTTTATCTAAATAAGAATTGCTTTTTTAGGTATCTTTACCAGAAACCAATACTTGTCAGGAATACAATGAAAACCATAGTGTCAGGAATACAATGCAAGGGGAGCGTTCAGCATCTCCATGCACAGTGTGCAGCACTGATGTTCAGCATCTTCACACTCTACATGGAGATGCTGAATCCAAAAAAAAAGCAGTGTTTACATTTAAAAATCCTGCAGACACCAGAACAGTTACATTAAAGGGACACTATAATCACCAGAACAACTACAGCTTACCTTCAGGCATTTTTATGCAAGCACTGGCTTTTCAGAGAAAAGGCAATGTTTACATTACCCCCTAGGGACATCTCCATTGGCCACTCCTCAGATGGCCACTGGAGGTGCTTCCTGGGGCAGTGCTGCACAGCAGTCACATTTGTCTTAGACATTGTGACAAGCATATTGTGTGTTCATCCATTTTTTCTTTAGTGCTGCACAGTAGGCAGCATTGCCATTCAACGTCTATATGCTCTGCATGGAGATGATGACATTTTCTCATTGATTCAATGCATCTGTATGAGGAACTGCTGATTGTCCAAAACAATGTTTGACCACACCTCCACCCTGCCTCCTTGCCGATTTCAGCCAATCTAATGCTTTAACTATGGAAACCATTGGTTTGGCTAACAATGATAAATTCTGATGATGTCACCAAGGAGGCGGATTGGTGGTGGGGCCAGCACCGGTGGACCCTCCCAGAGATGAAAAAAACCCTTCTAAGGGGGCTAATGGGGAACAAGCCACATAAATGGTGGTTTTAACACTATGGGGCCATGAAAACAGTTTGTTTTCCTGACCCTATAGTGTTCCTTTAAGCTGTAGTTTTTCCTGTGACTATAGTGTCAGTTTGACTCATCAAAACTTATATTTTCATGCAATCTTACCACGAATCTAAGCAAGTCTTTAAACCAGTATACTACCTTGTCCCTCCTAAAATTTGGTGGCATCGCAGCCCATTTCACGATCTGATCTTTCCCCTCTATAGCTTTTCTACACACTTTAGAACTACTACATACCAACTTTTGCAACTAGTGATATCATCCATATTTCAAAAGTTAATCTTCCTCTTCTGTTCTTATACATGTCTTTCTTTAGATTGCAAGCTCATTTGGGCAGAGCCCGTATCATCTTCTGTATTGTTTCTCTCCTATTTGCTGCTAATTTCGCATTGTAAAATTGTACAATTCTGATTTAAATGTTGGCTACATATAGCGGATTGAAATAATAATAATAATAATAATAATAATAATAATATTGCCCATACTGGCTTTAAAATAGGTTCCTGGTTCATCATCTCTAGTATGAACTGAGAATTGGTGAAACCCAGCATCTTGCATTGAACCCATAGAACGTAGAAATGGTTTATACTGCCCATTGCCTACAGACAAAATACAACAAATATGAAAAGATAGGATTCATTATAAATGTATAGAAAATGAAAACAAATAATAGAAATGATATGATTCTTCTATACACAATGTACATGAAGGTCAGAAATGTAGCTTTATTTCCCTTCAGCTAATGTTTTACTGTGTATCAATATGTTCCACATTTCCTTGACTATCGTACATTGAATACTGAATGGAGGTTCAGCACCTCTAGAACATTAAAAAAAATATTTTAGCAGGTTTATGTTTTTTAAAAAGAAAGGGAGTCAGTAGTGAGAATAACAATTAAAATATCAAACAATGTGCTAAAAAAAAATGCAGTGCTACAACAATGATTTCTGATTTTTTCTTGTTTCTTAAAAATGTTGAAATAAAACAGTCACATAAAAAAAAATTATTTTCAAAAACACATATTAACACAATGTGATAGAATTGAAGGAAAATAGAATTCATGGTATATGTGAATGAGCAAATGTGGTTTAGAATAGACCTGTACAAATAGAACATACTAATGAAATAAATACATAAATGAATGAAAGCAAAGAACATTATCCTTTAAACTGATTACGTCTAATATGGGTTGCTGGATTGTGACGTCAATTATTGTATGTTCATATTATGTGTTGTGTTCTAAACGCTGATAAATATTTGAAACTGTTGTGAATCTTTCCCTCTCTGACTCTGCCTCACACACTCACATTCACACGCACACACATACAATTTTAAATAACCACTACTACGTATTAAAGCTCATGTAACAAACTGTTTATTCTGGCAAGTAAAACTGAGCAATTAAGAGTCATAATTGTTCTATTCACATCCACCAAACAACAAAAATTTCCATCTCAGTTTTTTTTTAGTCCCTGTATGTTTTTTTTACGTGACATTTCCTGAATTTTATAGATCCTTTCACGCCTAGTACATAGTAATTCCACATGGTATGTCAAAATGACACAGTAACAGTATTCCTGGATGTTTGCTATCCATACTTAAAGTGTTATCATTTCCTGCAGCCTTTCTTGACATTTCCTGAAACATTAATATTTCATTTCACATTTGAATTCATTTTTAAATCCTATTCATTTAAGAACTTCCTTGTGAAAACATGGCTGATTCCATAAAGCTGTTACTATGTACATAAAGGAAAAAGGAAAACGAAAACATAACCACTACCATGTAAGAGGAACTGTTTAAAAAACATAGCGCTGATTAATTCAATATTATAGATGGATTTAATTTGTTTTCTTAACTATTTTTTTAGCATGTGCTTAGGTTTTAAAGTGGCGGTGATACAGTAGTATAAATATTTTTTTTAAATTTTCTATAAAATAGCATGCTGAGTCTAGTTTAACCACCCCATGACCTAAATTAAGTATAACCATTTTGATTTCTTGTGTTTTGCAGTACAAAATCTACCCTAGAAAAAACCCCACATTTTATTTAGGCTTTTTTACATAGAGGCATTGAATTTTCTTAGAAAAAAAAAGATTTCCTTCACCCAGATTTTTTGGAGTGCCCAGGGCACATACCGATGGCATGAAAACTTGCACTAGTTTACTAGTCATTAGTTTTCAGATGTGTAAGCAATTTCTCTTTAAAATATCACTGATGTAAAAGATTAGAAAATCTTCTCACTCAGTTTGAATTTTTCTTTCGCATTATATATAATGATGATTTCTTCATCACATTCAGTGCAAAATTGTATAACCAAATTACCTGAGCATTTATGGCAAACATTAAAACACGTTTAGCCTTATCATTTAGTTTATTTTGTCTAATTACTAACTATCTCTAAAAAAAGATTTCTTTTCAAATCGCAAGCACTATTTATACTGTAATTATTTTGCAAGAAAATTATGACTTTTCCAGAAGTATTGCCTGTAAACTAAAGTTAAAATTAATATTTGTTTTAGGCAGGTAGAGAATCCTTAACTAATTTCTCCTATTCAGTATACAACTTCCACCTAAACACCTGTGGAAAACAAAATAAAATATTAACTTAGCTTTGAGTGCTTGCTTCCCCTGAGTTACCTCCCAACTCGGTAACTATACACAAAATCCCCTCATATTTTTTTCATAAATTTTATGGATTTAATGAATTTTATATCTTTTATAATTCTCATATCAGAATCCAATTTTTACACTTCTCTCTTTCATATATTTCTTTTATTTTTCTTCTGAGGTCACTACCAATATCACTACCTTCCCGACAAATTGTATTAGGTAGCCCAGGAAACATACTAGATCCATATCGACATTCAGTCCCGAAGGGCTAAGTGTCTGTAACTTGTGGATCCAGTATGTTTCTCTCTGGGCCAACTTCTTTCTTGTACCCAACCATTGGGAGTGTGTGGACTTCCTGACAACCGGATTTGGCGTGATCATCAGCAAACTAAAAAAAAAACCTAACCTAAGGGGAGTCACCTTGAGGGCCTAACATAATATGTCAAATTGTGAGTGTAACCTTGAAACGTGAAGCGAGTGTTCAAAGTTGTAACTTTATTACACTATGTTGTATTTCATGTTTCCATTTTAGTGGTACAAGCTGGATCCCTGATCGTTTTGTATTTTATAATATCTCCTATTGTCTATCAGCAAGTCGTGTTCAAAATTCTAGAATTTATTTTCTGTGTCTCTTCATCTTACACTTACCAATGTTAAATATAAACACATTCTAGCAAATTGTATAAAAGGATACTGCAGGCTTTAAAACAACTTTAGCTTAATTAAGCAGTCTTGGTGTTTAGATCATGCCCCAACAGTCTCACTGCTCAATCCTCTGCCATTTGTGAGTATAATCACTTTTTGTGGTAATCTGTGTGAGTATTAATTTGGGTGTGTGTATTAATCTGTGTGGAAGTTAATCTGTATTTTAATGCTAATATGTGTGTGTGTCAATATGTATGTGTTAATCTGTGTTAGTATTAATAATCTGTGTGTGTTAATCGGTGTGAGTTTTAATCTGTGTGAGTGTTAAAAAAAAGGCCTGCTGCAAAATGTAAGATATAAATATGTATTGTATAAAATGCTAATCACTCCAAAATAAGTTTTCCACTATCAAAAAATACCACGTGCAGCAACCAAAAAAATCATGACATAGCTCAGGGGTTCCCAACCCAGTCCTCAAGTACCCCCTACCAGTCCAGGATTTAGGGATTACTCTGTTGTGTCTAACCTGTTTTGGTTTGGGTTTTTTCTAAAAACACCTTAGACACAACTGGGTAATCCCTAAATCCTGCACTGTTAGGGGGTACTTGAGGACTGGGTTGGGAACCACTGACATAGCTGGAGTACCTGCTTCACTATCACTTTTATATATTCACCAAATACTTAAGATCCAAATAAATTCCCTGAAACTCACCAACAGTGTAAAATCAGGATTAGCATTATGACTTAATGTTTATTGAATTCAATCTAATCTAAAAAAATGTGGCTTCTTTGAAGAAATCTAACTTTTTGGGTTCACTTAATCCTGAAATATTTGTAATACAATCATACCTCTTCCTTTTTACCTGGTTTCTTTCCTTACATTTTTTTCCAGTTGTTATCTTGCATCCTACAATAAATAAATGATGATTATCCTTGAAAACTAATGGAAGACAGGTAAGAACCAAAGACAAATCCAATGGAGTAGTTGTAAGCCAGAGGATTACCTAGTTATTATACTGCAGGATGGAAAATCGGAATTTGTAGTTAGAAGACCATAGCAGTACAAAAGTCAGACAGCAGATCAAGATGATAAATGGACAAGCAAGCAAGAGCCAGAAAAGTGGAAAATCAATAACAGAATATACATCAGGTAGCCAATTAAGCAAAGACCTCTTGGTCAAGCAACTTTATAGAACAGAGAGCAGCAGGAACATGTACTTGGGATTGCATGACCCCTGGGAAAATAGCCAGGAAAGAATAGATTATAGCAGAAAGTAACACAGAGACAGGTTCCTGTGGTATCAAAAAGACAGGGACTCTGATCTTAAAAGTAGCCAAGGCAATACAAGAATGAAGAGAACAGGCAAATAATATACTTTAACTTTCTTTATTGTCTTCAATAGCAACAAAATATAGATATTCTCAATCAAACGTGGAAATAGCAAACAATGCAGGTAGATGCTTAGTATGGCACATTAACACAAAAAAAAAACATTTGGAAAGCATTCTTCTTTTAAACTTTAACTCAAATAACTCTTCAGATCTGTTACCAGATCAGAAATCAAAGTCTTCCCTCTTTAGCCAGATTTTATTTCTGCAACAATGAAAGACACAAAGAATATAATAGGGGTTGGTTATAAAAAAACAAAACAAAAATGGAACAATATTCACCTACTGTCTTTAAAGAAACACTTTACAGCACAAAAAGCATTTATCCTGTAGCGGTCACAGTTTTTTTGCCTACTGCATATTCCCGATCTTGCCCTGGAATGGAATTCTTCTACGGAGAGGCCTCCTTGTGAAAGTCCCAAGGTTTTTGAGGCCTAAATCTTGTTCAGATTATGGTGTAGGTCTTGTCCCCACTCCTGTAGACCAGTGTGGGTTATTCCAGTCCATGCTGGTCTGGGCCACCGTAGTTGCTTGTCCTATGTTAGTGCCCAGATTATTCTCTGATTGGTGAAGGGAGAGACCACCAAGGTGGCGGGCACAACAAATTCTGCTAAACAAAGCCTGCAGCTACCCTGGTCTGACTTACCTAGCTTAAGGCTGGTTTTGCGCGATTCTGTACTACCCTGACAAACTGAATGAAGCGAATGACTGCAGTAAATGTTAAACCTGGAGAAGAGTTGAGCTACAGTGGGGAGATGTCTGGGAAGCCTCTCAAGGGCGCATCAAAATCACAAGCCTCTGTTCTTCATATCCTTGGCCTACTTGGGTTGAAAGCTCATAGGGTTTTGTGAGTAGCAACCACGCAAGCGGAGAGCCACGCAACTCAAGAAACAACCTACTAGAGCAACCTGCAGAGCTCACTGCACTGTCCTGGACAGAAGGAACTTGAACTTTAAAAGTCACCAGGTTTGTGGCAAGAAAGTACCAGCTCTCTTACAGACCTAACGATGGAGTAGCTCCTCACTTAGGCACTGCTTGGCCTGGAATGAAAGTAAGTGGACCTTACAGCTTCCTAAGACATGAACCACAAGAGTATTGATTGACTGTCATGCTTCTCTACTGGTGGAACTGATCAGTTTTAAAGAGCGTCTGTCCCTCCATAAGCTTAAGGGCCTCCTCTGTCTTACTGTGCTGCTGTCGGCTCCAGGTCAAACTGCAAATCCACAACACTTAAGCAATGTTCATCATTACTTCTGTTTTAGTTTCTATTTTCTTAGTTCTTGTAGCGGTACTTACCTTACCCGGGGGCCGGCCGAGGTCCTCACTTCCCGCCGCACGCAGCTCCCAAATGCAGGCGGTCATGGACCGCGAGATGCGGTCACGTGTTCCGCCTAGCTCTAAGAGCATGCCGCGCGTCTCTGGCACGCTCTTAAAGGGGCAGTGGGAGCCAAAAAATGAAATGTGCTCCCATTGGCCCCTGTCATCCCACATTCCCCAGACACTCACATTTTGGGGGCGTGGATATGACAGGGGCCAATCAAAGTAAAGTTTAGGGTATTTATACTTACCTCTCCCTTAACTCCCTGCCCTATCGTGGTTTCTGTTTCAGTTCCCTTTAGCGCTTGTTGTGTTCAGATGTGATTTTTGTGCTTGACCTTGGCTTTGTATCTGACTCCGTTTATCTCTCTATCCCTGTTTTTTCTTGTTTGCCGGCTTACTGACTACTGTGTACCAGACCTTGGCTAGTTTTTGTTCTCGCTGTCTCTTTGTTCCCTTGACCTCGGCTTGTTCTTGACTCTGTCTAGTCTCTGCTATACGGCGAGTCCGGCCATTCTAAGGTCCGTTAAGTCGCATCTGCTCTGTCGACTGTTGAACTAAATCCTGCGTGTAGGGGTAAACTACCATGACAGTTCTATTTTCTTCAATGGCAGTACCTACATTTCTCTAGTTTTAAAAGCAGAAAGCTCATTCACCTGTAATCTGCATAGCACTAACGTTGCTAATCTCTATATTTGGTAACGGCACACAGTATGAGACTAATATCTCTACTGCTGCCAAGAATTCATTTCACTTGATATGCCAATGCAATTCTACACAGTCTTGTTTAATTTGAGAGGAGATAGACGGGAAGAACAAAGTGTTCTCTATTGATTTTAATGTGATTTTGTCAGCTTAGCATGTCCTATAATTACTCATTTACCTAGCATTACTCCTCTCTACAGCACCTGGTATAAGGGAAGACTTGACATGTACCTAGTCAAATATGCCTAGCCTGTTTCTTTTATCTTTCTATACAATGAGATATATCTACATACTCTTCTTTGCTAAGCTACGCACTTCAAAAAGAATGTAAAAAAAAAATCACACACCTGTGAAGAATTCATTAGAATAGGTGGAAAAGAAAAATTGGTCCTTTTGGACCAGAACAGAAACACATCTAAAGCTTGTGTCCAGATCTAGCAGGGTTTTTCACTAGAGTTTGAACTCAAAGGAACTTTCTAAGGCCAAGATAGCTGAATTGGAGATAGTCTCCAAGCCAACTATGTTTCCAACTAGGCTATTTTGGCTTAATTTTGAAATTTACTTTGAATTCACACTTTAGTTGTCAGATATAAATCATTTAGATCTATTTTTACCAGTGATCTGACAAACAGGATCTCTTACACAATGAATTTCATCCATTTTAAATTAGACGTATTCGAAGAAGAATCTGAGAATCTTCAAGGTTTTTTTCCCCACAGAATGGAATGATTTCTGATTCTGATTCAAACACATTAAATTGAGGCCAGAGTCTGGGTCTAGTCCAGAGTGTTAGCCTCCAGTTTGGGATCAGTGGTCTAACTTAGTTTGTAAAAGCTGTATCCATATATTGTACATATAGCTCTTAATTCACAAGGTCAATAAAGGATATTTAGATGAAACTAATATATGAATACATTCTATTAGTTGTACTCTACCTGTAATGTAAAAGTAAAATTATCTGTGAACAAAAACTGCAAAAAAAATACTTGTAAAAATAAAACATTCTACTCACAGAAAATTGTGCTGACTATGCAAAGACCATAAAGCTGGTCTGTCAAGAAGATTTCTGGATGAGATAGCTTTCACAGCTGTTCCAAATCTGATAAATTCATCACAGTGTAAATACTGTGCATGAGCAGACGCTAATGGCTGGCAAATTCTTGAATTGCCAACCAACCAAAATGTCTCCTGTGAGCATCAGCTGCCAAAATAGCATTAATGGCTGTCTAGATGTTTCCAAAAACTTAAAAAATAAAAAAATTAGACAAACAGAAAACACATTCATTATATTAAGGTAAAATAGAGAAATAGTAATTAATCTAAACAAGCAAATAGAAACTAAAACTATAAAAATGACAAAATAAAAAATCTATGCTATAAAAAAGGAAATAGCACTAAAACAATCATGAGATTAGGATAATTGAACCATAACATATAGTTCACCATATCATATGTTAAATAATCTGTATAAAATGAATACGATACCGTTAATATAAATAGAGCTATACATAAAAAGCCACACAAACTAATTCCTAGGCGATATTACATTCAATCTGCATTGAAAATATGCATGCAATACTTTCTGTAAAGCAACAGGGTACATAACTTCACAGGGAAAAGCAAAGGAAGAGGAAAACTTGAGGATGACTGATAGGTCAGTTGACTTTATTTAAACTATGAAACGTATTCCTAACACTTTACTTTTTATTCAATTGTACTAAAGTCGACCCGGCCCTGTGAGGGTTTGAAGCATGAGTTTTACTTACCTTTCAGCCCTTGTCCTGCTGGTCTCCAGATGATCTCAGACAATCCAACGATGTTGCATAGGAAAGCATATGCAAGAAAATGCCGTGTTGTCCCACTCAGTTTCCTTCGGCTTGTTCATCAGAAGTGCCTCCAGTGGGTGTCATAGTGGCATAGAGGCATTTTAACTCTGTAATTTAAACATTGGCATACCTGCAGAACAGCAATGTTTTCAGTTGCAAGGTTAAAACTGTGCTCGGAACTTCAAGTAACTAATTTTATCACAACACATTTCCAATTATTTTTGGATTGTACTATTATGTCAACTATAAAGTGTCCATCGCAATTCGTAAAAGATGTATATTATTATTATTATTGCCATTTATATAGCGCCAACAGATTCCGTAGCGCTTTACAATATTATGAGAGGGGGGATAAATAGGACAATTACAGGAAAACTTACAGAATAGGTTGAAGAGGACCCTGCTCAAACAAGCTTACAGTCTATAGGAGGTGCGGTATAAAACACATTAGGACAGGAAATATCAATCAAATAAGGTGGGAGTGAAGCAGGGCAGGAGGAGAGAGCAAGAGACAGGTATGTAAGGTAGAAGTTACCCTAGGAGGCCATAAGCTTTCCTAAAGAGATGGGTTTCAAGGCACTTCTTAAAGGATAGAAGACTAGGGGAGAGTCTGATGGCGGTAGGCTATTCCATAGGAAGGGAGCTGCCCGCGAGAAGTCCTGCAAGTGCGAGTTGGCTGTATGGGTACTATGTATTATCTTCTTTAACATCATTAAAAATAAGCAGGAGATTAGGCACGCCAATTGTGGATGATTTAATGCAAACAGATGTAAAATATAAATTTAAGCTTTCTACACATTTTACACATCCAAATTAAATGAGATACAATACTTTAGCAATAAGTAGTTTGGGCTTAGAGTACTTTTTGGCAGAGAGCCCTTAAAAAAATTCAAAAGAAAAAAAAACATTTTCTGTAGTTTTTGTTTTCCCTTCTCTGCAGAGAGCCATAACCTGCCAATCTGTGTGCCTCAGAGGAGAACTAATTCAATAGCAATGCGTGGCACCACCATGACACTTAAAAGGTCTATAGATCAATTGTTGCTTTCAATAAACTATTGTTTGACCTGATCTACATTCTGACTGTGACAAATTTTTATGAAATGTAACCATAAAAAGGGAAAATAAAGAATGTGATAAAATATTCCTACACAATATTCGGATATTTCTTGCTCCACTGGCAAATTATTTTCTATCATTGTCTAAAATTGCTATAAATAAATATGATCATCCACTATATTATGGATATTCATGTCCTTTTCAAAATATAATACCCAAAACGCCATGATGGCAACAGATAATGTGCTCAGTTTAAGGGCAATCATTATTCACAAAGTATGCTTGAGGAAAATGAGCAATTACATTTCTCGTAGTTTTCTAAATTGCTCTGTAATTTAAAAGACAATTAACATTTAAAATGAACAATTGAAAAGATAATTATATCTCATTATGTCACCTGGGTTATTGAGATGAATAATATACAATTGGACAGCAATGATTCAATAAAACATATGATGTGATACAGTGAGCAGACGCATGATCACAAGATGCAAGCAGTTCAAATATGAATATTAATAAACTTTATTGACAAGTACACAGTCATTTCACTTCACACATCCAAAGAAAATGTAAAAGCTTGTTACCTATGACACTGAATTAGCCATATAAACAGAAATACAGTATGAGCATACATGATAATGAACTCTGTATCAAAAGAAAATTAAGTCAAGAATATCTAGAGAGATCATAAGCCACAAGGTCTATATGACGTTATTTGACAATAATACACAATCTATAATTTTATATATTTTATGTTAATGGTGCATTTATATTTATTTAAAAAAAAAATAAACATGCATGATATTTATGAAAAATGTGTTTATGGTGCAAATTTGCCTCTATTCTGTCATAACAGTAATGCTCACACAGATCATACATGGGACTGAAAGTGACGCATTATTTCCATTATTAAGTTTTAATTATTTAATTTTCATTAAATATGTTTGTACAAATGATACCATTCAAAACACAATATACTAAAACAAATCCCAAATACACACACACAATATAAGGCATATACATGACAAATTACAAGTGACACGCACATGCAGTTGCTATACATTATGACACTTCACAAGGTGTCCCTACAGCTCATACAATCACTAGTAGTGTCATATATTGAACACGGACATAATGAATACATTTGTATTCGTGTGGTTTTCTCCATACTTTTATATCATATCTGAATGAAACTATTGAACCAGTGGTCATCACAATTGCAGCATCATTTCAATTGTTCAGTGCCCAGTGTTATCAAAGTATAATCAAGTGCAAATGTAGATTTTAAAAATCTATTTAATAGCAAACATCTGCTTAAAAAAATCTAATTCCAAATTATTTTTATTCCCTATCAAATATGATTAGTCTAGTACCAATGTATTTAAGGGTTTCACTCTCTTGAGATGCCTCCTGCAGCCTGCTAAATACCAACTACTGATCCTTGTTCATTGGCTTGTATGCTAATTTTGTTTTTCTCCAGGTAATTATCACACACACCATGAGTTTTTGGTGCAGCTGAATGACACACAAATAACCAAACGGTTCCTTGTATAAGCAATAACCAATATTCATACTATATCATGTCATTGTTTCTGAGAGTTCCATTATAGGGTCTTGTGGATTATTCTTGTAGTATAGGACATTACTTCTTTGTATGACTTATTGGTTTGATTTCTCTGACCACAGCTTATGATATCAATTGTTACCCTAATTTGTTCGCTTTTGTTCATTTGTTCACAGTCTAAAGCAGTTGTAATCTTGTCAACTAATAATTTTAGTCAGATTTTAGTCGACTAACATTTTTGAGATTTAGTTGACTAAAACTAGACTAGACTAAAAGTAAATAAATTCAGAAGACTAAAATACGACAAAAACTAAAATGGCTTTTTAGTCAAAACATAGACACATAGAATGTGACGTCAGATAAGTATTATTCGGCCCATCTAGTCTGCCCAATTTCTAAATACTTTCATTAGTCCCTGGCCTTATCTTATAGTTAGGATAGCCTTATGCCTATCCCACGCATGCTTAAACTCCTTTACTGTGTTAACCTCTACCACTTCAGCTGGAAGGCTATTCAATGCATCCACTACCCTCTCAGTAAAATAATACTTCCTGATATTATTTTTAAACCTTTGCCCCTCTAATTTAAGACTATGTCCTCTTGTTGTGGTAGTTTTTCTTCTTTTAAATATAGTCTCCTCCTTTACTGTGTTGATTCCCTTTATATATTTAAATGTTTCTATCATATCCCTCCCCGTCTCGTCTTTCCTCCAAGCTATACATGTTAAGATCCTTTAACCTTTCCTGGTAAGTTTTATCCCGCAATCCATTAACCAGGATTGAGTACTAAAACTAAATTAATATTTGATGCCAAAATGAATATTGGTCTGATGCATTTCTTCCTGAAAACGTAATTTGATTTGCCTTTGCTTAACCTGGCCATTCTTTTCTAATTCTTTTATTGTGTTTTTTTGCAATTACAAAAAATATAGAGCTGTCAATATTAATGTGGCATATATCTTGTTACAAAATTGAACACAATGTAATAAAAATACTAATCATCTAAACAATGCATTAAACTTGATGTTTCTTTATAATTTTATTTTCACATTCATCCTACTCCTGTTTTAGTTCAACTAGAAAAGATGTGTTCTAAGATCTAGAATACATGTCCCCCTTCTTTATCTGTTTTACTGTAGGAGTGTATGCTCTTTGTGAGTAAGGACTGCCACTAGACATTACTTTACATGTAACCAATGTTATAAAGAGAACATAAGATGATAAACTCAACTCCTAAGGAGATACTGCCATTGGAAGTTATTCTATCAAGTTCCAAAACTGAAAACTGTGATAAAATAAAGCTAGCTGCCCAGAAAATTAAAAATGATTTGGGGGAAAAAAATACTAATATAACTGGCATTAGTTTCCAAAGCCATTTCTCTCAGTTTTTAAAGTTAAGATGATTTTAATTTTAATTACTGTAAATGTCATTGCCTCTCTGCTTCTCAATGTTGTATTTTTTAATTACATTTTTTTTGTGTGTTTCAAGGTTTTATGAAAAAAGAGAAAAGAAACCTGGAAAAAAGCACTGTAATTGCAATAAGAACGATAATGAAGTTTGTAAAAGAAATCACACTTTTTATTTTTCATAAACATTCCCCAAGCACAGATATTACAGTTTGAAGCTCCATACTGACGAGCAATCATTAACTCCTGTTGTGAAATTTAACGCTCCTAAAGCATAAATGTGACATGTACAAATGATTTGCATTAATTAAAAGCCAAACTAAAAGCTGTTTTTCAAATGTGTTTTTACTGTCATCAGAAGTCTGTAAAATCTAATGACCTGATTAACCCTTTTAAAACCTAGAATTAGAAAAAATCAATTTACATCGTTGCATGGCATAAATATTAATTCTGTGGTTTAGCTTTATTAACATTGAAGCCAGTATAATCAGAAAGCCATCTTGGGTCAGAATTCAGACCCCTTGGTTCACACGTATTTTGTAGTCTCAGTGGCAGGGTGAATTATGACTATATACTGGCACTTCTGTTGTATGTTTCATTGTCAGTGTAAGGTTAGAGTCACGTAGGAACAAAAAAGTACATGGCTAACCAGGAATAAATATCAGTACTCACCAAGGCTAAATTATCACATGCCAATGGCTAGTACCAAGTGGAAATGTTGGTCCTTTACTGTATGCATCAATGTCGGCAGTCCAAAATACAGCAGCAAGACCAACCAAAGGCAAAAAAAGGAAATTTGATAAGATCTCAGAGTGATTAATGAACTACATCTAATGCTTGTAAAGTGGATAGCAAGTTTCATTGCAATGGTCCACAAATCATATTGTGATATATCTACCACTACATGCAATGCATACCACTATCTATATAAGACACCAATCTCAAGTGAAATGTGTGGCATTTAGTCACACCAATGAATATAACATTCTTTGATTTCTGCTGCTTATGTTACCCATTATCTGTGGGTCCTAACTTTATATTTTGCAAACATGCAACTGTAACCCCAATTCTAACCCCAACTCTCTGTCCAACTACTGTCCTATCTCGCTACTGCTATTTGCGTCCAGGATCCTTGAAAGAGTTGTGTATGCGAGATTGACAGTCTGCCTTGAGTCCAACTCTGCTAGACCCGCTTTAGTCTGGATTCCGCACTCGTCACTCTGTTGAAACAGCTCTGACCAATGTATCCAATGATCTACTCGCTGCAAAATCTCACTGTCACTATGCTATACTTATCCTCCTTGACCTTTCTGCGGCTTTTGACACTGTTGATCATCAACAGCTTCTTCTCGTCCTCCGCAATATTGGTCTCCTAGTGCTCCTCCTACCTCTTCCATAGCTCTTTCAGTGTTTCTTTCTCTAGCTCTGCTTTTCTCCCCTTCTTCTCTCTATCTATATTGCCTCCCTTTGTAAACTCATTAGCTCCTTTGGCTTCCAATACCATTTCTATGCGGTTGACACGCAAATCTGTCATCTGTCATCAAATCTGTCCCATCTAGGCCCTTACGCTTTGCTAAAGACTTATGTCTATCTTCTGTCCGTACTCCCACCACTGATGCTTGCCTTCAAGACTTCTCGAGGGCTGCACCGTTCCTGTGGAACTCACTTCCCTCCTCCGTTAGATGCTCACCCAGTCTCCACTCCTTCAAAAAATCAATAAAAACCCACTTCTTCATAAAAGCTTATCAATTAAACTGTTAATAGCTCCTGACTGATTCCTCTGTTGCAACTGTCATTAGTCTAATACTATCCTTACCTTTTTGTGTCACTTTACCCCACTCCTTTGAGTATGTAAGCTCTTTGAGCAGGGCCCTCAACCCCTCTGTTCCTGTGTGTCCAACTTGTCTGGTTACAACTACATATTTGTTTGTCCACCCACTGCAGAATTTGTTGGCGCTATATAAATAATAACATAATAATAATAATAATAATAATAATAATAATAATAATAATAAGTGAGCTGAATGTGCTAAACAATGTTACTTATATGAATGCTTATATTTCATGTAATTTCTTTTGGCAAATATTACGGCTATACAAAGTATGCCTTTTTATTAATGTTAAGTGAAAATACCATGACATGTACATTTTCATATATTGTATGATCTTTATTTAACATATATTAAGATATATACTGGATGGACGCAAGTCTCTTTTCAGCTAACTATGTAACTATATAATACTATATTTAAGAAATGATACAATTAAAAAATACACTTTCAAGTGTCTTGAAAACAACACAACTTTTAATCTAATTACTGTGTGCAAAGGAGGAGCGTATTTTATTTAACATAAGAATAGATTAGCATTACAATAAAGTTAATAGCCCATAATGCAGTCTTACTGCGTTTAATTAAATAGTGTTCATTAATATCTTTTGTAGAGAATTTAAATGAGGATGGGTACACTTCACTGGTTTCTTCAATAAGATAACATTAGAGAAATAGTCTCTATGGGATTGGAATAAAAACACATATGCAAGAGAAAGAAATTTAACTATAAGTGTTTTTCTATTTGTAAAAAAAAAATCATGAAATACACTAAACATTGTTACCATTTATTGAAATAAATATTATGCTGAAACCAAAGGAGAATTGATCATTTTTAAAGATTTTTTCATTTCTCTAGCGCTGCATTGAATCAATCAATTAAAAATTGTCAATAGTTAAGTTACATATAATTTCAACAAATAGAAAACTCCCATTAAGTGTAAATAAATGAAATGTCATGGAGAAAATATAGATGCAAAAACAATAAAAACAAGTAAATATATTGCCATGTTAAAATACATTGGAAAACTGACACATCTTTCAATAAGTAGAGACAATTAATGATTAAAAAAAGTTGATTTTGTATATACACATGCAAGATTATTCACTAAACACCGAAATTAAGCAAATCAAATCCTTAATAAAGAGCAGGAAGACGTGATAGTCTCTTCATCAAATGAAGAAAACCACACAGTTACATACATTTATAATTTTCCCCTTTTGTTAGCAAGGACTTGTATAATGTAAATGGAACAATGTAAATGTTTGAATAATTAAGGGGCAAAATAAGTGCTAATAATTAATTGTGAGTAAGCAATAATAAACATTTATGGGTATAGTGACCTTTTTGTTAGATGTTGTTAGCTTACATTCACTATAGTCACCAAAACAACAAGGTGTGTTCATTATGACCCTGCAGTCTCACTGTTCGATTATCTTCCATTTAGGATTTAAATCATTTTGTTTATACAGCCATAGCCACACCTCCCTGTATGTGACTTAATCGGCCTTAATATACACTTCCTGTAAAAAGAGCTCTAATGTTTACACTTCCTTTATTGTACAGACTGTTTAATTTAGATTTTATTTTTTTATATCCTGCTCTGTTAAATGTTTTTTAGACCATGCAGGAGCCTCGTGTGTGTGATTAAAGTTCAATTTACAGAGAAGGTGATCCAAACTTCTAGCAAGATAACCTCTGATTGAAAATGAAACCTTTTTTTGCCATACTGACTGTGTAAGTTACAGTCAGGGAAGGCGTGGCTGCATAAACAAAGTGATTTAAATCCTAAAACGCATATAATTGAGCAATGATACTGTTGAGGGGTGGCTATGGTTTTATAAACAGAACTAAAAAGTGTTTCATTAAGCTAAATTTGTTTTAATGCATATAGTGTCCATTTAAGCTGCAAATTTAGTGTTGAACTTGAAAGAGGAGCTCTTATTCAGTTATGGTGTAGGTGTAGAGCAGTATCACAGTAAGGGCCACCATCAAAAATATGGGCACCTAGGAGAAGGGAATTGAAAATTGTCAAGCCCAATTATTTTGGCCCCCAAAATTAAACTCCCTGGGCAACCCCCAATACAATCCCAGGTAAGTGAAAAATCTGTAAATATTCATTATTAGAGTGTGATATATATATGCTTTGTGGTCAATATGTATTTCTATAAGATAATGTTAATGTACTTTGGGTAGCAACAAATAGATGGAGAGACAAGTGGACCAACAGATGAAAACAACAAACAGACAGATCAACAAAAGGAAGAACTGGATGGGTGGTGGATGAACTAGCAGATATTTTTTCCTAAACATGAATCATTAATAATTGGTAGCGAATTATACCCAGCAAGGCATATTAATAAAAAAGTGAGCTAGTTTACATGCTTTAAACTTATTTTGCTGTCTGTAACATTGTCTGTATCAAGATTAATTAATAGACTGGTTGATTGATTAAGGTACCAGTTTGTATATAGTGCCCTTATCCAGAGTACTTTACAAAATCTAGCAGTTTGTCATAGGTTGGGATACAGGCAGATGGATATTTAATTAGACATACTGGAATAAAAATAAGTAAAGAACCCTGACAGTGGGCTATAATCTTTTTACATGTATTCAATTGTAAGGTTTTAATGCTGCGGCCCTCTAAGTAACAAAAACCGACACGTGAAATAATGTTGGTGCAAAACTAAATAAAACAAGTGCTATGCAATATTGGGAAACAAATAGACTTGTGCACAGCTGAAAGGTTTTTTTCTGAAACTGAGATTTTGTTTGGGATGTCCATGTGGCAGTTGTGCTTCAATCCATGTATGTTATATATATATATATATACATATATATATATATATATATATATATATATATATGTTTTGCAGTAAATTGATAGGGGCATTTTCCCACTATTTGGTTAACAAATAGAGGAAAAATAGTAAAAAATAAATAATATAAAAATAAATACAGATTTTTTTTCACTGCTCCTCCTTTTTTGCCCTCTGTTGGTTACTACACTTGATTAGTAAATAAAATCAATATTTAGTGGCTGTCCCTTAACCATCAACCATTTTTTGTTTTTGCTACCTCTTGATTGGACAGGAGATCTGGCTCGCTTGATAGGGCAGACCTCTTGTTCACCATGGGAAACTAAACTTTCTTTCTGGTTTCAAGAATGGCAGTGAGAATCAAGAACTGAACTAAAAGTGCCAGGGCTCCCCTGAGGTTTTAGCACATGGCGTTTCAAACATTGGAAATTCTCCTGATCATGCAATCATCCAGAATTTGGATAAATTGCAGTTAAGTACAAAATGAACCGCTGATTCTAATTTGCAAATATTGTAACACCCTTGACTGTGATAATGATGGAAACTAATTCTGGATAAATTCACAGCTCAGGTGACTATGAGTAGGAGTAGTTTAGGTAATAATTATATACTATCCATGTACAATAAAACAGAAATGTAAAGTATATGCAGTGACTTACTTATCACAGCAGAAATTCTATTTTAACTCTATTCACTGAAATAACAGAGAAATGACTAAGGGGTTGCAGATGTTGGGCCAAAATGAATTAGATGGAAAAAAATGTAAATTTAATCACATTTTTCCAATCCAGCTATTCTACTCTATAATCTGGAAATCCCTTGAAATTTTTGTTATTTTAGTAAATTGCAAGAATCAAGCACAAACACATTTTTAAGATTGAAAGATGTTGGTAAATCAGGTTGCACAATATTCAAACACAGATCGCTCAGATAATAACTGGCCTTGTGAACTGATATTGCAGGATAATATTGCAGGATAACAATGTAGTGCTGTCAAATCTTGACTCTTATTTTATCAATGGGAAAAAATCGATCCAGTTTATATCACAAACTGAAGAATTCAGACTGTAATGGTGGAATGGGATTAAATTATATTTTTTCCATGCAGTTTAACCCCTTAAGGACACATGACATGTGTGACATGTCATGATTCCCTTTTATTCCAGAAGTTTGGTCCTTAATGGGTTAATGTTCTAAAAATTTATTTAAAGGAATTGCATCAAAAAACAAACAGAAAACAACAACTTGTTTATTAAAAGGGAAATACACTTTAAACAGAAATTACATATCACATGAAACACTGTTGGAGAAGAGTTTATTTGATAAGAAATAAATTCATAGATTAGAATGAAAGGCTCCTAATTAAAGAGACTATTTGGGTGGTTTTGCCTGTTGCATATTCAGAAGGTGAGCTTTTTAAAAAAATTTATTTAATATTTAAATATGGGGTTAATTCGTGCAAATGAGTTTATGTCAATTTACACCATTATCTCAATTTTTTTTATTTTTTTTATTAATAAAGTTTATTGTATACTAAACAGTTTGAGCAGAAAGCTGATAGTTGACCCACAACTCTAAGTATTGCCATTCTAATTAAATAATAAACCTTATTAGAAATACACTTTTAAAATTGTTTGCTAAAAAAAAATAATAAGCTCTACAATATTCAGTCATTAACATGCAGAATACCTAAATGTTTTCATAAACATTTAAACCAAATAATGAGAAGTAAAATAAAATATCAAAGGCAAACATAGAATTAGAACATGTTTAGTTATACATTGTAAACCAAATTCCAAAAGCAGGTAAAAATTGGGGAAATTCACCCAGTTGAACATAATCAACAACCATAGCATATCTATTTTATTTAAATGTTTGCAATTCACTTCTTACTATAACACATATATACATATATATATATACACATATACATATACACACACACACACACATACATATACACATACATATACCTACATATATATATATATATATATATATATATATATGTTAGAGGCAGTATGTCTGCCCACACTGATTCAGTGAAACAGATAAAGTTAAACCGTGCAGCAATAACTCCCACTGTAGTTCCTTCAGTGCAATAGCCAAAACTAGAAAAAAATTGGAGTAATGCGCAACTGGTATTTAAAGTGCACACCCAGATACTACCACATTTATTTGAAGGACACCATACAGGTTGCAAACCTTTCGGGCTATGGCCCTTTGTCCTTAGTTATAGCATGAATACAATTTTATATATATATATATATATATACATACATAAAGTGCTCACAATAATTCAAGTGCCACCACCTGCATTTCAAACAGGATCAAAATCAGCTGTTTAGCAAGTTCCAGCATCCATCCACCACTCTGGAGGCTCCAATCACTTCCTAGTTCATCAGGACGTGCGTGATGACATCAGACGTTGGGTCCCAGCGCATGACATCATCACGTCCAGTTGCTAGGAGACGGGTAAACATAAACTCGTTCTAATCAATGGTGTAAGTTTAACCAGCCATAACAAAGCCTGGAAAGTGTATTTCTATCATTAGAAACAGTATACCATTAATACCATTATTAAACATGTGGATGTATAGACAGGAGCAAGGGTATTAGGAGGAAATCTAGCTCAGCTGGTATAATAATCAAAACATAACATAAAGTAAAATTATTTTCAATATGAATGAAGGATAAACATAAAATCAATCTCACAAAATGTGCATGTCACATAAGTTGTACAAATTAAGAGAGACTGCTAGTCAAGACAAAATTAGAACATAAATCAAATATAATAAATATAGTACATACCCAGGTACATGATGTATCCCTTGGCAGGCACCTGACGGAAGCACCTACTGGAACCAGTGCCATTCAAGCTTCTCATTGAGACCAGGGGATACAGTGTCCAGCCGGTGCATCCAGCGGGCTTCCTTTTGTAGTAGTAGCTTATGCCTATTGCCACCTCTAGTCAAAGGGGACACCCTATCAAGCACTTGGTACCTTAACTGTGCAGCATTGTGTCTTTTTTCTCTAAAGTACCGTGCGATTGGAGTATCTGAGCATCTGAGTGTTTAACAGTACACTAATTCTCTGCTGCCTTTGCAATCTGTCCCTTTCTAACCCCGCCTAGACTATCTGTGACTGTCCAATCTCAGACTTCCCAATACAGCTGAATGAGAAGTTATTTTAAGGTCAGCTGCATTGAGCTAACAAAACCAGGAAGTAACAGGACCTGTTGTCTGTTTGAAAGCTTCGGGGGTGTAACCAGATAATTTATAAAAGTGTCAATTTCTATTGAAATCTGCACTTTTTGCAAAATAAAAAAAAGAGGACACACTCTTCACATATAAAGTTTTTTTTTAGAAAGCTAAAGTTGTTTAGGTGTATGGAGTGACCCATTAAGCCAGTGTAAGCCAGCAGAAGATTTGGATCACAATACAGAACCTGTATGAGTGTTTAAAATTAAACAGTAAACTAATTACAATATACAAAATGGTGCGTTTGTTGAATGGAGTGAAAGGCCTGAGACAAGTTTGAAAATCCATGCTGAAACAAAGCAAAAGAATACATGCATGAGGATTTTTTGCTGTAAAACGGCAGTACATCAGAAAACAGACTGTTAATTTCGAAAGCAAAGCAACTCATAAATCATATACACATCATTGAGTTAGCATTTACATGTTAGTCAAATGAGTGCTCCACATAGATATATTTATTTAGAGACGAGTCACATGAGATTCTTTTCAGAAATTGATTTTTATGTGAATAATAAACTTTTCCTAGAGCATCTTAGTAGAAAGGAAATGCCTACAGATTCCTGAACCACATCACACTATGAGGGGCACATGCAAGAGTCCCATGAAAGCATGCTTCTCACGCAATTCTGGGAAAATGAATGCACAATTAAGAGCATAAGTAGAATTCTAGTAACATTAACAGTAGAAAAGCAGACACTTACTATGACCATGGAAAACATCTATGCATACAGATCAAATTCATTCTTACTTAGAACATGGAATGTAGCAGAGTACATGATAAAATCACCATGTCACATGCTCAGCAAATGTATACACTGCATCAAAGACCACATGGTACTCTTGAAAACATTTTAAAAAAATTAAAAACTCCATGGTACTTATATAAAGTCAAGTGTGCTAAAGATAGATAGATAGATAGATAGATAGATAGAATGTTCTAGCCCATAGATACAAGTTACTTGAAAGTGCACTTGGAGGGCTTTGTTAAAGGGTATTGTTATGTGTTATGTGCATAGACAAAGCAGATACATTGTACTCAACAAATTATTGTGCAAATAAGACAGGAAGTTCCTTTGTAACAAAACCTCCCTAGACTTCTCTTACAGTATGTATACATTTATACAGTATATACTGTTCTCAAAGATCATTTATCATTATTATTTTTTCCCACAAATAGCATTTAGCCATTGTTGTCTATCCTTACAAGAATAAATGAAAAGGACTGAAAAGGTGAAAGGGAAAAAATATTAATTTTTTTTTTTTAAATAATCATTGCTCCAATTTGTATTATAAATAGAAAAAAGTGCTCTTACTTATTGCTAAACTGAAGAACAGAATTTTATATTTGTGACACTTGGACCATCTACTTTTTTTAAACACAAGAATAAGAGCAAGTTGCTTGTAGTGCAAGCATGTCAAACTCAAAGTCTAACATGGGCCAGATTAACAAGTTTAAGTTTATGTGTGCTGCAAAAAAAAAAAAATTCATAGAAAGGTACAGTATAAAAAAAGAACAAGAACAACTAAAAAATTTATGTTTCCTACTAAACTCCAGCTCCCCTGTACAAAACCCAGCCCCCCTCTACAAGACCCCAGCTACCCCATCTACTAAACTCCAGCTCCCCCTCTACTAAACCCAAGCCCCCCCTCTACTAATCCCCTGCTAATACTAATGTTAAATGAGTAGATGTTGGATCAGCGCTATATGGTCAATATGAAGCTAAAATAGGTGTAAGGCTGCAACCTATAGATATGAGGTTCCCTCACATACCCTCAAAAAAAGAATAGAAGACAAAATTGGAAATAGGTCGCGTGACCTATTTTCAATTTTTGTCTACTACTAATGTTAGCATCCAGACTCCACTCACACTGTGTGTCCAAATCTGGAGTCCTGCGTCTGTACCCCCAATGATGCTTTCCGCACCCTGTGCCAGAGCTGAAACCCCTTGAAGGCGGAGCATGTAGACACCTCAGCCTGATTCTATGCACCTCCACCCGCCTCCCCACACCTCTGCCTGCCTCCATGCGCCTCTGCCCACCTCCACCCACTTCCATGCACCTCCGCCTGTCTCCAGGTCCCCTTAATAATCAATATCTTTGCTGGGCCGCAAAGATATTTATTGTGGGATGCATGCGGCCTGTGGGCCGCAAGTTTATCATCCATATTAATGTATGTATATGTTAATTTAAAATTTACTGATTAAATGAAAAAATAAAAATAAACACAAATCAATAGTAAATAAATAAAAGTATATATTATGTGTTGAGTGTTACTATTCAAACTTCTCAACTTTTTACTGGCTTTATTTCTTTGGATTTGTATCTGGTATTGTATTGTATTTCATATTTGAAATTAACACAAAATCACTATTCACATACATTTTCATAGTGGCCATGAATGTCAGTCTGGTGTTCAAACGCAGCTGTATTTGACCTTGATAAATGTGAATCATTGTGTGAATTCCCATTATTTCCAGAAGGACATCTTTAACTAAACTACCTGAAAAGTAACTCTTTCCTTTAACAATAGAAGCTGACATTTCATAACATTAGAAGCACACCAGATTGAAAAGATGTTAATTATAAAGAAGATAATTGAAGTATTATTCCTTTGGAAATGCGAATTGACAGATCAGAGGTGCAGTATATACTGAATACAATTAATAATGCAATTTAATCTAACCTTGAAGGTTTTTAACCTCTTAAGGGGGCACTACAGAATACAAAAGCTGAAGTGCTCTATATGTGAAAAGTGATTCCTTTTTGTTTCATTTTACAAGCAGGTTATGTTACTTCCTGGTTTGGTTAGCTCAGTGGAGCTAAAGGCAATAGGATTTAGGCGATTGCTCAGAACACCTGCCTTGCAATGACCTCATTGAGCAGCATTGTGAAGTCTGTGATTGGACAGTCACAGAAAATCTTGGCTGGAGAAAAGAGGAGGGCTTGCAAAGGCTTCAGACAAGAGATCTGCAGCTTTTACAAGCTGTATTTAGATATATCCCAAATACATAAATGCATAATTAATGCATGTTGGGGTATATCTACTAAACATTGTTTTTTTTATTTTGTATTTTGGGTAGTAGAATGTCACTTTAATCCATCTGGATGTACTATTATGTAAAAATAATAATAATGAATTACCAATAGTTTAATCATGCATTCTCTGCCTTTAGTCACCCCTCTGTTAGTTGGGTCCAAATTTAATGGCCGCAAGGTGATTGATCAGAATTGGGCGGCAGTGAAATTGGACTCTGTACATCATTTTTGGAATCAGCATTGCTACATTTCAGTGTCTATTCACAACCTAGTGACTTCATTAGATAGTGTGAGGGATACCCTGAAAGGACCCTAAAAGAAAAATAAAAAATAATTGAATTTCTCTTAAACAAAAAATGAAGACTTTGAAAGCAGCTTACCTGATTCAGAAACTCTGCCTCTATAACAGTGATGTCAAAATTTGTTAGTGGAAGTGACACATTTGTGAACAAAAAAAAGACCAAAATGGAACAAGAAAAAAAAGTGATAGAAGAAGTGCAGTAATAAATAGTTTGGGGTAAATTATTGAATAAATAGGTATGTATATAAAAAGCTTTAAAAAAAAAACTAAAAAAGTTTTGGCCGGAAGAAAAGCCTTTCATATGAATCAGCACCAGCTGATAAGGCGTTTCCAGGTGAGAAAAACACCAGGGGCTTCAGCCCAAGGGTAAACTTTTATGACACCTCTCAGATATAATGACGTACCTTACACCCCTCACAAAATCCCACCCTGTACTAATGTTATTAATAGAACATATTAGGGTTTATGTCTTTGGACCAACCACCAACCATAAATCCTAACATGTTCTAGATAGATCACATTTTGACACCGAATCTTAAAATGAGTTCAGAGAATTATATAAACATATGTTCATAAACTCCCCACCTGATATATTATACTCAAGCTATGGAGAAGTAACTCTACCTACCGCACTAACATTAGGATTTCCCATTAGAAAGCATTATACAATACGTTACTATTGGGATTCGGGTGACGCTGGATGTTCTCAAGCATAACGTGCGGAAGTGCAGTGTTAGTTAGGCGACCAAAAGTCGCCTTATGACCCGGAAGTCCCTCTAGTGGCTGTGTAATAGACTTTAGGTATTGCTCGATATATGTTCAATCTGTCACTATACTGAGATTTAGCATAACTTTTTAATTTTTTTAATTTTAATATCATACATTAGATTCACAATACAGTATGACAAATAAGTGCATTTACTTTTTTTTCCTGTCACCCTAATTATAATATACCCATTACTATTGACAAAAAATAAATTCTCTCAGAAAAAAAACTAAAGGATGACTGACAAATTTTATTGTATAAACAATATATACGAGAAAGAAAAATTCACATATAGAAAGTAATGTTGGTATTTGCCTTTAAAGAATGATAATTAAACAACTTTGACATTTACTAGTCTTAAATACAACATTATTTTACATTATTTTATCTGTCAGTTACTTGCTTTTGTACATCCAATTCTAAAGTTGATGTAAATTGTAGCAGAATATATATACACATATGTATGCTGGGCTAGTACCTGCCAAAAATGGTGTACATTGATGTTGTGTCTGCCTTATACAAGGTATGATCATATACTGTAACTAAGCGCCCATTATTTTTGCTTATGCTAGGTGTCTTTAAAAAACAAAACAAAAAAAACTACAACATTCTCTGAGCTTTAAAATAACTATTATATTCTGTGAGCTTTGAAATTACCGTTTATTGAATGAGTGAATGTGCTGAATCATGTTTGTTTGTATATAAATATATTTGAAAATTAAATAGCTTTATTTGTCACTATAGTTTAATTAAAAAAAAGAAAAAAAAATGTTCCAAAAAAAACCTTTCCAAAGGAACTCCAATTGTGCCCAAGGAAGGGACAAGAATAGGTTGATTGATTGGACTGTCATAGCTTCAATACAAGAGTTACTTTTTTAAGGAAACGTTATAGAATTACCAAATGATTAAGTGATATTAAAAAGGAAATGCCTTTCCTGTAGGAGGTTACAATCCATTTTTTTTAAGTTTCAGAGTGGCAAAGCAAAGATCTATGCGTGAAACCGCTGATTTTACTCTGTTTTACGTGGTTTCATGACATGACTTTATATATGCTAAAAATTAGCCAATGGGCATATTTTGATCAGTTTTGCATGGGCCATCTAAGGCACTTACAGTGTGATAATCAGGGGAATCTTAGCTTTTTTAAATTCCCATGCTAAGTCAAATTACTGTTGTATCAAAATGACACAGAAGAATTTTCATTTTTTTTTTTCAAGAAAGCTTGTGGCTAGATTTTTTTTTTTTTAATAGAAGACATTGAACCTAGGAAACTATTATATTCTGCTTTTTGCATGAGAGAAGCATACATTTATAGAAGAAAACACAAAGAACAGTTGTATGTTCAAGGCCCACTAGCATAATCCTGGTTATAGTGGAAAGGGTGAAAGCGTTAAATGTGATGGGGACACAGTCCCTTTCTCAATAAAAAAAATTAGATTTTTGTAAAATAAAAATAGTTGATGAGCATTACTTGAGGCTTATATAAAAGTCAGTTTGTTGTTTAAATGACATGAATACCTAGAGCATAAGTAATTAAATTACTATGAAAGTTTCAGCTATTGCTGCTATAGCCTGGCTAATAGAGACTGCAAATATCCAGGTATGCACATTGCCAAAGTCAAGCCTCATCTCTGAAGATACACCTGGAGATATAATTCTACGAATGCTTTTAATTCCACAGAAACTAACAAATAGTAATTGAATCAAGACTGATGGCTGACTACCAGAAAGAAGCACAGCCAAATTCCTTTATACACCACTCTGCCCTGACTGCAAAATTGCTTTAAAAAACAAAAAAAGATTATTTTCAACCAGAGCATTCTATGACAGGATATTGCACAGACGAAAATAAGTTTTCAGTAAGTAAGTTTTCAAAAGTGATATGTAATTTGATAGCACTGTATCTCGAAAGCTAGAAATAATGATAATTCCTCTCTCTATCTATCTATCTATCTATCTATATATATATATAATTTTTTTTTGTTCCTGAAGAAAGGCCCAGACGAGGACTGAAACGTTGAAGCAGCTTTTTTAACATATGGATTAATAAAATTTCACCTTTTTAATTATTTTTTGGAAATCCGTGAGTGCTGATCATTCTCTATTGGTATATATATATATATATATATATATATATATATATACACACACAATTTGAAAGAACAAATCAAGAGTTACATAGTTACATAGTTACATAGCTGAAAAGAGCTTGCATCCATCAAGTTCAGCCTTCCTCACATTTGGTTTTGCTGTTGATCTGTCTGAAGCGCTTCCAATTTTGCAACAAACTAGGAAAAAATTCCTTTTTGACCCCAAAATAGCAGTCAGATAACTCCTTGGATTAAGTAGCTATTACCCCACTAATTAGAAATTATATCCCTATATGTTATGATTTTGGAAGAATTTATCCAATTGCTGTGTAAACATCTGTATGGACTCGGATAAAACCACCTCGTCAGGCAGAGAATTTCACATCCTTATTGTAAAAAAAAATATTCTTTTGCCTTACATTAAATCTCCTTTCTTCCAGCCTAAATGTGTGGCCTTGTGTCCTATGTATAGCCCTGTTTATGAATAGATTTCCAGACAATGGTTTGGAACGACATCTGCCTTCCTCCAATCCTCCGGTACAATACCTGAAACAAAAGAATCTTGAAAGATTAAATACAGAGGTTTACTATTGCAGCAATCATTTGCATATCTCTTGCCATATGATCCTCATTAATATATACTGGTCTTCATTAACTAACTTTCTTACACTTTCATTTTTTGTTTTTTTAGAATTGATGTACTTGAGAAATTTTGGGGGGTTGGTTTTGCATTCTTTGGCTATCAATTTCTAATTTTCCAGTTTAGCCACTTTAATTGCCTTTTTGCAAGCATTATTAACTTCCTTATATCCTATATAGGATGTCTCTGATTTGTCTGATTGAAATACTTTAAATGCCATTTTCTTATTATTATGCCAGTCAATATGTTGTAGAGCTGCCCTCCCTCTGGCAATGACTTAAGTTGACACTCAGGCATCACAGCTCATAGCTATGGAACTACACATGGGGTAGGGGAAGGCCAAATAAGGTAAGGCTTTGTGGCCTGGCAGGGGAGGAGGAGTCCTCAGACCATCTTACCAAGTGCCTAAGGGAACAGAGCCTCATTGAATTTGTTAGAGCTCATCGAGGCTTGCATCCAAAAGGATACCAGATGGCCTACCCATGGACCATCCCGGCAGTGAGGTGGCTTTGAGCAGGAGATGGAGCTTCACTCTAAAAGAGGCATTTACCTACAACCAGAAAGATGTTGAGATAAGAGTTGTATACCAAGTGTTGTGACAGGGTTGATATCCTCCAATCACAAAATTTGCAGGGGAGAGGAGGAATACTTATCTTTATTTACTTTATATTTTACAATTTTATTTAATGGCCAAGCCACAGTGCTGTTAATGGAGAATTGGATTACCAACCAACTGCCATTGCGTGGTTACCTGCAAGTCCCATATCGTTTTGAGACAAGTTCTAACGTTAGGTCCTGCGAGAGCAAAATATTAATGAATGTGCATAGTAGATGTAGTGTATGTGTCTTCTAAATGATGCAGTGTGTATTTGTATATTGATTTGGTGTGTTTGTCTATTGGATGTAGTGTGTGTAAGGGATGCAGTGTATGTGTGTGTGCAGTGTCTGTGTTAAGTGGATGCAGTGTCTGTGTTAAGTGGATGCAGTATGTGCTTAGGGGATGCAGCGTGTATTTCCTGTCCTTCCTTAATGGCAGTGTGTGTATAAGGGATGCTGTGTGTGTTTATAGTGGAAGCAGTGTTTGTAAGGGATGTAGTGGTTGAGTATACAGTGTGCATGTATAGAAGATGTGTAAGGGATGAAGTGGGTGTATAGTAAACACAGTGTGTATAAGGTATGCTGTGTGTGTGAATTTGTGGGTGCTTGGTAGGAGCTGTGGGGATGTGAGGGGGTGGTTTATTTAATTGTTATAATATTTTTTAAAGTGACACTCCAGACCCATAGATCACTTCAGCTTGCTAAAGTGCTTTATGTGTGAAGAGTTTGTCCTATATTTTTCATTTGAGAAAAAGTGCAGATTTACAATAGAAACTGACACCTTTATAAACTAACCTTGTTACACTCCCTGGCAGCCCATCAGTCAAATGGTCCTGTTACTACCTGGTTTGTAGTGATGTCGCGAACCCGAAATTTTCGGTTCGCGAACGGCGAACGCGAACTTCCGCAAATGTTCGCGAACCGGCGAACCGCCCGAAACGCCATTGACTTCAATGGGGAGGCGAATTTTAAAACACACAGGGACTCTTTCTGGCCACAATAGGGATGGAAAAGTTGTTTCAAGGGGACTAACACCTGGACTGTGGCATGCCGGAGGGGGATCCATGGCAAAACTCCCATGGAAAATTACACAGTTGATACAGAGTCTGGTTTTAATCCATAAAGGGCAGAAATCACCTAACATTCCTAAATCACAATCAATATGGATTGACACCTGACATATGACATATTGACACCTTGACATATGGATTGACACCTGTCCTCAGAGCCCCTGATGCACACGGACACAGAGCAGAATAGAGACTGGTCCCCTACATAGGGTCACTTGGCAGATATGGATTGACACCTGTCCTAAGGATCCCTGATACACACTGACACAGAGCAGAATAGGGACTGTTCCCCCTACATCGGGTCACTTGGCAGATATGGATTGACACCTGTTTAAAAAACTGCTATTTGTAACGGGCCCTTTAAATGACAAATTGCCCTGTTTCCCTGGGTTGTGGAGAAGCCTCTTTGCCAGCCTCCTCCCGCATGACTATGGCCCCTGGGAGATTGTGAAAATGTATGCACTTTTATTTGGTGTGTATGGCCCTTTAAGACTGTCGGTGGGCATATTGGGGCTTATGGACTCTTTATGTGACTGGTGCTGGCCCTTTAAACACCTTTTTTGGGACATCAGGAAGATTGGGACACTGCCCCTTTAAGGCCGTGTCCCCAGACTTGTTGGGGACACGGCCCCTTTAAGACGGTGTCCCCTGTGTCCCCAGACCTGGTGCAAACCCTTTGTGCCTGCCTTGCTATTTCCCACTTGGTTCAGTAAATGGGAAATTATTTCAGCTGCAGAGACTAAGTCCCATTCGGCGATGGGACTTAGTCTTTTTTTCAGCCGTTTTTTTCAGCCTTATTTCAGCTGCAGAGACTAAGTCCCATTCGGCGATGGGACTTAGTCTTTTTTTCAGCCGTTTTTTTCAGCCTTATTTCAGCTGCAGAGACTAAGTCCCATTCGGCGATGGGACTTAGTCGTTTTTTCAGCCTGAAATAGACCGACCTCACAGCCCAAATCTATGGAACTGTTTTGGGCAGGAAAATGTGCTTGCGGTCGGTCATAAAGGGACCTCCAGCTAACTTTTTAACCCCTGGATGGATTTGGCTGATTTTTGGTTATGTTTATGTTTTAAGTGTGCTGATTCCAAATATGTAATTATGAAGATGGGATGTGTAGTTTTAAAGTTACAGGGTATGGCTAAAAACTGTATTTTTACTGCCTGTGTTTAATTATGTTAATCTCTTCCCAAACGTCATTTCGTTCAAAGTGGAGAGAATGTTAAAAAAATATATTTTTGTTCGGAGTGTGAGAAATGCTTTTCAGCCGCTTCTAATCTTAAGCATCATTTGAGGAGCCATACAGGAGAGAAACCTTATTTGTGGTGTGTTTAGTATTGTTCTGATCAGTTTAATACCTTCCGCGTCTCCTATCAGTGGACGTGTATATGGCAGCCATTTTAGGAACCGTACACCTGGGACCCGAGCAAGGTCACCTCGTTCAACAGGCGACAACATTTGTCCCTGGAAAACTATCCTGGACATTCTGTACAATTTATATGGATATGGCAGTGATTTCTGTAACAGGGAGATGGAAGAAGATGCTTGGTCGGTCCTCTTAATTCAAATTTGGGGCACTGCGCGGTCAAGCTAATGTGCCACCAGATAGGAGTGGTGTGTTTAGTATTGTTCTGATCAGTTTAATACCTTCCGCGTCTCCTATCAGTGGTCGTGTACACGGCATTGATTTTTGTAACAGGGAGATGGAAGAAGAGGCTTGGTCGGTCCTCTTACTTCAAATATGGGGCACTGCGCGGTGAAGCTAATGTGCCACCAGATAGGAGTGGTGTGTTTAGTACTATTTTTATCAGTTTAATACCTTCCGCGTCTCCTATCAGTGGACGTGTACACGGCATTGATTTTTGTAGGGAGATATGAAGAAGAGGCTTGGTGGTCCTCTTGCACAAATTTAGGGCACTGCCTGTCAAGCTAATGTGACACCAGATAGGAGTGGTGTGTTTAGTATTGTTCTGATCAGTTTAATACCTTCCAATGCCTCCCATCAGTGGTCGCAGTACACGCATTGATTTTTGTAAATAGGAGATGGAAGAAGAGGCTTGGTCGTCCTCTTACTGCAAATTTGGGGTAATCATGCTGTCAAGTAATGTGACACCAGATAGGAGTGGTGTGTTTAGTATTGTTCTGATCAGTTTAATACCTTCCACGCCTCCTATCAGTGGTCGTACATGGTAATGATTTGTAACAGGGAGATGGAAGAAGAGGTTTGGTCGGTCCTCTTACTGCAAATTTGGGGTAATCCTTCCAGTCCAGCTTCTTCACCACGTGGACACCAGATAGGGAGTGAGTGTTTAGTACTCATTTTCTTTATCAGTTTAATACCTGTGTGAGAAATGCTTTCCAGCCGCTTCTAATCTTAAGCATCATTTGAGGAGCCATACAGGAGAGAAACCTTATTTGTGGTGTGTTTAGTATAGTTCTGATCAGTTTAATACCTTCCGCGTCTCCTATCAGTGGACGTGTATATGGCAGCCATTTTAGGAACCGTACACCTGGGACCCGAGCAAGGTCACCTCGTTCAACAGGCGACAACATTTGTCCCTGGAAAACTATCCTGGACATTCTGTGCAATTTGTATGGATATGGCAGTGATTTCTGTAACAGGGAGATGGAAGAAGATGCTTGGTCGGTCCTCTTAATTCAAATTTGGGGCACTGCGCGGTCAAGCCAATGTGCCACCAGATAGGAGTGGTGTGTTTAGTATTGTTCTGATCAGTTTAATACCTTCCGCGTCTCCTATCAGTGGTCGTGTACACGGCATTGATTTTTGTAACAGGGAGATGGAAGAAGAGGCTTGGTCGGTCCTCTTAATTCAAATTTGGGGCACTGCGCGGTCAAGCTAATGTGCCACCAGATAGGAGTGGTGTGTTTAGTATTGTTCTGATCAGTTTAATAACTTCCACGTCTCCTATCAGTGGTCGTGTACACGGCATTGATTTTTGTAACAGGGAGATGGAAGAAGAGCCTTGGTCGGTCCTCTTACTGCAAATTTGGGGCACTGCGCGGTCAAGCTAATGTGACACCAGATAGGAGGGGAGTGTTTAGTACTATTTTTATCAGTTTAATACCTTCCGCGTCTCCTATCAGTGGTCCTGATACACACTGACACAGAGTAGAATAGGGAATGTTACCCCAACATAGGGTCACTTGGCAGATATGGATTGACACCTGTCCTCAGAGCCCCTGATACACACTGACACAGATCAGAATAGGGAATGTTACCCCAACATAGGGTCACTTGGCAGATATGGATTGACACCTGTCCTAAGGATCCCTGATACACACCGATACACACCTACTTGAATGGTATAGACATTTTTAGCAGCTCCTGGCCCGAACACCTGACCCACATAGGAGCCGTAATAGACCGGATTAGGGAGTCCGGACTGACCCTAAAGCCCAGTAAGTGCCATATAGGAACGTGTAAAAACCTCCCAAGATAGTAGTATGGGCCCCAGAATGTGAACAGGCCTTCCAACAGCTCAAGACGGCGCTCATTAAATCACCTGTACTTTCTTCTCCTGCTCCAACTAAACACTTTCTCGGCCATACAGACGCTTCTATGCTTGGATTGGGAGCAGTATTGAGCCAAGTCGGAGCAGATGGTGGCTAGCAACCCGGGCTTATCTAAGCCGTAAACTTTTGCACAGCGAAGTATATTCACTGCCATTGAAAAGGAGTGCATAGCGGTGGTGTGGGCCCTCAAAAAGCTGCAACCTACTTGTATGGACAACCGTTTACCTTACTCACAGATCACAACAAATTTGGGGCACTGCGCGTGCAATCTAATGTGCCACCAGATAGGAGTGGTGGGTTTAGTACTATTGTTATCAGTTTAATCACTGTTACGTCCCCTATCCGTTGATGTGGAGCAAGACGCAGCAGCAGAAGAGGACTCAGCCGAGGAGGTTATGGAAGAGGATGGAGTAGGAGGGAGTAGAGGAGGTGGCAGCGTACTGGCAGAGTACACGCTGTAGGGCTGACACACCTGCTTGAAGATAACTAACTGCTATTCAATCTATAACAGTGAAAAAAATAATTTGTTTTAAATCCAAGCTATTGTGACACCAGTGAGTGAGTGGTGTGTTTAGTACTATTGTTATCAGTTTAATCACTGTTACGCCCCCTATCCGTTGATGTGGAGCAAGACGCAGCAGCAGAAGAGGACCAAGCCGAGGAGGTTATGGAAGAGGATGGAGTAGGAGGAGTAGAGGAGGTGGCAGCGCACAGGCAGAGTACACGCTGTAGGGCTGACACACCTGCTTGAAGATAACTAACTGCTATTCAATCTATAACAGTGAAAAAAAATTTTTGTTTTTAAATCCAAGCTATTGTGACACCAGTGAGTGAGTGGTGTGGTTAGTACTATTGTTATCAGTTTAATCACTGTTACGCCCCCTATCCGTTGATGTGGAGCAAGACGCAGCAGCAGAAGAGGACTAAGCCGAGGAGGTTATGGAAGAGGATGGAGTAGGAGGAGTAGAGGAGGTGGCAGCGTACTGGCAGAGTACACGCTGTAGGGCTGACACACCAGCTTGAAGATAACTAACTGCTATTCAATCTATAAC
>OW240917.1:50869278-50880187 GCA_933207985.1 Pelobates cultripes | reverse complement strand
ACACATTCTTATTTCTGTGAACTTTTTTTAATACTCTTTTATTGTGTGTGTGCAGCTTGTAAACAATATGTCATTGTTTGAAAATAGATCAAAATATGGGAAAAACATAGATGCACTATTTGGGGACCAGGAAAACCCTATAAATTCAGACCATTGTAATGATTTGGATATAAAAAAACAAATTAGGAACTCAAGATACAGGTTGGAAAAACTCTGGGGAGGGAAATTAAGATTCAGTGGGAAATAGCCACTATGGAGAAGTATAGAAGGGAGGAGATCACGCCAAGGGGTCTTAGATTCGCAAAGAATCCTTCCTTCGATCAGGAGGAGGAGGACTTCATTAAGGAGTGGTTGGATCTCTTGGAAAGCTTCTCCTTTGGGCTAATAGATCTCATTATAAAAAGAAGAAAGGAAACATTGATTAAATTAGATACTGAAATACCCTAAAAGCGTTTTTGACTATAAACATGCCCCCAGAACAATACACCAATACCTTAGAGGAAATCCAAATAAATTTGGAGAAACTTGAGAAAGGGGTGATAGAAATTAAAAAAAGAAAATATTTAAGAGATAAAACTGATTACGCAAGGGGTGAAGTCAGAACTTTTTTTAAGAACAACCATAATCACCGAGATAGATATGATGCCACAAGAGACGAGAGATATGAGGATAGATATAAAATCAAACAGTATTATCGCAATGAGGGAAGCCCAAGCAGACCTAACAGATTACTAAAACAGACTACGACACCAATTCGTAGAAAACTAACACCTAAATGGAGACATCTATCTAGAGGAGGTAAAAGAGGAACACCAAATAGAAACCTTAGGGAAGATAAGAGATCACCAAAACCAGTGGGAATACCCACACATAGAGAACAGATCCCCACGAGGTATGGAAATGTATCTAGGGATACAAAAGGGACACCAGATAGGCACTCTAGGGAGATAAAAAGATCACCAGAACCAGTGGTAAGGAGGAAAATACAGACTAGTAGGAGCGATCAGCATCCGGTAGAAAGAATACCAAGGGGGATAAATAATAGAACTGATTGGGATGAAAAGAAAAAAATCCCTACTTATAACAGATTTAATGCCCTCAACACTCAACACAAAGAGGAGGATTTTTGTGGAGACTACATGAAGGGCAGATACAAGGACAACAGACTAGGCTGGGGAACCCCAGGAAAAAGAGGACGGAGTATAGAGGACGGGGAACTAGAGGAGGAATTCTTTTACAAAAAAGGAAAAAAAGTCAGAGAATAAAGGGAAAAGGTATTTTTAATTTATCATCAAAAACACTTACTAATCCCCAAATAAATCTACTTGAGAAGGGACTTAAATTTGCGCCCACAAAAGCACTTGATAAGTTCAGTATCTATGTAGATCTTAACAGATTCAAAAGGAAAATGTGTTTGAAAAAATTCTTCCTAAAAAATCCAATCACTAGGCCAGAAGTACCCATAGAAAGGTCGGAGGCTGTGCACACTGAACTTAAAGCAAAATCTTCATTCTATCCTAGGTTCTGTATCTCAGAAGAGATGTCAACCTTTGAAAAGATGGTGATGAAGGATATAGAAAAGATTAAAAAACCAAATCAAAAACAATTCAACCTTAATTATGGGGAAAGACAGGCATTGAAGGAATTAAGGCAGGACAATTCATTGGTAATTAAACCAGCAGATAAGGGTGGGGGTATAGTCATTTTGGACAGCGAAGACTATGTAAAAGAAGCCCTTAGACTCTTAGGAGACGACAAGACATATAGAATCTTGACGAAAGATCCAACTAGCGATATAAAAATCACATATGACACTCTCATAGAGGAGGGAAAAGAACATAACATTCTAAATGAAAAAGAATATGCGTTTCTAAACATGACACAACCTATAATACCGGTCTTTTACCACCTCCCCAAAATCCATAAAGATAGGATAAAACCTCCAGGGAGACCTATTGTATCTGGGATTGGGTCTATTTCCAGCAGACTATCCCAGTACGTAGATAGGTGTCTCCAACCAGTGGTTACCAAATGTCCTAGTTACCTGAAGGACACCTCCAATATCCTCCAAGTTTTAACAGATCATAAGTGGAAGGAAAATAGCTTTTTGGTGACAACTGACGTTAGTTCGCTGTACACCATTATTTCTCACGATAAAGGGTGTCAAGCGACAGAACATTTTTTACAGCAGTCAGGAACATTTCCAAGTGGACAAATTGATTTTTTAGTTAAAAGTATCAGATGGATACTGAATAACAATTATTTTTGGTTTAACGATCTTTTCTACTTACAGATATGTGGAACTGCGATGGGCACGAGGTTCGCGCCAAGCTATGCAAATTTATTCATGGCTTTGTGGGAACAAGAATTTATTTACCAAGATGGTAGTTGGAGCGCGAACCTCGTTGCCTATCGCCGTTACATAGACGACATATTTTTCATTTGGCAAGGGGACGAGACATCCCTGATATCTTTTTTGGACCATCTGAATAATAACGATTGGGGAATTAAATTAGTCTCGAATTATAGCAAGATTCTAGTGGAATTTCTGGACCTCCAAATTTATGTTGAGGATGCATGTTTGAAGACATGTACTTTTTTCAAACCTGTGGATGTTAACAGCTACATTGGGGAGAATAGCTGCCATTTCTCCCCATGGTTGCTGAATGCACCCAAAGCGCAACTGCTCAGGATAAGGAGGAATTGCACGGAGGAATGTAAATTCCAAGAACAATCCCACAAAATTCTGAAAGATTTTAGAGAAAAGGGATATAACGAGACATTGTTGGGGAAAGCCCTTGAAGAAGTCAAAATAAAGGACAGAAAAGATCTAATTAAATATAACACTAAAAATAAAGTTGAACCACAAACAATAGGACTTATATGTGACTTTAACTGTAAAAGTAAAGAATTTAGAAAAATAGTTTCAAAGTATTGGCCAATTTTAAGAAATGACCCCCTCCTTAATAGTATTCTTCCGGAGAAGCCTAAGATTGTTTATAGAGGAGTAAAGAATTTAAGAAACACTTTAACATCTAACCATATACCCCTAAAAAGATGTAATAGGGACTTTTTCAACGAAACAAAAGGGTTTTATGGTTGTGGACACTGTGGTGCGTGCAAGAACTCAAAAAGTAAGAAGAGACTAGTAAAAGAATTCTCACACCCTCAAAATAAAAAAGTCATGTTTAAGATCAACGAGCTAATTACTTGTCAGTCCACGAGAGTTATTTATCTCTTGATATGCCCATGTGGACTTGTATATGTAGGGCGCACCAAAAGAAAGTTGCACATTAGAGTACAGGAACACATTAGGAACATTAGGAACAACTATGAAAAGCACAGTGTCTCCTTACATTTTAAAAATAAACATAATAGCGATCCCACCCAGTTAGAATTCCATGCAATTCAGAGGGTATCCCCGATTGGAGAGGGGGAGATTTTATTAAAAAATTAGGCCAAAGGGAGATGCAATGGATTTTTAACCTGAATACCATGCAGCCTAATGGTCTCAATGATGATTTTGAGTTATGCCATTTTTTAACTTAAATTATTTTTTTATTAGTATGTTTCATACATTTTAAATATTTGCTCTATGGCCATACCAGTCTGAAAATGCCTGATCTCGTCAGATCTCAGAAGCTATCCAGGCTTAGGCCTGGTTAGTACTTGTATGGGAGACCAGCTAGGAACCTACTATATATTTATATGTTTTTTATATATATATTTTAATATTGATATCATCATTGAAGATAAGCTGCTGACACAATTGAGACCTATTCAATAATAATCAGCATTTCTCCTAAAAGAGCACACTCCTATTCACCACCTATCTTTATGCATGTACTGTCACTTTGAATGAAAAACAATAGATGTTTTTATTTTTTTTTGATATGTAAATTTTATGAATTAACTTGTAAGCAATATACAATAATACTATCCCCCTTTCTCCCTTCATTTTTTCGTTTATATATCGCTCAAATTGAGCACCTGGCTTGTAAATAGGAACGGACTTGGTTGAAGGAAGGGCATTTTGCCCAACTTAAAAATGGACGATATGGAACTGTGAGCCCTACATTGAAAACACGCCCAATTTGTGATGCGGCACGTGATGCTTCGGGTCACATGACTTGTTCCGAGACCGGAGCATACTCATTACTAACACAGCACAGCTGTTCATGAAAAAGGACGCCAGCGGATTGGAGGGAGGGAAGTTTGAAGGACCACACAGGAGGAAGTACAAAGTATTTAAACAAGTAACAGCAGCAACTATATTACCGATTGAAAAAGCTGTCTGGGTACAGTGAAACATGTTTCGGCTGGAGGATTGAAGATTCCACATTTTATAATTTCTCACAATTTTGTTTATATTTTACTTGTAAGTTTTTACTACTTTATTTAATAAATTTTGTTTTATATTTGGAATCCACCCTCCATTGTTGCTGCTTAAAGAAGGGTAGTTGCCCCCTTAAAGGCACAGACACCTACACACCAGGAGCCAGGTATAGGGCTCCACATCAGGTGAGAAGCCATTTTTTCTGCACTATTTGACATTGTACATTGGGATTGACCGCACTAGGGGTTCTCCTCTTCCCCTTGTTCTCTCTCTCTCTCATGTATGCATAAGGATCTCCAGACGCCTAGAGGACCGATTGGGTACTGTGTCACCATAAGCACACGCAGGCCATTGAGATCTGAGCCTATCCTATAGGGCTCTGCTACATGTGAGTGAGACCATATAGAATATTCCCTCACTGCACTTATTGAAAACGTTATCTGCACTATTTCTTGCATTTACATTTGTTTCAGATATATCGCTATGAGTCACGTTTTCCATACATATGTATGTTAACCCATATGGGTGAGTCAACAAATTTGTAAGCGCTCCATATGCACACCAGTGGTGGTTTTTATCATTAATTTCCCATACTGAGTGTGCATATATATGTATGATGATGTATCTATGATGGTCAGACCCAGGGATTCTAGGTAAATTGGGAACTGACCATCCCTTGGTTGTGTTGGCATTTGGAATATGTAGAGATGCTTATTTGTGCAGGTACCCATACAGAAGGGATTTTCTCCCAAACAAACGGGCGAGCACTCTCAGGCTCCAGGTACCAGCACCTCTGAACTACCAGAGACAATTGGTATTAGTAGTTGCATTGCATATAGACTGTTGCATATATGTTCAAATCCTTCAGGGCACATGACAAACCATGTGTCCCAATACAACTTACAAATAACGTACTCACCATCTGTACACACCAATGCATTTTCAACACTACTGACTCATCACCCTTCCAGACTTGTAGTAGAGTTACTAAGGCTCTGGAGCTTCAAAGGGCTCCCATACAGGTATCATAAATAAACTCTCAAGGAATATAGCATGCCCTCACTTACAGTCAGCACAACAGAACCGTCGGCTGTAAACACACTCATAGCCAAGATTTGCAGAGGGGTTTTTACTTGGGTTTTCCAATCTCCACCATTTACAGCATGGCACCAAACACAAACGCATTGGTATTGTCACAAGGGAATCTTCCCTTAAACAAAGACTAACCATAGACTTATTGGCACCACACACCTTCGCTACCCCAAGTCTCAACTCCCTCATACCCTCTGAGGAGTTTCCTTACTATACACACCATTGATCTACCTTTACAGCTATCACTCAAGCAGGGGTTGAAGCTTCGTTAAGTAAGACCAATATCATCAACACAGTAAACGGCTACCATCTACCCTACAAACTGGCACTTACATGGCATAAAATGGGCAATCCTTTCCCCGCTAAAAGCAGCTGCTGTGGCATGGGGTAAATCATGGTCAGGGTCATCAATCCGTTGTTACTCAGACAACTAAGCACATGTCATATCATCAACAAATGCCACTCATCATCCATACGATCATGGTATTGCTGGGGAACTCACTTGGTTGGCCACTTACCACATTTCTTTTACTTTCATGTACCAGGCGGTGGTATACATCCTTGCCGACAATTGTCTCATTTATATTCCAGGCACGTTCATCATACGCTTCCTACAGCCACCCATACAGTCACGGCCACTCTTTCGTTCCAGAGACAAAATCATGGATTAGACATACTCATGCAGCATAGCATGCACTATCCCACCTAGCACTTTCATCCCATACTTGTAGAACGCACCTATTCACCTGGCTTTAAAGAATCTCATTGGAACACGACATAGCTCAACCTGTGTCATAACATTTCTCCTAGGTTTTGCTTCATTTTTTGCCACCTTAAACTAAAACCATCTCACACACCATTAATTATATATTTTACAGGCATTCAACAACACAGGATAACCTATGGCCAAAACTACCATAACTTCATGCTATCATACCAGACAAGAATATACTCAGAGGTTTTCAGGAATCCATCCCCCCACGTTCCTCTCAGATATTACCAATAGCCATCCAACTTTTCCATCCTTATCGGACCTATTAGAGCTACAACCTTTCAATTATACTACCAAGTTGGCCATTACCAGCCATGCACACTGCCTTTTATGCCTTTCTCAGGCCAGAGAATCCACTACCATAACCACCACTCAGACAGATCATTGTCTTCAACGATCCCACGTATGTAAACACATATATCATTACCTATTGGCTCTACCACATTCCGAAACGAGTCAACACGCACCAACAGTAGAGATAACATACTATCCTACCCACAACAAATGGTGTCCAGTTGCGGTCCTAGATTCCTACCTTCAAAAATCCTTCAAGGAATTAAATACCGTAATGCATTTAAGGAAATGTCTGGTTAATTTGTATATATTGTTGACTGTATTAAATCTTTGATTATTCTTTTTGCCCTCTTTATTTACAGGCCTACTGTATCGTCGGTCTTGGCACACCACAACCGACTTGCTCCCTTTATACTATCCTACGCTTATGCTGGAACCTTACTCCATATACGGCTATTTGCCCCGAACACAAATATATATATATATATATATATATATATATAATACACAAGAAAAAAACCCCTCTTGTTTTATATATATATATATATATATATATATATATATATCCACAAACTACAGGTGGAAGGGGTTTTCAATCACAATTTTTCCCCACCATAACCTTTTTGGATATATATATATATATATATATATATATATATGCATGCACACAGGTACATATTTTTTTTTATTCTTTATTTTTGAAAGTGGTGCATCAAGTTACAACAGGAAGAGGCTCAAAGAGCCTAAATGACCACATTTTTTTTTGTTGTGTTAGAGCAAATGGCTACGTAACATTTTGATATAAAAGATAACAGAAGGGGCCATATAAAGGGCGGCATGTAGATGCCAAACATTTAGCAGAGTAAAGCGGTATAAAGACAGTAAAGCTCAGTCATCCTGCGCTATCCAAAAATAAGGGTAGGTTGGCACTAGGGTACATGTCTTATATCAAAGCAGGAGGGAGAGATAGAGGGGGATTGTTTGCCAAACTGTATGCTGTTGCAGTCCAACAGCATACAGAGCCAAGTTAACATGTATGATTGGAGGTATAAAGGAGTGTGCTCAAACTACATCATGGAGGAAGTGTCTTCGTCACAGACGTGCCAGGTGTTGGCACAAAAGGCATTATAGTGCGTACATTACAGCAGTGGCGCTCCTTTGGTGGCAGTAAGTCATCAACGATACCCATCATCTGCAGAAAAGTAGGAGCATCAGCCATAGACAAGATGGTGAAGGTCTTGCCATTCCGGTCCACCAGCAGCTGCTGGGGTCCCCATTTGTAGGTGATGTCTTTATCTTTCAGAAGCATAGTCAGTGAGCAAAAGGACTGTCGCTATAGAACCATTTGCCTGGAGAAGTCCCTGAAGAAGGTTAGTTGCGACCCCTCAAACAGGATGGGGGAGTTTCCTGCAGCCCCCATCAGCATTGCTCTGTCCGAGTCCCTCAGGAACCTTGCCAGCACATCTCTGAGAGCCTCCTGTGGTTCCCTTGGTGTCTTGGGCATCCTGAAACAGCTGTCGAGGGTGAGCAACTTGGCCTGCCTGGGCAGTAACAGGGTAGAGAAGAGTCGGCGGAGGTAGTGTGGAAGCTCCCCATTATTGATGCTCTCTGGCACCCCCCTCCCACTGGCACCACACCATTCTGGCCCTATCCTCTAGTGCTGTGACTTGGACAATCAGTGCAGCTTGGATTTTCTGCATTGTAGTGAGAGCGGAATCAGTGTCCATTTGAGACACTTTGGTAGCCCCTACATCTTCATCAACGGCAGTTATGCGGCCTGTAAGGTTGGTCACCTCCTCCCTGAGCACTGCTATGTCTGATTGGAACATCGCTTGCATGTCCTTTAGGCGAGCCTTGCTTTAGTGGAGGGGGCATCATCACTTGGGGTGGGGAGCTGTGGTGGACTGACCCGTTTGCTGGAAAGCGTGGGCAGATCTTCGTCCGAACTAAATTCTTCCAAGGACTCATCGAGTATGTCAGAACGGGCGCCATCTTGATCAGGGTAGGCCTTTGAGTTTGGCGGAGCAGCGCTCCAATATCTCAGGACCCAGACCCGGGATCCGGCCTCTGCTTTTTGTTTTATTTCCACATACTCTGTAGGGGAGGATTGTCTGCTTAATGTGCTGGAGTGCTGTCTCGCTGGGAAAGGCCGTTTTGAGACACGCGATGCGGAGCTCGAGGCAAATGTTCTGTCTTCGTTGGGCGCTGCCTCCGCCACCAAAAAGGACAGAAATTTTCTAAATTATATATTCAGAGTTGCAAAAGTTAGAAACCAATATCAAATAATTGAACACTTTCGTGACTGAGCTCTTTACAAATAACAGTGAGTTCCTGGCCTTTTCGACGCTTTGCTATATGTTCCTTCCACTGTAATTCAATACTATGTCCATACAGATATGGCTTTCTCCTGATACCTTATATGTATGTATTGCAGCACATTATATATGTATAAAATATTTTAAAAAATAAATAATAATAAAGTTATTGTGTAGAGTTGGACATTCCCATCATTTTCACATGCTTCTTTGCTTGCTTCCCAAATAAGCTGTTAAAGCGATGCTATCAGTTTCAACATAGGACAAGTGAGTCACACTTTGATGCTAGTTGTAACCATATATAACTCTGACTCTATCTTACCTTAATCCTAACTATGTCTAAAATAACCCTGACTAACACTAACCAGCTCAAACCATGACCCTAGTTAACTCTTGCTAGCCCTAACCCAAACTTTAATGAACCCTACTAGCCATCCTAACGAACCCCTCCATTAAACCCAATCTTGCACTGTTTAGTAGAGCAGCTCCTGATTGGGATATTGCCCTAGAAGAAGCTCTGAAAGACTACTGCTGGATGTCTAAACTGCTTGAGACGTCCATCAATAGCCTGGTATATGCCATGGTTGCATTTGGTATTCCACTATTACGGCTGGCATCTGTTTGCTTTGACATCGTGGTTCAGGTCTGTTACTTGACTCCCTTTGTTGTCAGGAGTTCAGCAGTAGCTAGGTTTTGCTGCATTTGGCAAGATCTGAGCTTTGGTTGCTATTCCAATGGACTCTGCTTTCTGTATGCCATAGCTAAGTGCATTAGTGGCAACAAAGTGCATGGTAAGGTTCCATCACAAAGGGATTAACTAAGTAAAATATTAGGATCAATTTGATAGGCTACATAGCTTATTGCAAATGTATTTCTTCAGAACATAGAATTACATATAATAATAACTGAGGAGCAGACTGAAAATCCCTTTTATTGCAATCTTGCATCAGGCTGTAACACTTCCCTTATTGTTATGAATAGTGATAATGTTCTTTTTTTATATTCTGGTTTGGCCTACTAACTGAAGGGAAAAAAAGCAAATGAGAACTCTGAGAACTGACAACAGTTTTATTAGCCTCCTCTTTCAGTGGGTCCCCTTTCAGGTATCTTATATATGTTTTAGCTCACTTGTGTCATTACAGAATAACCTTAGCCAGTCACATATCAGACTGATCCCACTCACAAGGACAATCCAGATCCTAAATACCAACAGACACCCTCTGCAAACATTCCGGTCTCCTTTAGTCCTCGTCAATATGGTGAGGTTGAAACCCACCCAGGCATAATCAGAGAATAGGACCATGTCTGGATTACCCTTTGGACTTAGGGAGAGGCTAGTCATATGCAAATTAGCAAAAAAAAGATAAGAGTTTATGAAAACACTGGGAATGGACAACAGATAAAATAATGTGCCATTTTATGATCCCTGCAAAGGTCTCATGCAGGTTTTAGCTCACTGATTCCATTCCAGAGAGAACCTTAGCTAGTAATTAAAAATACAGGTAGACTCCACCTGCACTAGAAGCACTAGAGCTACAGCAACTCTAGGTGATAGATATCCCGTGATTTCTTCCTGACTTCATTTAGGATTTTTTTTTTCTTTTGCAATTTGACAATTTTTATTGTTTTTAAAGGGTTTTGTATAATACACAAAAGGACATTGTAAAAGTAAATAAACAGCAGTCATGCATTATGAGAATAGGCTTCAAGTGGGAGAATAGTATGCAATATATTTACTGGGGTACAAGTCTAGTACCAGAATGGTATGTTTAGTCGCATGCATTTCCTTGCATTACTTATTAAATAGGTAGTCTATTTTCTTTGTATGTGCAAAACAGTCTGGTGGTAACAGTCATGTATTTCCAGACACATATTAGGTCATGTTTATGCAAATAAGAACAATCACATTTTTAATTGCCCCAAGGGCCACAACCAACTGTTTGATAGTTGATATCAAACAATTTTACAAAACACAATCACTTAATAGCAGGGTAATCTAACACTGTGGGTAACTGGTAGAGAGAAGGAAGAGAGGGCAGGAAGGGGTAGTTTTCAGTAGGGTCCATTTCTTTATATTACCTATGGTTTAACTAAACATCA
>OW240917.1:50832354-50869178 GCA_933207985.1 Pelobates cultripes | reverse complement strand
GGTTCTCTGGTAGGTCAGTAATCTTTGGAATAGACATTTCAGTATTTTAACCGATCTAGTATATCGTCGGGTGGGGGCCCTAAATTACAATAAAGGGGAGACCTATTGTCCTTCCCCCCCCGGCCCCCACCCATGAGCTGTGGGTGGGGGCCCTAAATAAAGATGTAGGTGGAGATCTGTTGTCCTCTCCCCTCCCATGGGAGACAGGTAGGGGCTAAGTGAAAATACCCCTTCAGGTGAATAGGGGTTCCCCAGCCCCTAGTCAGCCCCCCCCACCCAAAATATTTTTAATAAAGATCTACCTACCCCCCTTTAGAAAACGAAATCTAAGTAAATAAAAAATAACTCTGTAAATAGATGCCCCACCATGATGTCTTCGTTTCTCTGAAATCTTCTTTTTTAAGCCCCCAAAAAAGCAAAATAAAAATCCATAATACCCGTCAAACTGTGAAAATAAAATAAAAAACCAGAGCGCAAAAAAAAAATCCAACGGACAAAAAGACGCTAAAGTAATCTTCACCCAGCGAGGGCACCCCTCAGACTGAGCTCCGCAGGGCGGGGGAAAGGATTATAAAGCCTACCTAGGCCTTGCAATTAGTTTTAGAGCACTCTGATTGGTTGGTTTAAGCCAACCAGAGTGCTCTGTGTCATTTTACACAGTGTGGGAAAGTTCTTTGGTCGGGGGGAGGACAATAGGCCCTCCCCTTTATTGTAATTTAGTTCCCCCATCCAACGCTCATGGGTTGGGGTCAAGGGGAAGGCCAATAGGTCCCCCCCCTATTTTTATTTAGGGCCCCTACCCGCTGTTAATGGGTGGGGACCAGTGGGGAGGACAATAGGTCTCCCCCCCCCCCACATTTTTATTTAGGGCCCCCACCCGCCGCTCATGGGCCAAGGCAGACAATATGTCCCCCGTTTACTTGAACATCCCCCACTCGTGGGGCATGGGTAGAGGTTCGGGGGGGACACTATGCCCCCCCACTAGTTAATAGATGCCCCACCATAAGGCCATTTGTTAGAGGGGGGCTTTTGTTTTTTTTCAACAGAGAGCAGCCACTGACTGCTCACTGTTTAGTAGACATGCCCCTACTCACGGTAGGGTAATTCAGGTGTTTTTAATCTCCCTTATGCTATTATGGGGGACATATCGACCCCCATAGAGTGAGGGAGGACAAGAGAGGCGTCGGAAGTGGCGGGGAGCACTGCTCCCTACCGCTTCTATTTTTATTACAAGGAGGGAGCTGCAAGCCGGTAACTCCCTCCTTGTAATAAACCAAACTAATGAATGAAGAGGTCTTCGTTCATTTATTTGAAGTTTCTATTCATTTATTTGTCTTTTTGACAAATGAATGAATAGATGAAATTCCCATTCGCATGTGCAGGAATTTCACAGCACTATCTAGTGTTGGCAGATGACGTGTCCCTTAGGGACTTCTGTTACGGTTACCTCCAGGCTATCTGGAAGCTGGACCGCTTGGATAGTCTGGTTCCCAGGTGTGGAGAGAGAGAGAAGAGCCGCTCCAGTCACTATAACACGAGAATCCAGTAAATGTAGATTAATCCCACTAGCTATGATACAGCTAGGATACCCTTTTCCCCACAAAACATGTCGAGGCTGCGATTTGAGGGTCAAGAAAGAACTGGGTTTAATGGCACACAGGTATCACTATTTATGCAAAACCTCAGGTCCAGGGACAGCCCCCTCTGGACCTGATGGGATACAGGTACAATACAAGCGGTTAACCAATAGAAACACAATGTATCTTTTGAAATTGTTACTGCCCAGCTTGGAGATAATGAATCCAACGGTTATGACAATGTAATTATCTCCAAGCACCCAAAATCCCACGTTTTCTTGCAACATACAAAACAGTATAAAAATACATAACTTTAACATTTTAATAGATCATTTGTGCATTCTACCGTTCATTATGTAGTCCAGATCTGAGCGAGGCAGATAGTCGAATAGCACTCAGAACTCACGAACGTTATGGCTAGTCTCATCGATATAAAGTCTGTTCGTGTCTTTTGTCCCGAACATGAGATGGCGGCCATGTTTTCAGGTTGGTCAATGGGCAGCGGGACCTCGACCCAAACTCATGGAATGAGTGGCGGCCAAGGATTTACATGAAACCCCGCTCTCATGATGGTTGTCCCCGCCGTTCGGGAAATGAACGGAGACCGTCGGGAAGGGGTACTTAACCTGCGGTTAACCGCAAAACCAACATTCTAATTGAGGCCACACGCCAGGATGTAGGTGGTTCTAGTTCGTGAGTCTTTCGGTAGTTTTAGTTCGGGAAATGGTGCACGAACAGGAATGCCCTGGAATCTTCAATTAGGCTGTGGTTAACCGTAGACCGGAGCTTCCTTGGCGGTTAATTAGAGGCATGCTCCGCTTGTAGGGTGGTCAGCTGTTCGGGTATTTGAAAGGTGACAGGGGTTAAGTGGCGGCACACGCCAAGGGCCGGGTAGTCCGTTGTTCGTATACACGAATGGGTAACGGGAAATTTCTTCAGGGATTAGGCTACAAAGTTAAAATACTGAAACAAGGTTCCGTGTGGAAACAGAAAGGAGCAATGTTGTAACAGTTTGTAGAGCTTTTGTAACAACTTCATCTACCCATACAACGATGGCAGCACCCAGGGCAGAAAATAAAGATAAAAAAATAGGTAATATGGGATGCTTATGGGCATTTGGAGGTGATTAGGGGGACAATTAGATGTAGTGGAGTCGGGAAGGGGGTTAAAAAAAACTGGATTCGACCATGACACTGCCACTTTAAATTGAGTGGTGAAAGCATGGTTATGTGAGTAAGTGTCGACAGACATTGGGGGTACATCGGTGTTAATTCTGTGGAGAGTCTTATGTGAGTCAAACTTAGAAATAATCTTTGGACCTAAATGCCAGGTGATAGACTCCACTGGGTTCTCTCTGGGTAAGTCCTGCTGTCTCCCGGGTTCTACTGCACCAAGCTGCATGTCAAGACATGCTGTAGGGCTTGCTGGGTCCTGCAAGCCTGTGGCTCACCTGCCTTCATCCTGATGGTAGTGTGAGCAGAGTCCTGATGTGAGGACGGGTCCGGTATGCACCACTTTGCCAGCCCCGCCTCTGCATGAGCCGACCGCTTGTGCCCTCAGTTCTGATTCCAATTTTGGCCTGTAAAAGGATTCCTGGCTGATGGACTGCGCTCAGGAGGGGAGTTGTGGTTCGAGGAACATCCTCTAAGGGCTCATGGGTCAGGAAGGCTTTCGTGGGGACCAGGTCCAGACCTTGGATAAGATAGACAGATAAGCCAACTTTATGTTGGAGGGCTCTACCGCTACAGTCCCAAGCGGTGAGGTGAGATGCCTCAGATTATCATGTTGCCTGCCAGCGGTGTGTATACTTGTGCCCGGCGTGGGCCGTTGGGCCGCCATGTTGTAGACATAGTACACGCGCTCGGGCGCCCAGCTTGCCACCTGGGGAACTTGTTGTTCCATTTCATCTGCCTCCAGTAGTGTGCCATCCAGGCTGTTGAGTATAACCCCGCTTCTTCCCCGAGTAGGCCGTAGGCTCCGAAATCTCGTACCACTGGGGCCCCGAAACTCCCAATCTCTGAGTCCATTCACATCGGCGGGCTATTCCGCCCAATTGTCAGTGGTAAGCCCATGATTTCTGGCAGTTGAAGTTCAATTTAGCAAGAGCCTCAGTGCCATGGGACTGGTCAACATGGCAGCCAAGCCGCGCCCTTTCAGCTCACTTTTTAAAGATTAGTTATTTCATCAGCACTCCAACAAAAAAAGTGAATTGTCAAGGCGGCACTTCTATGTCTTCTATGTCATTATTATTAAATCCAAAGAGGATAGTAAATGAATGAGAGCCACATTGCAAACTTAGCAATGTGAGTAATACAGAGTAGAGGTGTATGGTGTGATCATGTAACGTAAATAGGCCAAAACAGGGTCTTGAATAGGTTTTTTATGTAATTTGAAAAGAGAGAAATTAGGAATCTACACCTTGAAGAATTATAAAGATTGTTTATTACAAAAAAAGTGCACAGGAGGCGCACATGTACAATTAAACTTAGAGAAAACTTAAAAGAAGGTTGTAAAACTGAGATTAATTAGAAGAACCATTTACTATACTGTGGGGAAATTCAAAAGATGTATGAAATGTATCAAAAAAAGAAAGCTCCTAGTGATCTAGAACAGTTTAAAAAATGAATATATTAGTGCCATGCACAACATTTATGAAATCACAGCAAATACATTCTATTGTCAAAAAAATACAGTGCTGAAATATTTGTTAGTTCAAACTCCGTTTTAGGAAATTAACCTGTAACTGCGTGAGATGCTAGGAAAATCTAAAAGAAGGGTTGTAAATTTTAATAAATTAGGTCATTATGTGCTGCTTATTCAAAGCATGCTGCTAAATCTAGAAGCACATAATCTTTAATATATGTTTAACCGTTATCAGACCATGTACAGAGGATGATAATACTCTAGCATGAACCGGATTTATAAAACAATATAGACAAAACTAAGAAAAGAGGCTGTCAAGCACCAGTCGATACTGAAGTATTGAGCAAGGAGAACGGTGAAGTGTTACCATGACCAAACTATCAAATAATTCTGTGATAAAGAAGGTACAGATCTCCGTGTCAGTTCAAATAACTCAAGCACTCAAAACTTACAAATAGATAATTTTTTCCTGCTTGCTTTTATTCCTTCCAACACTGACATTAGGCGTTAATGCTTTTTTGCATACTGAGGTTTCTTGGCTGTGCAGTATTACAGGATTAATGTAAGATAAAATGGTCATTATTGTGAGTTAAAGAAAACATCATAGGATGCCCTGCGTATGCTTTTTTTTTATACCTATGCTACAAATGTATATGATCTAGTTTTACTAAACAAGTCACAGTGCATCAGGTACCTGTGCTAGTTACATGTCTGCATCATCCTAAAAATCTGGTTGTTAAGGACCACGATCCCACATGAGATATCGCATACATTTACGTGTTGACTGCATGGTTCTATAGAACTGATCATGCTAAATAAACAGGACTTTACATTTTAAGAAAAATACAACTAATGGTGAAAAAGGAGAAGACCTTCCACCAGAGTTGCAGAGGTTGTAAGATACTTAGGGCATAACCATAATAAACATAAAAGAGAGAAGGAATGGAAGGGTTAAGTTAGAAAGACAGAACCACTTGCAGACCTAGTATCCTTAGAGAGGCTCCTCTGTCATAGATAAGTTTAAATGCCTTTGTATATTAAGAGTAAAAAGGAAGCTATATATTTTTATTAATCCCTAATTGGGCGTGTCTTATTAGGGAAAGTGGCATGTGTTGAATACGGCAGAGGGAGAAGAATTAACTCCCAAAGTGCCGAAATCTTGGGAGTAAGAGCCCTTAGTAGGGATTAAGTGATTCAATAGCAAGCTCTATTTCAGCACTAGATACAGACAAGTTACTTTTGATGCATTAATGCGCATTAATGTGCAACACTTTATACAATTACTCTTAGTCTGTATGATAACTGTTTGGACGTATTTGATATAATGGTTAGTCCTATTTTAAATCACTTATTTTTTTCTTTTTATTATTATTTTTCACTATTTTGACTATTCACATTCTGTTATGTTAAAGGGAAACTCCAGTGCCAGGAAAACAATCCGTTTTCCTGGAACTGCAGGTCCCCTCTCCCTCCCACCCCCAACCCCCGGTTGCTGAAGGGGTGAAATCCCCTTCAGTAACTTACCTGAGGCAGCGACGATGTCCCACGTCGCTGCTTCTTCCTCCGCACCGCTCCTCCCTCTGATTGCATCTCGCTCCTCGAGAATGATCCTGCCCACCGGCCGGGGAGACCTAATGCGCAGTGCTAAATTGTTCAACATAAATAAAGGGAGGGTTATTTTGTACAGTTTGACCTTTATAATACAGTAAGAGCTGGCACTAAATTAAATAATTCCTTACATCCTGGAATCCAACATAATTTGGATCTACTATAAAACTTAATTGCATGGAACCGCAGCCTGTACAAAAGCTTAGAACACACATGTGTACTATTTCCTAATAAATTCCTTTGACATGCTGGTGAACACCTGCTTATAGAAGTCCCTGAGTAGCCTGGTTTATTAGTGCATTGATTAGTAGTTAGATTTTAGCAGTTATGATAATTATTTAAGTTCTATTTATCAACCAATGAGTCAGCTATGTAGAGCCTTCTGTCTGATCATAATTAGATAGATAGATAGATAGATAGATAAATAAAATTGATCAATAGATAGATAGATAGATAGATAAATCGATTGATCGATCAATAGATAGATAGATAAGAGAGAGATCTCTAGTAAATATTACATTCCAGCAGAAGAGATTCTTTTGTGAAGATTTATTCAAAACACAGTGGACTTCCACATGTATAGTGACTCTGTTAAACATGAAGCTTAAAAAAAAAAAAACAACAAAAAATAAAACACATTAATGCCCTGTGATAGGGTTGCTTACACTTCTTTCTCTATTTCCTCTTTTACTTATTTTATCTACTTCCTTATGCTTTCTCCTGGTCTTCGACCTTTTATAACAGTTTTGCAATAAAGAGAGACATCTATAATTTATTGATCTCAATTTTTGAGGAACAACATTTGTGTATTCTATCTAGATAATAATTTGATACATGCATACAACCATTCATATTTATAACACACAATTTTGATAGTACTAATATAATGTTTATTAATGTGTTAACTAAGACTCTTCTCTTTTTTGTCTTTTATTGTATCTCTATAGCTTGAAATCATCATAAAACGTTACATAAAATAAAATCTAGGCTGAAGTAGAATAAATTGACTGGAATAAAATGATACATTTAAATACTATTTTATAATATATAATATCATCCTGTAAGTCAAGGAAGTTTATTAGTTTAAATACAAAATCTAATAGAAAATACGTACAAATTTCAATGAGAAAATAAATGGAAAGAAAAAAGTTGCCTTTATTTCAAATTGTTAAAAAAACAAAAAACAAATTATGAATAAAAAATAATGCTGACTCTGACATGTTACACCTGTGAAAAGACTGTGTACAAACATCTAGAGAAACTGTTAAATTGTTCAACATAAATAAAGAGAGGGTTATTTTGTACAGTTTTACCTTTATAAATTGACAATTCACACTCTAGACCAGGGGTAGGCAACCTTTTAGCAGCACTGTGCTGATATAGGATTGTGATGTCCCATAGCGTGCCCGTCCTATTTTTTTTTTTTTTTAATCGAGGGGTGTATGCTGCCGTATTCTGCTTGTGTTATTTATACTGTAATTGCTTTGTATCGTTGTATTTGTGCGTATATGCAGGGCCATCTTTAATAGTGACTGGACCCTGGGCAAAGCATTTGCTTGGGGTCCCCTGGACCCTGTTCCCCCTCCCCACGCATGCAATCATGTCCTCCACCTCAACGCACTGGCGGACCTAAAGTAGAGAGGTGCAAGAATTTTTGGGGGTGTCCCTGTTGCACGGGTGATTAAAAGGTAGATGCCCATCTGTCGTGCAACTCCAGAAATGCATTGACAGCTGCGGCTCTACCATTTACTAATGTTTGCAGGTCTGTATTTAACAATGAGCAGTTTTTGTGTGTTTGAATGTAAACAGGTTTTTGTATGGAATATGTTTGTATGTGGTGTTGGCGTGATTGCAAGTGTAGTAGATTATTTTCTGCAAACCAATTAGTTTGAATGACTATCTGTTCCTGTCCAAATTAAAGATAATAAAGTTGCGTGCACGCAGAAGTAAATTCACACTGAGACACAGAGTTCAGGTTAATGAAAGAACTTCGGAGAAGTTTAATGGCTTCTGTTTAAAAAGCAGGCTCGCAGGCCCTTTTAAAGGCATTATTACATCATTGAAGAAAATCAAGATATAGACAAATAGACATTGTTAATTGGCTTAGGTGCTAAGTAGTTAGTAAAATGCCCTCCCTACGGGGTGTACCATCTTAGGTCACTATCCTCGCCATGATTGTCTCCTCCAGGTTTTAGCGCCATTTTGTTAACATGAGGAGCTCACTCGACGGGAGGGGCCTTTTGGCAGCTATCCATTTAGAGTGTAGCCTGGCACTGTTAGTTTCTCAAGGTTAGGTTTCAAGGCTTTTAGTAAATACACATTTTATCAAAGCTATCATTGTAAGTGGGATGCTACAGTGTTTCACACTACAGGTGCATAATATTTCTTGCTGACATGCAAATTCTATATTCTATAGACAAAGCTTTCTTGTAAAACTATGGGGCCTCTTAGAGGTATAGCAAGAGGATTTAAAGGGGCCTTACAGATTTATAGAGGCCTAATAATTCTACAACACAAGCATGTATTTGTGTACTGTTGGTTTTTGAATGCAGGGGTGTATTTACATATAATTGTGGTGTGTTACACAGACGTGTTTGTACGTAGTGTTGAAATTTGAATGCAGGGGTGTATTTGTGTGTAGTGTTAGTGTGTGAATGCTGAGATGTATGCACATATACACACACACACACACACAGATTTAAACATGCTGAAATGCGCACACAGATATACAGACACACACACAGACATGCTGACATACAAACATACTGACACACAAAGACATACTGACACACACATAAGACACACACACACACACACACCGGGTGGTCCTTTGTGCATGGGCCACCCCGTGGGCCTCCTTAGTGTGCGGATTACTGGCCAGAGGGTTAGAAATAGTTGAGGCCAGCCAAAATATACCATTCAAACTCCTCTAAAAAATTGAGGTTCATGGGAATTGAGCATATTCCACAGACTCAAAGGAAAGGAGATTGGGATATGAAACTGAGACAACGTGAGTCCTATTGGATCTATAGACTGAAGACCCTCTCACCCGCTGGACTGAATGAGGGCTTTTCATTTACTGCTTTTTTATGATTACTCTCTTTTTTAGATGTAATTTATAGTTAGGGACATCCCTATCAAGTCCTGAGTATATAATAAGTAGGCTGAACATCTGATTATATATATTATACCCATTGTCTTCTTACATGAGGACTTTGTTCAGTGGGATGCAATATAGGGAATCATAAATCTGATAGTCTCTTGTATCCACCTTTTCAGACAGTTACAAGGTTGTTACCTATTACTCTGTAGGGTGGAGAGACCAATAAAGCTGTGTTTCTTTATATTTACAGTAGGCTCTATTACATTCCCACCACTAAGTTTTCCCTCTATATTTCCTTCGTTTGTGTTTGGGTGCAACCAAATACCTGTTATATGATCATGGCCTGTGTAATATCCCTTTAATAATGGATGTATCGCTTAAAATCTTTTTTAACGACATCCTAATTATGGTTTTGCCAGGATGCTGTGAGATTGGTCATCAGTTTCGACGCACTAAGTTTGGGAGGCTTTGTCACTTTGTGACTCCCTGTCTATGCGGCAACATTCTCCCGTTATGGGATTAAATTAGACCGCACGATACATGGGAGGTCTCACTATGAATGACAGCCGTGTCACCAGTTGACACGACCAAGCCACTCCCTCCATATGCAACCGTTCGCACCCACGTGGGTATCACCCAATTAACCGCAACACCCCCCAGTCACATGGCCTATGTGATACTCCAATCCAAATACGGCTGGTATTTTCTTGACCAATCAATGGGCCGACAAGACGGCGGGGCGTGTAGATGCGGCGGACACACAACAGGTTAACTGTTTCAAGATAATTGCTACAATCCCCATATAAACGAGCACAAAGTTACGCAGAGGCTTACTACTCCTGACGACGGCGTGTTAGAACACTGAAACGCGCGTCGAGTTTTTATTTATTTATTTTCTTTCTAGTTTGTTCACTTGGGTAGCACTTATGGATTAGTTTATTTAGTTAATTCGGTTTTAAGCTACTTTAGCCAGGTAGGCAGAAGGGTAATAGGTAGGCACTTGTGATTCTCACTGTGCCGAGGTATACAGTTAGGAAGTGTTCCTCCCCCTTCCTTTTTCCCCCTTTTCCTTCCTTTGTTATTCCTCTATTTACCTACCCTTTGACAACCTTACAGTTTGGAGCAATTTTGACCCAACTTTATTAGAATTGGGCTATTTCTCTGTAAGTAGTTGTTTTGGACCTGTATGTGTTTTCACACATCTATTCCCTTTGCCCTATCTTTCCTCCCTGTCTATTTTAATTGCCTACACCCTTAGGATCATTAAAGGTAGGGACTCCCCTTTCATTTATAACTCTTCCATTTAGGGACCTTTGGTTCCACACTATTTTTTCTATTTAAATTTGTGGGTTATTCCCCAGCAGGGAAGAGTTATCAGGGCTTTTTCCACACATTATTTACTTTTAGGGTATGGCTAAAAACTGTATTTTTACTGCCTGTGTTTAATTATGTTAATCTCTTCCCAAACGTCATTTCGTTCAAAGTGGAGAGAATGTTAAAAAAATATATTTTTGTTCGGAGTGTGAGAAATGCTTTTCAGCCGCTTCTAATCTTAAGCATCATTTGAGGAGCCATACAGGAGAGAAACCTTATTTGTGGTGTGTTTAGTATTGTTCTGATCAGTTTAATACCTTCCGCGTCTCCTATCAGTGGACGTGTATATGGCAGCCATTTTAGGAACCGTACACCTGGGACCCGAGCAAGGTCACCTCGTTCAACAGGCTTGCAGCGTATCCTCCAGGAAGAAGAGCCTGAACCCTTACCGGCTGCACGTGTCTTACCTGTACATGGAAAGCTGCTCTGGTTCCTTGATGAGCCAGCTGCCCGTGAGTTAACATGTCCCGTGGAGAAGCACTCTGTCCTGTAAAGCCTCACCAAAAAAAAGGAGTGGTGTGTTTAGTATTGTTCTGATCAGTTTAATACCTTCCGCGTCTCCTATCAGTGGACGTGTATATGGCAGCCATTTTGTCAGATTCAAGTTCTTGTGCCCCACAGTTCAAAATAACATTCAAATGACAATTCATGACAGATCACACAAGTGAATAGCCCTGCCAACGTCTTCTCAGAATTTTTTCGTTTTCTATGAAGAAATAGAAATGCAAGAGCAGAATAGAGACTTAATAATAGAGAGTTTAATACCTTCCGCGTCTCCTATCAGTGGACGTGTACACGGCATTGATTTTTGTAACAGGGAGATGGAAGAAGAGGCTTGGTCGGTCCTCTTACTGCAAATTTGGGGCACTGCGCGGTCAAGCTAATGTGACACCAGATAGGAGTGGTGTGTTTAGTTCTATTTTTATCAGTTTAATACCTTCCGCGTCTCCTATCAGTGGACGTGTACACGGCATTGATTTTTGTAACAGGGAGATGGAAGAAGAGGCTTGGTCGGTCCTCTTACTGCAAATTTGGGGCACTGCGCGGTCAAGCTAATGTGACACCAGATAGGAGTGGTTTGTTTAGTACTATTTTTATCAGTTTAATACCTTCCGCGTCTCCTATCAGTGGACGTGTACACGGCATTGATTTTTGTAACAGGGAGATGGAAGAAGAGGCTTGGTCGGTCCTCTTACTGCAAATTTGGGGCACTGCGCGGTCAAGCTAATGTGACACCAGATAGGAGTGGTGTGTTTAGTACTATTTTTATCAGTTTAATACCTTCCGCGTCTCCTATCAGTGGACGTGTACACGGCATTGATTTTTGTAACAGGGAGATGGAAGAAGAGGCTTGGTCGGTCCTCTTACTGCAAATTTGGGGCACTGCGCGGTCAAGCTAATGTGACACCAGATAGGAGTGGTGTGTTTAGTACTATTTTATCAGTTTAATACCTTCCGCGTCTCCTATCAGTGGACGTGTACACGGCATTGATTTTTGTAACAGGGATATGGAAGAAGAGGCTTGGTCGGTCCCTTACTGCAAATTTGGGGCACTGCGCGGTCAAGCTAATGTGACACCAGATAGGAGTGGTGTGTTTAGTACTATTTTTATCAGTTTAATACCTTCAGCGTCTCCTATCAGTGGACGTGTACACGGCATTGATTTTTATCTAAACCGTAAACTTTTGCACAGCGAAGTATATTCACTGCCATTGAAAGAGTGCATATGGCGGTGGTGTGAATAAAAGCTGCAACCTACTTGTAGGACAACCGTTTACACCCACTCACAGATCCACAACAAATTTGGGGCACTGCTTAGCGGTCAGAGTAATGTGACACCAGATAGGAGTGGTGTGTTTAGTACTATTTTTATCAGTTTAATACCTTCCGCGTCTCCTATCAGTGGTCGTGTACACGGCAGTAATTTCTGTAACAGGCGGATGGAAGAAGATGCTTGGTTGGTCCTCCTAACTGGAGACTGTGTTGCTGTACGGGTGGCAGGTGGAGCCATTTATAAAGTACACACTGCTTTATAAAGCCATTTATAAAGTACACACTGGCGGCTTGAACCCAAGTTGGTGGCGGATAAGTCACGCAAGTCAACAGGCATTCAGAGCTAAAATACAGCAGCGTGTGGACCATTTTTAGCCCAAGGCAGCTCATCTCATCAGGCCTTTTTTACATAGGGTCACTTGGCAGATATGGATTGACACCTGTCCTAGGGATCCCTGATACACACTGACACAGAGCAGAATAGGGACTGTTCCTCCTACACAGGTCACTTGGCAGATATGGATTGACACCTGTCCTCAGAGACCCTGATACACACTGACACAGAGCAGAATAGAGACCGTTCCCCTACATAGGGTCCACTTGGCAGATATGGATTGACACCTGTCCTAAGGATCCCTGATACACACTGATACACCTACTTGGATGGTATAGACATTTTTAGCTGCTCCTGGCCCGAACACCTGACCCACATAGGAGCCATAATAGACCGGATTAGGGAGTCCGGACTGACCCTAAAGCCCAGTAAGTGCCATATAGGAACGTGTAAAAACCTCCCCAAGATAGTAGTATGGGCCCAAGAGTGTGAACAGGCCTTCCAACAGCTCAAGACGGCGCTCATTAAATCACCTGTACTTTCTTCTCCTGATCCAACTAAACACTTTCTCGTCCATACAGACGCTTCTATACTTGGATTGGGAGCAGTACTGAGCCAAGTCGGAGCAGATGGTGGCTAGCAACCCGGGCTTATCTAAGCCGTAAACTTTTGCACAGCGAAGTATATTCACTGCCATTGAAAAGGAGTGCATAGCGGTGGTGTGGGCCCTCAAAAAGCTGCAACCTACTTGTATGGACAACCGCTTACCTTACTCACAGATCACAACAAATTTGGGGCACTGCGCGTGCAATCTAATGTGCCACCAGATAGGAGTGGTGTGTTTAGTACTATTGTTATCAGTTTAATCACTGTTACGCCCCCTATCCGTTGATGTGGAGCAAGACGCAGCAGCAGAACAGGACTCAGTCGAGGAGGTTATGGAAGATGAGCGTGAACTGCTCAAGGCGGGAGGCGGAGTGGCGGATGGTTGAGAGGGGAAAAGGAGGACAGCAGTGGTTGACGTGGCTGAAGATGCTGGACCAGGAGGAGGCTGGCAGCTTAGAGTAGGCGAGCTGCTTGTACTCATGTGTTGATCCCATAGGCATTTGTGATGTGAGATCATGTGCCTACGCAAAGCAATTGTACCTAGGTGGGTGTTGGACTTCCCACGACTCAGTTTCTTTTGGCACAGGTTGCAAATGGCATCGCTGTTGTCACAGGCAGACACACAAAATAAATGCCACACTGCTGAGCTCTGCAATGACGGCATTCTGGTGGTATGATATGAGTGGCACTGTAAACTGGCAGAGTACACGCTGTAGGGCTGACACACCCGCTTTAAGGACACTGACTGCTATTCAATCTATAACAGTGAAAAAAGTTTTTTGTTTTTAAATCCAAGCTATTGTGACACCATATCTAAGTGGTGGCACTGGTCACCGTATCCACTGTTAGCGTAACACACCTGCTTTAAGGACACTGACTGCTATTCAATCTATAACAGTGAAAAAAGTTTTTTGTTTTTAAATCCAAGCTTTGTGTCACCAGATCTAAGTGGTGCACTGGTCACCGTATCCACTGTTAGCGTAACACACCCGCTTTAAGGACACTGACTGCTATTCAATCTATAACAGTGAAAAAAGTGTTTGTTTTTTTAAATCCAAGCTATTGTGACACCAGATCTAATGGTGGCACTGGTCACCGTATCCACTGTTAGCGTAACACACCCGCTTTAAGGACACTGACTGCTATTCAATCTATAACAGTGAAAAAAGTGTTTTTTGTTTTTAAATACAAGCTTTGTGACACCAGATCTAAGTGGTGGCACTGGTCACCGTATCCACTGTTAGCGTAACACACCCGCTTTAAGGACACTGACTGCTATTCAATCTATAACAGTGAAAAAAGTTTTTTGTTTTTAAATCCAAGCTATTGTGACACCAGATCTAAGTGGTGGCACTGGTCACCGTATCCACTGTTAGCGTAACACACCAGCTTGAAGATAACTAACTGCTATTCAATCTATAACAGTGAAAAAAGTTTTTTGTTTTTAAATCCAAGCTTTGTGTCACCAGATCTAAGTGGTGGCACTGGTCACCGTATCCACTGTTAGCGTAACACACCCGCTTTAAGGACACTGACTGCTATTCAATCTATAACAGTGAAAAAAGTTTTTTGTTTTTAAATCCAAGCTATTGTGACACCAGATCTAAGTGGTGGCACTGGTGGGCACAGTATGCACTGTGAGCACACAGAAGCTGGCAAGTGGCTGACTGCTATTCAATCTATAACAGTGAAAAAAGTTTTTTGTTTTTAAATCCAAGCTATTGTGACACCAGATGTAAGTGGTGGCACTGACTGGGGAAATGGGCACAGTATGCACTGTGAGCCTGACACAGAAGCTGGCAGCAGTGGCAGACAACTAAGTGCAATTACATTACATAGAAAAATAAAATAAAAAAAAAGCATACCCTAACCCTAACCTAGCTATGCTTTTCCCTATCTAATGAACAGCAGCTACACTTTCCCTCCTCTTACTAAGCATGCAGCTTGAGAATGAATCTAAAATGGATGCCTTCCAGGAGGTGGGAGGGTCTGCTAGGGAGGGTGTGCTGCTAATTGGCTGGAATGTGTCTGCTGACTGTGAGATACAGGGTCAAAGTTTACTCAATGATGACGAATAGGGGGCGGGTCGAACCGCGCATATGTTCGCCCGCCGTGGCGAACGCGAACATGCTATGTTCGCCAGGAACCGTTCGCCAGCAAACCGTTCGGTACATCACTACCAGGTACATGTCAAGGACAGGAGCTGCAACAGCAACTGCGAGCTGTTCTACTACAGTGTGGATTCCTATTCACAAGTGCTGGGAGGAAGTGATCTGAGATCAGTTCCTCTATGTGCTGCAATGCATAAATTGAGGATTGTCCTTCACCACCTTTTCGGATTAGCAGATATCTGAAGTTTTACTGGGACTCCTGATAGGCCAGAGCCTGTTTGGCTCTAGCAGCCTTGAGTGCTGTGCAAAGACACCTCGAGTGCTGTGCATGGCACTAGTGCCGTAGGTTGCCTACCCCTGCTCTAGACACTAAAGAATCCTAGCTCTAGATACAAGGTCTTACTGTTCCACCACACGTCTTTACATTAAAACTGGAATTTATTTTTTGGCTCTGGAGATAGATGTATGTTTATTGATTATATTATGTATATATTATAAATATGTAGTGTCTGTCTTCAACACACACATGTGTATATATATATATATATATATATATATATAAATAAATAAAATAGATTCAAATAGGGATAGGCTAGCACTCACGGTCTTGTAACTATAAGTTCCTTACTTTATTGAAAAATTATTAAAACACGCAGATCGACGTTTCAGTCCCTGTCTGGGACTTTTCTTAGGATCATATCTTTTGACTTATTTGCCACATTTCTAACATGCAGTCAAACATGACACTCAACAAACCCCTAGCCAGTTCAGGTGTTCCAGCTCAAGCACACCTAGTGTAACTAATGAAGCCCTTATTTGTGCTGTTGTGAGGGATTGTATTCAGGGGATGGAATAATTGTGAGACTGGAGAAGTCATTTTCACTGGAATTTGGGGAAACCACTTGAAGCATACATTGTATTCAGCTATTTTAATTAATCATGTTTGTTTTTGTCTCTGCAAACAGCTGAAAGTCTGTAAATTTTGACAATAAACCTGATTTTCAATGGGGTCAAATAATTTTGATTATAACTGTATATCAAAATATATGTGTTTGTGTGTGTGTACATACATGCTGAAGACAAACTATATATAAAATCAATAAACATGCATCTATCCTTTGGTGTTTTTGTGTGGAATAACTTTTTTTATTAGTATATTTATACATACATATACAAACACAAAATAAAAAAAAATATTATTCCACACAAAAACATCAACGGCCCCTGTACCTAGAGCTAGGGTTTTTTTGGATATGCGAATAGATGTATGTACATCTATATATAGATAATACAATGTTAAACAAAAGTCTGCACACCAGTCAAGCCATAAGACTTGCTTTTACCACAGAAATCAGAAGTTTGCAGTGATGTTACTACCGCAAAGGATTCTGGGTGGGCATATGCAAATTAGTTTAACAAAGAATCACATTTTTGCCTCATTCCATTTGAAACATGGATTCCTTTGAGTCTGTTTGCTGTATACAACAGCTTTGAAACACAACTTAGGAAAAGATGCAAAGCCAGTGAACCACTCATGGACAGCTGTTTCATTGTTAATGCAAATCATCAGCATGAGGTTGGTTACTGGTTTGCTATTGAGGCTTGGAGGTACTTGCGAAGCAACAATCAAAACAGTTATGGTGAGGAAAAATTGTGATTGAAACCTCATTCCAACTGTTTTGGTGTTTGCTTCATCTATACATACACACTCACACTCTTCTATGAGATTTAAATATATATATATATTTTTTAATGTATTTATGAAATTAGAGATTGTAAGAGAAGCCAAGGTAATATAAAGCTTACATTGTAGACACATGTTTAATTTTGAATGATTTATTTATTGTTTTGACCGTGATATTTTTATATCTAATTATGTGTAATTGAGGTATTTACAAACAAGTGTAGTGATGTAAGCTGCCTTCAACATGGATGCTGTCCAGGAGGTGGGAGGGTCTGCTGGAGATTGGCCGGGATGTGTCAGCTGACCGGAGTTCGCAGCGAGCCGTTCACGGGAAGTTCGCGACATCACTAAACAAGTGTTGTAGCACCATCTTTATTTGCCATCACAAATTGTAATAGCACTTTACTGTACACTTTTTTTCTTTGAGAATTAAGATTACTGTCATGTTTACCTGGAGAAATGGGGCTTTGAGAGGGTTGATATTTTATTATATGGCTTTATTCTCAATCCTGCATAGTATTACGCCACAACATTAAAAGATCATTACAAATTCTTTTACTTATTTGTCTCAACCAATTTTATGACTAGGAATGAGAATTGTATTATGACCACTTTCATGTGTCTCAGCAAAATGTACCAAAACAGCAAAGGACAGCCTAAAGAAAGAAAACCACACAACCTTCCTGGACTTTTTATCCATATGTTTGTACTTGCATTTGATGGAAGCTATTTAAAAAAGGTTATATTTATCATATTTTTACAGATGATTTTCAAGCAACATTTTTAAAACTTATGATCATTGAATAGATCAGATTGAAAAGCGTTGCTAGTTTTTCTACTTTTTTTCCATATGAACATTCGAGTCCTTGCTTTGGATGAAAATAAATAAATAAAATAAAGCAAACTTGATAGGGGATAGAATTTTCAAGGTTTGCTGTACTTTACAAAATTGTACATGCTTTTACTTCATAAAAAAAACACTATTCAAAAACAAATGTACAGAACATCCATTAGGTTTTTACATTTGTAGACAATGGCTACATATACAAAATGGTTTTCAAAATAGAAGTATAAAAAGGAGATACTGTTGAATGAGAAGGACAGATTAAAATCAATACTTGTGTTGGCAGTAGTTATATCCAAAATATTTGGTATGTCATAGTTTTTCATTTTAGATAATAGAGTTCAAGCTTTTCATCATTATTTCTAAACTAAATAGAACAGAGAAACAATACTATTGCCCTACTAAACAAAAAAAAAAAGTTAAAAAACAAACAAACCTGTATTACCACCTCAAACAGCTGAAAAACTGAGTCTGAAAATCTGAAAAACACCTCACTAAATGTCTAAGGAACCCTCCCTCCTGCAACACATTGAAGTACCACTAATATGTCTACATATTATATTAATGGATAGAGGACCCAACCAGCCAGACAGTGAATATACCCTTCCAAAAAAAAAAAGACAATGTTTAGGAGAAAAGTCACAGAAGATGACCAGAGAAGAGTTTTTAAAATTCCAGTGTTTGTGATAAGTGAGGAACTGAACTGCATGATGAGTCAGTCAAATTATTTCAACCCTATTAGCATAACCTAAGACCTTGAACGTTCATGTAAAGCTCACCCACCTGGATTCCATGAAAAATATGTTTTTGTGAATTCCAGGGTGGGAGCAGAACTCCCACCCTGGAATTGCTTCTATTCAGATTTGTCATATGCTTGTCATTATTACTTTCATATTTATCTCATTTCACATATATCATGTAATAAATCACTAAGTGGAGACATGGTTTATGAGATTTCACACCAAATATCCCGTTGTTACAGTTACAGAGTTGTAAGATACAGCTTCATGTGCTCACAGGTACAATCATTATACTGCCGGATAAAGCAGAGGCCAAAATATATATATATATATATATATATATACACATACATATATATATATATATATATATATATATATACATACACACACATACATATACACACACACACACACACACACACACACACACACACGCAAGCTCATGTTACGTTTGTTACAGAATCCTCAAAATGCATATAAATAATTTGACCAAGTCTCACTTTAATTTAGAACATTTAGCGAAATGATATACTATAGCACTTGGCAAATATCATAATATAGCCTTCTTACATTAGAGAGGTCTAAGCATTACGTGACTTAATGGTGCTGTAAATTCAAGCAAACTTACATATGTAGCACATTATTAACTTGCCTACGAATACACAACTATTTCATCATTGTGAAATGTTTCTCTTAAAGTGGATCTGTCACCATCTGGAGTATTACATAATTTACATAATGTGCAAAGAACCACGAAGGTGACTTCATTGTTGGGGGTTCAGTGGACATGGGGGGGGCAAGGAAAGTGAGATTTACTTACCTGAAATTGTCCTTCGAGTGTGCCTCCATCCTCTTCCTGTCCCTCTTCTTCAGCTCCTGGTGTTTCAGTTGCCAAGAGCCAACTTCAGCTGTATTATTTTATGCATGCACTAAAGTATAGCATTGAGGTCTAAGGAGCATCCGGCAAGACTGTGGTATCCTCGATAGAAAGAGCTTTATTTCCCTACAGCTGTCACTGGTCATGATGACAAACGGAAGCTCTGCTTTTTTTGTCAAGTTTGTCAGCCTTAGGAAAAATACTGAGACAACGTAGTCCCCACATTGTCTCTGTAGATCTTTTGACTGGGTTGGAATTTCAGTGAAATTCCAACACAATTTATCGGAATATTTTATAATGATTAGATATTTTTATATGGGTTTATATAGAGGCTTTAAGCTTCATTGAAGTTTTCTCCCAGTGATGACTGGAGAGTCTCTTGGAGTCCCTGAGTCGATATTTAGTGGTGAAAAAACAGGAATGAGCTACCACGCCAAAGCAACAAAACAGATAAAAAATTATATTTAAAGTGCCCTTATAGTGCAGAATTAGTATATAAGCTTATATACTAATTAACAGTCAAAGATTGGCAATCCCAGATCGCACAGGACCTTAAAACACAAAACAGTATATACAGATAATATGCAATATGTCAGATCTGTGTGAGAGGGTTTTAAAAACTAGATACACATGTTAAACTCACACTTTTCTGAGCTGCTAAGAGCTCTGCTATATAGCACTTAAATGGTACAATCCCTGCCTCAGGATATGTGAAGATCTGCTCAGAAGTGTATCCAATAGAAAATAAAACAGAAATACTCCAATGGTGTAGTAGGTACATATAAATATAATAAAAATAAATCAAGTAAGCAGTAACTTGCTCTAGTATGCTCTAGTATGTATAGCTCTGGTGGTATAATCCCCACCAGGTTTCCCTGGACTGAATAAGGAAGGGAAAGACATGACTGCTGCCCAGGGAGGGGGGATGGACATAAAGGGATACATATGTAGCAATAAGGGACCTAGTACATAAGGGAATCTGGGGGTGGGCCCTGGTCACTCAGTAGGTAGGAAGAGATCTAAAAGGAGCTTTCCCACCCGCCCTCCCTATAATGGTTGTGGTTAGTAGTCAAGTGGCGGTGTTGGTGGTGTTTTTTCTTGGTGTCTGGTTGTCTCTGTTTTTGTTTTGTCACAGCAGAATACCTGGCCAGCGCATGGGAAGGCAAGGGACAAGTCGGATTGGGGAGTCACAGCATGCTTGGGCTGAAGGCGGAAGGCAGGCTGCTTTGGACTCTGGTAAAAGGATGTGAGACCTGTCTGATGGATGAATCACCCCATCAGCTGACAGTTGGTTTTAATGCTGGTCAAATATGTTCAATAAAGCTGTGGCCGTTGCCCTTATCCACTATACAGGTGTTGTGTGTTTATTGGGCAACGGGAGGTTCGTGGGTCTGCAGTCATGGGATATAGCAGGAACCAGGTTATTGGAACAGTAGCAAAAAACAAAATATGACATATATAATATAACATTACTTTATCCCATATATTAAAAGACATAGGAAAAAAAATAAAAATAAATATATATATATATATATATATATATATATATATCAGTTGAAACAAATATATGCAAAGTAAATAGGGCTCCAATACACACTTTACACGTTTCACCCCTCAGGGCTTCCTCAGAGGTGTCAGTGCATCTTCAAAGTCCAACTTTATATAGGTGGTAGATCCTTAATTATTGTAATCCGGAGTGCTGATTGATTTCCTGGTTGATTTCAAGGTGGGTGTGTCTTCTAGAGTTCATTGCAGCCATTTTAGATGAGGGAAAAGCATATAGCTGAGATAGGATAAAAAAGGGGCAAAAGTAAAACATTAATTAGCAATATCAAACAGTTAAACGTGCTATGTATTTATGAATTTATATTTGACATCTATATAAAAAGCTATATATAGATTAATTTATTATATTATAGGTGTTATCTTTATGACACATCAGATTTAAAAAGATATTGTTCCAGACCTCCCAACATGGAAAAACTCATTTCAGGGAGGTTGCTGCACACCCCCACATGCAGGACCCCCATCCAGTTACACACATATTACAACTATTTACACACAGACACATGCAAACACCTTGACACACACATACACACTCAGATACCCACACTGGCACATACATACACACACACACACAGATACTCAGATACACACACTGGCACATACACACATACACACATGCATGTACCCACACTGGCACATACACACACAGAGATACCAACACACAGATACCCACACACATATACCCACTCAGGCACACACACACAGTTGCCCAAAGTGGCACATACACACACTCTGATACTCACACTGGCACATACACATAGATACACACAGATACCCATACTGGCACATACACACTCTGATACTCACACTGGCACATACACACACATACACACATACATCCACATTGGCACAGACACACACATACTCTGATAGTCACACTGGCACATACACACAAATACACACATGGATATACACCTACATATACCCAAATTGGCACAGACACACATACGCACAGATACACACATTGACACACACACAGATACACACACACTGGCACATACACACATACGCACAGATACACACACTGGCACACACACGCATGTACGCACACTGGCACACACAGACACACAGATACCAACACACAGATACCCACACACATATACCCACTCTGGCACACACACAGATACACACAGTGGCACATACACACTCTGATACTTACACTGGCACATGCACACACATATACTCACATTGGCACAGACACACACATACTCTGATACTCACACTGGCACATACACACAAATACACAAACATATATACACACACACATATACCCACATTGGCACCGACACACATACGCACAGATACACACACCGGCACACACACACACACACACACACACATACACCCACACTGGAACATACACAAATGCAGATATCCACACACATATACCCACACTGCGCACACAAATACCCACACTGGCACACACACAGATAACCACACTAGCCCACACATACACACAGTTACCCACAGTGGCACATGCACACACTCTGATACTCACACTGGCACATACACACACACAGATACCCACTCTGGCACATACACACACACACTCAGATACTCACACTGGCACATACACACAAATACACACATCTACCCACATTGGCATAGACACACACACTCTCTGATACTTAGACTGGCACATACATACAAATACACACACAGATACACACGCACATACCCACATTGGCACAGACACACAGATACCCACACTAGCACATACACACACACCCTCTGATACTCACAATACTCACACTGGCACACACCCACAATCTGACATACACTGTAGCCACCTGTTAGCTTACTTTTTGGGGTCTGGGCTGAGGCTGATGGGAGTGAGCATGCAGCAGAAGCTCACTCTAGCCTCTCTATACCGCCTGCTCTGGAGCTGCCTCCAGCTTCGTCATCCTCCTCCTCCCTCCCGCGTGGCTGTTTTTTTTCAGCTGGGAGGAAATTACAGCATACCACTTCCTCCCAGCTGGCAGATACTGCAGGGGCCCGGTCATGTGTAATATCCTGAAAATACACACACAATCAAACACACACACAATGTGGCATGCATTGCATGTCAGATTTTGTGTGTGATTTCTGGGATATTACACATGGTGTGCAGGTGTCCAGGAGCCACATTAAATATGCTGGAGTTTCCTGGACCTACCAGGAGACTTGGGATGTCTGTTGTTTATATATAGTCTGTTTATTATTTTAAAAACTCACATTAAGTGACATATATATATATATATATAGTGCAATATTAGTATATGAAGTTTACATATTTTATTTTATATAATAATGGCAAATACATTTGATAAAAAGAAAGAGTAAAAGTACATAGAAATAGAATGGTGAGGGTTTAGACATGGTATAAAAATGGTAATAAAATATTAAACAAGGAGACATAAAGAGGAAATATAAATGTATGAATGACTCTAAAAATACCCTTGAATTTTAAGAGTTTTGGATCATTATTGTGAATACCAAAATGTGAAGAAATATTTCTTTAGATATTCAGTGGTGCCTTCAGATGAACTATTTTTCACCATGGTACATACTCACTCAAGAACTCATAAGTTTCATTATATAGTGCCCTCCTGCATCACGATAGCACAGCATATAGATCATTAGATACATGTCATTATGTTTATCCTCATCTTGAGTTCTTCTTGGAAAATGGTGGGCTGCCTAATTAATTCTCTGAATAAATATTTTACTTATTTGCACTATTTAATCTCATTTTAATCACCGTTGTGTTTGTTAGGCAGTAGAAGTGTGTGGCTGAATAAAGACAAGCAAGAGATTAGTAGTATTTTAATTTATAAATTTAGATAAAGCAAAACGATGCAGGCTTAAGGGTCAAAAACAGCTTGACTCCAAAGTCCGCAACGCAAAAGGACAATGTGGGTAATGAAGGTCATAAACCCTAATTTGAATATACAAAAAAGAAAAGAAAAACCCTGGCGGACCAGAAGAGTAAAGGGCAAGCTGCCGTTCCTCTAATGTCCCACCCAGGGAATACCCACAGCAGTGAGGGTGACTCAGGGGGCACACTATAAAAATAAGAAATTGGTTCAAAAAATCTTTATTAGATAAATAAATAATGGTGCAACACACAAACGTGCTAGTGAAATTAAAAAGGAAAAAGCTTGATGCAGCCTCAATTCACCCTCGCTATTATAGACGTGAATGGCTATAGGTTAATAGAGGTAAGTTAAACCGACAACGTCAGAGTGATAATAATGTGGTCACTAAATGGGGGTATACCTTTAAAGGTTAGTAACCAGTCACTAAACTGTAGTGTTCTGGATAGTAAATAAAGAGGTATTACAATATATTTAACTTGAGTTATGAAGTGAAAAATTCAAACCATATCTCTATCCTGTTTGAGAGATATAGCGTTGATAAATTAGAGGTTGGATTATTAGGGTAATCGCAGCTAAAAAGCAAGCAAAGGGGGGAGGGGTTAAAGTAAATTCTGTTAACATATGCTGAATGGATCCCCCAGATGTTACTGCATGCGATAACCCAATACTTAATCCTAAGAAATCCCCAAGGTTTAAAATATATATATATATATATATATATATATATATATATATATATGTATATCTTCCATAAATCTCTTTCTGCTGCTAGTGTGCCCCCTGAGTCGCCCTCACTGCTGTGGGTATTCCCTGGGTGGGACATTAGAGGAACGGCAGCTTGCCCTTTACTCTTCTGGTCCGCCAGGGTTTTTCTTTTCTCTTTTAATTTATAAATTTGCTTACATAATATGTGCTTTGTAGAGCCATATAACTATCAGACTTATCGACAGGGTTGTTTTGCCCAAAAGCTGGCCTGTGTGGTAAGGCCGAATCTTTGAAAACATAATATCTCACAGTAACAGATAAGTCGATGTTAAATATAAACATAGCTACATTGTTACAATTTCCAATGCCTCCCCACAGAGTGAAGTATGAACTAAGGGGAAGGGTGCAGTTCAAGATAGGTCTGCCCAGAAAATGGCGAGTCCACTGTAAAAAGTATTTTTAGCCTGGATTTACTGTATTTCAGAATGACATGGAGTTACGATGGGCAATAATACTCAGGTCAACCCAGGCATATAATGTTACTTGTACTACTGATGTTCATTTCCCTGAGAACACTTTTGACTAATGATGCTCTCATGATCCATTTTCTGATGGTAATTTGCAGTTGTCCCTAGAGGTAGGACACCAATTAACAAATTTGGGACAGCAAGACAGTAGCTCAAATTCCATGCAATCCCTCTGAAGATTGGACTATTGAGAACCATGGCACCTAAACTTCATAAACGTGCTGTCTCTGGAGGCCTCATAAGTATTTGGTTGCAAAAATAGGGAAATCTGATGAGTTTTCCAGATCTTAATACCAGTACTGTATTACAAAAAATCAACATTAAAATGTATAATGCGACATACAAACACAGCCATGTCCAAGGGTAAAACACCAAGAACATAAATGCATTGTACATTGTATTGCAAGGATGGCCAAATGTTAGATCCCCATCTGTCATACAACTATCACAATGCTTTGTTAGTTGGGTATTTACCATTTGCACATCCATGCATGGTTGTATTTAGCACTGTATTTGAATGTAAGCATGTTTTTGTATGAAGCATGTGTGTGTTAATGTAGGGATGTATTGGTGTGTAGTGATGTGTTTATGTACTGTTGCTATTTGAATGCAGTGGTTTAGTTGTGTATAGTGTTTGCCTTTGAATGTTGGGGTGTGTCTGTGTGTAGTGTTGACATTTGAATGCAGGGGTGTATTTGTTTGAAATTTTGGTGTTTGAAATGCTGAGATGCATGCACATACACACTACCACACACACTGACACATATGCAAAAACATAGCCCGCATTCGCCCCTTTCTTACGCAAGATGCTACCAAGGAGCTTGTCCATGCTCTAGTAATTTCCCGCATGGATTACTGTAACCCTCTCCTGATTGGTCTCCCCAAAAGCCGTATTGCCCCGCTACAGTCTGTAATGAATGCTGCAGCTAGACTGATTTTCCTCTCTAGTCGGTCCTCTCACACCTCACCCCTCTGCCAGTCCTTACATTGGCTCCCTGTATGCTATAGGAGTCAATTCAAAGTGCTAACCCACACATTTAAAGCACTGAACAATTCTAGCCCCACTTATATCTCTTCACTAATCCATAGATATGCCCCTCCTCGTACCCTCCGCTCTGCCCGTGACCACCTCCTGACCGCTGCTCGCACCCGTACGGCCAACTCGCGCTTGCAGGACCTCTCGCGGGTGGCTCCTCTCCTATGGAATAGCTTGCCAACTGCCATCAGACTCTCCCCTAGTCTTCAATCATTTAAGAAGGGCCTTAAAACCCATCTCTTCAGGAAAGCTTATGGCCTCCCAGAGTAATCTCTACCTTACATACCTGTCTCCTGCTCTCTCCTATGGGACAGTGCTTTGCTCTCTCCTCCAGCTCTGCTTCACTCCTACTTGATATTCCATGTCCTAATGTTTCGAATACCCTACCTCCTATAGTCTGTAAGCTCGTTTGAGCAGGGTCCTCTTCAACCTATTGTTCCTGTAAGTTTTCTTGTAATTGTCCTATTTATTATTACATCCCCCCATCTCAAAATATTGTAAAGCGCTACGAAATCTGTTGGCGCTATATAAATGGCAATAATAATAATAATAATAATAATAATAATATGCAGATACAGATATACATTGACACACATCCAGCTATCCATACACACATGCAGATACACAGACACACACTGACTAACAGTATGCAATGCCGGTCTTTGCAAAAGCTAGTAAGGTGCGTTTGTGCTATACAATATTCAAGGGTTACTTAACAATATATACAGGGTTAATATAAATCGCTATGTGCTAACCTCTTCATTAGTAGGAATATCCAACAGACAAGAGGTCACTCACTGAGCCTGAAAGAAAGATATTTTCAATTACAGAGAAAAGGGTTCTTTACAGTAAGAACAATAAATACGTCGAATTCTCTGCCCATAGAGGTTGTGTTATCAGATTCTGTAGAAATTTAAAAAAGGCTTGGATGTTTTTTTGCATAAACAGAATATTCAAGGATATAATTAACATGTATGTAAACGGGATGTTGATCCAAGGAAAAATCTGATCGCCATTATGGAATCAAGAAGGATTGTTTCCCCATTTTGTGGCATTATTGGAAATAGCTTCATTTTTGTTTTTGCCTTTATTTGGATCAACAATATAAAAAAAGGGCTTCAGGGTTGAACTTGATGGACTTTAGTCTTTTTTTTTTCAACCTAGACAACTATATGTAACTATATGTATATGTAATACACAGATACAAACACTGACATACATACAGATACACAGGTACAGACATGCAGAAACACAGACACACAGGTGCACACACTGACACACATGCAGATACACACACAGAAAAACAAATACATACACAGATACACAGAAACACATATTGACACACGTGCAGACACAGACAAGGGCACTCATGAAAATACACAGGGGCACACACTGACACACATGCAGATACAGAGACACACAGACACACATGCAGACACACAGATAGATACAAAGACACAATTTAAAAATGTATTTAACAACCCTCCTGTTTCCTCCAGTCTGCTAGCTAAGGCTGTCTCAGTCCACACTCCTCATCTCTAACTTCCCCTCCGACGTGGCTCAGTGTCTGTTATCTAGGAGGAAGTGATCGGCTCTCACTTCATCCCAGCACTGCCATTATTAAGGGGGACTGGTCATGCTGTTACAGGGCAGCTGCACACTCCCAGGCCTCTGAATACACATTGCTTCTGGCTGGCCCAGAGCGTGTGGGGCACACGATGGACCCTCTCAACATGTGATAGTTCCACCACTGAATGATATACTCCTTTGATTTTACATTTTACATTTTATACTATGAATCCTGTGCTGTGCCACAATGGACCGATTAACACAGGTTATTAACCCCTTAAGGACACATGACATGTGTAACATGTCATGATTTCCTTTTATTCCAGAAGTTTGGTAGTTAAGGGGTTAAAACAATTTTTAATTATACTGCTGCTTCCTGGCAATGTGACCTTATGCATGCTTTATCATCTTTGATAACTACATTTATTTGCTATTTAATGGCATTAGATAGCAAAGTATATGATGTAATCCAGGCTTCCCCAAACTCTGGCCCTCCGGATGTTGCTGAACTACAACTCCCATGATTCTATGAATGAAATAGATAGGCTGAGAATCATTGGAGTTGTAGTTCATCTGGAGGGCCGGAGTTTGGGGAAGCCTGATGTAATCAATTCTGAATACAAAATAATAAAAATAATAGTAGACACTTTTTCTGCGCTGCATCTTTTCACTTATGCAATTGCAAGTATATTTTTTATTTTTCGTTTTGTCATTGTTTGTTGTACTTGTATTATGTGCTGTGTTTTCTATGGGTGTATTGTTACTATTTCTGTAATTATTAAGTGAAATCTGGGGTTAGGTCTGATGTGAATAGGACAATGAATGCATTACTTGCTGAAAAGAATATTGTTTCTGGAACAAAATGTTCTCTTGGATACTGCATGCAAGAAATGAGATTTGTTTCTAGTTGGTAGCACAGCTATCAAACATTTTGGAGCCAAGGGACAGAGATTTATTTTTTTACGTTTAATTGCTATGAAAGGAATGCTATAGCATTAGAAATACAAGCATATATTCCTAACGCTATAGTGTGCTAGAACCTTTTTGGATTTCTGTGCCCTCCTAAATCACATGGGAAAAAAACAGGTTTTTACTCACTTGTTTCAAATGTTGAGACTCAGTACTCACAGCTGCCCGCTCTGCCCCAAGTGTGGCATGACTCTTATGTTTCTTGTCCAATCCAATGCTGCTCATAGGGAACCATCAGGGATGAAAAGTGCATGAGTGGCTGTGCTCCTTTAGTGAAATGCTTCTCTATGAAAACCAGCACGGAACTCTGTTTTAGAGCTAGAAGCACACTCTAGTGGCTTTAGCGTAGGACCCACAAATATTGGGGTACTTTGAAAGTAGTGGTGGGCTTAACAACATATGGCCATATGGTGGAACCAAATCCCCATATTTATTCTTCGATAGGCATTTTAGTAGCCTTCTTTGTGTTATAGTTTTTGTAGTCTGAGTGCGCCGCAACTATTTATTTTCTCATTTATGAAGTTTGGTCACTGTGGCAGTACCTTTCATGCAAAATGCAGGTCTCATGCAACCTATCCTTTCTCTGTACACTCTAGTGGCTGACAGGAAGACAGATGTACGGTACCGATAGTTGTGGAAGCCAGAAGGGGTAGTGATATAAGGTTTCCGCTGATGTGGGACACCATGGAACAAACCTTGGCTGTTGGGACAGAACCTTCCAGTTCTGGGGCATTTCAGAGGGATGTAGTTATAAAAGGAGCAAAATGTTATTGTAAAGAGAAAGAGGGAGGGAAACAAAAGTAGGGGATGCAAGCTGTACCGAATATTTCCAATCTTTGTTTGCATCATTATGCAGCACATACTGTCCATGTACTGTGCTGAATTTAAAAAATTCACAAGCAGGTCTGCAAGATACTTACCCACAAACGGAATGGAGTCTTCAACATGCAAAGAAATCATTTTTAGGCACTTCTACATTCTTTGGAGCATTGACTTGAACATAGTAGAAAAAACATGTTTTTTGGGCTGTGGCATTCACAATGGCAGAATATCTAGGATAACACCTTCAGCTGCAAGGAAAGTTGAAATTAGCTGCTATTGAGTATGAAGGACTGAACATCTTACTAAATGCAGACAATCTAAGGGGATGACCACAACACTTGGCTCACAGATACTGCTAAATTTCTGTATGACCATGTAATGGCAAAGAAAATGTTTATAGATTTATTTCCCCATAGCTCAAGCACTTTGAATGTATGCATGTGTGATATCACCCTCTTCTGGATTTCAGATAAGATTATGCCTGGTTTCTAACTGAGGACTTATGACAACCTTGGTGGTGTAAAGGTCTGGTAATTGCAACATATATAAAATAAAGAATAGTCAGACTAATTAGTGTGTATCAGAAGTCTCAGTGGAAATTAATTTATTTGCTAGTGCAACCTGAGAGCTCATTGCAGGTGGTGAGGGGCAATCCTCAATTTAAGTATTGCAGCACTCAGTAAGTGATATCAGAAAACGTACGTTCAGGACTTGTGAAGAGGAATCTGCACTGGAGTAGAGCAGCCTGCAGATGCTATTGCAACTCCTGCCCTTGAGATGTATCTGGCCATCCTGGTCCCCACCTGATCCCAGGGAAGCCACCCACACTCATAGATACACACAGAGTTGCTGAATGCACACAACTAACAAACAACACATGAATGCGAAAACAAATGCAGCCAGCACACAAATGCACACACAGTCCACAACACAACACAACTGACAATCCACATACACAATCTCACAAGCAGCCTTTCACATGCAATACCACAAGCAGCCCCATACATACACACACCACCAAACACACAATGTGTCAAATCATCCAGACATAAAATTCCACAAGCAGCCCCATACACAGCCCACAGTAATATGTATCATACACAATACAACAAACTACTCATGAACAGATACAATATAACAGTATAACAGCATAACTATAACAGCCAACATACACACAAATGCAATGTTACAAAGTAACTGCATCACCCATAAATAATACAAGCTCAATACAGCAACATACATGCCTCAATTTAAAATAAATAAGACCGGCTTGGAGCCAGCATTCAATGAATATGGTATGAGACACTATATATCTGTTTTTAAAATGCATCCATAGCCATGGTGATGTGTTCCCAAATGTAAAGGCATAGATGGAAAAACATGAATCGATTTTCCATCACTGTCATACAATTTCTTTATTGTACTTTGAATAGGTTTTTTGCTATGAGACTCTGTTTGTAGATCTTAGGTGTGGCATGATATATTTTGGGACAGGGTTTCTGCTTTCATCCCACTGCTCCTTCAATCCTCTACCCATTACCCCTTCCTTCACCTTATTTGAAGTTTGCTTAGTTCACTTGTTTAAACCCATCTCTGCAAATATGTAAGATATTACTTACCATTCCCATGTTCCTTTCTTCTCTTCCTTGACCATTTTGCTGCCTGGCTTTCCTACTTCCTTTCAGGTAATATTCTATCCCTAATTATTGGGGACTTTGGCACTCTAATTATTCCACCCTTGACCTAAGTAGCCTCAAAATGTATTTCGACTACTTCCTCCTTTGAGTTATCCCAGTTGGCTAATTCCCCTACACATGTAGCAGGCAATGCACTTGAACTTAATTTTTCAGATGCATACACAGTCTCTAATCTCTGTAACACTCAATTTCCTCTCTCAGATTACCACCACTTAATTTTGGCTCTTGGATGCCTCCTCACCCAACATCATCATCCTAAACCTCCTCAATTCAAGAAAAATCTTGTTTTGACCTTCAAGAACTGCCAGCTGATGTCTAATCTTAGCTTTTCCTGTTTCTCGCTGGTTCACCACTACCCTCACCTCTGCCCTGGACACTACAGCCCCACTCCAAACATACATCTAGAGAATGTGCCTCCAACCGTGACAAGTCAACTCACTACCTACAAAGATGCTCATGTTCAGCTGCACGCTGCTGGAGAAAGTCTTGCACATCAGACTTTCTCCATTACAAATTCATCTTGCACTCATACAGCACAGTCCTCACCCTTGCTAAATAATCAAACGTTTCCTTTTTCATTAATGCATACTCCCATAAGCCAAGGCTGTAGCCATGCTGTGGCCATCCACAAAACTAACTTTTCGGTTTATAGCTTTGCATGGCATTTTCCCCACTCCCCTTAAACATGCTACTATCGTACCCATCCAAAAAGGCCATCTCTTGACCTGTCTTTTTCTTCTAACTACCATCCCATACCTCTACTCCCTTTCTCCTCAAAGCTTCTAGAAAGACTTGTCTTTACCTGTCTGACATGCTTTCTAAGCTTCAGCTCTCTTCTCAACCTTTTCAACCTGGCTTCCACCCCTTCTGTTCTACTGAGACTATTATGATTAAAATAACTAACAATCTACTCGCAGCTAAATTCAAAGGCCACTACTCCAAATAAATTATTGTGAAATGGCACTAGAAAAGTGTACCAATAAAAGTTCAGCTAAACAACATCAGTGAGGTCAATCACCATTCCCTTCTCAACAAACCAAATAAATAGCGCAGAGTATTGTTCCGTGCAGATCCTGCTGACCTTGTGCTGCTACCACAGCCACTCTCAAGTGCACCAAAACCGGCCCACAAAACCATCATACAGGGACTCTGCTGTAACTCTGCAGGACTTTGGCTGAATGGGTATCGGGACGGTAGCTAGACATGGGGACTGTACACCTTGCTGTCCATGCGACCCAACATCGGGTATTTATTACATGTGCACTAAAGCTGAATAATCTAATGCAGGCACAACATGAATAAATCAGACATGCTCCAATCTATTACAAACCGTACTACTAGATATTGCCATACCACAGAATAATATGCATTGTCTCCTTAGCTAGTACCTATACAACTTCACTCTAGCAATGGTTAACTTTTGTAACATTAACCCCTTAAAAATGTGCATGTATTATCTGAATGTCCTCAAAATGTTCCCACTGTTAGGGGCATTGAAAGACTCTGTGAGGGGCATTGAAAGGCTCTGTTAACTGTTTTTTTTTTTTCAAAGTGTTCAAATCTTTTTGCTCCAAGTCATAGAAACATAGAAACAAAGAATGTGATGGCAGATAAGAACCATTTGGCCCATCTAGTCTGCCCAGTTTTCTAAATACTTTCATTAATCCCTGGCCTTATCTTATAGTTAGGATAGCCTTATGCCTATCCCACACATGCTTAAACTCATTTAATATGTTATCCTCTACCACTTCAGCTAGAAGGCTATTCCATGCATCCACTACCCTCTCAGTAAAGTAATACTTCCTGATATTATTTTTAAACCTTTGTCCCTCTAATTTAAGACTATGTCCTCTTGTTGTGGTAGTTTTTATTCTTTTAAATATAGTCTCCTCCTTTACTGTGTTGATTCCCTTTATGTATTTATGTATTTAAATGTTTCTATCATATCCCCCCAGTCTTGTCTTTCCTCCAAGGTATACATGTTAAGTTACTTTAACCTTTCCTTGTAAGTCTAACTCAAAAATCCTGCTTAAGTTCAGTTCTTTCTAAGAGCGTTATCAAATTCAGCATCATTTTCAGTCAGGTTGTGAGATCTGTATTCTTTAAGGTGTTTTTTTACCAATAAACAACCATGAATTTGGAAAGCTGGTTAAAGCAGGGAACTCTTCAGAGAAAATTTCTTACTACTTCTACCTGTTCAACACTTATTAAAACTGAGAAACAATATACAACTAAAAATCCTGAAAACATGACCAAAATAGTTGTACCAACCAACTGTTCCTCAATAGTGATGTCCCAAACGGTTTGCCGAACGGTTCGCCACGGACGGCGAACATATGCGCTGTTCGGTCCCCCCCTAGTCGTCATCATTGAGTAAACTTTGACCCTGTACCTCACAGTCAGCAGACACATTCCAGCCAATCAGCAGCAGACCCTCCCTCCCAGACCCTCCCACCTCCTGGACAGCTCCATTTTACATTCATTGTGAATGCAAAATGTGATGCTGTCCAGGAGGTGGGAGGGTCTGGGAGGGAGGGTCTGCTGCTGATTGGCTGGAATGTGTCTGCTGTCTCTGAGGTACAGGGTCAAAGTTTACTCAATGATGACATAGGGGGCAGACCGAACAGCGCATTTGTTCGCCATCCGTGGCGAACCGTTCGGCGAACCATTCGGGACATCACTAGTTCCTCAAATATCAGAGACAAGTGACAAGTCAAAGAAAAAAAGAAAAGCAGACAATGCTAGCCAATCTTCTTCTCAAACAAAGAAAATAAAATATGATGATTGCTACTTGTCATTTGGATTCAAATGTGCCAGAAATGAAGATTGTCCTGAAGCACAATGCTTACTCTGCAGGAACATATTGCCAAACAGTTCATTAGCACCTGCTAAACTACGTTGTCATGTTGAGCAGAACTATGCAGAATACAAAGATAAAGACATTGATTTTTTTTAAGCGAAAGCTAAAGGAGTATCAGAAGAGTAAACAATTTATGATCAAACAATTTCAAAATGCTAATGCAAAAGCCACATAGGCTTCTTACAGAGTGAGTTACCGCATGGCACTTGCAGGAGAAGCACACACAATTGGGGAATCACTAATTAAACCATGTGCCAAAGAAATGGTGTCATGTATTTTAGTTAAGTAAAAAAAATTGAATCTGTGCCACTTTCCAACAACACAGTTTTGCGCCGTATTCATGATCTTGCTGATGACATCCATACTGAACTAATTTCTCAGTTATGACCAGTATATAGCTGAGGTTAGGGTTACTGCAGTGCCCAGAGAAAATCACAATACAAACATTTCCTATTGTGCTGCTGACACCTCCCTCTGCAGCTCCAAGCAGGTAAAGTAATCCACAAAAATAGAAAAAATGAGGGGCAGCACAAACAATTGCAAATGTGCACACCAAGTGCTACAAAAATATTTATTTTCAAGGACATAAGGTTTCGGGTTATCCCCTTTATCAATGCATGTCCTTCAAGGACTGACGCTTATTAGTGACCCCACCTCATCTTACTCCCACACCTCCTGCTGGAACAATGCTTCTCATGGATGACGAGCGGTAGCACCCAAAAATGTGCCATGTTGGTGCAGCTTTCAGCTTTCACACAGAATTCTGCAAACTCTGGTTATAACTGGTGGGTATAAGAATCTCCAGCCTGCGAGCATATCCTGGGGTAGGTGGGTGTGGAGGATTCAGTGCATATGTGCCACATTAGAAGAGCTGCCGCCTTTGGACCACCAACCGCAACAGGGTAAAATAGATAGGAACTATACTAAAAGGACACGTTTCCCCATCTGCTAAGGAATAGTATATATATTTTATTTTCGTTTGGTTTAGTTTTGTTTTTTGTCACCCCCTTTTTTCCCCTTTTCCCTGTATCCTATGTTGGTTTATATTACATAAACAAAATATTTCAGTTCTTGTAAGGCTTAATTGAGAAGTTGTCCCCTACCACATCCTCTCCATTCCTTCATCACATATTAACCCCTGTAATATTATGTGTGCCAGCCTTATACATAGCAAATATATGTTTATCCAAAAGTTACTTAAATTGTTAAAACTGCTTTACTTTTGTCTCTTTCCAGGTTTTCGTAATTTTCTATATTACGTAATGGAACTTTTTCAAACAATTTGTCACGAGCACAAAATAATTGAGATAAGTTCTAGTGGAATAGTTTCTGGGTTTATATATGGGTTGAGAAAACTTTATGAATAACAATATGTCTGTTTTATTTCTAGAAAATTAAAATACTTTCAGAACTACTGGATATGTAATTTTGTTCAATTCTCCAGGATATGCCATTAAGCTGAGAAAGCTCTTTACGTGTTCATAATAGCAGAAATGCACTCTTATATATTATTACAACTTTGAAAGAATGTGTGTACTGGGGATACAAATTTAGATTTTGGCAAAGTGGCTATGTATGCCAGGTACTGCATAGATAATTGGAATTTCTATGATTCTTATGGGATGTGAGTTAGTTTTAAGATGAATATCTGAAAGAAATTGTTCATATCATTGTTCTCAGCACAGAATTCTGTCCCTATTTATACATTTTATTGTCAGACAGATGTGCAGTACATTCGATTCTAAAGTGTTCTATAAAACAGAATGTAAAAGGTTTGCTTATCAACCATTTTAGTATCTTTAATATCTTGGATTATTGTCCTTTTTTTCAAATAATAAACACTTCTGCAACACTTTTAGAGGTAACACACAATAACAAATGGACATGACTTAACCACAATGACATGTTCTCATAAGTAATCGTGAACCATTTTCAGCATAACATGTCCTACCTTATGGACAAAGATGAAATGTGATTATAGAAGTTTTGGTAAGTTGCAAAACAAGCTATGATATACATAAAGGACTTGACACCCCGGCAGTATAAAAAAGCCAATTTCATGTCACACAGGGATATCAAGGCTTTATAAAAGCTTGTGTGATTTCTTTAAATTGCCCTTTTATAATGCCTGTGTGCCCAGTTCTTTGTAAATATTTTTGTTGAGGTATTTTACCAGATTGGTGGCACAGGGAGAGTGCGCCTGTATAGCATGTGTCTTCACCTTCGGGTTTTATAAAACATGCAATGGTCTTTAATTTACAAACCACTTTATTAAAAGTAACGGCTTATTCACTCATGGGCCACTTCCTTAAACAATGCACTAACATTTTAAAGAATAAGAATACAAAAACAGGGTATACACAATAAATTCCACTATTACATGAACATGATTGTCATTACATAGTTACATAGCTGAAAAGAGACTTGCGTCCATCAAGTTCAGCCTTCCTCACATGTGTTGTTGCTGTTGATCCAAAAAAAGGCAAAAAAACCTAGTCTGAAGCGCTTCCAATTTTGCAACAAACTAGGAAAAGAATTCCTTCTTGACCCCAAAATAGCAGTCAGATGTTTGCTTGTATCAAGCAGCTATTACCCCACTAATTAGAAATTATATCCCAGTATGTTATGTTTTTGTAATTATTTATTCAATTGCAGTTTAAACATCTGTAGTGACTCTGACAAAACCACCTCTTCAGGCAGAGAATTCCATGTAATTCATGTAATTAAAGAAACACTCCAGGTCTCCTAACAAAGTAATCACAATTGAAACCAGTGACAGTTTGTGAGCATTCGATGATGTAAACAATTTAACACCTTAAAGTAAGATGACACCAAGGACCTGCAGGAAACTGTGTTTTTTTTTTTTTTTTAAAGTTTTGTTTCCCCAAGTTAATTTTTGCAATTTTTATAACTTGTATTTCTGTTTTTTACATGCTTT
>OW240917.1:50701428-50832254 GCA_933207985.1 Pelobates cultripes | reverse complement strand
AAACACATTCTACAAATGTACCTTTCTCAATATAGACAATGGGGAATGAATATAGAAGAAGCAAATTAAAACCAATGTGACCTAGGAAAAAGGATCAGTCAATAGTAAACAATAAGAAAATGTCGTACAAGTAATCACCATACAATAGTGTTGAGCTACTCTTTTAGAAACCTATTTACATAGAAATGCAAATTGTAGTTTTGGGTAAAATCTATGAAAAAAAAATTACACAAAAAACTGATTCTCTTTATAATTTGATATGCAAAAATGTATAGTGTATGAATAGATTTCCAAACAATGGTTTGTACCGGCCCTTGATATAGTGTATAATGTTATCATATCCCCTCAGAGGCACCATTTTTCTAAACTAAATCGATTTCAATTTGCTAACCTTTCTTCATAACTAAAATGTTCTATTCCTTTTATTAATTTTGTAGCTCACCTCTGCACTTTTTCTGGTGCCATAATATAATATAATATAATATAACACAAGGGTCAGATATGTTTAAATACAGATAAATTCAAAGTAACACATTTTGAAATAAGGAACCCACAAGCCACTTATACATTAAATAGGGTTCAGTTATGGATAACGTTAAATAAAAAAGACTTGGAACAATGATAGATAACAAACTAAACAGTATACAATACTGGTTTCCCATATCAAAAGCTAGTAAGGTTCTTTCATGTATAACAAGAGGTATTGATTCAAGTGAATAAAATATAAATTTGCCTCTTTATATATCAATGGTAAGACCACACCTTTAATATGTGGTGCGATTTGTGGGCACCAATTTCATAGAAGGGGAACTACAAAATTAATAAAGAGGATGGAAAACATTAGTTATGTAGAAAGGCTAGAAGCACAGCATTTATTTTCTTTAGAATAAAAAGGTGCCTCAGAGGGGATATGATAGCACTATGAAATATATAGATATATATATAGTTTACAATCTGTTCATTAGCAGGAATATACAACAGAGGTCACCCATTAAGACTTCTCTTACTGAAGAAGAAAGGGTACTTTACAGTAAGAACAATAAAGATGTGGAATTCACACTCAAAGATGTTGTCTTATCAGATTCTATATATTTTATTTTTTATTTTTTACATGGCTTGGATGCTTTTTGAAATGGGTACAATTTTGAAATGGGTACAATTGTTTTGTTTTTATAGCCTTCTTTTTTATCACACTGCATAAAGCTTGAACTTGATGAAGTTCAGTATTTTTGCAATCTAGATTAGCATGTGGCGATGTATTACTATGTACACTGCTCAAAAAAATAAAGGGAATATTTAAACAACACAATGTAACTCCAAGTCAATCAAACTTCTGTGAAATCAAACTGTCCACTTAGGAAGCAACACTGAGTGACAATCAATTTCACATGCTGTTGTGCAAATGGGATAGACAACAGGTGGAAATTATAGGCAATTAGCAAGACACCCCCAATAAAGGAGTGGTTTTGCAGGTGGTGACCACAGACCACTTCTCAGTTCCTATGCTTCCTGGCTGATGTTTTGGTCACTTTTGAATGCTGGCGGTGCTTTCACTCTAGTGATAGCATGAGACGGAGTCTACAACCCACACAAGTGGCTCAGGTAGTGCAGCTCATCCGGGATGGCACATCAATGCGAGCTGTGGCAAGACGGTTTGCTGTGTCTGTCAGCATAGTGTCAAGAGCATGGAGGCGCTACCAGGAGACAGGCCAGTACATCAGGAGACGTGGTGGAGGCCGTAGTTGGGCAACAACCCAGCAGCAGGACCGCTACCTCCGCCTTTGTGCAAGGAGGAACAGGATGAACAAAATGACCTCCAGCAGGCCACAAATGTACATGTGTCTGCTCAAACGGTCAGAAACAAACTCCATGAGGGTGTTATGAGGGTCCGACGTCCACAGATGGGGGTTGTGCTTACAGCCCAACACCGTGCAGGACGTTTGGCATTTGCCAGAGAACACCAAGATTGGCAAATTCGCCACTGGCGCCCTGTGCTCTTCACAGATTAAAGCAGGTTCACACTGAGCACATATGACAGACGTGACAGAGTCTGGAGACACCATGGAGAACGTTCTGCTGCCTGCAACATCCTCCAGCATGACCGGTTTGGCAGTGGTTCAGTAGTGGTGTGGGGTCGCATTTTTTGGGGGGGGGCGCACAGCCCTCCATGTGCTTGCCAGAGGTAGCCTGACTGCCATTAGGTACCGAGATGAGATCCTCAGACCCCTTGTGAGACAATATGCTGGTGCAGTTGGCCCTGGGTTCCTCCTAATGCAATACAATGCTAGACCTCATGTGGCTGGAGTGTGTCAGCAGTTCCTGCAAGACGAAGGCATTGATGCTATGGACTGACCAGCCCGTTCCCCAGACCTGAATCCAATTGAGCACATCTGTGACATCATGTCTTGCTCCATCCACCAACGTCACGTTGCACCACAGACTGTCCAGGAGTTGGCAGATGCTTTAGTCCAGGTCTGGGAGGAGATCCCTCAGGAGACCATCTGCCACCTCATCAGGAGCATGCACAGGCATTGTAGGGAGGTCATACAGGCATGTGGCGGCCACACACACTACTGAGCCTCATTTTGACTTGTTTTAAGGACATTACATCAAAGTTGGATCAGCCTGTAGTGTGTTTTTCCACTTTAATTTTGAGTGTGACACCAAATCCAGACCTCCATGGGTTGAAAAATTTGATTTCCATTTTTTATTTTTTGTGTGATTTTGTTGTCAGCACATTCAACTATGTAAAGAACAAAGTATTTCAGAAGAATATTTAATTCATTCAGATCTAGGATGTGTTATTTTTGTGTTCCATTTATTTTTTTGAGCAGTGTATTATAAATTTAAAGGAAAACTAAGCTTCTCGTGAAAAAAAAGGTTAAATTGAGTTATCAGTGATTTGTATTGTTTATTCAATGCTGTAAATTTCAGCAAAATTAACAAGTCCCCTTTAATTTACCAGCTGAGATCATCATGCACATTCCATTTTGTCAACACCGATTTCAGGTCTGCAAAATGAAAGATACAGGTAGATATTTTATTTAATGAATAAATACCTTATTAGTGTTTATACAGTGAATCAGTGAAAGTGGATAGATTCCTTTGAAACTATAATGTCAGGGAAACAGATATCTCATATTCATTCCAAACATGGCTTCGTTAAAAATGAAGAGCAGCAGCCTTAGCAATGCTAGTAAACAAACTACTTGAAGAATTCGAAATAAAAGCTTTTAATACATTTGTTAAAATGGACCTTAAAAAATTGCCTTTTACAAGTACGCTAGGCTGCATCCAAATAGTTTACTTTCTTTCTGCGATAATATAAAAACTTTGAGAAAAGACAATAAAGGTAACACTTTAAATAACAGAGAGCAGATGCTTCTATTTAATGTAACTTGTTCATTTTAAATGAAAGTATTGAGACAAAAAACTGAGGGATGAGTATTTGGCCTTTCATCTTTTTTTATACTTATTAATTATCTAGAGTGCCTAGTGAAAGTGATGTCAACCTTTTTTATGGATTGTACTAAATTAGGAGAGGCCAATATCTTGATTTTTTTTTATTTATTTTTTTAGGTCCCTTGTAATGGCCAGTACACATTGCTTGACTTTTAGGGTGATAACCCTTTCATTACATTTTTTAAAAAATAAGCATAACCCTTTTTTGATGTCTGAGATGAATATTTAGCATATGGATACCTACAAATAGGATAAAAATAATAATAATTATTATAATAATAATAACGAAGTGTTTAGCCAAGAAGGTACATTCAGATATTTTCTGGTTTCCAAGTATGTCTTGAGGATGCAACTTTTGCCCAGCATCCAGAGGAAGGATGGAGTCAGCCCTGCTGGGAATTGAACCAGGAATAAATTGAGATTTATTCTTGCAATATTTTAACCAAGTTAACTCTACATTTCATCCCCAACTCCTGTCTAGACATGTGACAATTGACCATTTTTTTAGGAGACATAGTCCCATTTTTAGACACCAAATCTGTTTCTATTTTTGGTTTTTGGCGTTACTGGAAATCCATAACAGTTTCTGTAACATAACGTTATATGAGTGTATCACTAACCCATAAATGTAGTATGGTATGTAATAAATATGTTTAAAACATATTTGTGTAAATAAAACACTTTATTCACTTTTATGAATTGTTAATTGTAGGTTACAAAGTCACCCTTTAAACAAAAGTGTTCCTTTGACCATTTAAAATGGGTTGAGGTATGTAGTGTCTTTCTCTGCCTCATCCCACTTGTAATAGTTCCTGACTCCCCTAATTATTAAAGGGACACTATAGTCATCTGAACAACTTCAGCTTAATGAGGTTGTTCAGGTGAAAACTATAGCTCCCTGCAGCCTTTCTCATGTAAACACTGTATTTTCTGAAAAATACAGTGTTTACATTGAAAGCTAGGAACACCTCGAGTTGCAGTCACTCAGAGTAAACCAGAGGGACTTTGGAGTTAATAATATGCCTCCACTCAGATATGCTGTCAGGAGATTAAGTATTTCCTCCCTCTGCATGCAGACACTGAACTTTCCTCATAGAGATTCATTGGTTCAATTCATCTCTATGAGGAGATGCCGATTGGCCAGGGCTGTGTTTGAATCATGCTGGCTCTGCCCCTGATCTGCCTCTTTGTCAGTCTCAGCCAATCCTATGGGGAAGCATTGTGATTGGATCAGGCTACCACATGTCAGCAGACTGCTTGTTTTTCTGAGTCTACTAGCATGCAGATTTACAGCTTCAAGCTTGAATACAGTAAGATTTTTACTATATTTATGGAGGCATGAGGGGCCCAGGAGGGCTAGATGGTGGTGTTAACACTATATGGTCAGGAATACATGTTTGTGTTCCTGACCCTAGAGTGATCCTTTAAGATCAACATGCCCTCTCACTTTATTGTGGTAGATATTTACTACTCAATTCTCTGCCATTTAGGAGTTAAATCACTGTTTGTAAAGACCTATTCACACCTCACTGCATGCGACTTGCACAGCCTTGCTAAACTCTTCCTGTAAAAACAAATGTAATGTTTACATTTGTTTTATTGCACAGTCTGTTTAATTTGTAATTGTGAGCAGTGAATAAAAACATCTAAAGCAAGTTACAATATGATTCAAAGTGAAACCATTTTTTTCATGCAAACTGTGTGAGTCACAGCCAGGAGAGGTATGGCTAAAGCTGCATAAACAGAAACAACATTTAATTAACTCCTAAATAACAGAGAATTGAGCAGTGAGACTGCAAGGGCATGACCAATACACCAAAACTGCCTCATTAAGCTAAAGTTTTTGTGATGCATATAGTGTCCCTTTAACTATAATATATTAAAGATTCAGTTAATTACACCTAGGCTGGTCTAAATAACACGTCAATGATGAGGCCCACCAAGACTGAAACAATCACCTGGAGTTACGGTATCTCTTCCACAGACAGACCTTACCAGTATTTTGGATCTGAACTATCCTTTTGGGTGATATTCTGATATGCAAATGAAAAAGATTAGCGATGCTTAGCTTTGGAACTTAGTGGGAAACCGACTGTAGGGCAAGTCATTCCAGTTGTTGTTCATTCTCAAAGTTCTCTTGAGATCTGTCTGTTTTGCTTTCATTGGAGGTAATTTTGATTATATTACTGTCCTTGCCCCATGTAAGACATACATTTTAAAACATGTTACCTGCCAATCCACATTCCTGCAAGCAATATTTACCCTGTTAACCTTAAAAACTTATCTTTTAAACTGGATTTCTGTTATGCCTGATCTTGATAACATTAAAAACAGTTACCGATAAAGCTATAACCTGCTATCTTGTATCTGATTCTTCCAGATATAATCCTGTTTCTGACATATCCACCACTTACTTGGATTAGGAAGCTTCTTTACACTGTATACAATCTGTACTCAACTTGTACATAGTGCAAGGATTCGGCTTGGCAGAATCACACAATATATTTCGGTCAGTCTGATGATCGTCCATGTGGCAGTTTGGGTGGTCTCAATAACATCCATGCAAAATATTAGGAAAAACAAATTGGAAGAATTAAAATAGTGTGAAAATGAGCCAATCATTGTACTTCAAATTATATATATATATATATATATATATATATATATATTTGTGTTAGGTGCTTAAGATAGTACAGTGTGAAATACCATGAATAAGCGTAGGATGGTAAAAGGAGCAAATCGGTTGTGGTGTGCCGAAACAGACGATGAGGTAGGCCTGAGAAAGAAGAGGGCCCACCCAGGAAAATAAATAGAAAGGAAATAAATGTTAAAAGTGGTGTGGTGGGAGGGTCATTCAACGCTGACCTCGAACGGTAAGGAGCAAGGTAAGGGGAGTGCCTTAAGTAGGCTAGGGGTAGCAAACCAGCACCTCCCACAAATGCAGGCAAATTGCCTTAATACTTGTGTTAGGTGCTTAAGATAGTACAGTGTGAAATAACACGAATAAGCGTAGGATGGTAAAAGGAGCAAGTCGGTTGTGGTGTGCCGAAACCGACGATGAGGTAGGCCTGAGAAAGAAGAGGGCAAAAATTAAGTAATCAAATTTATTAACAGACAACTAATACATATACATTTTATCAACCAGACATGTTTATGAAAGCATCCCTTAATTTTTGTACTAGGTTTGGTATGTAACGTGAGTAAGCGGATGACTTCCAGCGCCCCAGTGTTTTGATAACATGAGTTGGGATGTTGACACTGGAGGCTGTGGACACGGCTCCTATACGAAAGGAGTGTCCTGAGTATTTGTTTGCGTTGAGACCCAGTTGTGTGAGCAAGGACCTGACGTAGGTCATGAAGGTTGTAGTGGTGAGTACTGCACCTTGTAGTTGTAATAACGGTTGCGAGGGCAGTAAGTGATGGTGCTGTATGTAGGCATCAAGAACCTTGACGGGACACCATCTGTTGTGCGTGGGATAGTACGGAATGTTTACAGGTATGTGCTGACTGGTTTTGGAGTGAGGTAAAGACAGGATGTAATGATCCATATGTTTTGTCAAGTGGGAATAGAGGAGGAATGGAGTGGTTTGGGTCGTGGAGGTCGTAGTGAATTCTCTAGGTCGTAGAAATCCGTAGAAAGCGATGTATATTGCTGTTTTGATGATAGAATTTGTATTAGTGTCAAACGGTTTTAGGTCTTAGATAATGCTTTGAAGATATGGTTATCTATGGGTAGCCTCTGGGCCAAATGTGTGGGTTCTGATTTTTGAATACCTCTGAGTATGGTCTTAATTTGGTGAGAGGCCATGAAACTGTTGTTATTTGGGTGTAAGATGAGCATGTGGTGTTGAATGCCAGTGAGATAGAGTTTGATGGTGTTGTATGACATTTTGAGTTTAAGGTGGCAAAAGGAAGCAAACCCCAAAAAAGATGTCATAACAAACGGTTGTATGATGTTATGTTCCAGAAGGAATCGTTTGAATAGTGTGAAAGCCCTGCTGTATGTTTTGTTTGTATTGTTTGAAAGTGCCAACTGGGACAATGTCCTGCTATGCTGCATGATGACGTCTAGTCCAGTATGAGTTGTTGAAATGTTGGAGTGATGGTGGCTGTGGGTGCTGCTGACGGGAGTGCTTGATGAAACTCCTGAAATTTAAAGCGAGACAAATTGTCAGCAGCTGTGTTATATACACCTGGCACATGGAAACAACATAGGAAGAAATTATGACAAGATGCCAACCAAGTGAGTTTCCTCAGAAATCTCATGATCGTAAGAGATTTGGAACGACCTTTGTTGATGATGTGACAGGTTGCCTGGTTGTCTGAGTAACAACGCACTGGCGTATTAGCCCATAAAGCCCATGTAGGTAGTTGTTTATGTAAGTGAGAATATTCTCTATCTTATCGTATGGTAGGCTTGCTTGCATTGTGGCAGAGTCTAATTGGATACCCAGAAAAGTGATAACCGTGTCTGGCCCTTCTGTTTTCTTTGGGGAGATGGGTACACCTAGTTGCTCAAACAGCTTAGTGGTAACTTTGAGGCTAGTGGGAGGTGAAGTATTCTCCTCGACCAGTAGGAAATCGTCCAAGTAATGTAATACCGTAGGGCAGCCGGCTATTTTCAATAGTAACCAGCATAATGCTTCGGCAAATGTGTCGAAAATAGCTGGGCTACTTTTGGACCCAAAAGTTAACCGGGAGAAAAAATAGTAGTTCCCGGACCACTTGATGCCATGCAGGTGCCACAGTGTGGGGTGGATAGGGAGTAATTTGAAGGCGTTAGTAATGTCGGTCTTACTGAGCCAGGCTCCAACCCCTGCTTGTATGATAGCTGTAATGGCGTGATCTATGGTGCAGAGAGAATTCCTCAGAGGGTATGAGGGAATTAAGACTGGGGTTGGCCGATGAGTGGGGAGCCGATAAGTCAATGATGAGTCTCTGTTTTGGGAAGATTTCCCTGTGACAATACCAATAGGGTCGGTGCGCCATTCTGTGAATGGAGGAGTTCTAAAAGGCCCCAATACAAAGCCCTCATCCACTTCTTGGGCTATGAGGGTGTCAACCACTGTGGGGTTGTGTTGGGTGGATTGTAGGTTAGGGCATTCCAGAGTTCCAGCTGGTATGTGTAGGATTCCTGTGTGGAAGCCTTCTGTTAAACCAGAAATAAGAAAGTCTACCAGGTGTCTAGATGGGTGCTGAGACATCAATGTTGTGAATACTGGCATATTAATGGACGTAAGGTAAGGCTTGGAATACATTTTATTTGGACACATGGTCTTTGCATGTGCCCTAAAACATTTTGAACAGACATGCAATAGTCTACATCCACTGTAATTACAAGACCCAACATTGAAATTATTACATATTTGGGACTTGCCCAGAAACTTGATTGGGCGTCCCAATTTGTCTTTCAATAGATTCCCTGGATACCCAGAGGAACTAGTTCCTTGTGTGGAGGCATGACCGTCTGCCGTGTTGGGACAAAAATTAGTAGTATGGGCTGTGGAGGAGCAGTATGCACAAGCTGGTGTTCTTAGACCTGCAAAGTGTCTGCAAAATAAGACGGTATCAATCCTTCCCCAGTTGGATCGTGTTCCGTACTGGGAGAAGGCTCCAGCCACTTTTGCAGAAAAAGACCTATGGTAGTCATAGAATGCCGAACCACCATATTTGCTGCCCAGGTCTACCAGCTTGTGCATATAGAGATCAAACTCCTCTCTTCTGTTGGGATAAACCGCACAGATGACATCCCTGTAAATACCAAACGCTAGTACAAATTCTGGGATAGTTAGTTTTCTGTTCAGGCGGGCATCCCTAGATCTGACAATAACAGAAACATCATCATAAGCATACGTCTTATGTTCCACAATGTCCTGGGAGGCAATCAACAGGGAAGCCAGGTTGACGTCTTTACCTTCCAGAATATCCCTTTTGATATGCTCAGGTATCATGTGGGCCGGGCTAACTTCCTGGTCATCCAGGGTGCTGGCTGGAGCGACTAATGGCAAGGCTGGTGTTTGTACCGCAGCCATGGGTGGCCCTGCTAGAGTGAGGGCCGTGGTGACCGACTCAAGTTTCTCCAGCCTGGAGTTGACTTTGCCCATGGATGCCATGAGTGAGGATAACATGGCATGTATGTCCCCTGGGTTGGACTGGCTAGATCCTTCCCCGGCCTCTATGTTATTAGTTGATGTGCGTAGCAGTTTGAAAAGTTCTGCCTTCCTTGCTGTAGCGGGGTAGAGGATTTGTCATCTCCTTAATTCCGTGGTTATGCGCGGGATTGTCCAGGATCTGATTGATGCTGGACTAGCTAGCTCTCCTCCTTGTGTGGGAGTGACAGCTCTAGCCGGGGTGCTAGGCAGGGAGAAATCCTCTACCCCTTCCTGAGACATACTATAAATAAAACAATAATTAGTATATAGAACCACCAAATTGTACTGGCAGGCTAGCTAGGCCGGATGGCGAAAGTATTATACTTGTTTGGTGACAGGTGAGGCCCTGCTAATTGCCAAGCGGCTTGAGAGGCTCTATCTATGCGTTGGCGCGAGGGGTTATTGAGGCCACTTGACGTAGTGGCAGGAGTTTTAGGCCTCTCGGTGACTGTACGACAGAAAACAGGGGAAGGGAGTGACAGGTGAGGCCCTCTCTTTGCAACATGCGAGGCGGCTAGCTAACGTGTGGCCCGATGGGTGTTTGCCTCTGGAACGTTTGAGGCGGGGTGTTGGCCTCGCGGGACCACTAACTGATGGCGACAGCCAAGACGGGGTAAATACCTATTGGGAATCTTGTGACCCTATTGCCAGTACTCTAAACTAGGGGGATGAAATGAAATGTATGGTAGAATACCATATGAGCAGGTGTACGTACCTGGTAGTATGACAAATCACAGGAATAAACCGTGTGGAGCAAATATATAAGCTTGACAGCCTAAAAATGGGTAAAAGAGAGTAGTATGATGAGTGTGGAGTGTGAAAAGAACCAGACTTATAGTCCGTAGCAGCAATGTTTTAAAATTATGTTGATACCATGGGAATAGCTATGAGTGGCTCAGAAATGTTGCATGCTTGAATAAGCCATCTGAGGGAGGCCGTGGCCTATGTACAAACAATTTATGTGTTACGTGATAATGGTGTGTAAAGGAAAACATGAGATGTAGGTTATATACATATGTATATGACTGTGCAGGGAACGTATGATTGGTTGGATCAGTACGTGTGATTCAACCCGAGTATGCATGAAAAAGGAATTAAGCCTTATGTGTCATCGTCATGACAGAGAAATGAGGCCTGTAATATAGGCTGAGTGAATTGAAATAAAAATGGATAATTATAAAACTCCTGGCGTGGGAGTTCAATGATCTGTACAGAAATGTAACTGGTTTTATAGAAAGGGACATGGATGAGGTCATGGCCTATTTTACACAACATTATGTATGATATGTAGCAGAAAACCAAAGGCAGGTATACCCCAAAATTATTTAAAATGATGTGAAGTGATGTATATCTATATGATATATTTGTATTGAAAAAGACGTATCAACCCGAGAATTATTGCTTAAATGAAACTATATCCTTTGTATGTGTTGTAGTAATAACCCAGAAGTGAGGCCTGTAACATAGGCTGAGTCCATTTGTATAAATGGATAAGTAATGCAGACCCCTGAAAGCGTGGGAGTCAAATGGTATATACAGATAAGTGGACTTGATTTGTGGACGTAATACAATACTGACAATAATTGAAAGTAATTGAAATAATCTATTTAAACAAGCAATTCTTAACCGAACGTTATATACACATGAAATGGTGAATATAATTCATGAAATGATGATACGTAATATACAGAAAAAGCCGAAAGCAAATGTGAGGGAAACACAGAAGTTAGAATAGTTTAACCGTATGACTTTATGCGAACCGAAAGCGTGTTTGAGCGTATGTGAAAATTTGCCAAACGGCAAAACAACTGATTGATAATTCGTTTCAATATAACATGAAATAGGATATGCGAAATGACAATTGAACGATTAGATATGTTCAGCCGAATGACCGTACGAATGAAAAGCCCGCGAATGGCTTGAAAAATTCGTGTCATAACCAGGGAAAAACTGTAAAGCGAGGACCCGTGCTGTACCGTACGCCGTGGGAACCAGTCCTGGCGTGACAGGAAGGTCTGACTTACGGTTTAGGAGTCCCTGGGATGCGATCTACGACGAAGACCGGAGTCAGAAGAAGCTGGACGGGCGGAAAGGCCTGAACAGGATTCCTGGACACAGCTAACGTGGTGAAAACCTCGTGGATACTGAAACCAAGATGGCGTCTGAGAGAACCCGGAAGTGGATCCTCATTCAACGCTGACCTCGAACGGTAAGGAGCAAGGTAAGGGGAGTGCCTTAAGTAGGCTAGGGGTAGAAAACCAGCACCTCCCACAAATGCAGGCAAATTGCCTTAATACATATATATATACACACACTGCTAAAAAAAATAAAGGGAACACAAAAATAACACATCCTAGATCTGAATGAATTAAATATTCTTCTGAAATACTTTGTTCTTTACAAAATGGAAATCAAATTTTTCAACCCATGGAGGTCAGGATTTGGAGTCAAACTCAATTAAAGTGGAAAAACACACTACAGGCTGATCCAACTTTGATGTAATGTCCTTAAAACAAGTCAAAATGAGGCTCAGTAGTGTGTGTAGCCTCAAAGTGCCTGTGTGACCTCCCTACAACGCCTGTGCATGCTCCTGATGAGGTGGCGGATGGTCTCCTGAAGGATCTCCTCCCAGACCTGGACTAAAGCATCTGCCAATTCCTGGACAGTTTGTGGTGCAACGTGACATTGGTGCATGGAACAAAACATGATATCCCAGATGTGCTCAGTTGGATTCAGGTCTGGTGAACGGGCGGGCCAGTCCATAGCATCAATGCCTTCGTCTTGCAGGAACTACTGACACACTCCAGCCACATGAGGTCTAGCATTGTCTTGCATTAGGACGAACCCAGGGCTAACCGCACCAGCATATGGTCTCACAAGGGGTCTGAGGATCTCATCTCGGTACCTAATGGCAGTCAGGCTACCTCTGGCGAGCACATGGCTGTGCGGCCCCCCAAAGAAATGCGACCCCACACCATTACTGAACCACTGCCAAACCGGTCATGCTGGAGGATGTTGCAGGCAGCAGAACGTTCTCCACGGTGTCTCCAGACTCTGTCACGTCTGTCACATGTGCTCAGTGTGAACCTGCTTTAATCTGTGAAGAGCACAGGGCGCCAGTGGCCAATTTGCCAATCTTGGTGTTCTCTGGCAAATGCCAAACGTCCTGCACGGTGTTGGGCTGTAAGCACAACCTCCACCTGTGGATGTTGGGCCATCATACCACCCTCATGGAGTTTGTTTCTGACCATTTGAGCAGACACATGCACATTTGTGGCCTGCTGGAGGTCATTTTGCAGGGCTCTGGCAGGGCTCCTCCTGTTCCTCCTTGCACAAAGGCGGAGGTAGCGGTCCTGCTGCTGGGTTGTTGCCCTAATACGGCCTCCACCACGTCTCCTGATGTACTGGCCTGTCTCCTGGTAGCGCCTCCATGCTCTTGACACAACGCTGACAGACACAGCAAACCTTCTTGCCACAGCTCACATTGATGTGCCATCCTGGATGAGCTGCACTACCTGAGCCACTTGTGTGGGTTGTAGACTGCGTCTCATGCACCCACTAGAGTAAAAGCACCGCCAGCATTCAAAAGTGACCAAAACATCAGCCAGGAAGCATAGGAACTGAGAAGTGGTCTGTGGTCACCACCTGCAGAACCACTCCTTTATTGGGGGTATTGCTAATTGCCTATAATTTCCACCTGTTGTCTATCCCATTTGCACAACAGCATGTGAAATTGATTGTCACTCAGTGTTGCTTCCTAAGTGGACAGTTTGATTTCACAGAAGTGTGATTGACTTGGAGTTACATTGTGTTGTTTAAGTGTTCCCTTTATTTTTTTGAGCAGTGTATATATATATATATATATATATTTCTATATATAAAAAAATCCAAAAATATTAGAGGATAGCACTCAAAGGACTTTATATAAAATATAACTTTTATTTACCTTCTAAATAAAAATGCTTGAGGGGATCAAGCTGAAACGTTGACCGTTTTTATTTAGAAGGTAAATAAAAGTTATATTTTATATAAAGTGCTTGGAGTGCTATCCTTTAATATTTTTGTGTTCTTGGCTGGACAAGCACCGGGCGTTATACTATGTTATTATTATATATATATATATATATATATATATATATATATCTCAAGCGAGATAAAGTAACCAATAGAGGGTAAAAGAGGAGCAGTAAAAATAAATCTACACTTATTGTATGCTCCTCCTTTTTCCCCTCTGTTGGTCATGTGAATAAAATCAATATTTATTAACTGTCATCTAGTCATCAATCATTTCTTTCCCATCAAGCATGTATTTTTTTTTTGGTGCCATGGACGAACCCCAAATCACCAACCAAATGTAATTGCTCATCATTTGTTCAGTTATACGTCTACATGGATCTTTGGAGTTACAGAATTCAGGTGAGCTGGCGATTGGGCTAAACTCGGACGCCTTGCAATTAGTACAAAAACGACTACACATGTCTACTTTATACCAGTTTACTACTGGCTGTTTAATATTCTATTAAGGGATTGACTTGTAGTTATCGGGTCAGTTTGGAACACCTCACCGAATTCCACTTCTTTCACTGAAGACAAGTATTTCTGACAAAAATAACATATATAACAGCATTACTAGTAACAGAATAACAGATTGCCACAATAAATGTTATATGAAAGGGGATGATATGTAAAAGATTTAGAATGGATTTTAGAGTTGGCTGTGCTCTGGTCAGACCTATGATTTTGCTGAAGAACTATAGATGGAGGAAGCTTAATTGGATCATGGAAGCTTGTTTCAAAATTAAACCACCTCTTTTTTTTTTGTGTCCTCTCAACTCCTTGTAAAGGGTTTACTAATTAAACCACCTCTTTTTTTTGTGACCTCTCAACTCTTGTAAAGGGTTTACTGAACAACTGAGGCCTTTTTTGCCTGCATCCCAGGCTTTTGGGTATTCTCACTCCTGATGGCACTACAGGGAGTGCAGAATTATTAGGCAAGTTGTATTTTTGAGGATTAATTTTATTATTGAACAACAACCATGTTCTCAATGAACCCAAAAAACTCATTAATACCAAAGCTGAATATTTTTGGAAGTAGTTTTTAGTTTGTTTTTAGTTATAGCTATGTTAGGGGGATATCTGTGTGTGCAGGTGACTATTACTGTGCATAATTATTAGGCAACTTAACAAAAAACAAATATATACCCATTTCAATTATTTATTATTACCAGTGAAACCAATATAACATCTCAACATTCACAAATATACATTTCTGACATTCAAAAACAAAACAAAAACAAATCAGTGACCAATATAGCCACCTTTCTTTGCAAGGACACTCAAAAGCCTGCCATCCATGGATTCTGTCAGTGTTTTGATCTGTTCACCATCAACATTGCGTGCAGCAGCAACCACAGCCTCCCAGACACTGTTCAGAGAGGTGTACTGTTTTCCCTCCTTGTAAATCTCACATTTGATGATGGACCACAGGTTCTCAATGGGGTTCAGATCAGGTGAACAAGGAGGCCATGTCATTAGATTTTCTTCTTTTATACCCTTTCTTGCCAGCCACGCTGTGGAGTACTTGGACGCGTGTGATGGAGCATTGTCCTGCATGAAAATCATGTTTTTCTTGAAGGATGCAGACTTCTTCCTGTACCACTGCTTGAAGAAGGTGTCTTCCAGGAACTGGCAGTAGGACTGGGAGTTGAGCTTGACTCCATCCTCAACCCGAAAAGGCCCCACAAGCTCATCTTTGATGATACCAGCCCAAACCAGTACTCCACCTCCACCTTGCTGGCGTCTGAGTCGGACTGGAGCTCTCTGCCCTTTACCAATCCAGCCACGGGCCCATCCATCTGGCCCATCAAGACTCACTCTCATTTCATCAGTCCATAAAACCTTAGAAAAATCAGTCTTGAGATATTTCTTGGCCCAGTCTTGACGTTTCAGCTTGTGTGTCTTGTTCAGTGGTGGTCGTCTTTCAGCCTTTCTTACCTTGGCCATGTCTCTGAGTATTGCACACCTTGTGCTTTTGGGCACTCCAGTGATGTTGCAGCTCTGAAATATGGCCAAACTGGTGGCAAGTGGCATCGTGGCAGCTGCACGCTTGACTTTTCTCAGTTCATGGGCAGTTATTTTGCGCCTTGGTTTTTCCACACGCTTCTTGCGACCCTGTTGACTATTTTGAATGAAACGCTTGATTGTTCGATGATCACGCTTCAGAAGCTTTGCAATTTTAAGAGTGCTGCATCCCTCTGCAAGATATCTCACTATTTTTGACTTTTCTGAGCCTGTCAAGTCCTTCTTTTGACCCATTTTGCCAAAGGAAAGGAAGTTGCCTAATAATTATGCACACCTGATATAGGGTGTTGATGTCATTAGACCACACCCCTTCTCATTACAGAGATGCACATCACCTAATATGCTTAATTGGTAGTAGGCTTTCGAGCCTATACAGCTTGGAGTAAGACAACATGCATAAAGAGGATGATGTGGTCAAAATACTCATTTGCCTAATAATTCTGCACTCCCTGTATTCTGAGGAGCATGTCTGACTCACTCATCACTCTGCTTCAACCCATGCCTCTGAACACAATGCCTCAGTCAAAAAGGTGTCAGAGAGTCTTCTCTATTTCGATTACAGCATCTAGCCAGACAGTCCCTTAGAGCCCCCATTTATTTTACACAGGTAATGGTGAGACTTGATTGGCCGCTGTTCCTTTGTGCAGAACACAAACGCAATGGGCTCTTATCTATATTTCCAAATGTTTTTTCTTGCTTCTTACACAAGTAAAATATACAGTGTGGTCTACTCTCCAATGCCTGTTGGTGGTGTTGATCATATCAGCACAAACAGATCAAAAGTACACCTACCTTTCTACACATGGAACCTTCAGTGTTAGATTAACCTGTCAGTGGACGTGCACTTATCAGCATTTTGGTCAAACATCTATACCTTCACATCAATGAAGCTGGGTCCCACTGGTCAACAGGAAAAATCCAGAGTCTATATTCTATAGGCAAAAAAATATAAAAATGCAATTTCTCCACTTTATAAAATAATATAAGAAATTACATTGTGTATGTAAAAAAAAAAATGGATGGTATAGTAAGCATCTGTGTCTGTATTTCTCAATCTAGATGATATTTCCCAGTACTGACAAGGTTTGTTGTCACTTGAAACTGTGAACATCTTTAACAATAATAAATATATACAATATTCAATCTGGGTAACAATCAAGGAGACTACCTTTAAAATTGATACACTCCATTAGCAGAATTAATTTGTTAACTTATTCATGGGCAGCATTTTTTAGTTGTGTTGTACTGAGTTGTACATTTTCAATTTTTCTGAGAGTGCACTTGGCTGTGACCTTAAAGAAAATCAGTGACTTCATTAGAGATATTGCCCGTGTGCTGTATTATCGATCCTTTGGCAAAAAGGCAAAAGGAAGCACTCTAAAGCACCTCGACTAAACGAGCCATAAAAGAAAGAAAGAAAGAAAAAAAAAGAAAAAGGTAGATTTGGTATCTAGTGTTCCTCCAAATGCAACTCTCCTACATAAATGCATACAAATACTTGCACTCTGATTAGATTAAGTAAAAACAGTCACGTTTAATGGGAGACAACGGTTCATTTGTAGAAACATGAGCCATGTCGATAAATCTTAACAGTCATAACAGATGAAGTGAGTATTCAGTAAAAGGAGGAGACATCAGATGTAATGAGAAACTCCTAAAGGACATCTCAAAGCAGCCTACTGCACTTTAAAGATTTCTTTTCAATCTATTGTCAGACCGTGTTACGTGTATTGGAAGCAGAGCCAATGTCTCCCTGACTTTTTTTTTTCCTCTGTAACATGACATGTACAACGGAATATTATAAGATAAAGCATAAAGTCAAGGTAATGTGCTTGTCTCAGAAAATATTAAATTGGTTTTATTTTAACTCATTGGGGGTAAAAAATCTAAAGTTTGCCTGCCACTAACCAGACGGAGAGATTCCCAAGTACATCCATACTAATTATGGATAATTACATAGTAACATAGTTACATAGCTGAAAAGAGACTTGCGTCCATCAAGTTCAGCCTTCCTCACATATGTTTTTGCTGTTGATCTAAAAGAAGGCAAAAATGTTATGTTATGTTTTTGTAAGTATTTATCCAATTGCTGTTTAAATATCTGTTTGGACTCTGATGAAGAATAGGCTTAATTTCAACTTTCTTTTTTTGTAATTCAGTGTGTGAGCAGTTTTGCTTCAGTTTGAAAATATCATCATACAAATAGTAAGTACCATTATTTTCTAGCATCTTGGCTTAATTATTGCACTGTTTGTAATAGTGCACACCATTACAGCCCTGAATACACAGCTATAACCCCAGCTTTAAAAGACATGGGTACAATGGTGCATGGGGGTGCTTTAGGGTTAAGGAACTTAAGGCTAAGGGTGACATGTAGTGTTACAATGCACAGTATTTAAATCTTATTATGGAATTCCATATGACTGTCGTACAACTTCCAGTAAGCGCAGTTTATGGCAATAACCATTATTCAGTACAGTATTAAATTTAGGATAGAATTATTAAAAGATGTTAAAACTTGAAAAGTCATACTGAGCAATATGATAAATCATCTAAAGTAATGCTTATCGAGTGGCTATTCTGGTGGGTTCACTAAAGGCTTACATAATGGAAGAAGGAACATCTGGATACCTCAAGTGGTAGTTTTACCCCATCCAGTTGCCAAGTCTGTTCAGTTCCATATTCAACCTCTTTAAGACTAGCCTCAGCACATTTTCCAGTGGTCTCCCTGGTCCTGCAGTGCCTGGCAGCATCATATACAGTCCTAGCTTTGTCCAGATGAGGACTATTTCTCCCAGGTACTGAGACAAGAAATACATTGTGGATTTATTCCATTCTGTCTATAGATTGTAAGCTTCACATTCTGAAGGCTTAATGGAACACTGGAGCAAATATCAACAATGAGATTTTAAACTCTGCACCTTTATATTTCCAGGATATTATTGTATTATTGATGTCTGATTTTTAAATATCATCCTATGGATTCTGTGATTCCTTTATAGCTGGTATTCTTCCTGTTCTACTGAAATGAATCATTCTGCTTAGATGTTGCAAAGGCTGCCAGCACAGCCACATGTATTAAAAAAAAAGTCCTGTCTGATTATTTTGTCAAGTTTTACCTCTCGGAGCAAATTGCTATGATTTTTTGCTTCTTTTTACAAAATCTGCTGTAAAGTGTCTACTAAACCCAGCATGGTTATCAATGTGTAAGCCTCACCTGTTCAGATCTCACTGAAAATGTCTGATGCAGCCTGAATGGTTATATATTTGCCTTTTAGGTTTAGTAAGGCACTGGTGTAATTGGGTGAAATTATCAGTGCGGACAGTCAGGAATTTTCAGGTAAGAACATTGGTGCGCTTTTGGTCAGTGCTTTAGATAAGAGCCTGGGAATTCCATATCCCACAACATCGAGGTTCTGTAAAGTTGGTGGATGAAGTTAAAGGGGGTGACTCTACAGAAAGGGGAAGAATAATCAGGTCAGACTGGCATGTATGAATGTCTGGCTGCCTGCCAATCACTCAAGCTGGCCCACTAAGGACAGACTATTCAGAGAGAGCTGAACTGCATGATCCTAGTGCCTTGAGCATAGCATAAGAACATCTAGTGATGTATTTGAGACACTTTTTTTGTGAGGATAGATCTAAGACATCCCAAGTCTCCAGGAAGTTCTGGAAGTCTCCAGCAATTTTTAATGCAGCTCCCTGACTTCTGCAAGTCATATAGAATATCCCATAAATCACAAACACATAATCAATAAACAATGTAATTGTGTGTGTGATTTCCAGGATATTGTATAAATTGTGGGCCACCCGATAGGTATTATTGCCACAAAGGAGGAATGGAGGGAGGGAGAAGACTAGAGGCAGTGGCAGTTCAGGCTGCATGAAGGCAGAGGAGAGGCATGCTTACTCCCATCAGCCTCAGCCAGCACCAGGACCCCAAGCAAGCAATTCTCCTGGACACAAAAGATAAGCTAACAGGAAGGAGACTGCAAATATATAAAGAATAACAGGTATGTGTCTATGTGTGTCAAGTTGTGTGTCTCTGTGTGTGTGTGTAGTGGTGTTGTGGAGACAGGCTCAGGCACTGAGTGCAGTGGTGTTGTGGAGACATTCTCAGACATCGAGTGTAGTGGTATTATGGAGACAGGCTTGGAGACTATCGGGAGGTCTGATAGAAAGCAGTTGTTGTTGAGGGATTCTATCATAAGACGTGTGGACCTGGACAATAGTGGTCTTGTGGGATGCCTTCCTGGAGCTACTGCTCACAGAGACAGGAGATGTATTTGTAATATTGTTAAGCAAGCAAAGAAGGAAGGGGAATTGGGGAATGTACTTGTCCATCTAGGGACAAATGACTTGGCTTGCAATGAGGTTTCAGAGGTAAAATAAGTTTTTTTTTGTTTTTGCCAATGATATACGGCAGGTTGCTTCCATACTGTCATTCTCTCAAGTTCTGCCTGTGCGTAACACTCAGAACGACAAGCTGATTTGCGTAACACTCAGAACGACAAGCTGATTTGCGTAACACTCAGAACGACAAGCTGATTTGTGTACTAGGGACTTTAATTTGTGGCTTGGTGAATGGTGTCGAGAGCAAGGATTTGGCTTAATTTCTCATGGAAATAAACTGTACAAAAAAGATGGCTTGCATCTTTCTCAAAAGGGAACAAATGTTTTCAGTAAGCAGTTCAGAGGTTTGCTGGATGTATTTAAACTCGGTGGGGGGGGGGGTGGCAAAAGAATGATAAAACTTAATTCCAATTGACCCCCAAAACAAGAACAGAAGGTACCTGTAGCAAGTGTATTAAAACATGATAAGCTTAGAGTCATGTCTACAAATGCTTGCAGTTTAGGGAATAAGATCCATAAACTTGTGGCAATAATGGCAACTGATAGTGTAGATTTAGTCACGGTTACTGAGACATGGTATAATGAGAAAAATGAATGGGACATAGCAATTACAGGGTACTCTTTATATAGAAAAGACAGGGAAGGCAAGAAAAGGGGGAGGGGTGACCCTGTATGTAAAGGATAGCATAAAATCTAGCCTAATAAAAGTTAATGAGGTGAACATAGAGTCCATTTGAGTTACGTTAGAATTTAGTAATCACACAATAACTTGTGTTGGTGTGGTTTATAGGCCCCCAGGACAAATAGAAGAGTTAGATAATCTACTAGTTCAGGAAATAGCTAAAATGACAATGAAGGGGGAAGTTATCATCATGGGTGACTTTATACTTCCTGATGTGAACTGGAAAACCAAAATAGCTGCTTGTGCCAGGAGCACACATATTCTAAACTCCCTACTAGGATTGTCTCTAAAACAAGTCATTGAGGAGCCAACTCGTAAAGAGGCCATACTAGATTTAGTGTTAACAAATGAAGATTTGGTATCAGATATTACTGTAGGTGAAAGTTTAAGATCCAGTGATCATCAGTCAGTGTGGTTTAATATAAGAACAGTGACTGAGTCACACCACACAAAAACAAAAGTTTTAGACTTTAGTAAAACAGACTTTTCTAAAATTAGAATATGTGTAAAGGAGTCAATATCAGACTGGAGCAGTTTAAATGGAGTCCAAGAGAAATGGGATTATTTAAAAGTTGCACTGCTGAAGGCAACAGAAAATTGCATAGGCTTGTCAGTAAAAGCAAAACATTTAAGAAACCACTGTAGTACTCTGCAGATGTGGCCAAAATAGTAAAAAACAAAAATTTAGCATTCAGTAATTCTAACTAAACCCAGAGTGAGGAAGATAGACAGATCTATAAGATTAGGCAGAAAGAGGCTAAGCAAGTTATAAGAGCTTCCAAATCCCACGCAGAAGAAAAATAGCACAGTCAGTAAAAAAAAGGGGACAAAACATTTTTTAGATACATAAATGAGAAAAGAAAAGTAAACAAGGATTAGTTAGATTAAAAACAAAAGAAGGAAGGTATGTAGAAGAGGATAAAGGTCTAGCTGACTGCCTCAATTAATATTTTTGCTCAGTATTTACAGATGAAAATGAAGGAAAGGGGCCTAAGTTAGGAAAAATGACAAATTAGTCATTTGTTACATGTGAGTCTACAGAGGAAGAGGTTCTATTTCAAATGTCAAAAGTAAAGACAAATAAGTCAATGGGTCCTGATGGAATACACCCAAAGTTATTAAAAGAGATTAGTGGTGTACTAGCAAAACCATTAACAGATTTATTTAACCAATCATTGTTAACAGGAGTTAGTGAATGTTGTGCCCATTCACAAGAAAGGTAGTAGGGAGGAGTTGAGCAACTATAGGCCAGTAAGCCTTACTTCAGTAGTGGGGAAAGTAATAGAAACCATGTTAAAGGATAGGATTGTTGAACATCTAAAATCACATGGATTTCAAGATCAGAGACAGGGCCGGATTTTTTTTTTTTCACATTCTACTCTTAGGTTTGCCACCTGGCTGGTATTTTAAGGCACAGCTGGTATTTGAGGCTGCCTGGCTGTGATGTTATTGCAGTAATACCGGCAATACAAAGGGGACACATGGTGACATTGAGACACTAGGGGACACACTAGACGTGGGGAAACTATGACACATGGGGACACTGAGACACTAGGGGACACTGAGACACTAGGGGACACTGAGACACATGGGGACGCTGTGAGACATAGGTAAACACATTGGGACATGGAGACACTAGGGACACAGTGTCTCCATATCTCCCAGTGTCCCCATGTCTCCCAGTGTCCCCTAGTCTCCCAGTGTCTGTATCCCCATGTCTCCCAGTGTCCCCAAATGTCAGTGTCCACATGTCTCCCAGCCAGTGTCTCAGTGTCCCTGTCTTCCAGTGTCCCTATGTCTCCCATCCAGTATCCCTAGTGTCTCCCGGGGTCTGTGTCCCCAAATGTCTCAGTGTTCCCATATCTCTGTCCAGAAGTGCCCCCATGTCTCCCATTGTTCCCAAGTGTCTGTGTCCCCATGCCTCCCAGGGTCTCCCTAGTGTCTGTGTCCCCAAGTGTCTGTGTCCCCATGCCTCCCAGCTTCTCCCTAGTGTCTCAGTGTCCCCATGTCTCCCAGTGTCTGTGTTCCCATGTCTCTCAGTGTCCCTAGTTTTTTAGTTTCCCCAAATGTCTGTGTCCAAATGTCTCACAGTGTCTGTGTCCCCATGTCTCTGTGTCCCTAGTGTCTGTGACCCCATTTCTCCCAGTATCCCCAAATGTCTAAATGTCCCCATATCTCCATGTCTCTGTGTACCCATGTCTGTATCCACAAGTTCCCCATGTCTCCCAGTGTCCTCAAGTGTCTCAGTGCCCCCCATGTCTCTCAGTGTCCCCATGTCTCACTGTGTCCACATGTCTCTCAGTGTGCCCTAGTATCCTAGTGACACGGGAAATACTGAGACATGAGGACACTGGGAGAAATGGGGACACAGACACTGGGAGACTAGAGGACTGGGTGACATGGGGACACTGACACTGTGATACATAGGTACACTGATGCCAGGCTGGCCTTCCAATTCTTTGGACGGGCATACCCCCTTTTTGGGCATGTCCGGCCCTTTTGGCAGTTCTGGTCACTTGATTCGCATCAGTGGCCTACTCTTTTACCCTGCCCATTGGCTTCCTGCTTCACTGGACACTGCTGTTAGGGGGTATGGATTTACTTAAAAGATGAAAGCATAAATTAGATAAAGAGATTAGCATTGATTATGTGTTTTCTTATAGCTGCATCCTTTGAGTTTCCCTCCAACACCAACTCCATCAGATACATGTTGCTTGAGAGGTATGACTGTTTTAGTGTTTTTGGTTGATAAGATTCTGTAATTAGGCCCCATCATAATTGTCAGCACCAGGCCCACTGGGCTCTTAATCTGGCCCTGATCAGAGACAACATGGGTTTACTTCAGGGAGATCATGCCAAACTAATATTATTGATTTTTTTGATTGGGTAACTAAAATAATAAATCAGGGTGGTGCAGTAGACATTGCTTACCTAGATTTCAGTAAGGCTTTTGACACTGTTGCACAAAGAAGGCTTATCAATAAACTGCTATCTTTAAGTTTGGATTCCAATATTGTTAAATGGGTAAGGCAGTGGCTGAGTGACAGGCAACAGAGGGTTGTAGTCAATGGAGTATATTCAAAGCATTGGTTTGTCACCATTGGGATACCTGAGGGATCTGTACTTGGACCCATTATCTTTAATATTTTTATTAGTGATATTGCAGAAGGTGATGGTAAGGTATGTCTTTTTACTGATGATACTACGATATGTAACAGGGTTGATGTTCCAGGAGGGGTAAGCCAAATGTCAAATGATTTAGGTAAGCTAGAAAAATGGTCAGAGTTGTGGCAGCTGACATTTAATGTGGATAAGTGCAAGATAATGCATCTTGGACGTAAAAACCCAAGGGCAGAGTACAGAATATTTGATAGAGTCCAAACCTCAACATCTGAGCAAAGGGATTTAGGTGTAATTATTTCAGATGACTTAAAGGTAGGCAGGCAATGTAATAGAACAGCAGGAAATGCTAGCAGAATGCTTGGTTGGATTAGCAGTAGAAAGAGGGAAGTGCTCTTGCCACTATACAGAACACTGGTGAGACCTCACTTAGAGTATTGTATGCAGTACTGGAGACTGTATCTCCAGAAAGATATTGATACTTTAGAGAAAGTTCAGAGAAGGGCTACTAAACTGGTTCATGGATTGCAGGATAAAACTTACAAGGAAAGGTTAAAGGATCCTAACATGTATAGCTTAGAGGAAAGACGAGAGAGGGGGGATGTGGCGAAAGCACCTTCGTCACTGGGATTTGGGGAGGCCTGCTTGCCAGCCTCTTGCCCTGTGACTATGGCCCCTGGGATATATTGCCCTTTAAAAACACTATTTAGGCATACTGGATTTTAAAGGCACTGTTTCTGCCCCTTGGAGTTTTAATTGGAACAGATTCAAACATGTGGCGACGGCCATCTTAAATTGTCCAGCAGTGTTTTGCCATTGAGTGTATGGAACTGTTTTGGGCATGCGACCATGTGCACAGTGGGGCAAAAATAAGACTTCCAGGAAATTCCTGAACCCCTGAACCGATCTGGGTGATTTTTGGATATGTTGTTCAACCAGTTCGGGGCTATCAGGAGATGTGACTTTGTGGGGATATGCAGGGGCGGGCTGGGCCGGGGGGCAGGGAGGCAATTGCCCCCCAGGCCGCCCTAAATTCCTGTAAGGCCGGCCGCGGCAGGCCGGCCCTTTAAATACTGCAGCCGCCTGAGCGCTCTGTTAAGAGCCTCAGGCGGCTGCCCCTCCCCCGTAGCTGGCCGAGTTGCATCTCGTCCGCTGGCCGGGTTAAGCGTCGAGTGATAGAGGGGCACACCGAGGCGCGGCACTTCCCCAGTCCGCCGTTACAGGAAAACAGAAACCCTGTCTCGCTGAGTTTGTTTTCTGTTAACATCGACTGATGCCAGGAAGTGCACACTGAGTGTGCAACTTCCTATCACTCCGGCCGGCCACCGCGGACCGGAGTGCAGCTCGGCCACGCTACAGGGGAGGGGTTAAGAAGAGAGGGAGGGAGGGGAATAAGAAGAGGGGGAATGTAAGAAGGGGATAAGAAGAGGAGGGGGACAAAAAGAGGAGAGGGAACAAGAAGAGGGAGGGGGATGCAAAGGGGAATAAGAAGAGGGAGGGAACAAGAAGAGGGAGGGGATAAAAAGGGGAGTAAGAAGGAGGGGAGATAAGAAGAAGAGGGAGGAGTAAGAAGGAGAAGAGTGGGGTAAGAAGGAGAAGAGTGGGGTAAGAAGAAGAAGGGGGTAAGAAGAAGAAGGGGGTAAGAAGAAGAAGGAGGGGATAAGAAGAAGAAGAAGAGGGGAGTAAGAAGAAGAAGAAGAGGGGAGTAAGAAGAAGAAGAGGGGAGTAAGAAGAAGAAGAGGGGAGTAAGAAGAAGAAGAGGGGAGTAAGAGGAGAGGGGAATAAGAAAAGGAGGGCTGAGTAAGAAGGAGGAGATAAGAAAGAGGGAAGAAGAAGAAGAAGTGAGTATGAAAGAGCGGGGAGGCAGTAAGAAGAAGAAGAGTGGGGAGTAAGAAGAAGAAGAGGGGGTAAGAAGAAGGTGAGTATGAAGAAATGGGGGGAGTAAGAAGAAGAAGGGGGAGGAAGAGGAAGAAGAAGAAGGGGGGGTAAGAAGAAGAAGGGGGAGCAATAAGAAGAAGGGGGTTAAGAAGAACAGGTGGGGGAGTAAGACGACCAAGAGGGGAAGTATGAAGAACACAGGGAGGAGGGGGGTAAGACGAACACAGGGGGTGTGAGGAGAACACATAGAGGGAGGAGTGAGAAGAGCACAGGGAGGGTGGGTGAGTGTGAGAAGAGACCGCTAGGGGAGGGTGGGGAGAGGAGAGACCACTAAAGTGCAGGGGAGAGCTCTACGGGACAGAAGGGGCAGCTCTATAGGACAGGGGCCAAGACAGGGAGCTCTTTCACACTACGCGCGCGCACACACACACAATGCATCCCTATACATACACAGAAACACAACATGCTTCCCTTACACACAGAGAAACACACAATGCATCCATTACACACACACACACACAATGCAACCCTTACACACAAAGACAATGCATCCTTTGCACACATACACAGAAACAGACAATGCAAACCCGTACACACATATGCAAACACACACTTCTTTTCTTACATACACACAGAAACACAATGCATCTCTTACACTCAATGCACACACATACAGACACACACCTTGCAACCCTTATGCATACAAACACAGATTCACACAATGCATCCCTTACACACAACCAGAAACACATAATACATCCCTTATACACAAATACACACTGCTTCCACTACACACAAACACACTACATCACCTGCACAAACTGGTAACCCTATACACTACATACCATAAGCACACATATTAGATCCTCTACAATAACACATAACACATCCCCTACACACTCCACTCCCTGTGAGCGAACTCATGGGTGGGTGGAACTTATGAGTGGGCCTTATGGGCATACTCACCGTCAGGCCCTGGGCCCAGACCTTGAGCTGTGTAAGGGGCCCCAAAAAATGGAGCTGCTTCCAATTCTCCCAGAACATTGAATTTTGTGACCACAGCTGCAAACAGCCTCCAGAGATCCTGTTCTACACCAGACCAGTGGAGCCAAACTGCAGCCCATCATCATCCTCATCTGCTTGTAAGTAGGCAATCTAGTATATTATTAGTGACACTAATCTATAATGTACCTCACATTAAAGGGACACTATAGCTTAATGAAGTGGTTCTGGTGTCTATAGCTGGTCCCTGCAGGCTTTTTAATGTAAACACACACTGTGTGCAGCACTGGCGTTAGTTCATATGGGTGGGGCATTGTGATGTCACATGGGGGGGCAGCAAATTTTTATTTTGTCTAGGGCGGCAAAAATCCTTGCACCGGCACTGATCCTGGGCAGGTGCACCAGTCTACTGGTGACCCACAGGAGGGGAGTGCACTGATTGCACTGCACTCTCCTCCTGTCCAGCCCCATCTTTACCGCAGTGCAAGTGCCCTCTGCCCCTAATTTACAGTGGCTCACACTCACAACAAGCAGTGCCTGGAGCCGTGAAGGAGCGGGTATGGCAAAGAGCTACTGATTAGCATAACATCAATATCCGTTATAAAACCAGGAAAAGGTGGGCATGGATGGTGAACTGATTTGGTGGTGCAATGGGCCACTTGACTGGTTTTGCCCCCCAGGCCTAAGGCTGCCAGCCCTCCCCTGGGGATATGTTATATTTTGGGGTACTTTTTGGGGTTTGTAAAAATTTATGTTTTTTCTGCTTAGAGTTAATTGACTTAGTCCATTGTCTTAGTTAATTGTATCACAGGCAGGGGGGAGGGTTTGTGTGCTGTATGTGGGAGTGTCGGACATTGTTATATTGCTCTGACTGGTTTGTGTCCTTTGTGTACCTGTGTTCCATCAGGTCAAGGGGGTGTGCCTCTGGAGTGAGGTATTGTATAAATTGTGAATGCTGGCTTGCATTAAACAGACCTGTTCTACCCTTCATGAACTCTTGGCTCATGTTTGGGGGATTGGAGAACTACCTACACTCTGGGGATTGCTATAATCACTATACTCCCCAGAGTAGGCTCTTGTAAGAGCTTGTTCCTGTTCCTATTCCTGCTCTCTGAATTACAAGGGAGGTCTATCTACTGAAAGCTGGACCCTGGTCTTGGGTCCAGGGTGGGTGGATATGGTGAGACCCCAACCAAGCTGTGGCGGTTCGTGGGGTCTGCAGTACTTATGGGGTCTGGAGAAGTGTTTAGAGCTCTCGGGAAGCACAAGGAGCATCCGTCAACGCAAGGTACCGAGTCAGGGTGCCAGGCGTTCCGTTACAGGGGATATGATAGAAACATTTAAATACATAAAGGGAATCACCACAGTAAAGGAGGAGACTACATTTAAAAGAAGAAAAACTACCACAACAAGAGGACATAGTCCTAAATTAGAGAAGCGAAAAGGTTTAAAAATAATATCAGGAAATATTACTTTACTGAGAGGGTAGTGGATGCATGGAATAGCCTTCCAGCTGAAGTGGTAGAGGTTAACACAGTTAAGGAGTTTAAGCATGCGTGGGATAGGTATAAGGCTATCCTAGATATAAGATAAAGCCAGGGACTAATGAAAGTGTTTAGAAAACTGGGCAGACTAGATGGACCAAATGGTTCTTATCTACGTAACATTCTATGTGTGTGTATATGTGGTTGTGTGTGTGTGTGTGTGTGTGAATGTGCCAGTGTGTGTATATCTGTGTTTATATCTGTGTGTATGACAGTGTGTGTATCTTTGTGTCAATGTGTATATGATTGTATGTGTATGTGCCAATGTGTATCTGTTTGTCAGTGTGTATCTGTATGTCAGTGGGTATCTGAGTTTATGTGCCAATATGTGTACCTGTGTGTGTGTATGTGGCAGAGATTGTAACTGAGTGTGTGTATCTGAGTGAGTGAATATGTGTATGTATGAAGAAAAAAGGTACTATACGTAATCTATAAAATGGAAAAGGAGTGCTATCACCAAGAGTGTACCTCACTCACTCAAATATATACCAGTAGAAAAACAATTAGCTGATGTCACTAAAAGCGATATTGGCTAAAAAAAGGGGATAGCACATATAATATAGAAGATATGGAGATACAACCTGTTCACCGGGGCACAACCTCAAAAGGTCTAGAGAATAAAAAAATAATACAAGTATGGTGAAGTACATAAAAACAATTAGTGGAGATCCCCAGGAGGTAGAAAACTTACAAAAGGTAAAGATGGTCTGCGCCAAAAGGTAAAGTGCTCAAATCCAACGCGTATCTCAGTATATGTTGTTATTTCAGATGTGTTATTTTATACTTTGTGCTTGTTGTACATAGATGGATGGTTTGGGAGGGAGTTCTGGGAGTTTCTGTTTCTTTCCTGTAAAGTCTGGTGAGGTTAATGAATATGTGAACGCCGTCAGACATAGGACGGAAGTGCAGCGACGCGTTCCAGCGTGGAACGCAGAAGTGTTTTTTTTGCGATCATGTGATACTTGGATGTCAGGATGGTTTTGGCCAATGAGGAATCCGCATGCCAGAACCGGGAAGTATGCCAGACCGCGAAAATTTGGATGGATGAAAGAAACCTGTATGGAGTGGTATATAAAGAGATATTTTTACTTGATTCTCATATCCCTGAAGAAGTCATCACTGACGAAACGCGTTGGATTTGAGCACTTTATAGAGACTGGCATTGAGCACTTTATAAAGCTTTTATTATTTTTTTAGTGTTTTTTTCAGAATTTAGATTTTACAGTTACATATATATCAGTGTCTGCTTATAAGCTGTTGTTCCATCTCCTGCACTAATGTTCCACTTGCTAGTGGATATATGCCTACAGATTGCGACCTGAATGTAAGTGCAATCAGTGTAATAAATTTTTGGTACATTTTAACAGTACTGCTCTATGTATATTCTCTTTGATATTCCTGATATTTACAGACACAAGTAGAATTGTGCTGCTGCATTCTGATACCCCCAGAGGGAGATAGGCGCAGACCATCTTTTGTAAGTTTTCTACCTCCTGGAGATCTACACTAATTGTTTTTATGTACTTCACCATACTTGTATTATTTTTTTATTCTCTAGACCTTTTGAGGTTGTGCCCTGGTGAACAGGTTGTATCTCCATATCTTCTATATTATATGTGCTATCCCCTTTTTTAAGCCAATATCGCTTTTTAGTGAAATCAGCTAATTGTTTTTCTACTGGAATATGTGTATGTGGCAGTATGTATCTGTGTGTCAGTGTGTATATCTAAGTGCGTGTGTCAGTCTGAGTATGTGTGTGGTAGTGTGTATCTGTGTTTGTGTGCCAGCAGTGGTGTATTTTGGTTTTGTGCTTCCCTAGGCAGCACAAACTCTCAGGCACCAACCCCCTTCCAAATTTCTCTTCTTGACAAATACACGCCCTCACTAATGTATGCACTGACATACACTCACTTACAGTTACACAGTCATTGTCACACACACTGTTTAACCAACACACACTTTCACTGAAACATACACATTCACAGACATATGCACTCACTCATTCACAGTTACACTCACTCACATTCACTGACAGACACGCATTCACCGACAGACACATACACACTTACTGACAAGACACGCATGCACACTCATTGACAGAAATGCATACACACTCACTGACAGACGCACTCTCACTCAGTGTCAGACACACACACTGGGACATACATATACTCACTGATACACATTGACAAACACACATATACAACACTCACTGACAGACATATATACACTCAGTGTCAGACACACACATTGACTGATAGACAAACACACACTAGCTGACAGACACACACTAACAGACATACACATTCACTGACAAACACATACTCCCAGTGACAGACACGGATACACATGCTGAAACACACATACACACACTGACAAAAACATATACACTCTCAGTGACAAACACACACTCACTAACACACACACTCACTAAGAGATATACACTAACACACTCACTAACAGACACAAACACGAACACTCACTAACAGACACACTAACTAACAGACACACTAACACACTCACAGACACACACTAGCACACTCACTAACAGAACACACTAACAGACACATTAACACTCTCACTAACAGACACACATTAACACTCTCACTAACAGACACACACTAACACACTCACAATTTTTGAATCCACCCAGCCTCCCTACCTTTGGGAGTGCTGGAGTGGATAATTCCCTGGGGTCCAGTGGGGTTGGGGATGGCTGGGCTGGCAGGCACGCGGGCAGTCAGGCGGGCAGGCAGGCTTGCTCATAGTGGAGGCGGCGAGGGAGCTCTGATCTCCCTTTTCAGCTCCCTTGCACGCCTCTTAGTAAAGCCAGAGCCGGAGTGATGTCATATTTCGGCTCCGGCATTAGTGCGGTGCGAGCGTGGGAGCTGAGAAGGGGAGATCTCAGGGGAGGGTGCTCCCTCGCCACCCGCCTCCTGCATCAGTGCATGCCAGCCTCAGGGGGCCCTGAGGTGGGCAATTTATTTGCCAGGGTGATTAAATGCCTTGTCAGCCTCGGGGTAAATTCACCACTGTGTGCCAGTGTGTATCTGTATGTCAGTGTATCCGAGTGTGTGCGTGTGTTTGTATGTTCCAAAGTGTGTATCTGAGCCAGTGTGCGTGTGTGCCAGTGTATATCAGTATGTCAGTGTATATCGGAGTGTGTGTGTGTGCCAGTGTGTATCTGTGTGTCATTATGTGTGTAGTTTGTTTATTATTATTATTATTACTATTATTATTATGTTATTATTTATATATCAGTGTGTGTGTACCTGTGTGTATGTGCCAGTGTGTGTATCTGTGTGTTCATACATGTTTGGTGGCTGTGTGTGTGTGTGTTTTTTTTTCTGCTATCATCCCCAGACTCATTAAACCTCTAATCTGTCACTCTTTATAATACAATTAATAATTTTACTGTTTGTAGTCCTAACCTTGCACTTGCACAGTTTTATTTCCCTAGCATCATGCAAACTCTGAGCTTACGTCAAGAAAACAGAAACGCTGAAAAGACTTACATTCACGTCAGCCCACAAGACATGCTAATAAATAACTATGGATTTATTTTCTGTGGTTTCTTTTTGTGTGCCAACAAATAGAGGGAAATATTTCTGCATTGTTCATCTTTTTATTTCAAAGGATGGTTTTATATTCTATGTTATCTGCTCTAGGTCTGAAAGCATGTGTATTTAGTGTGTGACAAACTCTGAGAAAGAGAACAATAGACTCTTGTTGCAGTTTTATCTTTTAGGGCAGAAGGCATCGTGGCGTTAGTAAGTAGATTAGTAACCAGTGATTTTAGTGATTAAATAAACATGATAATTTAAATGCTCACTGATTTATCAAGCATGTCAGTACATTGTTACTCAGTGGCGACTCTAGGAACAGGACACAAGGGGCACAAACTGTTATGGGCAAATGCAAATATTACAAGTTTTAGAATGAAATGTTGTATTTCTTAAACTGTGTACTTTGTCTTTAAGAGATATTGCAAACTGACAAGGTGTTAGAAATGGAACATATTGTTTTTCATAACTGTTTCTTTAAGCAATAACCTCAGTACATAATATGTTTGCGCCATTTTGTCCCAGACGAATTACAATAACAATGATGCACAAACAAGCTTCAAGGCTATGCTACGTCTCTTTCAGTACATAATATACTGTGGTAACCTTAGTAGATAAGGATGTTCAGACTTTAAGATGCCATCTTGAACTAAGTCAGGAAAATCTCCATGACTTATGCACCCTTTAGTTATGGGGTCGTATGTTTGCCAAATTAAGGGAGGTCCTAAAATGAATAAAGTAAAAGAAGTGTTACTTGTTTATATATGAACTACGGTAACCAGGGCCGGACTGGGGATACGAAGCAGCCCTGGAAAAAGATCTATGCCAGCCCCATAAGTCATTGTGCTATGTAGGGTGTTTTATATATATATATATATATATATATATATATAAGCAATTGAAATAGTTGGCTGCACTCTCGGATTTCCTGAAAATGTAACTTTTATTGAAATATTTAAGAGAAGATCAATGTTTCAGTCTCTCTTGTGGACTTTCGTCATGATCCTGATGCAAGTCCACAAGAGGGACTGAAACGTTGATCTTCTCTTAAATATTTCAATAAAAGTTACATTTTAAGGAAATCCAAGCGTGCAGCCAACTATTTCAATTGCCTATATATATATACTGGATACTGGAGCCCTGGTGATGCAACAGTATATATATATATATATATATATATATATATATATATATATATATATATTTATTTGTATTTATTTTTTTATTGATACATTTCTTCTTCTAATTCAAAATATTAGTTATTTTAGGGTAATTAAATTATACAGTAAAGCATACTCACACACAGACAGACAATCTTACTGATGCACACAAATAGGCTCATTGACAGACAATGACACACACAGACAAGGTTACTGGCGCACACACAAATTTAGTACAGACAAACTCTGATACACACACACAAGCTTACTATAGACAAGCTCACTGTCACACACACACGCTCACTACAGACAAGCTCACTGATGCGCACACACTCTCCCTACAGACAAGCCCATTGACACACACGCTCCCTACAGAAGAGCTCACTAGCACACATTTTCACTACAGACAAGCTCACTGACACACACATGCTCACTACAGACAAGCTCACTGACATACATATGGTCACTACAGACAAGCTCACGATCACACTCATGCTTACTACAGACAAGCTCACTGTACACACATGCTCACCATAGACAGGCTCCGACACACTCATGCTCCTTACAGACAAGCTCACTAACACACACACACATATGATCCCTACAGACAAGCTCACTGACACACATACAAGCTCACTCACTAGCAGGCACACACGCACACACACACACAGAGGCTCCCTCACTAGCAGATGCGTGCACACACACACACAGAGGCAGACAGTCACTGACACCCAGACAGACAGCCACACACACACAGGCAGACAGTCACTGACACCGAGGCAAACACCCACACATACAAAGACAGGCAGACAGCCACACACATACACAGGCAGACAGCCACACACTCACACACAGGCAGACAGTCACACACACACACGCAGACAGTCACACACAGGCAGACAGTCATGCACACACAGGCAGACAGTCACGCACAGACAGTCACACAGTCACACACTCACAGACAGTCACACACTCACAGTCACACACTCAGTCAGACAGTCACACACAGACAGTCACACACTCACACAGACAGTCACACACTCACAGACAGTCACACAGAGACAGTCACACACTCACAGGCAGTCACACAGAGACAGTCACACACTCACACAGACAGTCACACACTCACACAGACAGAAACACACAGACAGTCACACACTCACAGTCACACACTCACACAGACAGTCACACACAGACAGTCACACACTCACAGTCACACATTCACACAGACAGTCACACACTCACACAGTCACACACTCACAGTCACACATTCACACAGACAGTCACACACAGACAGTCACACACTCACACAGTCACACACAGACAGTCACACACACAGACAGTCACACACCCACACAGACAGTCACACACAGACAGTCACACACCCACACAGACAGTCACACACAGACAGTCACACACAGTCACACAGACAGTCACACACTCACACAGACAGTCACACACACAGACAGTCACACACTCACACACTCATACAGACAGTCACACACTCACACAGACAGTCACACACAGACAGTCACACACAGACAGTCACACACTCACACAGACAGTCACACACAGACAGTCACACACTCACACACAGACAGTCAGTCACACACTCACAGACAGTCACACACAGACAGTCACACACACACACAGGCAGTCACACACTCACAGTCACACACTCACAGTCACACACAGACAGTCACACACTCACACAGACACACTGACCTGCTTCTTACCTCCTGCTTGGAGCTCCTGGAGGCTGGTTGTTGGGGAAGCAGGGACTCCTTCCTGCTTCCCATGCTGCAGTCAGCCAGGCCCCCGCCGCACAGTAAGCCCCACTGCCACCGCACACTATGCCCCGCCCCCGCTAGCTCCGCCCCGCCTCAATTTTCTAAAAAAAAAATTTATAATCCTGGCCGGCCATGTGTGAGCTGTGCTGGCCGCTTGTCTCCCCCTGCTCCCATGGGGCTCTGTGCGGCCGCACAGCTCACACATGGCCGGCCGGGATCACAGGAGTTGTCAGCCCAATGATTAGGGCTGTAAGACCGGCCCCAGGTGCCGCGGCCCACCGGGATATTTCCCGGTATCCCGGTGGGCCAGTCCGGCCCTGACGGTAACCCTAAAATGGAGACACCTAACGTATAAATTGGTGTACTTTTAAATGTTAAGGAACAGAGGAGAGACTTGGAGACAGATGCTGCTCCATCTTAAAATGACAGAGAGGCTGACATGATGACATGTTCAGAAGGGTATGTTAACCTATTAATGATAATTGCAAGCATTTAGTTTAATCTTATAAAATCCATTATAGCAGAGTTTATATGTCTATATTTATATTTTTATATAATAAATATCTAAAAGACAAAATTGTATTGCTTCAAAGACAATCCTTATTTTATATTGTATTCTCAATTGTTACATAGAGGATCTCTTACACTAACTATATAAAAATATAGCTAAGATATCTGTATGGTTAGCCTTACTAAATTCTATGCTTTAAGACATTATAGTGGTAAATAAGGGAACCAGCCGCGGTTACAATTGGCAACCACGAAGGGACATTGTACTTGAAAACTTTAATTATAAAATAATAAATACTTAGGTAACCTCTTACACGTAACAGAAAACACAATACTTTGTCATGGCACAAGTCTTGAAATATCAAGAATCTATTGAGCTATTTGTAGCCCAGACTCAGAGAGAGATCTTCATTAGAAATGATTTTAATGTGAACTTGTACAAGGCACTTTGAGTTCAGGTGCCAGGTACATTGTAATTAGCATACAATGCTGAAATTGTGGATCTTAATATCATAAGAGAACAAATATACATATTTGGTAAACTCCCTAATATGCCTAATACACCAGCATAGCATGGTCCATTAGTTCCAGGACAGTGGATTGCAGGCAGGGGGGTATGTTCTCTTTGTAGCTGCTTAGTATGCATGCGCAGAAAAAAGATTAATGCAAAATGTTGTCAAAAGAAAAGTGATAAGACAGAGCGATGACTTGCTATTATATAACTAATAGATTTCGAAGTCTAATTCCAAGAATGCAAAGAAAATTGCATTATGGCTTAATGAAAACATTCATGACACAGAAGCGACAGACAGACAGTCCACTAGATAAGAAAAGTTTTATAAAACAGTGATAATTTCCATACTGTCAGATACACCAGCAGTTGATTAAAAAATCAGAAATTATAACAGTATAACTATTTTTGGAGTCTGGAGTTTCCAGCCAAGGTTGCGGAGATACAGAGACATGTAAACATTCCAAGGAATTGAGAAGTCGTTGTTTTATATTCTAAATTATGAACAACATTATTACATACAGCCATAAAGAGAAAGACATGGCTTTCAAAAAAAAAATTATAATTGCAGTACAATGCAGTACACTGCAGCATATATTTTAAATACTATATGCAAACTAGCTTATATTTTTCCTAAACAGAGTCGAAATTATACTACCCTCCTAGAAAATCTGTTAATATCAAAAAATATAACAGAAGGGCAACAGGTGGTTATACATCCTTTGCTTCTCTAAATGCTCCGCAAAAAAAAATATTGATAAAATAATTAAAAATAATATATATGTAGGATAAATCAGGGCAAGATGGAATTGTGATTATACAGGATCTCTGATAACTTTTAAACTGAAATTATTAAAGGCTTATTTAAATAAAATGTTAAATACATTTACACCTTTAAATGTGACCAAAAGATACTAAAAGATGTGTTAAGCAGCCAGCCCAATTCACTAGAATAGCATAAGTATTCTACTATTTAAAGTGCACAATTCCTGCACATAATGACTTTGCTTACTCAGGTACAGTCTTTAGTCTATTGCAAAGGCAGGATTAAAGTCCACCAATTTTAAAAGGGAAAGCTTTCTTAAATCAGTAGTACCATCCACTGTACCTGTAGTGCTAGCAGTAAGGAAATTAGAACAATGATATTGTAATACTGACTGTAATCAGATCAGACACATGTAATCTCAGTGAATTTCTTAAACTAGGTTTTCATAAAATAATATAAAATAATATTAAATGTCAAAGTTGTTTATATATAAATATATCAATGTTGTTTATAAATAAATGTATATAGACTAGGCAATAACAGCATGTACATGCATTCAGCAGCCTGCTCTCTCGAAGCCAGAAACGGATTTATAAAAAAATTAAAAATAGGTTTTAAAAAGTCCACAGTCAACCACACATGAAGGGTGAAATAATTGCTTCTTTAAAAGCTATTTGCTGCCGCAATTATGTATATAAATACAGATTAGAGCACAGCTTAGAAATAAAAATACAGTTTCAGTATCAAGTCAACGGCGCTACTATCACCTCTACCTCACAGGCTCGCTGCCTAGGGGTTCTTTTTGATTCTAATCTCTCTTTTACTCCCCATGTCCAATCGATTGCCAAATTCTGTCGCTTCCAACTCAAGAACATAGCGCGCATCCGCCCATATCTAACGCCGGACGCAGCTAAGGTACTGGTTCATGCTGTTCTCTCTCACCTTGACTACTGCACACCCCTTCTCACTGGTCTCACATGTTCCCAGCTTGCATCGCTGCAATCTATAATGAATGCGGCTGCGAGGCTTATTTTCCTGTCCGCTCGCACCTCCCATGCCTCCCCGCTCTGCCAGTCCCTGCATTGGCTTTCAGTTAGATATAGGGCCCAATTCAAAATTCTGGCGCTTGCTTACAAATCCCTACATAATGCTGCTCCAACATACTTATCCTCCCTCATACACAAGTATGTCGCGTCGAGACCCCTGCGCTCAGCCCAAGACCTACGCCTATCCTCTGCCCGAATCCCCACCTCTGATGCTCGCCTTCCCTCCTCAATCAGACTTTCATCCAGCCTCCACTCCTTCAAAAAATCTTTGAAAACTCATTTCTTCATTAAAGCGTATCAATTAAACTGTCAGCAGGTTTCTCATGCCCCACCCTATGACTCCTTTCCTGCAACTGTCAAAAATGACCTACCAAGCACTCAATAAACCCTTCTCTAACAAACTATTTAATTCCCCTACTTTAACCCTTTGTGTCACTATACCCCACTCCCTCTAGCATGTAAGCTCATCGAGCAGGGTCCTCAACCCCCTCTGTTCCTGTACATCCAGTGGTCTGATCTCAATTATGTGTCTATTAGTCCACCCATTGTATAGCGCTACGGAATTTGTTGGCGCTATATAAATAATAAAATAATAATAATAATAATATCCACAACTGCATTTTGCTTTGTGATAACAAATTGAAAGCCTGGCATTGTAATACGTGTATGGACATGCTTATAACAAAGCATGGTCCCTCTCCTCATGTAGTTGGTCATTAACAGGCACTTTGATGCAATGTATCTACCAATGCTTTTCTGTCGTCACTGGATCACATCGCATACCCTATCTCTCAGTCATGATGCAGAGTTTATGCTTGCAAGGATATCCAGAAATAATCCACCTGGTATCCGCATAAGTACTCCTATCGTTTAGAGGGGTTAATTACATAATAACCATTGAAGGTAATATGTTGGTTGTTCTTCCTAGAGAGGAAAGAGAGACTTGTCCTAAAGGCTTTTTCATGGCAAGGACAAGCTCTTATAGACAGAGCTAATGTACTTCTGACTCCTGAAAAGGAATATTGGTGGTCCAATATGGGAAATACTGTAATTCATGTGTTTAGTAATCATAAGCATTTGCTTATTGCCACATTACTGATCTACTGTTTATTGAAATATTAATATCCAACGTACTTTTTAAATTGCTATATATTGGAAGTTTGCCAACATCTCATGGTTATAAATATGTTTTTGTATGTGTTGATGCATGTACCAGGTTTACTTGGATATATCCTGTGCGAAGTGCAACCTCTGATGCCACGTTTTCTAGTCTCACTTCCTTAGTATGCATTGGTAAACCCAGGACCATCCACTTGGATGGTGGTCCTGCAGTTACTGCAAAGGAAACCCAAAACTGGGCAACCACATTTGGGTTACTTTGGGATTTCAGTGCTCCAACCACCCCCAAAGTAGTGGGGTTGTGGTCTGGGAAAATGCTGAGGCTAAATGATTATTAGCCAAGTTACTAGTTGCTTGCCCCACACAGTGGTATTTATTTATTCCTATGGTACAGATGAGCATTCACAGCATACCTGATGATACAAATGGTGAGACACCATATGAAATGTTACATGTTTTTCACTGACAAACATATGTCTGCACCAGGGAGAGCTAAGAACCATTGGTTCTATAAGAGAAATTTAGGGAATTTTTTTTCCAGCCCACCTCACCATGTACCAACTTTTTCTTACTGTTGGCCAGTTTGTCCTGGAGAGGGTGACTCCAAGAACTTTTACTACAGAGAACAATCAGAGCCAACAGAGAACAGTAAGTTTTGATATTTTACTAACAGGATGTTCACAGAACCACTGACTGACACAGTGAATGCTGTTAAAGATGACAAGATAAAACAAACAGAGAACAACAGAAATGCCACCAGAACACAGCCACTAGAATCATAGCCACGTAACAGATTGAATCATGATATGTCATCTGAACCTGCAAATGTGAGGAGAAGGATGAACAGACAGACGTGATACATTCACAGTTAACATGGAATAAATGAAAAATGAAACATCAACATCATTGTCAGAAAGACTCTGGAGAAAACAGACTGTACCTGAATTATCTTATACAGTAAGAAAGAAATTCAAAGATGCAAGCAAAAGGATGCTAGAAAACAGATTATGGTGTCTCCTTCTTACAATTTGCAGCATTATCATAACATCAACCCTAGCTGTCGTTTTAAAACTGCATTGGGATTATGTAAACAAGCAGGAAGCACCTGAACTAAATTGGACTACATACTATACAAGTTCTGTGATCGTGAGGACTACCTCCAAGAACCATGTCAAAAGGAGAGACACCGCTCACAATGAAATGTGACCTACACTGGTATTTCACAAGGAACCTATTGAGGTCATTCCAAAAACGATTATACATGAGAAAGATGTGATTGGACTATTACAAATCCTAATAATGGACTCAACGATGATGGCAAAGCATGCTGAAATCAGAAAAAGACGGGACAGATGCTTGTGAAAGACTTTGGATGCACCTATGAAGGTGATTAAGAAAAGACTTTGCCATATAGTTTATCATTGAATGACTAGCGCAAACAGCCTTCTTATGCTGAAAAGAAGTGCTATGCTAATTGTGGACATTGCTATTATGTTTCCAGACAGAAGATGACCGGAAAAAGAAATAAATTCTGATAACTGTCAACACCCAGCTATTTCTCAAGATGGAACATGGTACTGAGAAAACCTGATTGACTATCAAAGCACCTCACAGTACAGGACACAGATTGTTAACTACAACTCAGAAAAAGTGGTTAATAGGAAGGAGCAGAAGAAGAGGAATATAGATTTCCTACTGGAGTGAAAAACCATCCTGGAACAATATTCTGCAACAATGAACTTTACAATGATATTTGGTGGCATATGAATTTGAATTAGAAAGAAACACATTAACGAAAGAAACCTTGATGCAATTAATAAATAATAACAAGACCGGCCTACTAAGAGCAGATGCCCTGCCAAGAGAATGGAATATAAAAGGCCAGCAAAATCTTTCAGAAACCTGACATCATGGGACACTTGTACTAAAGCACGATTTGCAGCTTTTCTTAAACTCTACATATTATGTACATACCTGCAAAGCAAGGAACTCCTGTAAACATAAACACAGAGACATTGATACAACAAGGAATCTGTAATGCTTCTATTGCAGATGTGATCTACCGATGTACTCCTTGCTCTTTTGGTATAACTATACCCATCAAAACGTTAAATGGCTCCCGAGGACCATAGACCAAAGATTCTCGCTATATTCTGGACTTCCAGGAATGTGGTGCATGGACAGAAAAATTATAATTACTAAAGCAATCATGCTATTTTTTTCCCTGTATCAGAAATGTGTCAGTGATAATGTGTAATATTATACAGATACTATAATTAATAGTATAAAATAAACGCATAATGTGTTAATTACAAAGGTGGATAGACTTTGTGGATATCTGAAACGCAATTGAAGATTATTGCTAAAATACCATATGCAGCTGCAGTCTGGCCTACAAACAAATATATTAGACATAAAGTATAAGAGCATAACAGCTAATTAGCCAGATGAATAATGGAATCATGATAGTTAAAGATCATATGATAATAACAAATGCAATAATGAATAATGTTTAAACTTTAGAAGAAAATTTAAAATGTTTTTATTAAATCAGAAACTACTCTATATTTGTTTAAGTTTGCAGAGTGGTATAATTAATTAATATAAGTGAAGTACTTCAACAGTTAAAATTGAACTGAAAGACAGGCAAAAACTTTACTTCACTTATCACAAACCTATATTTACAATAATAAACATATTCAGTCTGCCAGAGCTAAGGCCAGTCAATGGAAAGTAAAAGAGTATTGTGTCCAGGTGATATACATGATTATTTTGGAAACTGATCATTTAGGTCACCTATTGCAAACTGTTGAAAAGATGTCAAAGATATAAATTCAACATCCATACCACTCTATGTATATATATTAAAATACACATAATCAAATATTTTATCGTTTTTTTCAAATACCAAGAAAATGTAATTTGGTTTGTGATGGTTAAAGATACATATACCTGGTGGCAATGATCCAGCCACATCTATCGATTGTTGAATCAATACGTCATGCATATGATTATTAATTCATATTCTGATTGTAACATACCCCCACTTCAACCAGTTATAGTTACAACAGATTCTGATATATATTGTTATGGAAGTATTAAAACCACTTATACAAAGGTAGAGTTAAAATATAAATACCTTCAATATTGTATCTGAGTGCTTTCTTAACTTACTTTTAGAAATAATAATAAAAAATTCTAATCATCTTAAGCTAAACCCAACAGCCACTGAAAAATATACTTAAACATTCACATTGTTAAGCATCCAATCTCACGAACGTGACTTTCCACAATGGCTGTCAAATCTTGGTAAAAAAAAAAAAAATGTTTTTAAGACAATTTTTGGGAGTTTCTGGTATTTTAAGCCACTAATAACTCCCTAACAGGTCAAAGAAAGATAATTAACGTCATATTTCCAATTAGCAACTATTCTAAATATATTGGGAGATTTTGAATAAAGGAGTATTTTTAACATTTAAAGAGAATGTAATTTTACATACCATTGTGAACAAAGGTGGTAAATACTTTGCTGCTTCAAATTATCCTTATATATCTAAATCATATACAATGGTTTTTATCTTTAAAACAAAACACTAGAAAGATTAACTATGTTACTATTTCATCTATCATTATTATACAAAGTATAACAAATGTAAAAAAATTTCCACAGATTTTACCTGTTAACATTTTTAGCACAACAGCACCTGATGTCATTGAGATGTCTATCACTGAGATGTTACAAAGATTCCAATACAGCAAAAAGAGGCGTTCTTGAGAATCCACTTCGATTGCTGTATCAACATATCATCAATCAGGAATTATGCAGAATTGGCTGCTTATGAAATATAAAGGTATCTTATATAGTGGTAGACTATAACCCTGGATTAGCCCCCACTCGCTACCATGTTCTCAAATCCTGACTCAATGAGAGGTCATGGCCTGTTAAACACAATGAACCTACAGATCCACAAATTTGGAAGATGACCACTTAAAAGAGATCCACCTCCATAATCCCGATGCAAGACAATATAGAGGCCTGTTTTTTAGGCATCAGAGAATAGGACATTTTTCTTAACCTCTTGGCTTGAAGTGTAACCATTACAGAGAGCATTTTTGCTAATACAAAATGTATACAAAGTGTGGTGGTATAAGTTACTTTACATTTTTTTATTAAAATTAGTTACCTTTTCCCTCCAGAAACAAATACTAATCACAACCACTGCCAAGATATATATATATATAATATAAATAAATATTGTAAAAAAGTTCTAAAAGGCATTCAAAAGGAGAAGGCAAAAATGGGGAAAAAAGGACTGTCTCCCTTAAAGTGAAGTAAAGAGAGGAAAATATCTCTTGATAAACAAATTATATACAATAAGTATGTACAAATGGTGCTACACACTTAAGTGCTTTAATTTCAGAAAGAAACTTCAGCACATTAAGATATAAGTAGAAAATACGGTATGAGTGGAGGGCAAATAACAAATTAAGTAATGAATGTGTGACGTCAATATGTCGTACATCTTTGCATTTCGCTTAATTTATTACTTCACTGATGTACTGATGAAGCCGGAAGGTGTAACTCGTAGACGTATGACGTATTGACGTCACATGGTGGTCGGCACCTTTATTCCACGTATTTCAATCGGACAGTGTCTGGAAAGCTAACGACAGAACCGGAGCAATGTGAGAGGGGAAGTGAGATTACTACTATTGAGCAGTTATGGTCTCAACCCATCCCTTTTCCACAAGCCTTTATACCAACAAGCTTTTGTGAGTAGCGGTGCATTCGGCCCGCAAAAGCCCAGAGTGAGGAAGACAAAATGATCTATAAGATTAGGCAGAAAGAGGCTAAGCAAGTTATAAGAGCTTCCAAATCACGCACAGAAGAGAAAATAGCACAGTCAGTAAAAAAGGGGGACAAAACATTTTTTAGATACATAAATGAGAAAAGAAAAGTAAAACAAGGATTAGTTAGATTAAAAACAAAAGAAGGAAATGATGAAAATGAAGGAAAAGGACCTCAGTTGAGAAAAAGGATAAATGAGTCATTTATTACACGTGAGTTTACAGAGGAAGAGGTTCTATTTCAACTGTCAAAAGTAAAGACAAATAAGTCAATGGTACCTGATGGAATACACCCAAAGCTATTAAAAGCGCTTAGTGGTGTACTAGCAAAACCATTAACAGATTTATTTAACCAATCATTGTTAACAGGAGTAGTCCCAGAAGATTGGAAGTTAGCGAATGTTGTGCCCATTTACAAGAAAGGTAATAGGGAGGAGTCGGGCAACTATAGGCCAGTAAGCCTTACTTCAGTAGTGGGGAAAGTGATGGAAACCATGTTAAAGGATAGGATTGTTGAACATCTAAAAACACATGGATTTCAAGATCAGAGACAACATGGATTTACTTCAGGGAGATCATGCCAAACTAATCTTATTGATTTTTTTGATTGGGTAACTAAAATTATAGATCAGGGTGGTGCAGTAGACATTGCTTACCTAGATTTCAGTAAGGCTTTTGACACTGTTGCACATAGAAGGCTTATCAATAAACTGCAATCTTTAAGTTTGGATTCCAATATTGTTGAATGGGTAAGGCAGAAGCTGAGTGACAGGCAACAGAGGGTTGTCGTTAATGGAATATATTCAAAGCTTGGACTTGTCACCAGTGGAGTACCTCAGGGATCTGTACTTGGACCCATTCTCTTTAATATTTTTATTAGTGATATTGCAGAAGGTCTTGATGGTAAGGTATGTCTTTTTGCTGATGATACTAAGATATGTAACAGGGTTGATGTTCCAGGAGGGATAAGCCAAATGGCAAATGATTTAGGTAAACTAGAAAAATGGTCAGAATTGTGGCAACTGACATTTAATGTGGATAAGTGGAAGATAATCCATCTTGGACATAAAAACCCAAGGGCAGAGTACAGAATATCTGATAGAGTCCTAACCTCAACAATTGAGGAAAGGGATTTAGGGGTGATTGTTTCTGATGACTTAAAGGTAGACAGACAATGTAATAGAGCAGCAGGAAATGCTAGCAGAATGCTTGGTTGTATAGGGAGAGGTATTAGCAGTAGAAAGAGGGAAGTGCTCATGCCATTGTACAGAACACTGGTGAGACCTCACTTGGAGTATTGTACACAGTACTGGAGACCGTATCTTCAGAAGGATATTGACACCTTAGAGAGGGTTCAGAGAAGGGCTACTAAACTGGTTCATGGATTGCGGGATAAAACTTACCAGGAAAGGTTAAAGGATCTTAACATGTATAGCTTGGAGGAAAGACGAGACAGGGGGGATATGATAGAAACATTTAAATACATAAAGGGAATCAACACAGTAAAGGAGGAGACTATATTTAAAAGAAGAAAAACTACCACAACAAGAGGACATAGTCTTAAATTAGAGGGACAAAGGTTTAAAAATAATATCAGGAAGTATTACTTTACTGAGAGGGTAGTGGATGTATGGAATAGCCTTCCAGCTGAAGTGGTAGAGGTTAACACAGTAAAGGAGTTTAAGCATGCGTGGGAAAGGTATAAGGCTTTCCTAACTATAAGATAAGGCTAGGGACTAATGAAAGTATTTAGAAAATTGGGCAGACTAGATGGGCCGAATGGTTCTTATCTGCCGTCACATTCTATGTTTCTATATGCTCACCTACTGCAGTTGCACTGCTTAATTTACTGCCTTTTTGGAGTTAAATCACTTCTGTTTATGCAGCTCTAGCCACACCTCCCCTGGCTGTGACTCACACAGCCTGCATGAAAACAAAATAGTTTTTTCAATCACATGTAACTTACTTTAACAGTTTTTATTTCCTGTTTTGTAACTTTTATGACACACATGAAGCTCCTGCAGGGTGCATCAAGCTATTTACAGAGCAGAAAATAAGAAATTCAAAACTAAACATAATTTTCCATTAAAGGAAGTATAAACATTATATGACAATTTACAGGAAGTGTTTAGGTTGGCTGTGTAAGTCACAAGCAGGGAGGAATGACTAGAGCTGCATAAACAAAGTGATTTAACTCCTAAATGGCAGTGAGACTGCAGGGGCATGATCTATACACCAAAACTGCTTCATTAAGCTGAAGTTGTATTGGTGACTACAGTGTCCCTTTAAAGCCACAATGGTAAGAAACCTAATGGGAATTAAGTTTCCTTCCAAATACTTCTTTTATGTCTCGTCATGTATATATGTGTATATTCCATGTCAAATGTCAAATCTATGTCTAATGTAGCAATGACACAAACTATTAACAAAGCTAATTTTAAGTTAAATTTAGTCTATTCTTTTAATGTTTATTTAACTCCAAGGAGATATCTGACTGCCATTTTGGGATCAAGAAGGAATTTTTTCCTAGTTTGTTGCAAAATTGGAAGCGCTTCAGACTGGGTTTTTTTGCCTTCTTTTGGATCAACAGCAAAAACATATGTGAGGAAGGCTGAACTTGATGGACGCAAGTCTCTTTTCAGCTATGTAACTATGTAACTTAACACTTGGCTTAATTGACCATCTGCTTATGAAAAATGATCCCCTCTCTCCTAGGGGGCAGATGTGGAAATGTCATACATGCACATCCAATTTTCTATATTTGTAGGTAGAAAATGTTACTATTTCGAAACACATAGCATAAATAAAACAATTTACTTTTTTAGGTTGTATTTTTTTGGAGGGGGGGATTTTTTTAGCCGTCACAGATTTATTACAGGGGCTACATTCTGCAGGCTACATTCATTATAATTACATCATATCCCAGGATATATGAAACAAATTAATTTCACAGGGAGTATCTCCAAAACATTCTTAAAAACAAGAGAAATCTTAATCCATGCTTATCTATTTACTATATGTATGTCTGTCTGTCTATCTACATACAAACATGCTCTATTATTTGAACTGATGTGATTTCCCAAGCTACATGTCAAAAAAATGACTTACCAGGACAATACAACCCAAGCACCATGTTACATTCATTGAATTAAGTTATATATATATATATACTGCTACACACTTAAGTACTTTAACTCCAGAAAAAAAACTTTAGCACATTAAGATAAAAGTAGAAAATATGGTATGAGTGGAGTGCAAATAAATTAAGTGAACTTATTAATACACCATAAAATGTGAATAACCAAAACCTACGCGTTTCGCCTAATTCCTTAATTCAGTCACGTCCTGACGAAGCCGGAAGGCGAAACGCGTAGACACATGACGTATTGGTGGTCGGCACCTGTATTCCACGTAATTCAATCGGACAGTGCCTGGAAAGCTACTGACAGAACCAAAGCAGTGCGAGAGGGGATGTGAGGTTACTGCTATTGAGCGGTTATGGTCTCAACCCATCCTATCTCCACAAGCCTTTATACCAACAAGCTTTTGTGAGTAGCGGTGCGTTCGGACAGCATATGCTCACCTACTGCGATTCTGTAAGCAGCTGCACATTCATTTTGTGTGTTTTTATTCATGTGATACATTTTTTAATACTTATTGTATACTGATAAGTTGTTTAATCTATACTGCACTAGTATGGTATATTCCATTATCTGATAAATACTTATTGCACTATTTGCCATTTGCTCTTCTCTTTTTATGATAACATTTTTCTCCGTGAGCAATTCCACCATATATGTGGATATATATATATATATATATATATATATATCTATATCTATATCTATCTATATATATATATATATATATAAAAACTTAGAGGACTCTGCAACACCTGCCCCAATGGGCGCACGTAAACAAGGAATCATGGGAGTTAATATTCAATTTTATATCAGATTTTCTTCTCTTTCTTTAATCGAGCTCGTCAGGTAAGTTTTTTTTTCTTGTTTTTTTTAATAGCTCCACTGAATATTTCATCCCAGCAAACACTGTATAAGCACTTACTGAATGCTTTTTAAAATGAACTGTTGCCAGCTTTTCCCATGTAAGTGACATTCTTGCATGTATGAAATGAACAAGTCTTTAGTGATAACATTGCTCAAACTAATAGCTAAATATTCATTGAATTTTGTGGAGTTCAGCAGAGTGAAAGCTGATTTCAATGAAATCCGGTCCCAATGGATTCTTTTCTTTTCCAGTCCTTTTTCACTCAATTTCACTTAAAAGATTTCTGTTTGGCCTCAAGCACTCTATCAGAGGAAGTGGTTGGTTAAATCATTTTTCAGTGTTTCTAGATTGAAAATTGCAGCAATCTAGTTCATTTATGTTCTTTTGTCAAAATGGGTCAAAAAATATTCAGTACAGTATTTCAAAGTCTAAAAAAAGCAATGCTTTAAAGCAAGTCCCTTTTGCTTTAAATGCCGCCTGTATAATAGACAGCACACGTCTAGAACAAACCTCCTTATCTATAAATGGCTAATTCCAACATTTAATCAACTCTCTTCAAGCATGGTTTGCTACATGCACGTACGGGCATACAAGCTGAAACTAAATGTGAGTAATTTTACACATTTTATAGAGGTTCTTGAAGAAACTATTAACACTGCAGGAGTAGAATGAAGTTTGGTTTTCATGAATAATTTGGTAAAGGTTCAGAGCAAAAAAATAAAACTACTAAAGTGGAAGAAAATACATAAAAGCCGTATGTGAAAACAAGTGTATTCCCAATTATTGTCACACCCGCTACCAGACAATATATAACAAACCTTTATCCTCTGCAGGACTTACCGGGGTAGTCCACTCCTGTGCTCAGTGATATATAAAAATATAGATACAATGCCCCAAATAAGATGCTCATACTGTTGCTAATCAATTAAAAACATTCTTCTTTATTGTATTCATTTAAAAATATGCATTTTTGTTGTTGTTGTTGTAAAACTGTATATTGGCACACAGACACACAAAGTTATGAGGGATGTTTTAGTAGGTTCAGTGCTAACCTGCCAGAAGAATGCCCAGTCCCTTTGGCATTTAATGAACCCTGTTATCACGTCATGTACAGTGAAAGGAGTTGCATCACCTCCTGCCAAACCCGTTAAGTACTTTGCCAGGGAAAGCAGTCTGCTTGGCACTAGGTGTACCCCACTGGCCTTCTGAGTGTTACTTAGACAGTCAGGTCTAGACATGTGAAAGTCGTTCAGCTCCAAACTTAAAGGACCACTATAGTGCCAGGAAAACATACTCGTTTTCCTGGCACTATAGTGCCCTGAGGGTGCCCCCACCCTCAGGGTCCCCCTCCTGCCGGGCTCTGGAAGGGGGAAAAGGGTTAAATCTTACCTTTTTCCAGCGCTGGGAGGAGAGCTTTCCTCCTCCGATCCTCCTCTTCTCCTCCCCGTCGTCTGAATGCGCACGCGCGGCAAGAGCTTCGCGCGCATTCAGCCGGTCACATAGGAAAGCATTCATAATGCTTTCCTATGGACGCTGGCGTGCTCTCACTGTGAAAATCACAGTGAGAAGCACGCAAGCGCCTCTAGTGGCTGTCAATGAGACAGCCACTAGAGGAAATAGGGGAAGGCTTAACCCATTCATAAACATAGCAGTTTCTCTGAAACTGCTATGTTTATGAAAAAATGGGTTAATCCTAGCTGGACCTGGCACCCAGACCACTTCATTAAGCTGAAGTGGTCTGGGTGCCTAGAGTGGTCCTTTAATTTCTGAATACAGCAATATGGAAGCATCCAAATTTCAGAATTCTTCACAAACTGTAATGAAAGCAAATGAATTAGAACCAAATTGAAGCAAATTATTTTGGATCCATTCATTTTCATAAGGATAGGCAATTCTGGACTTATCTGCTAAGCAACTGAAACTTTCACATCATCTTCCCACATTGACCATTCATGTTGCAATATAGATGTGAAAGTAGATGGATCATGAAAAGACAATTCACACCTTTAATTTTCAAAACGAGAGATAAGACCTCACCCACAGTTGGTACAGTCAGGGCCATCTTTAACGCCGGGCAAATGGGGCAGCTGCCCCGGGCCCAGTTACCTGTAGGGGGCCCAAGGCAGCTGCCCCGTGGGCCCCTCTGCCCTCAAGAATCTTTCTATCCCAAATAGACCTGCCGGCCAGGTGCATCCGGGGGCCCACACAGTAAAGAGGCCCATCGGGTGGTCCATGCACTTAGGGCCACTCGGTAGGCATGTATAATCAGGGGCCCAGTCGGGCGCTTTGGCCCTTTAACAGCACGACCGGACCCCCTTGCTTTTCGGCAGTGCTGGGAGGAAGTGACAGCCACAAATCACTTCCTCCCAGAAAATAGAGCCATGCGGGAGGGAGAAGGAGGAGGCAGTGAAGAGGGGGCTGCAGATACAGCTCCTAACTCCCAACAGCCTCAGGCAGCACACTGGACCCCAGGAAAGCCAACCTCCAGCAAAAGGTAGGAAACTGGAGGGTAGGTTTCCAAATGTAAATATTGTATGTATATGTGTGTGTGTGTGTCAGTATGTCTGTCAATATGTCTTTTAGTGTATCTGTCTGTGTGTGGCAGCATGGCTGTCAGTGTATGTGTCTGTGTGTGTCAGTATGTCTGTCAGTGTGTGTGTGTGTGTCAGTATGTCTGTCAGTTTGTGTGTCTGTGTGTGTGTCAGTATGGCTGTCAGTGTATGTGTCTCTGTGTCAGTCTGTCTGACCGTGTATGTGTCTGTATCAGTATGTCTGTCAGTGTATGTGTGTGTCAGTATGTCTGTCAGTGTATGTCCATCAGTGTATGTGTCTGTGTGTCAGTAAGTCTGACAGTGTATGTTTCTCTGTGTGTGTCAGTATGTCAGTGTCTGTGACAGTATCTCTGTCAGTGTATCTGTATGTGTTAGTGTGTGTCAGTATGTCTGTCAGTGTATGTATGTGTATGAATGTTTCAGTATGTCTGTCAGTGTATGTGTGTGTCAGTATGTCTCTGTGTGTGTGTGTCTGTATGTGTCAGTGTGTGTGTCAGTATGTCTGTTAGTGTGTGTGTCAGTATGACTGTCAGTGTATGTATCTGTGTGTTAGTATGTCTGTCAGTGTATGTGTTTGTGTGTCAGTATGACTGACAGTATATGTGTCTGTATATGTGTGTGTGTGTGTGTGTGTGTGTGTGTATCTGTATATTGTCATTGTGTGTATCTGTATGTATTCAGTGTGTGTACATATATCTGAATGTAGTCAGTGTGTGTACCTGTACATAGTCCATGTGTGTATCTGTGAATCTGCATGTGTGTCAGTGTGTCTATCTGTTTGTCTGAGTATCTGCATGTGTGTCAGTGTGTGTATATGTTTGTCTGTATCTACATCGGTATGTCTGTATATTATATGTGTGTCAGTGAGTATAGCTGTGTATATGCATGTGTTTCAGTGTGTATCTGTGTGTGTATCACAGTGTATATCACAGTGTTTGTGTGGCAGTGTATCTGTACATGTATCTACATCTCGGCATTCAAACGCCAACACTACACACAAATACACCCCTGCATTCAAACGTCAAAACTACATACAAACACACTCTTGCATACAAATGTCAACACTACATGTGTGTTAAACACCAAAATTATATATAAACAACTCTGCATTCAAAAACCAACACTACACATAAATGCATGCTTGCATTCAAATGCCAACACTGCATTCAAAAGTCAACACCACATACAAACACACCCCTACATTCACACAAACATACTCCATAGAAAACATGCTAACATTCACACACAGACACTGCTCAGTGCTACATACAACCCTGCAAGCATGGTAAACTATTATTGCACCCTTTCTACTTTTGCTCTGCCACTACGTTGGGGTGGAGGGCATGATTGCATGCAGGACAGAACTAAAGTAGGGGGCCCAGGCAAATGCTTGCCCGTTGTCTGATCAATATTAAAAATGGCCCTGGGTACAGTGGATGACTTACAATGATGAGAGATGATGGAATTAGCTGATATAAGTATAGTATAGTAGCTGGCCTAGTATAATTTTTTTGTATCTAGGCAGGTTAGATGCAATTTTCTTAAAGAGACAAAGACACGGGGATAATATTACATCGAATTCTAATATGTGATTAATTAATTTGAGAATTATCAACCAATAAGTTTTCATTTTGGGACACGAATAGAAGACGTGTAATAATGTACAAATTTGACCGTTAAAAAGTTTGGAAGGGGTTAAGTACCATCTATAAATTAATTTGTAATGTGATTCCAAATGGTTTGCACAATGAGTGATACCTTTTAAAAGTAATAAAAATTCATTCCACTCCTCTACTGTGTATATCCAAATCAGCTCACTCTCCCACCTCAACATGTAATTTGTTTTATCACACATGTCCCTGCAAAAATATTGTAACACAAGGAGATGCTTTGCTTCTGATCAGGATGTAATAAATAGATTTTTTCTAATTTTGTCATATCCAATTTCAACACGTTCGGATCCTGATCGGAAAGAGCAAAATGTTCTCTAATTGTTGTCACAAGTCTCATGTGTTGGGGCATCAAGTAAACTTAAATCAAATTTATCTTTCATTTGATTGTAAGGCAGAAGCCATTGGAAGAAAATAGATAATTAATTAAATTTAAGTGCCATTGCTGCATTAGTAGCATAGTAGTAATGAATAAAATCTGGCAAACACATACCTCCCCCAACTCTGGATTTTTGTAAAATTAATAATTTAATCCTACTAGGCATTTTGTTCCAAATAAATGAAACAAGGGCAGAGTGGACTTTTCTAAAAAAAGGATTAAGGTATAGAGAGGGGAATTGTTCTAAGTATAAATAAAATTTTTGGAAGGAGAGTCATTTTGATTGAATTAATCCTACCTAACCAAGAGATTTCCAGACCAGACTATCTCGCAATGTCTTCCCTAGGTTCGGACCAGACCTTTTCTAAATTGCACCTATGCATCTTGGACAAATTCTTGCACAGATTGATGCCCAGGTAAGACATTTAGGAGTCCCTCCAGTCTTAGTCATACATTTTCTTCATGGTATCCAAAACGAACCATGGTATAAAAAAACTGAAGAGCTTATTTAGAGTTGTATTTAATTTGTAATAGGAGATATTGCCAAATTCTTGCAGAATAGACATCAATAGAGATAATGAGGTCAATGGGTTTTTAAAGAAAGTATGATATCATCTGCAAATAAACCAATTTTATGTTCTTTATCCCCTACAGAAATTCACTGATTGGTGTATCATTTCTGCCAGTGGTTCCATTGCCAACACAAATAAAAGTGTCGACAATGGACATCCCTGTCTTGTGCCGTTAGAAAATTAAAATGCTTCAGACAGAATCCAGCTGCCGAAACTCTAGTCGTAGGCCTGCAATATAATGCAAACACAGCCCTGATGAAAGGATCAGGCAAATTGAAACGCGACAGTACCTTCCTAAGGTAATCCCAATGAATCCTATCGAATGCCTTCTCCGCATCTAAAGAAAGAAGCAGAGAGGGCGTGCAATACACTCGAATTTGATGTATCAAATTTATGAATCGGTGTGTGCTGTCTGGTGCCATGTGCTGTCCGGTGCCTAAATTTAAGTGCCATTGCTGCATCAGTAGCATAGTAGTAATGAAAAAAATCTGGCAAACCCATACCTCCCCCAACTCTGGATTTTTGTAAAATTGATAATTTAATCCTACTAGGTTTTTTGTTCCAAATAAATGAAACAAGGGCAGAGTGGACTTTTCTAAAAAAAAGGATTAAGGTATAGAGAGGGGAATTGTTCTAAGTATATATACATTTTTTGGAAGGAGAGTAATTTTGACCAAATGAATCCTAGCTAACCAAGAGATTTCGAGACCACACCATCTCTCACGCATTTGAGCATGCAACGGGTGCTTTGCCAGTCTTAGGTAATGTAATTATTTGAGCATTCAAATTCTCTTCCGGCATTTCACCGTCTTCCAATAGTGATTAAATAATTGAGTTAAATACAGGATTAAAATGTCAGAAAAAAGATCTATAATAAGACATGGTAAATCCGTCAAGACCCGGGGCCTTGCCTATAGGAATCATACTAACAACATCTATGATTTCCCTTGGGGATATAGGAGAATTTAATGATTCTAATTTGTCTTTAGAAATTAGTTTCAGAGGAACCTTACCCAGAAAAGTGCACATTTTTTAAAATGTGGGTTGTACAAAATTGGGATCAGAAACCAAATTATAGAGTTTTTTTTATAATAATTTGCAAGTTACTAATTTTACTAATGTTACTAATTTTTCTAGGATGAGTAATTTTTATACCCTCATCATTTATCAAGTATTCAATTCTGGAATGGGAGATCCTATGGCGTAACTTTGAAGCTAATAATGAGGAAGTGTTATTGCCTTTTGCATAAAAAGTCTGCTTTAGTCTCTTTAGCATCAGGGCCATGTAATTACCTTGGTAATTTGTTATCCTTTCATTGGGTTGCATTAAATAATAGTACCAAATTAGGGACTTTTTTACTAAGCAAGTGAGAGAGCAAACTAATGAAAAAGGCTTTACTTAATTTTGACCTTTCAGCTATTTAATAGATAGCTTTTTAATTTGGTACCTTTATGTGAGATTGGCATTTTTTAAGATACCATATTAGGCAGCAGTAAACATAACAGCTCCCCAATTTGGTACTCTTATGTGGGATTTTAATTTAAAGATATTAAATCAGTGTGCTATTTAGCAGATAGCTCTCTTTTTTGATATTTTAAATATGGCAATCCCATGTAAAGACAGCAAATTAGGGAGTTATCTACTAAACAGCTAAAAGACCAAAATTCTGACAAAAAAAAACCCCATTTGATTAATTTTAATCTTTCATCAGTGATTTGTAAATAGTTCCCTAATTGGGTACCCTCATGTGAGATTACCATTTTTAAGGATAGCAAATTAGGGAGCTATCTGCTAAACAGCACCTTAAATTGCTATCTTTTGAAATAATTGCACGAAAATTTTGCTTTTCTTCAAAAAAAATTCCAAATTTCATTTTGTTGCTATTTGATCATTTCTGAATTTCAGACAAACTGAGGTTTGAAAATGAATGCATTGAAATGAAACAAAGCTATCTTTTTTGCTCATGCACATTCTCTAATCAAGGCACAGAAAAAAACATATATAAAGATTTTCTAGCATTATGGATAGAGTGTCTATTCTGCTGCCCCATATTAATAATTTGTATTGTGCTGGAAGAAATAGTATTATTCCCTTTCAGGAACAATGACATGTCAGAACTGTCATGACCACAGATCTATGCCAAACACTGGCCCAAAGGAGTTAAGTACATAGCAAGACATATTAAATTTAGTAAACTGAGTTTCTGGGTATGAGCTATTCTGCTAATGGAATGAATATTCTTTGCTTTGCATGCAGTAGCTAGTATTATTTAATGTTCAGTCACTTAACCCCTTAAGGACCAAACTTCTGGTATAAAAGGGAATCATGACATGTCACACATGTGATGTGTCCTTAAGGGGTTAAATAGAAATACATTCTTGTCATGGCATTTATAACTAATTGAAGCGAGCGTGAGCTCTTTTTCAGCCTGGATGAGGATCTTTTCAACTTTCATTACTCCCCTAAGTGTGCTGTCCCAATTAAATTGCTCATTAAAGCCACAATGATAAGGAACCTAATAGGAATTAAGTTTCCTTGTAAATGCTTCCTTTATGCCACTATAATCTATTTGTGTGTATTCCATGCTAATGTCAAATCTATGTCTAATGTAGCAATGACACAAACTATGAACAAGGCTCATTTTTTTATTAATTAAATGTAATCTATTCTTTTAATGTTTGTTTAACTTACCACTTGGCTTAATAGAGCATCTGCTTATGAAAAATGATCCTCTCTCCCAGCGGGGTAGGTGTGGAAATGTCATACATGCACATCAAATTGTCTATATTTGTAAGTAGAAAATGTTACTATTTCGAACACATAGCATAAATAAAACAATTTACTTTTTTGTTTGTGTTATTTTTTTGAGGATATTTTATCCGTTGCAGATTTATTACAGGGGCTACATTCTACAGGCAACATTCATTATAATTACATCATATCCCAAGATATAGGAAATAAATAAATTTTAGAGGGCGTATCTTAAAAACAATAGAAATTTTAATCCATGCTTATCTGTCTACTATCTGTCTGTCTGCCTATCTACATACAAACATGCTCCATTATTTGAACTATTGTGATATCCCAAGCTACACGTCAAAGTGACTTACAGGGACGGTACATCCCAAGCACCATGTTACATTCATTGGCTTAAAAGATAGATAGATAGATAGATAGATAGAATGATAATATATATAATGATATATGAAATAATAAAATACATAAGTGGTCATTAAACCCCTATTTTTTAGATTGATTTAGCAATATGCCATAACTAATTAGGGATTCTTTAATACCCAGCATGCTTTACATACATTTAAATAAAGTTCCAATGCCATAGGGAAATATATGCTGAGGAAATGCAATATTCTCTGTATATGTATTTTAAACAGGTGAAAATAAAGCTTTCATATTCTTCTTTAGGAATAATGTATGGAAAAATAAAATATTAAAATGTTAGAGCTTCAAAATCACAGTGTTTCATCTAGGTATGCCACCTTTTTTGTTTCGAAAACAATACCAGCCATGCTAATTTGCATGATTATATATGATTTGTGTAAGGTATTGAATGTATGCTAGTGTCAGGGTTTGTGGAGTACAGTTTTGAATTTGTGTGCTATAGAGGGATGCAAATATATATTTGTATTTCTGGAGTGTCAATTTATTGTAAGAGCAGGAATCCATTTGCAAATGAGAATGTAAACATTTTTGTGTTACTCAAATTTGTGCAAATGCAGTGTGTCAACAAGTGTGTGTGTTTGTGTGTGTGTATGTGTGCTGAAAATTTCTGTGAAGTTGTGTGTGAATGTAATATGTATTTGAATAGTGTATCCAGGTGTGTGAATGCAGGATTGTATTTTATGGCTGTTGCATTGTGTGACTGCGTTAGTGTATTTAAGCATGCAGGGATGAATTTTATAAGACATGTTTATTTACGAGAATTCAGTGATGTATTTTAGTGGATGTCGTTGTTCAGCTCTTCTCATTTCATGTTTCCACAGTTTTCCACCCACTTTTTTTCTTTCTTCATCTCACTTCCCCTTACTAATGTACCTCAGACTAGCCTGCCCATTATTGCGAATCTCCCTCTATTCCTTCCTTCAACCCATTTTACTCCATCCTCATTTTACCCCTTCCTATATCTCTCCTTCTTCCATTGTATTTCTCCATCTATACCAACCGCCATCGTTGCCTCTCCTTCTCTGCTACCCATTGACTCTCCTTCTAGCCTGTCCTTCTATGTGTTTTGCCTCCCCCCCCCACACACACACTTTTGTCTCTCTTTTTCTCTTTTTACGCACACTCGTGACTCTCCCGTCATCCCTTACTTGGCTTGGCTGAAATGTTTTCTACTACTGACTACTATATACTGCAGCCTGAGTGCTGCTGGCTGCACCTCTTGTGTGAACCTCTCTTGTGGATTCTAGCAGTAGAATGGCAGGTATATGACGTAACTTCATAACTCTTCATAGCACAAAACGACTGCCTCAAAACTTAATCCTACTAGCTGGTGCTGGCATTGCACACCATAACGACCCGGTTCTAACAAGTCCAGTCAGAGAAAAATACCAGCGTTTGCATTGACAGTATATTTGCAATATCAGCACCAGTCAGACAGTCTCAAATACCAGCCTGTGGATTACAAAAATACACATTTAAAGCTTATCCAAAAGGATTTCAGTGAAGATTGCCAGTATGCATGTAGCTGTACCTGAATATTGTGTATACAACAAATGATACCCATCGGAGTGCAATGGAGGCATCGCTAATGTCTTAAAGTGCTGGTGTAGTCTGAAAAGGATTAGTACCATGGCACTTGTATTGGCACTGAAATACAAAACAAAACAAATTAAATAATGGAAAATTACATGTAAGCTTTATGATCTCCAAACAAAGACACCGTGCAGGTTCTGTTCCCAAAGTAATTGACGGCGGCCAAATAATATACTCCATTATCTATAGAATAAATGCTATGTGATGCAATGTGAATTACAAGATTACAGGGGATAATATTTCAGTTTTCCACTTATTTTACTTATTCTGATACACAAAATTAGTGACGATAGACAGTAAATGTTGCATAAAATGCAAAGATAAAATGTGATAAGTATATATATTTTTCTATATTTAAAAAATCGTGTACAATTTATTACTATGCTTTCAGTTTTTGTAGCAGACACTATTCTCTCTTAAACTTTTTATTGTGTTCACAACAGCCTTTAAATTCTTTGAATTCACATACCCTTTCTGTGAAAATACAGTGAAAGACTCTAAATTACACACAGATTGGTATATTTTGATCTGCTCTTGTGTTACCTCTGCTATGCATTATCTCTTGGCTTATATTGGCATGTTTCTCATTTTACATTCAATGTGCTCTATTTTATGACTTCAAACAGTTCCACTGATGGGCTTCTCTGTAGATACTCATGTTTATATCCTGTTTCTTCCCCTCTCTTTTAATGTCCAAAACATTCTACCATACACTGATCAGCTACAACATTAAAACCACGCACAGGTGATGAGATATATTAGACACCATTTGAACAGTTAGTTCTTACATTTCATGTATTGGAAGTAGTAAAAGTGGACAAGCGAAAAGATCTAATTGACTTTGACAAGGGCCAAATAGTGATGGCTAGACAACTAGGTCACAGCAACTCCAAAATGGCAAGCCTTGTGGTGTTTTCCCAGAATGCAGTGGTTAGTACATACCAAAATTGGTGTAAGGAAGTGCAACCAGTGCACTGGCATCAAGGTCATTGGCATCCAAGGTTCATTGAGGCACGTGCGGAGAGAATGCTAGCCCATCTGATCCAATCCCACAGAAGAGCTACTACAGCTCAAATTGCTGCAAAAACATATGCTGACCATGATAGAAAGGTGTTAGAACACATGGTACATGGCAGTTGGCTGTGTATGGGGCTGTGTATGGGCTGCATTGCTGCAGATCGGTCAGAGTGCCTATGATGACTCTTGGCCACTGCCAAAAGTACCTTAAATGGGGATGTGAGCATCAGAACTGGACCATGTAGCAATGGAAGGAGGTTTCCTGGTCAGATCAGGTGGATGGCAGGGTGTATATGCATTATTTACTTGGGGAAGAGATGGCAGCAGGATGCACTATTGAAAGAAGACAGACAGAAACAGGGTTATGCACTAGGACAAATCTAATCCTTACAATTTACCGGACTTAAATGATCTGCTGCTAATGTCTTGGTGCCAGATACCATTGGACAAGTTCAGAGAGCTTGTGGAGTCCATGTTTTTTTTTTTTTTTTTTTATTCTTTATTTTTCTTGTGCATGAAAAGACAGTGAACATTTTCTTGCGATGCCACAACAGCAATAGCAAGTTGGGTAGTAGCATTGAACTTGGTATGGCATACAATTAAACAGCACTTTTTTATATTAAAGACAGGCGAAAACTGAAACGTTATGTCACGTGAGTAGATATAATTTTATGCTAAAGTTTCTAATAATTCAAACATATGCTTCTGTAAGGTAAGTACAGGGAGTGCAGAATTATTAGGCAAATGAGTATTTTGACCACATCATCCTCTTTATGCATATTGTCTTACTCCAAGCTGTATAGGCTCGAAAGCCTACTACCAATTAAGCATATTAGGTGATGTGCATCTCTGTAATGAGAAGGGGTGTGGTCTAATGACATCAACACCCTATATCAGGTGTGCATAATTATTAGGCAACTTCCTTTCCTTTGGCAAAATGGGTCAAAAGAAGGACTTGACAGGCTCAGAAAAGTCAAAATAGTGAGATATCTTGCAGAGGGATGCAGCACTCTTAAAATTGCAAAGCTTCTGAAGCGTGATCATCGAACAATCAAGCGTTTCATTCAAAATAGTCAACAGGGTCGCAAGAAGCGTGTGGAAAAACCAAGGCGCAAAATAACTGCCCATGAACTGAGAAAAGTCAAGCGTGCAGCTGCCACGATGCCACTTGCCACCAGTTTGGCCATATTTCAGAGCTGCAACATCACTGGAGTGCCCAAAAGCACAAGGTGTGCAATACTCAGAGACATGGCCAAGGTAAGAAAGGCTGAAAGACGACCACCACTGAACAAGACACACAAGCTGAAACGTCAAGACTGGGCCAAGAAATATCTCAAGACTGATTTTTCTAAGGTTTTATGGACTGATGAAATGAGAGTGAGTCTTGATGGGCCAGATGGATGGGCCCGTGGCTGGATTGGTAAAGGGCAGAGAGCTCCAGTCCGACTCAGACGCCAGCAAGGTGGAGGTGGAGTACTGGTTTGGGCTGGTATCATCAAAGATGAGCTTCTGGGGCCTTTTCGGGTTGAGGATGGAGTCAAGCTCAACTCCCAGTCCTACTGCCAGTTCCTGGAAGACACCTTCTTCAAGCAGTGGTACAGGAAGAAGTCTGCATCCTTCAAGAAAAACATGATTTTCATGCAGGACAATGCTCCATCACACGCGTCCAAGTACTCCACAGCGTGGCTGGCAAGAAAGGGTATAAAGAAGAAAATCTAATGACATGGCCTCCTTGTTCACCTGATCTGAACCCCATTGAGAACCTGTGGTCCATCATCAAATGTGAGATTTACAAGGAGGGAAAACAGTACACCTCTCTGAACAGTGTCTGGGAGGCTGTGGTTGCTGCTGCACGCAATGTTGATGGTGAACAGATCAAAACACTGACAGAATCCATGGATGGCAGGCTTTTGAGTGTCCTTGCAAAGAAAGGTGGCTATATTGGTCACTGATTTGTTTTTGTTTTGTTTTTGAATGTCAGAAATGTATATTTGTGAATGTTGAGATGTTATATTGGTTTCACTGGTAATAATAAATAATTGAAATGGGTATATATTTGTTTTTTGTTAAGTTGCCTAATAATTATGCACAGTAATAGTCACCTGCACACACAGATATCCCCCTAACATAGCTATAACTAAAAACAAACTAAAAACTACTTCCAAAAATATTCAGCTTTGATATTAATGAGTTTTTTGGGTTCATTGAGAACATGGTTGTTGTTCAATAATAAAATTAATCCTCAAAAATACAACTTGCCTAATAATTCTGCACTCCCTGTATAAACGTATGCATCTGTAAGATAAGTATAAATGTTTGCATCTATGTGGCTGAGCATTGCTTGCCCCAAGGGTGTTTCCTGCAGTGCTGAACGATTACAGTGCGTTACAAGGTGGGATACAGATATGGTATTTTGAATCTGTGCTAATACAAGTGGGGTGGTTGCATAATGTAAGGGATGTCATTAGGCTCTTTAATGAGGGTCGCTAGGGGTGCGGACCACAATGATCTCATACAGTGGCGGTCTTGGGTCAATTAAGGAGACCTGCTTAGGGTGACCGAGGTAACCCGTTAAGTGTGGTGGGTAGGGATACTTAGGACAGACTCACTATAGTTTTAGCAGGCTTTTGTGTATATCCCTATTAGGCCGTTTCTCTGGGTGATCGCGCCTATGTGTGAGACATCCGAGCAGGGCATAAAACAGGAAATGAGGGTTAAACTACAATTAGGTCACAATGATCATGTACCAACTAATGCACTTTAACATTGGCAAAAGTCTCCCCTTGCCAGATACAAGAGAATTCAGTGATGTAAGGGTTACCAACCCGACAGGTATCAGGGTATGCTGGCAGCAGCTGAGACAGCCGTGGAGTGTGCCTACATGGGGCGGTTCAAGGTCTGTCAGCTGTGGGGCAGGGTGAGAGGCATTTCAGCCGATGCCCAGTGTGGGAATGTCTCGGTAGCCGGTACAACTGGTCCCGTCGGTGAAGTTCCTGGGCCTGGTTCCAGCTCTTGCAGTTGTCAGCGGGTTATCTCTTGTGCGGCCTCATGGCGTGCAGCGTGATCCTGAAGCTGGTGCTTCGTGCCGTGCTGGTCAGACGGGCTTGGGTTTGGTGAGTTGCAAGCAGGCAGGATCTGCTTGTTGTGCTTGTGGATCGATGTCCTCTCCCCCATGGGCCGCAGAGGGGCATACCGTCCATGTCCCTTTCCGGCATCCAGCCTCTCTGCCTCCCGAGCTGCGGTGCGGCCGGTATTGTGAGTGTCATATCGAGGGGTTGCGCCCTGCCGGGTGATGGCAGTTGGGGCTGCTGAGGTGTAGGCGAGTTTGGCATATTTGCAGGATCCCCTCCGAGGCGTGGAAGCACCAGTGCTGGTGCCTAGGATACTTGGCGTTGTTTCCCTCTGTGCTGGTCTCCGGCTCCGCTGGTGGGCCGCTCAGGGGACACGAGGGGGATTCCTGCATAAGTGGCGCCGGATTGCTGGGCGGATCCACGCCGCCACCTCTTTGATCGCCCTCATGTAGGGCCGTTTCTGAGCCTGGAGCTTTATCCCCCGCCGGTCCAGAGGGGGGGGGTAGCAGGGTTGTGCTGATTTCACGCATGCGAGCGGGTCCTGTGTCGGGAGATCGGTCGCCTCCCCAGACCTCAGGCTCCGCTCCGTTGTAGGCCGCATGGTCGGTATAGGGCGTTTCGCCACGCATCGGTGCCGGACCGGTACCGTTCTGTTACTCATGGTATCTTGAGTGGATCCCTGGTCACCGTGAGTTGCTAGCGTTTAAGGATCGCTATGTAGTAGCTTGTTTGTGCTCTGTAATGCAGGAGCTCTTAGAGTGTGCCACTGGCCATTTTGGCTGCCAGGCCCCGCCCCCCCGTGGAGTCCATGTTTTGATGCATCAGAGCTTGTTTGGCAGCATGAGAGGGACCTGCACGATATTAGGCAGGTGGTTTTATTGTTGTAGCAGTGTAATTTCAGTACATTAACTGACAAGTATCATTACAGTATGGGCTATACTGACCAGGGAAACAGTCCCCATACAGTAGTTATTAGTGTCAAAGGATCTCTCCACACACATAAAGAACTTAGGCGTGCTGAAATGCTTTATTGGTCTCTACTCTGTCACAGTTTAGTGTTGATTTCAATCAGAGGTGTCCAATTAGAGTATTGGAGGAGAGGTTTTGCATAAAATGCAGACAGCAAGTCTATACATTTCACATGCAGTGTTTTCAAGAACCCCCCCAAAAAAAACATGCAGAAAAAAATCCATGCATGTTTCTCTGGGGTACATCTATTAAATTATTTTTAAAAATTCAATGGAGTGTAATAGGGGATTTAGGCTTAGGATCACTTTTAGCAACATGTAGAAAGACTGTTTGTTGCAATTCTCAATATTTTCAAAGTTTGATCCCCATAATCCTACATTCCATTTAGTCATTACCCTCATAATCCTAATCTTAGTCCTTGGAGTATCATATTAACCAGTGCTGTTTATTTAAGATGTGCCATTTCCTTATTACTAAAATAATGCTCAATGGAAGCCATTTTTTTCATTTATCTTGGATATATTAATTAGATCTTTTAAATTTTTGGAACATTTTGAATTCTCTTTGCATTGAGAGAATCTTGGTAATTACAATTAATAATGTGAAGGGTGTAAAAGTTTTATTAAATACAATATTTTCTTTCACAGTTTTTGCTGTGTTCTTCCTTAGACATTGTTGGCAGACCTGTGTGTCATTTATCATATTGTGCTCTTATAAACCAGCATGCTAATTAATCAAGCAGGACAAGTCATTTACATACTAGGAAAAATAGCCTGCCCTTTGAGCATGCAATCCTCTTACTACAAATGCAGTAGCCCCAAAGCTCAGCTATAATCTAACTACCAGAATACAATTATCCTTCATGGCCCTTGACTGCTTGCGAAGCCAGTACTTCCATTCATATTTGGCTATTGGGAAATTAATGATAAAAATGGATCTGACAGATATATGTTTTGTATAAGAGAAAGTAAAACAGTTCGAAAGAAAGTTGGAAAAAAAATTGGGACATGAACAAAACTCACATTATTTGTCCAGAGTAATTTGACTATTTAGTCTTCTGTTCTTTTTCTCTCTATATTTCAAATATAAGGAAGATTAAATAAAAGCTGTGATTTTTCTAATTCTATCTAGAAAATCAATGATTACTAGAGTGTTTGGGGGCTGCATAGTTTCTTAAAGATGGTCTATAAAACTAGCAAACATAAAATGGAGCAGCTGAGTTCAATTTAAGAGACATACTTTCTGACGACGTTTCTGTTACTTTTTATGGAACACTGGACAGTGAGGCCTATGTGTGGGACTATAGAGACCAGATTAGTCAAATAATTATAGTGTATTTCTATTTCAGGATCTTTAGTATGGGGATATGATATTTTTGCATTTAGGTATAGCCTGGTTGGCTTACTAGTTTAGCTAGGTGTTTAGAGCAGGAACAGGCAACCTTCATTACTCCAAATGTCGTGGACTACATTTGCCTTTAATGCTCTTATAGTCATAATCCTGGCAAAACATCAACGGAGATCTAGTCCACAACATATTGAGTGCCGGAGGTTGATTATCACTGGTTCAGGGAATCCTGCAAAGTGAATAGGAAATATAGTGTAACCAAAATAGTGTTTGTTTGACTCTAAGATGAATAAGACATATCCTGCTTCATCATTGAAAGATCATATTGATTATCTCATATGTTTCAACTAGACATGTGCATTTAGATTCATATGCATCCAAATTTGGCAGTGTGACCAAAAACTCTTGACATGGCTCAAACCAAAAAATTTCAGAACAAATAAATTCTATTTTTTTTTTATCCATTCCTTTTCATAAGGACAGGGAATTAAGGACTTATCTATTAAGCAACTGTAAAAGAAAATTTCAGAAAAAGGTCTTTTCTTATTTTTTTTAGTTTTTGTTCCAAGTTCCAAATTGATAATTCACAAATTTTGCAAAACCGAACCAAATGGAAAACAACCCAAATTTTCTTCATGCACTTATCTAGTTTCAACTATTTTATTTTTAAAAATTTGTTGCAACCTATTCATCCTTTAAATATCCCACAGCCAACTGTGTCCCATACCACAAACATAAAGGCCTCCATTTAACTCTATTGGCAAAAAACTGTCCATAATTATTGAATTTCTTTTTTTTTTTACTGGAACTTAAATTGGATATAATTAATCAGAATAACATTTGTTGGCTTTTTTTTTTTTTTTTTTAAAGACTAACCCTATAAGTCTTTCAAAAATAAATTAAAAAACAAAAACTTATAGAGGTCAATATGCCCACCACATTAATGTCACATTAGTGTTTAACACTTCCCTTATGCCCCTTATGCCAGTGGCTGCCCAATATAATAAACAAACTAGCAACTGAGCAGCAATCGATTCATTACCTATTGAAATTCAGGAGGCCCTAGCACAGGTCCCCTTTAGGCCCCTAAATATGGGCATCAGGTAAGGCGGAAAATTAAATAATGGGGTGGACAGGTCACCTAGTGTCCAACCCAGCACCCACCCATTGTTGGCATGAGAAACATAGAAACATAGAAACATAGAATGTGACGGCAGATAAGAACCATTCGGCCCATCAAGTCTGCCCAATTTTCTAAATACTTTCATTACTCCCTAGTCTTATCTTATAGTTAGGATAGCCTTATGCCTATCCCACGCATGCTTAAACTCCTTTACTGTATTAACCTCTACCACTTCAGCTGGAAGGCTATTCCATGCATCCACTACCCTCTCAGTAAAGTAATACTTCCTGATATTAGTTTTAAACCTTTGCCCCACTAATTTAAGACTATGTCCTCTTGTTGTGGTTGTTTTTCTTCTTTTAAATATAGTCTCCTCCTTTACTGTGTTGATTCCCTTTAAATATTTAAATGTTTCTATTATATCCCCCCTGTCTCGTCTTTCCTCCAAGCTATACATGTTAAGATCCTTTAACCTTTCCTGGTAAGTTTTATCCCGCAATCCATGAACCAGTTTAGTAGCCCTTCTCTGAACCCTCTCTAAGGTATCAATATCCTCCTGTATCAATATATGAGGACTTAATGAAGCAGATGGGGCAGAGCCACTGGGTCTGGTGCTGACAATTACAGTAAGCCTAATTACATAATTTTATAAACATAAAACACTAAAACAGTTGTACCTCCTAAGCATCATGTATCTGATAGAGGTGGCATTGGAGGGAAAGTGACATGATAGAGCTATAGCAAAACATATACCCAATTATAATCTCTTGCTTTCATCTCTCAAGCAAATCCATACCACAGACAGCAGCACTTGGTGAAGTAGGACCTCGGTGGACAGGGTAAAAGGGTGGGCAACTGACCCAAAGGGGCGGACATACACAGAAAGAGGGAAGGTCTGCCCAAAGAACTGGAAGTTCAGCCTGGTGTGAATGCTTGTTAGGCTGCCTGCCAATCATGCAGACTGGCGAACAAAGGGTGTACTATGCAGACGGCGACCTGAGCTTTGAGCAATTGCACCTAACAATGCACTCACTCTATGCTTTCTGTGGACTCACTGAAAGCACTCACTGGTTCACTCTTCTCCTTACCTTCTTACTAGCTGACAGAAGCGCCTGGTATGCAGTCTGGGTCAGAGAAAAGGTGCTTATCAGTGTAAAAGAAAGCAGACAAGCAGTGCAAGCAGTCAGCTGACACTCTCAGTCAATCACAGTCACCCATTGCTGCTCAGAATAATGCTTCCTAAATTCGCAAAATCAGCACAGAGGGGATGGTCTGTTGGGGACTTGTTTAGCATTGAAATAATAAAAAAGTAATACACATAAATACTTCAATGAGATAAAAACAGTCCCACTGTTTACAGTTTCCCTTTAATGTTTTTTTTTGGTCCATTGTCAATCTCTACATTTTGCACGAAAATCTAGCAATTTCTGAGATACTCAAACCATCATGTCTTGTACTGTCAAATTCACAAAGTTATTCGCTACACAGGTCAAGTGAGAAAACTGATAAAGGGGATAAAAGGAGGATCAGTATAAAAAAAAAAATCTATATTTATATATTTTATATAGTTATTAAATATATAATATATACAATAAATATAGATTATTTCATAAATAATGTATGTAATTAATATATAAATATAGTTTATTATTATAGAGTAAATATAAATTATTTTTTTACTGTTCCATTTTTTTCCCTCTATTGGTTGTTTCTCACTTAATCTGTAAATAAAAATCAGCATTTAATGGCTGTCCCCTAACCAATCATATTTTTCCCATCATTTATCTCTCTCTCTCTTTTTTTTTTTTTTTTAATCACTGGCAGAACCCTGAATCACGAGTCAACGAAAACTGTTCATTCATTGTCCTTTTCAGTTGTTTCATGATTTGATCATAAGGTATTCAGATGACTCGCCAATTGCTCAAATTTGTACTTTTTTTCACATTTTTGAAGTTTTTTTAAAACTGAATGCACAAGTGTAGTTTTAGAAACTTACTGAAACATTATTAGAAAGTATTATAACATGTGGTAGGGTATTCTATTTAGTATCCATAACTGAAGGCAAACTAATCATGTCCTATTAAAAGGACATCTCTGATTTCGTACAAATCTAGGAAACTTTTTTTTTTTATGCATTTGCTATATATATTCTAAAATATAAAGGTTTGCTGTTGATTTTGCCAACTCATAGACTCAATATATACCTGCCTATAGATGAATATGGCAGCCACATATTATCACTTTAGAAGGCGTGTTTGTATGCATGTTAGTTCAGACTTTACTGGGGGTTATGTTATTGTATCTTAATTGAAAACAGGACCTGCATTACATGTATTTACAAGTAAAGTCAGTGAAACATAAGTGAAAAAAAACAACACGTATAGCAAGCTGGCTTTCAGTTTATTAGACTGCTTCAGGGCATAATGGGATTTAGATGTGTTTATTATAATAAAACAAAAACCTCAATTTATGCGAATTTCGCTCTTTTTCTTTTTTAACCCCTAGGCATTGTGACAGTTTATTCACTAAATGCCAAATTGTAGCATACTGAAAATTGAATTGCGAAATCTAGGTGAAAATAGCCATGCTGTGATTAGAACGGAGTTAGAGATTTTAATCCAAATCTGCTGTTTTTGCTTAAATGTTGTAATTCAGTTTTCATTTCACTATTTGAGAAGTTTGCTTAAAGGTTGGTTTTCTTTTCTAACTATGGCATGTTAGCCAATCATACTTACTGACAATTAATTGGCTCCCAATAAGCATTAAAGGAGCTGATTAATGTCAGTTTGAATATCGAAATCAAAGCCAATATTTACATCGAAAATATCAGCTATGGTGAGTCAAGTCCATTTATCAGGCATGTAAAGCCCGACAAATGTCCTTTTCAAATTTGACATTAAACATTAGTGGATTAATGCTTTTTTGGGGCTCAGAGGGATGGGGCTACTAATTAAATTAAATGGGGTAGACCTAGTGTCCCCATACAGCCCCTATCACTGGTGGCATTTGGGGTCTATAATAACTAGGGGGGACATAGTGTACCCACCAGCTCCCACAGACTCCAACACAGCCACTGGAGGCGCTTCTTGGATCAAAACAGACCTTTGGTCCAGTATCTGGTGCTGAACATCCTCACGCTCTACATGAGGACTTCCAGCATCCGATTTTTCCCTATAGGAAAGCATTGCAGGACTAATGTGCGCACAGCACTTGCTGCATGTGCATTAACACACACATGTCGCCAGATATCAGAGGGTGCAGAGAGTTGACTCAGCGCCGAAAGACATTAGTGCTGGGATAAGGTAAGAGTAAATAAAGTGTTTTTACCCTTTATTTACTGGGGTGGAGAGGGAAAGGATTGTGGAGTCAAGGGCAGCAATACTGCCAGGAATACAGCTTTGTATTACTAGATATGTATATGTATTACTAAGCAGAATGTATTTTTCACATAACCAATTTTTCATTTAGCCAATCATTGTTAAAAACAATGTTTGCAAGTAATGTCAATCTGAAACCATGTTCCTATTCATACTCTTAAAATATACTTCAAACACCCTTTGGTTACATCACGCTTAAATATATCTTGCATATCCATTCACACTGAAACTAAAATGCATGTACATAGGCCTAACGTTAATTCTATCAGCCTTTCTGCTAGTCATTGAAAATAATATTAAACAAAGGCTTTGGGGGTCATTATAAGCCCATAAAAGGGGGGAGCCCCCAGCCATTGGCAGTCAGAGGCCCATAGGCTTTTTTAATGTTCGTTTTTACAAGGTTAGCTAGAGCTTACCAGTCGCTATAAAAGGTACCTATCAGAACAAATACAACTTAATTTAAATGATAGAGAATCCCATGGTGCTAGCAAAACTGCTACAAAATGTCCAGATTTCTCAGAAATCAAAGATAAAAAACAGTTCTTTCCTCTGCTGGTAATCAATTCAGTCTGTGCTGATTGGCATAGAGATAAAAAAAAAAGGCTGTGCTCCTCACATCTGCTATCAAAGATAGAGAATGGATCACTTTTATTTACATACCACAAAGACAACATAAAATGTCAGGGACTTTTTACCCGCTATAAAAAGCAAGTCTGTGCTTCCCAAACAGGTGTATGCAGGAGAGGTGTGTCTAACAGCAGATCTAACACCCACTGAAAACATGACTGTAGCTCTCAGTAGGAGACAGGGGAATTGGAAATCAATTAATAGTATTAAAGTGACACTCCATACCCCTAAAGCATGTTTAGCAAGTGTGTGTTCTCTTTTTTAAATTTTACAAAAAGTGCAGATTTAAATAAAAATTGGTACATGTATAAATTAAGCTTGTTACACCCATTTTGGCTGTCAATCAGACAACAGGTCCTGTTACTTCCTGGTTGTATATCCCAGTGAAGCTAAACTCAAGAGGCAGCAATTGCTCAGAGCACCAGCCTTGCAAAGACTCCTCATTGAACTGCATTGGAAAGTCAGTGATTGGACAGCCACAGAAAAGCCACTGAGGAAGTTTTTTTGTTTTTTTTTTGCAAGCTGTAGATATATCCTAAATGAAACAATGCATTTGGTTGGGAGGTTAGAGGCTTGAGAAAACCTAGATACACGGGAAGTGAGCTTACCACAACTTTGAGAGGGGTGGACAATAGTATGTTTTTCCTCCCTTGTACATTATATTAGTAGCCCCCACCCACTGCCAATGGACATTAGGTCTCCCCTATTTGTAATATTAGTAGCCACCATCAGTAGCCACCATCAGACTTAGAGCTGCAATGTAAACATTGCAGTTTCTTTGGAAACTAAGTGCAAAAGGGACACAGCACCCAGACCATTTCAATGAACTGAAGTGGTCTGGGTCCCTATAGTTTCCCTTTAAAGACCAATTTCATGCTCATATAAAAGCTCAACATTTCTACTTATTTCTGTGTCTAATATTTTGATATTTAGGAGCAGTGGTATCCAGAATGTGGAAAGTTTCCTCTTTGATCATTACGCTTCCAGTGAATTCTGCAACTACAAGCACACTATTCTCTGCTGCAATAAAAATGAGTGACTCATTGTTCTGATAATACAAAGCATGTTATTTTGGCACGTAAAATCCTAGAACAGTTGTAACCTAAATTTCCTCCTATGTATTACTTTTCATTTGTTTTTGAGTTTCATTCTGCACACATTCTGCGGTGGCGAATATAACTTAGAGCCAAATAAGTCTGTACTAGTACAGCCTTTGTATAGAATCATTTTCTCTCAGCTGAAGGCATACCAGTAGACCCTGGGATTCTTTCCCCTCTTGGGCTTTCAGTAAAATGACTTACAGCAACTCTGATCATATAAATCGAGCTCAGCAAGATTGACAGTTGATGTTCTTAATCTATAGGGAATACCTTCAAAACATCTTTTCTCTGATGTACTATACAATGACAGGGTAAGATGGACAGATACAGTACCTAGCTCAACTTCACAGGAACCTGCATTTGTTCTTTTTCTTTTTCAATTAGAGTGAGAAAAAAAAATGAAGGCAATGAAAATACAGCAGGACACGTTTAAGAATAAGGCAGCAATATTGAGTTAGCCTATTTATTTCACACAGACAACTTTTTGTACCCACTCAAATTGAATGACGTTGCAACTAAAGTCCAAATTAGCATATTGAGTAGCCAAAACTTTTGTATGAATATATAACTTATATAAATATAAAAATATTCTATATAGCAAAATGCTAATTCACTTAAACTGTTATAAATGAAAATGTAACACAATTTAAAAAAAAACAATATGCATATGTATATACAATAATATACATATATTATGTTTTCATATATTTAATTTTACTAATATATATGTACACCTAGAAACAACGGTGGTTCCAATAAGCAGATGATGCAATTAGCCAGTGTACATGTATGTCTGTGTGTGTATCTGTACATTTATATAATTTGTGTGTCTGTACATTTATATAATTTAGTGTTATTCATGTTATATATTGCACACTTCTCTTTCAATGTATGTTTTCATGTATCTTTTCATCTTGTACACATTGTGAACTTTTGTAGCAATACAGGCATGTTTTATTGTTATACCTTTAAGCTCCTACCCCTGCTTTAAAAGAGCTGCTAACGGCATCTTCAATAAAATGTCCAGCGTCAGACTATTGACATTTTTCTGTGTAACACCGAGAGACATTCCTCATTTATTAAGGATAGGACAGTAACAGTAAATCGTCCCATGAAATCTGTTATTAATGTTCAAGCCGGACTGCCATTAAAACAAATTTCAATAATCTATAATTTCTTTGAAAGGTTAGAAATGAGCTAAAATCTAACTATGGACACGTTTTCACTGGTAGTTTTCTTCCAGCTATTGAATTGATGTATCTGTGATTCATGTGACAAATTCTAATTTTGTCAAATGCAATGTGCTTGAGAGGATTTAGACGGTGAAACGAACCAAAATTTCATGATGAAAAGACGTTGGCTAACAATGTTACTGGACGCAGAACAGAGTGTTTTGTTCCTCCAAATGTTACATTTGGTACGAATTAGAATACCATTGCTTTGGAAAATATCACAGACGATTATATTCAAATATAGTTTGTGTAGCAGTGTTTGTTTTAGTAGGTGGAGATCGACATAGATTATCTGCAAAAATAGCTATTTTCATATTTTCTCTCCTAAATTGCATCTATAATTATTCCTAAAGCTATCCTGAACCAGAACAAAACAATTCCCAGAAATAGCTGAATCACTAATTTAAGATTCCAGTCCGTCGTTACTTCTACCCATTATTGAAGAATGCACTGCTTTGCCAACATGTTATCGCTTCTGTACACACTTTTTATTCAGTCCATAGCATCTCTTAAATTTCCAACATTGAATTGAGAAAAAAAAACAACACCTATTTTTCCACGTGAGAACCTAGATGTTGACCAAGCACTAAACAAGTTTAGCTGGAAGAGAAAAGAGCAGTAGGTCAGCAGGGGCATAATCAAATCACCAAAAACACTTAATAAAGCTAAGTGGTCCCTTAAATGTTATGTGATAGTGTAGTAAAGGGGTAGGCAAATGCTCCAGATGCTCTTCTCACAATGCTATGCGGCTCTTGAGAGTTAAAAATATAAATCTGATGTAGTGGGATTCTTAGCCGACCACTTGCTAAACAGGTTATGTAGAATATCACTCCAATGAACCTCAGCCAGTGGTTGAGCCGAATAAGAATTTAAGTCAAACATGAACTTTATATAACAAGTTTGTATTGTTATATACACTGGACAAAATTATAAATGCTGCACTTTTGTTTTTGCCCCCATTTTTCATGAGCTGAACTTCAAGATCTAAGACTTTTTCTATGTACACAAAAGGTCTATTTCTCTCAACTATTGTTCACAAATCTGCCTAAATCTCTGTCAGTGAGCACTTCTCCTTTGCTGAGATAATCCATCCACCTCACAGGTGTGACATATCAAGATATTGATTAGACAGCATGATTATTGCACAGGTGTGCCTTAGGTTGACCACAATAAAAGGTCACTCTAAAATGTGCATTTTTATCACACAGCACAACGAGACCTGAACCACATCTCAGACTTACATCATAGAACTGTCTTTGGGTTGGATTCTCCTAGCAGGGTAGAAGTTTAGTCCATTTTCTGAATAGCAATTCCTCTATTTATCTCTATCAGAGTTATTTATTAAAAGTGAAATTTGCTGGAATTTACAGTAAATATTATTATAATTATTATTATTATATTTATAGAGCGCCGTCAAATTCTGCAGCGCTTTACAATGGGTGGACGAACAGACATGTAGTTGTAACCAGACAAGTTGGACACACAGGAACAGAGGGGTTGAGGGCCCTGCTCAATGAACTTACATGCTAGAGGGAGTGGGGTAAAATGACACAAAAAGGTAAGGATAGTATTAGACTAGTGACAGTTGCAGAAGAGGAATCAGTCAGGAGCTATTAACAGTTTAATTGATACGCTTTTATGAAGAAGTGGGTTTTTAACGATTTTTTGAAGGAGTGGAGACTGGGTGAGCATCTAACGGAGGAGGGAAGCGAGTTCCACAGGAATGGTGCAGCCCTCGAGAAATCTTGAAGGCGAGCATCAGAGTTGGGAATGCGGACAGAAGATAGACGTAAGTCTTCAGCAGATCGTAAGGGCCTAGATGGGACATACTTGTGTATAAGGGAGGATAGATAGGTGGGAGCAGCATGATGTAGAGATTTGAAAGCAAGAACCAGAATTTTAAATTGAGCTCTATATTTTATAGGAAGCCAATGTAGAGACTGACAGAAGGGTGAGGCATGGGAGGTGCGGGCGGACAGGAAGATGAGCCACCGCCGCATTCATTATGCACTGTAACGGCGCAAGTTGGGAGGACGTAAGACCACTGAGAAGCGGATTACAATAGTCAAGGCGAGAAAGGACAGTGGAATGGACCCACACCTTAGTCACATCTGGCGTTAAGTAGGGGGTGTTTTTGAGATGGAAATGACAGGATTTGGCGATAGATTGAACATGAGGTTTGAAGAAGAGGTCGGAGTCAAAGAAAACACCTAGGCAGCGAGCCTGTGTGGTGGAGCTGATGGTAGCACCGTTGACTTGGAGGGAGACAGACACAGCAGTAACAACACTTGAGGGAGGACAGACCAGAATTTCAGTTTTGGTCAAGTTTAGTTTAAGGGAGTGGGCAGCCATCCAGTTAAAAACAACAGAGAGGCAGTCAGAGACACTAGTCAGGAGAGATCAAGAGAGGACAGGTAGATTTGCGTGTCATCTGCATAGAAATGATATTGGAAGCCAAAGGAGCTAATGAGTTTACCAAGGGAGGCAGTATAGATGTAGGGGACCAAGGACTGAACCTTGGGGGACACCAACAGAGAGGAGTTGGGGAGAAGAAGCAGAGCCAGTAAAGAAACACTGAAAGAGCGCTGGGAGAGGTAGGAGGAGCAACAGGAGAGGGCAATATCTTGTATACAGATATTGCGGAGGATGAGAAGAAGCTGTTGATGATCAACAGTGTCAAAAGCCGCAGACAGGTCAAGGAAAATTAGGATAGAGTAGTGACCACGAGATTTTGCAGCGAGTAGATCATTGGATACTTTGGTCAGTGCCGTTTCCACAGAGTGCTTAGCGCGGAAACCAGACTGAAGCGGGTCTAGCAGAGAGTTGGACTTGAGGAAGTCTGTCAATCTCGCATACACAATTTTTTCAAGGATCTTGGATGCAAAAGGTAGTAGCGAGATAGGACGATAGTTGGATGGGGAGTTAGGGTCAAGATTGGGCTTCTTTAGAATTGGGGTTACAGTTGCATGTTTGAAGGGCAATGGAAATATACCAGAGGAGAGAGAGAGATTGAGAATTTTAGTGGGAGGTGGAGAAAGAGAAGAAGACAGAGTACGGATGAGATGCCAGGGAATTGGATCTAGGGAGCAGGTGGTGGGGCGGGAGGACTGGAGCAGAGCAGAAACCTCTTCCAATGTAGCGGGTGTGAAAGAACAGCAGAGGGAGTGAAGATAGGGGAAGTATTGTAAGGGGAAGAAGAAAGATGAGAGATCTCTATATATAAATATGAAATTAAAGGTCAAAATAGTTAAACAGAATTAACTTTGAGAATTTTTCTAATTTGGCTATTTTAGTCTACCTTTTGAAATTCACTTTGAATTTATTTTGAACTCCCAACTATCCTCATTTTAATAAATAGTCCTATTAGGGAACGTTGATACTCGGTAAGAAGAGAAAACCCTTACGCTATCCAGCTTTGTTTCTCAAGCAAAACAAGAAGAGTAAATCCAGAGAATTATTTTGTAATCATTTATATCTGTGATTTGTAGTTTGTGATGAAATGTCATATAACATGAAAGGTAAATTCAGCAGCTTATCATAATCACATTTTATTTAGGGGATTCCGGGTTTATACTCTCTCTTTTTGCTTTTAGATTACGTTGCAGATTGCAACACCAATTCCTTAGTAATTCCCCTGAATTAATTAAATACGCAGCTGATTTGGTGCTTTTAATCGCTTTACCTATGATTGCATAAACATTCCCACGTTGTTTCATGTTCTTTCAAAGCCTGCTTTGCATTTTTTAACCATTTTAATAAAACACAGAGAAGAGGAAGAGAAATTACAGGTGTAGTTTATTAGTAAGGGAGGGAGCCTGATGATGAAAGTTCATGAGGAAGTTGCATTGGAGTAAGGCCAAGTGTGAAACAGTTCACTTATTACAATGGAAAGTTGAAATAATTTACTGTTTGCTTAAGTAATGTGTGTGATTAAGCAGGATAGGCAAATGACGATAACAAACCAAAAGAAAGTAAACCTGTGGGAGACTCAATGGGAAGTGATTTGAAAGATTTCTGTGTTTGACAGGGCCAGACTGGCCCACCGGGATATTGGGAATTTTCCCGGTGGGCCACGGCACCTGGGGCCGGCAGGAAGCCCTAATGTTTTATTTAAATAACTTTTCCCTTTTCAGCTTCTGTCAATCCGAGGAAATTCAGGAGGCAGGTGCTGGGGGTTGGTGCGGCCGTATTAAGGCTGCTGAAGGCCAGAGGGAGCACTGAGTCTCCCTTCCTGATTCCCAGCACCTTCCTCAGCACTTATACCCCGTCCAGCATGTAAGCTCCGCTCCACATTGAAGCTCTGCCCCCGTTCCGAAACCCAGCCTCTGCACGTAAGCTCCACCTCCCGCACTCAAGCAGCGGACCATGCTACAGGAAGAGGCCTGACAATGGCCTCCCAAAGAAAACTTCATCTCCCACAGCTTCCAGTGCCAGGTAGGGTTTATATACTGTGTCTGTAGTGAGTGTGTGTAGTAAGTGTAGTGATTGTGTGTATGTGTAGTGAGTGTGTATAGTAAGTGTGTGTAGTAAGTGTGTGTGTGTCTGTAGTGTGTGTGTGTTAGTGATCCTGTGTGTGGAAGTGATCTTGTGTGTAGTGAGCATGTGTGTTTCAATGATCTTGTGTGTCAGTGAGCTGAGGGAGGGTGGGTGATGATGGTGTGAAGGAGGGGTTTATTGATGATGTGAGGGAGGGGGGATGATGATGGTGTGAAGGAGGGAGGTATTGATGGAGTGAGGGAGGGGGATGATGATGGTGTGAAGGAGGGATGGGTATTGATGGTGTGAAGGATGGGTGGGTATTGATGGAGAGAGGGAGGTGGGGTATTGATGGAGGGGGTATTGATTTAGTGGTGGTATTAATGGTGTGGGGGGTATTGATGGAGTAGGGTATTGAGGGAGTGGGGTTATTGAGGGAGGGGGGTATTGATGGAGAGACGGGGGTATTGATGGAGTGGGGATATTGATGGAGTGGGGGGTTGATGATGGTGTGAGGGAGGGGGTATTGATGGTGTGAGGTAGGGGGTATTTATGGAGTGGGGGTATTGATAGAGTGAGGGGGTGATGATGGTGTGAAGGAGGTGTGGTATTGATTGTGTGAGGGAGAGGGTGCTGGTAAGGGATTAAATACTTATTTTTAGCTCCCTGGTGGTCTGGTGGCCATAATGTCCCGTCTGCAGCTCCGCAGAGCTGAAAACCATGTATATCGCAAGATTCAGTCAGAGCGATGCCGTGGTAATCCGCGGCAACACTTTGATTGGCCAGATCTCGCGAGACACATGGTCTGCAGCTCTGCACATTGCGGAGCTTCCGGCTGTGTGTCTGCGATTGTCTCTCTCTGGCCGGGGCAGACTAGAGGCGCCTCGCAACAGGCGGCATACAGAGCAAGCCGCCGGGTCGCCCCCCCCCCCAGGCCCACTCCTGATGTCGGGTCCTCGCCACTGACCGAGGACCCAACACAGCCTGCCCTAAGGCGATTTAGGTGGCCACGAGGCCCAAGGCAGCGCGAGGCCTTAGGCAGCCACCTAAATTGCCTATTTAGAGAGCAGCCTCTGACCACAATCTAGCACCCGGTATTAAAACACTGATTATTTTAAAGCAGGAGTGCAAGACAAGATTGAACTGTATATATATGTATGTGTGTAATATTTATATATATATATATATACAGGGAGTGCAGAATTATTAGGCAAATGAGTATTTTGACCACATCATCCTCTTTATGGATGTTGTCTTACTCCAAGCTGTATAGGCTCGAAAGCCTACTACCAATTAAGCATATTAGGTGATGTGCATCTCTGTAATGAGAAGGGGTGTGGTCTAATGACATCAACACCCTATATCAGGTGTGCATAATTATTAGGCAACTTCCTTTCCTTTGGCAAAATGGGTCAAAAGAAGGACTTGACAGGCTCAGAAAAGTCAAAAATAGTGAGATATCTTGCAGAGGGATGCAGCACTCTTAAAATTGCAAAGCTTCTGAAGCGTGATCATCGAACAATCAAGCGTTTCATTCAAAATAGTCAACAGGGTCGCAAGAAGCGTGTGGAAAAACCAAGGCGCAAAATAACTGCCCATGAACTGAGAAAAGTCAAGCGTGCAGCTGCCACGATGCCACTTGCCACCAGTTTGGCCATATTTCAGAGCTGCAACATCACTGGAGTGCCCAAAAGCACAAGGTGTGCAATACTCAGAGACATGGCCAAGGTAAGAAAGGCTGAAAGACGACCACCACTGAACAAGACACACAAGCTGAAACGTCAAGACTGGGCCAAGAAATATCTCAAGACTGATTTTTCTAAGGTTTTATGGACTGATGAAATGAGAGTGAGTCTTGATGGGCCAGATGGATGGGCCCGTGGCTGGATTGGTAAAGGGCAGAGAGCTCCAGTCCGACTCAGACGCCAGCAAGGTGGAGGTGGAGTACTGGTTTGGGCTGGTATCATCAAAGATGAGCTTGTGGGGCCTTTTCGGGTTGAGGATGGAGTCAAGCTCAACTCCCAGTCCTACTGCCAGTTCCTGGAAGACACCTTCTTCAAGCAGTGGTACAGGAAGAAGTCTGCATCCTTCAAGAAAAACATGATTTTCATGCAGGACAATGCTCCATCACACGCGTCCAAGTACTCCACAGCGTGGCTGGCAAGAAAGGGTATAAAAGAAGAAAATCTAATGACATGGCCTCCTTGTTCACCTGATCTGAACCCCATTGAGAACCTGTGGTCCATCATCAAATGTGAGATTTACAAGGAGGGAAAACAGTACACCTCTCTGAACAGTGTCTGGGAGGCTGTGGTTGCTGCTGCACGCAATGTTGATGGTGAACAGATCAAAACACTGACAGATTCCATGGATGGCAGGCTTTTGAGTGTCCTTGCAAAGAAAGGTGGCTATATTGGTCACTGATTTGTTTTTGTTTTGTTTTGAATGTCAGAAATGTATATTTGTGAATGTTGAGATGTTATATTGGTTTCACTGGTAATAATAAATAATTGAAATGGGTATATATTTGTTTTTTGTTAAGTTGCCTAATAATTATGCACAGTAATAGTCACCTGCACACACAGATATCCCCCTAACATAGCTATAACTAAAAACAAACTAAAAACTACTTCCAAAAATATTCAGCTTTGATATTAATGAGTTTTTTGGGTTCATTGAGAACATGGTTGTTGTTCAATAATAAAATTAATCCTCAAAAATACAACTTGCCTAATAATTCTGCACTCCCTGTATATATATATATATATATATATTTATAAAAGAAACCAAAGTTGGCAGGCTTATGCAATGTATGATCATATAATGTAACTAAACCCCCATCATTTTTTGCCTAGGTGAGGTGTTTTTAAATAAAACTATTACAATCTCTAAGATTTGAAATCATTGTTTAGTGAATAAGCGAGTGCGCTGGATTCTGTATTTTTATATATATATATATATATATATATATATATATACACACATATATATACAGTGGTGTATTTTGATTTGGTGCTGCCCTAGGCAGCATCTGGGTACCCCCCCAATCTAATTTTTCCCCACCCGTACCGGCCAAGGCCACACCTCTTTCTAATTAAGATCCCACCCCTTCCTCTTTACACTCCACCCTTTTAAAGCGATACTATAGTGCCAGGAAAGTTTTCCTGGCACTATAGTTCCCTATAGTGCCCCCCTCCCTCTTGCTCTCCCCCCTTACTCAGCACTGAAGGTTAAAACTCTCTCAGTCACTTACCTGAATCCAGCGCTGGGTCAGGCTCCTACTCCGCGCTTGCATTACGCTTCCCCATAGGAAAGCATTGTATCAGTTCTCTCCTATGGGGATTTAGCAGACACTGGATCTCCTCATACACAGAGTGAGGACGTCCAGCATCAGTTAGGCGACTTTTGGTCGCCTAACCACCCAGAAGGAGTTAACCCCTCAAGGTAATTATTGCAGTTTCTGAGATACTGCAATAATTAAGCTTGCATTAAAGGGGAGTGGGACACTGCACCCAGACCACTTCAATGAGCTGAAGTGGTCTGGCTGTCTATAGTGTCCCTTTAAGCACACACTCTGACAGGCATACACACATTCACTAACAGACACATACTGGCAAATACACACATACACACTCAATGACAAACACACAAACGTCACTGACAGATACAGACTCGGCTGATTTGACACACACAGATTTCCCAACAGACACAGACTAGCAGATACGCACTGACAGTCACACACACACTTAATGACAAACACACAGACATCACTGACAGACACTGACAGACACACACTCATTAATTGACAGACACACACATGCACACTGACAGACACACTGATAGTCAAACACAGACTCAATGACAAACAGACTCTCGCTGATTTGACAGACACTCAAACACACACACTCACAGACACACTCACAGACACACTCAGGCACTCATATGCACACACATATACTCACAGACAGACACTCATATGCACACTCACAGACACACACTCACACACACTGATAGATACACTCATACACACACCCACAGACATACTCAGACACTCATATGCACACACATATACTCACAGACAAAAACTCATATGCACACTCAGACACTCAGACACACTGACAGATACACTCATACACACACACACACATTCAGTCACACAGACACACTTTTTTGGCGCTGAAAAAAGAAGATTTTAGAAAAAAGAAGACATCAAAAAGAAGAAGGTGATAACAATTGGTCCCCCCATTTTCATATAGGGTCCCCATCCGCAGCTCATGGGTGGTGTTCGGGGGGAGGTCAATGGGTGTCCCCCCTTATTGTAATTTAGGGACCCCACCCACCGCTCAGGCGTGGGGGTCAGAGGGAGGACACTAGGTCCCCCCTTATTGTTATTTAGGGCCCCCACCTGCCGCTCAGGGGTGGGAGCCAGTCGGGGAGGACAATAGGCCCCCCTTATTGTACTTTAGGGCCCCCACCCACCGCTCAGGGGTCGGGGCCAGGGGGAGGATAATAGGTCCCCCACCATTTTCATTTAGGGCCCCCACCCACCGCTCAAGTGTGGGGGCCGGGGGGAGATCGATAGGTCCCCCCATTGTCATTCAGGGCCCTCAACCGCTGCTCAGGGGTGGGGACCCGGGGGGGCAATAAGTCCCCGATTCAGTTTAAGAGCCCCCACTGTGGGGGCTCGGAAGGGGGGATACTAGGTTTTTTTTGTTTGTCTTTTTAACAGTGAGCTGTCACAGGCTACTCACTGTTTACTAGACATGCCCCTACTCGCGGTATAGCGAGTAGGGGCAGAATTTACTAATACTAAGTAATCATTACTTAGTATTAGTAAATTGGTCTTTTGGTAGATATCTCCCTAATACCGTGGGAATTAGGGTGTTATCTACTAAGAGGCCGCAAGATGCAGCCGCGGCACGAATAGGATCGAAGTTTAATTTATTTGATTGAAATTCCGATCAGAACAAAGTCCCGAATTGCGTCCTAACATGAATGAACAAACTGTTCTCATTCTGTTAGGACTAAATTCTGTAGTTTTGCCAGCGTTCTGTTTAAATGACAGGATGTTCGGTAATACTGACAGAAAGCATCGCGAGATCGTGGAGGAAAGGTAAGAATTGTGGGAAAATTTCTCTGACCACAGGAAACGGAGCACACTTTGATCCTCCGTTGGTTAGAGATGGTCAGGAAACCTCCATAAGACAAAGTAGTCCCTACTTTATCTTATGTTTTAAAGAAAACTAGAGCAGATAGGAAGAAATGAAGAACAGATCCCGACAGAGGGAGAGAAGAGGAATCAATTAAAGAAAGGTAAGTTTGGCATGACAGTGCCGCTTTAAGAGGGGATTTGTGGAATCCACACTATCATTTACTTTGCCCCATCCAACAAAACTAGCTGAGTGAAATAATGGGTTAACAATTTCACACTAATAATGTGAAGGAATGTAAGAGTCATACCTCCATACCCATCCCATCAGTCAATAAAGGGTCATGGACCTCTGCTTTATTTTTCCTTTATTATTCATCATTATTACTCCTATGCTTATATTTTGCTTGTAAAAAAAACAGGTGAAGTGAAACACTAATGTGTAACAAAATTTATGAAAACATTTGGTATTTGATAAAATAGTGTAACATATTCCGGTATGTTTTGTGTATTAGACACCAACATGTCTCAAGTGAATGTCCAAATCCAATTAGACAAACTGTTTGTGTTTTGTTTTTTGCAATATAGTGAAACATGTAAAGCTTAGTAAATCATTATAATCACAAAGTAAATGCAGTACCCAATTAGAGCTTCATGATATTTTAAAATAAAGGTAATAATATAGCCACTAGATTGTAAACTCTTTCAGCACAAATTTTTCACATTGTATTCCCCTATCTGTACAATACTGGGTAGCACAAATTGATATAAAAAATATTTTATCATCACTTTACATACACCATCAAGCAGCTATATCTACATTTAAAAGAGACACATGTAGCCTTCCTCTATTAACCTTCCGGATTGTATTTCCTTCTTTCCCTTGCTACATAAGGCCAGTTGGGAAATGCACAGTATGTATGAGACACTCACATATTGTTCTTCTCATCAACAAAGATCTCTGTGTTTATTGAAAGAATACCTACATAATTTTCCCGTACTGGTTTTACTAATCAAAGGGTTTATTTATCTCAGTTACTTTGTTCTTCTGCATTAGTAATGCTTGTGTTCTCTCTCGGAACACTCACACTGACTCAAATTCCTGAATACATTCTTAAAGGCATACTACAGGCAGGCAATGATCCATTTTTTTTCTTTTAGATAATGCTTTAAAATACATGCAAAATAAATTGGGTCCAATTATTCACGTGCCTTCAATTTTGATGGACTAGCAAGCTTCAAATTCAAGTAAACCCTACTATAGCATTTACTGCAAAAATAGACCTCCCAGGCTGTTCACATTTTTTATTCTATTCAGAAATTGGTTTAAGGCTAGGGAAGACTGAGATCTGTATTGAACCTTTGGTAACAGTATTCCTGAATGCTTAGAATAGGAAACAACAATTAAAACACAATGCTGTTTGAGCTGAAACAAAGTGCCATTTGCAAGAGAAAGTCAGAACTTGCCAGCGAAAGTTATTTTAAGTTTCCCGATTGGGTGATCAGTTCCTGTTTGAGAAGTGCTCAATACTGCACTTGTAAAGTCTGGAAACTTTTTACAAATACAAGATAAAAACTATTTTTTTTCCATTGATTTTCATAGATTGTCTAGTTTGTGTTGATGTTGCATATTTTTTTTTAAAATTTGTGCAAATTTGTGAATTGTTAGCTTTCTTGGGTTTATATTGATGGGGTCCAATATTAACCTGATTTAGTTTAAGATTATTTAATAATTTACTCTATTAGTATCATACTGAGCTCAGGAGGATAAATTAGTTTTAATCCAATCCACATCTCTCCCCCCCCACCCCCTCCCCCCCTTACCTGCAAGTAACTGTCAGTCTCTGCTCTGCCAAGTAACCAAATGTTAAGCCTGCTTTATGCCTGTTAGATTCTTGTCTGACTTTGCAAATTAACCTAATGCTCACATTCCTGTTATGCATAAATAGTTTTTTTTCTTCTGTTAAAGGTTTTACTCACCTTAAGTTAAAATCAAGGGTTATGTTCAGATGAAAACTGAGTTAACTATTCGGACAGTTTAATGCAAGAATGGGATATGGTGCCAATTACAGCGATATAGTAAAACCACTTACTGCTAGAGAAGAGAATGAAGATAGCAAACATCCTGTCTTAACCATAGCAATATGGCTTAAAGGAAAATTCTAGGAACTATAACTATTGCATTTCCTTGAACTGGTTATATAGTCATTGGAGCCCCTTGCACTGCCCCTCCATTCAGTGTTAAACCATTATTGAAACAGATGAAAACTAACCTGAACATTGTTGACCCAGTGCCTACAAATTTGGACTGAATCCTTTCTCTCTCTCATGACCTAGTGGTGTACCCTCCGAGTACCATGGTGGGAACGTCTCTAGACGGGATGGGGTGGAGGAATCAATGGGAGGGGGGTGGGATGGGGTGGAGGAATCAATTTCCCCGCCCCCCCTTTTTTATTCTCGGCTTTCTGCCTATGAGCAAACAACCCGCTTGACAATTGAACTGGTTCTCCACTAACACTTATTGTATTATACTGCCTTGTCGCAAACTGTTTGATCTCTCCTACAACCATGCCCAAACTGGCCATCGGGCATACCGGGCAACTGCCCAGTGGGGCCCGATGGGCATGGGCTGAGGCCGATAGGGAAGATTTCCCCTACCGGCCCATGCAGGGCCAGTGCTATGAAAGTGCCAGCCCTGTTGAGTGCCTTCATGGGCTGGTGGGGAGTCAAACTATCTCCCCACTGGGCCAAAGGCACTGAGCTGCGGCCACCAGCGGGGGAGGGTGGGAGAGAGGACCCGGGGGAGCTCTATCCTGCAGCTTTGCCGGGTACCTTTGTGACCAAGAGTGATCTCTGCCCCAGGAACTGCAGGGTAGAGTTCACTCCTTACCGGACCATTAGGGATTCTCCACTGAACCACCAGGGCTGGAAGCAAGGTTCCCCCTCTCTGGCAAAGGTAAGAAGAGAGGGGGGACATGAACTATATATATATTTAATAATGATAATTGAAAAAATACACATATATATATATATATATATTTATGTTTTTAATTTTTACTCCACTGCATCCCAAACACACACACACAGCACCCCTCACACACAGTGCACCCTTCACACACATAGCACCCCTTACACACACACACTGCACCCTAAACACCATACAGCACCCTTCAGACACAGTGCACCCCTCACACACACAGCACCCCAAACACACAAAGCACCCTTCACGCACAGTGCAATCCTCACAAACACAAACTGCACCCCAAACACCACCCCAAACACACAGCGCATCCCTCAAACACACACTGCACCACTCACACACATAATGCACCCTTCACACACAGAGTGCACCCCAAACAATGCCCTGCACCCCTCACACACTGCACCCCTCACACAGTGCACCCGTCCCACACACAGTGCACCCCAAACAAATAGATAGGTAATCTTTTGTGTGCGTATGGGATCTGGTGTGTGTGGAGAACCTAGAGTGTGTATATGGATTCTAGTGTGTGTATGGCAGAGATGACCCCAGGTTACATGTGTAGTTAGACTCAGCATAACACCTTGCTCTCGTCATTGTGTGCAAAGAAATTAGCACATATAAAAAAATGCCTGTGGAGTGGACTATGAAATGATATGGTCTAACGATTAAGAGAAAGGACGAAGAAAGGGAATACAGTGAGAAAAGAGGAGAAGAAAAAAAAATGCTTCCCGGACTCAAAGGCACAGGACCCTGTACAGTAAATGGACTCTTCCCATATATTTGAATTGACTACTGTCCTCTAGGGACTTTTGATCTTAAAGGAACACTATAGGGTCAGGAACACAAATGAGTATTCCTGACCCTATAGTGTTAAAGTAACTATATAGCCCCCTGTTCCCCCTTGCCTCCCTAAATATAGTAATATTTTACATTATTTTCAGTGCCGCGCAGGTCTGCCAGCACTGACTCTGCCCTCGTCAAAAGTGATGATCTCAGCCAATCACAATGCTTTCCCATAGGAGATATTCAATTCTGATGATCTCAGTCAAGGAGTTGAGCTGGGGGAGCAGGGCCAAACACAAGCCTGGCCAATCAGCATATCCTCAAAGAAATGCTTTGAATCAATGCATCTCTATAAGGAAAGTTCAGCGTTTCCAAGCAGAGCATAGAGACGCTGACCGTCGGACCCAGGAAGCACCTCTAGTGGCCATCAGAGGTATTCCTAGGCTACAATGTAAACACTGACTTTTCTCCGAAAAGGCCATGTTTACAACAAAAAGCTTGCAGGGACCTGGTATAGACACCAGAAGAAATACATTAAGCTGCAATTGTTCTGATGACTATAGTGTCCCTTTACATTTTAAATTCAGTTTGAATTCACTTTCATTTCTCACTTTAATCTCTTAAAATCACAGTTACCCAGTAAATACTGAGCTACCCTATCTGGGTCTGAGATAAAAATATGTTTATAGGATGTTTATCCCAAAAAAACTACGCAAAATGTGCTTTCATAAAATACAATCATTGTATAACAGCATTTTTTAAACTAAACCATAAATTGTGGTAGATTCGCAAACTGAAAAAAGAAAAGCAAACATCATGAAAGGGACAGGATTCTCCAACTAAGCTATATTTCCAGCTCAGCTATTTTGTCCAAAATTTTACAAATCATAGTTTAATTTTTTACCATGCCCAATTTAGTAAATAAACCCCATAATATGATTCTCCCAATTCTTAAACAAAAAATATGCAAAACAGTTAAATAAACTTAGAGGGAATTGCAAAGGCTCAAGCTTTGAGCAGCAAATGTAAAATAATTAATATTGAATATGTTACATTGATTTAAATTAATGGAATAAAAATATTTATTACCATTAACCAAGGAAATACTACATTTGAATCCTGCTGAGGGTGTGCTTTTTTCAACAACATGATTGAAAATCTTTAAAATTAAAATAGTTGCAAAGCTTTTTGTTATTTAAATATAAAAATCTATTTTAGAATCAATTGTATCAATGCTAATTTTTAGCTCTGTTGTTTCTTAATCAATAGGTTGGCATAGTTACTACTATGAATATTAAAGAAATGGTGACATAATTAAATATATTTTGATTCAAAATAGGACAAAACCAGATACATATGGGAATAATGCTTTAGAAAGTAAAGGAAATCAATGTGTTTCAGGGAATTTGCATATCAAACAAACACCACATAAAATAAATCAATTCATATAATGGTCTGAAATCATGATATGATCATGAGAAATAAAAAAAATCTATTCTTTAAACACAGTTGATTGAGAATGATCAAGTGAAAGAAGAAAAGATTAAAATTGAAATGCAATTAAGATCATATGAATTAAGTATATAAGGTACACTGATCATGTTTAACATCATGTAGGCCCCCTTTGTGCTGCCAAAACAGCTCTGATGTGTCGAGGCATGGACTCCACAAAACCTCCTGAACGTGTCCAGTGGTAATTTGCACCAGTAGGTGGTATGTGTTAAAGTAACATCCAGGAGGACCCAAAGTTTTCCAGGAGAAAATTGCCCAGAGCATAACATTGCCTCTGTCGGCCTGCCTTCTTCCCATAGTGCAACCTGCCGCCATCTCTTCTCCAGGGAAACGACACACAATCTAAAAGAAAATATGATTTATAAGACCAGGCAGCCCTCTACCATTGCTTCATGGTCCAGTACTAACAGCCCTAATGAAGTTTCTTTCAGCAGTGCACAGGGGTCATCATGACATGGCACCCTGACCGGTCTATGCAGCAAACTGTGATGCACTGTGTGTTCTGACACCTTTCTATCATAGCCAGAATTATGTTTTTCAGCAATTTGAGCTACAATAGCTCTTTTGCATGATCAGATCAAACATGCTAACCTGCGCTTCCCATGTGTCTCAATGAGCCTTGGGCACCTGTGACTCTGATACCAGTTCACCAGTTGGCATTCCTTATGCAACTTTTAATAGGAACACCCCACATGATTTGATGTTTTGGAGAATATCTGACCCGGTTCTCTAGCCTCACTATTTGGCCCTTGCCAAAGTCATTAAGGTCTTTTCGTTTATTCATTTTCCCTGCTTCTAACAAATGAAATTCAAGAACTGACTTTCATCTTGCTGGCTAATCTATTCCACCCCTTGACAGGTGCCATTGTAATGATATAATGAATGTTATTAACTTCAACTGTCAGTGGATTTAAGTTGTGGCTAATCAGTGTATATAATGGGATGATAAACAAAAAATAATTATTAAGAGTTAAACACATGATTATTTCTCTGGGTGATATTTTGTGTTTTCCTTATGTTCAAATTCTCTACCAGAGACCTGGGAGTCTGAGGGTTGTGCACAGTATCTTAGCTGCTCCTAGAACTACACTCTTCTGGACAGCAATCTCAGATGTCCCACTTGGAATCTGCTGGAGATACTCCCCCAACTTGGGAGTCACAGACCGAGTGCTCCGATCACAACTGGGACTACTACTGCCTTCACTTTCCATATCCTTTCTAACTTCTCTTTCAAGCCTTTGTATCTACCACCACAATGTTGGGTTGGTTTGCCAGTACTTACTTGTCTGCAAAAAAAAAACACTAAAAAAGGGGGAATACTTCCCGCAGGGTGCTCCAGAAAGGGAGGGCCAATCCCTGAAGACATCAATTGGAAGAAATTAATTATCCAGGCACATCTGAGTTTTCTTCTAAAAGGCAGTCTTTTTTATTTGAAACAATGAAGTGGTGACAAAGTTTTGGCTCTTCTCCTCCGAAAAAATTGACTTGATAAAGGCTCAGAGAGGAGCCGAAACGTTGTTTCCACTTCTGAGTTTTCTTCTAAAAGGCAGTCTTTTTTATTTGAAACAATGAAGTGGTGACAAAGTTTTGGCTCTTCTCCTCCGAAAAAATTGACTTGATAAAGGCTCAGAGAGGAGCCGAAACGTTGTTTCCACTTCCCTGTTTCAAATTAAAACATTTTTTGAGTACTTCTCTGTCTGGATCTGGAAGTTCTAAAGGATTCTCTCAGAGTATGCTGTCCTTGCTAGCATCTCACACCCACCTACTATGCACTGGATTGTCTCCGAGGCCTCTTTGCACTGTTTATACCTTGGATTTGGTATAATAAAGCCTGGTTAAGTGATTGTTCCTGTGATGCTAGGATTTGGGCCATAATGGGTATGGCTTGTGGTATTTAAATCAACACCAAACCAATCTGCTCACTAATATTATTTAAAGAACATAAAAAAGTTTGTTAAATACTCATCTCTGTTTGAGATTTCTACTGCCATTTGTATTTTGTTTCATGTATTTTCCCTCTTACGTTAAGGTTTAATTCTTTTAGCTGTTTACTTAGGCAGTCAATGTATTATTTTACTGATTTTTGCTATATGCAAGGTTGGGGAATTTAATTCAGTCACACTACAGAACTTGACATTTTTATATCTTATCTAACAATAGACTACTTTTAGCTCCCTGTCAGTCAACCCTTTTCTTCCAATTTCTGCACTTAGCTTGTTTTTTTAGTTCAATTTGTGTCAGCTGTGGACTGTTCGCCTTGCATATGACAGTTCAACAGTGACCAATACATCAAATGTAAGTACAGAATGATTTTACTTTGCATTAACAATGGGAAATATAGATCTAAAGCACATAGGACTTTATTGTCCTTTTTATGGTAGAATAAAATGAGAACACCTATATAAAAGATATTTATAGCATTTCCAATTTATTTGCAGAAACCCATTCTTTGCAATTATATTTCGAGTAAGAACTCCTGGAGATGTTCGTGCCTTTACACCAAGCTTTCAATTCTTCCCGTCTGACTACTGTTAAGGCAAGAGATGACTTTTACAGGCTAATTCATTAAAAAACAAACTCTAGTGAAATAAAAATCAAACTGCAAAATGTAAGCTAAAATAGCCAAACTATGACTACAGCTAAGATGAGCATTTTATTTTTTTTAAGCAGCGTTCGCTATTTTTTTATTATTCTTTCAGGGTTATTCACTAAAGAGAGAATTCTCAGGAATTTAAAGCAACTTTCAAATTGAATTGGAAGCATAGCTGGCTTTAACTTTAAATTCACTTTGTGACAACCCTGTTTATGCTCAGTTCATTACAATTTGGTATAAAGTGAGGTCAGGAATTTCCTAGACTATTTCAATTTATTGGGCCAAACAAACTCCAAGTCAGTTATGCTTCCAGATCAGTTATTTCAGCCTTAAACTGACACTGTAATCAATTTATCTCATAAAAGTAGTTATAGTGTTTTAAATCTCTCTGGTCAGCCCTTAGCAGCCTGTTCCTTTGGGGCTGCTCAGGCTAATGTTGGTGTATATTCATGAGCAGCAATGTGTGCCAGTGATTAGGTAAGAGTATCAGCTTACTACTCTCAGTCTATCACATCCACCCATTGCTGGTATGGATTGGTATGGGCAATGAAGTGTGTATTTTCTACCTTAGCCATACCCTTAGTGTGGGTGGGCAGCTTGGGACTCTCATTCGGTGTGAAAAAACATTTGAAAATTGATTTAAAACTAAAAGGGGTTATGGCACTATAACCACATCAATGACATGTAATGGTTATAGTACCTAGATTATCCTGTAAAATTTAAATTCACTGGTGAGTTCCCAAAAAAAACAACCAGATACATTAACAACCTAGTTAGAATATGTGTACCTGTTGAGCAGGAATTTTTTTAACCCCTTAAGGACCAAACTTCTGGAATAAAAGGGAATCATGACAGAATATTTTTGTCATGTGTCCTTAAGGGGTTAAGAAACCAAAATATTTGTTTAACATTTTATTTTTTTAAATATAAATGAATTTTCATTTGTTTCTTTACATGTTTGAAGATGTTTTACCTCTATAGGGAATTTACAGATAGCAGCATAGTTGCTGTTTGAAAAGAATCCCAAAGGAAACTCCTGTGAGAGATGAGAAGTGGCAGGTTCTGTATATTTTCTTTTATTTCATACTCAGTCTCTTTCCATCCCTACTTAAACTATGCTGCATGTTCGGTTTAAATAATAAATAGATAAATATTTTCTGACTTGCAATTGAAATGAATACACATCGTAAGACAGAAACCCAAAGCCCCACGAGAGCAGTTGCATACATTATAATATTTACAGCTGTTTTTTGCAGCAATATCCACTCACTATTGGGGTTATACAGTGATCATCCCTAACATTAAAACCACCTGCCAAATTTCATGTAGGTCTCCCTCCTGCTGCCAAAACAGCTCTGATGCATTGAGGTATAGACTCCATAAAATCTCTGAACATGTCCCATGGTATCTGGCACCAAGCCATGAGCAGCAGTTCTGCTAAGTTAAGTCATGAAAGATGCGTTATGCGGCCTTCTTGGATCAGGTTCCGGTGCCACAAATGGCCGATAATGGGATTTCTCGATAAGGTGTATCAGGCTGTGGTTCGTGGGTTGTCCTCAGGGTGCTCTAGGCCCAGGTAGGCAGCCGCTGAGACCGGACTTAGGCTCCATGTACGAAGACCGGTCAGCCGAGGCAGCTCTGCTGCTTAGCAGATTGGAGTAGCACCAATAGTCCAGTGTTAAGAGTTGTGGTAGTATTGCCCAGTAAGCCACATGAGTACTGGAAACGAGTTCCGGCCCAGTGTATGCCAGGCGACCGCCATCTTGTTGGTCGGAAACTGAGGTCCGTTGGCTGTGTAACTCTGCACGGATGGTCCACTCAGTGTCGACTTCCTCCAGTGGGGACCGGGATAACCCCCGCCGGTCCTTAGGGGGGAGACCAGGGCCTGTGAGAGGGATCACACAGCCCTTGGGTGATTGTCAGGCATGCGAACAGGGCAGCAACCGTGTTCCCCGCTCCTCTCCCAAGTAGACCGCATTCTCCAAAGCTTTGTACCACCCGTAGGGCCCCCAAAACTCCCGATCTTGGAGTCCACGGTGTCACCAACAGCTGCTTGCACACTTGGGTACATTACACAGCTTGATTAGTCTAAGATTTCTGCTGAAAAAGCCAAGTTCAACAGGAGCCTCCACAGCATGGGACCAGTCAGCATGGCTGCCAGGCCCCGCCCCCTTCAATTTGAATTCTAAGTTTATTGAATAACCTTGCATTTTTTTTGTTAAAATAGAAGTACAGTTTATCAATGTTTAAGTATCTAAAATGTAAACTATGAAGGTCTTATTATCAGAAATATTGACATTAAAGGGACATTATAAGCACCAAAGCAACTTTAGCTTATTGGAGTGTTTTTTGGTGTACAGATCATGATTTTGCAGACTAACTGCTCAATTATCTGCCATTTAGGCTAAATATTAGTTTATGCAGCATTAGCCACACCTCCCTGCATGTGACCTACACAGTCTGCTTACACATTTTCTGCAAAAATACATCTAATGTTTAAACTACCTTTATTGCACATTCTGTTTGATTTAGATTGCCTTATCTCCTGTGAAGCCCTTTGTGTGTGATTAAGATTTAATTAACAAAGCAGGAGATAAAAACTCTTAAACTAAACATATTGTGCTGTCACATCTTACTGAAAATGAAACTGTTTTTCCACGTAGGCTATGTGAGTCAAAGCCAGATGTGAGGCTAGGGCAGCATGGACAATAAAATAAGTGCTCCTAAACTCCTAACTCCTAAATGGCAGATAATTGAGCAGTCAGTCTGCAGGGGTATGATATATACTCTAAAACTGCTTAATTAAGCTAAAATTGCTTTTATACTTAAAAGTACCCTCTTTAAAGTTTTTATTTTTTTTTCTTGGTTTATTGTGCTGTGTGAGTCTGCATGGTATTATCATTTTATATTGTTAATACTGCTTTAGAAGTCAGGATTTCTATCACTTTGTCCTTGATTCCCAACTCTTGTAGCTTTTCAAAGTGTGTAACTTCCAATCGTTTTATTGTTAAGAGTTACAAAAATTCTACCAGTTATACAAGCAACAAGTCAGCACGAAGCAAAACTTTAGTTTGTGGATAGAAAATAAGCCAACAATGGCCTTGAAAGTTATAACAATATATACAATGTTATCTATTGTTATATTTTTTTCAAAAATATAATAGTATAGAAAATGATCTATTTTTAAATGTGTTTACAAAAATATAGGAATGTAGACAGTTTCCCGAAGGTCGCAGGCAGTTTCCCACGCAATATGGTCTGAGAATATCCCTGTACAGCTGTGGGAGTATACTCGGAAATATTTTAATCTTAATTATTTTGCATCCAAAATCCTCATAGTCCTTAAATAATAGAATTGTCTACACCATATTGCAAATAGTACTGTTCTAAAGATTGCGGAATATTCGCAATTTCATGGAGCCAAAAATCTTTCTACCTCTGCTTCTTGTGCTATCACACCTAAGTCATAATTTATCATATTTCATCAAAAACACACTTTAATTAAATTAATATAACAGCGAAGTAAACATTCTTTAAATCACATTTTTAGAGATGTCGGAGGTTATGTATAAAAAGAGTCAGTTCTTGTACAAACATGGAAATGTGGTAGGTCACCAATCCAATGTGCCTGCTGGTTCCACTGTTATCCAAGGTGACTGTTCCCTTTTAGTACTTTAGACCACTTTTTACAACATGGCCCTTTTCATACATTACCCTTTAATTTTGTCTTTGAAAGTCCACCATGGTTAACCAAATGGTTTTCTTCTCTCAAGTTCATCTGCAGAGGAATTCTCTTAATGCACAGCAAGCCTCATTTTCCAGGACCAGTCACAGGCACTGGTACATACAAAAACAAAAAAATAATGTCCTAATTGCAGTCTTTTTTATTTATTGTGTATTGTTTAGTGTATATTAACCACAGTCTTATCATGATTATACATTTTTATATTTTTGAAAATGGGACTTAATGATTTTAAGGCACAGGTTATGATTCACTCAAAAACTATAGAGAAAGCTTCACACTGACATTGTAAAGTGATCGCTATATGAGTCCTATGTTTAATTTAGGGATCAGCATATTTACTGTGACTATTTACCTGCTTACTCAGTATCTTAAGCAACAAGATGGTGTTGCAAACACAGATCCCATACTTATACCTGGGAAACTTCAGTAAGCACAGATCCTGATTGTTTTTGAGATATTTTACCTTCAGACATTTTTTATTACAAAAAGGCATAAGCACAATGAGTCAATGTTTATTTTAACAAGATAGAAAGCAATAATTTGCCTAGAAGAGTAGTTTGATTGTTATAATTCCAGACTGATTCAAACAATTAAAAGGCTTCAGTTTCTGAGATTGTGCATATGATGATGACAAAAATTTGTATATATGACCATGAGAATATATAGAAGAAACTAAAGAAATACTATTAGAAGTTACTACTAACAAAGAAAAACCATTATTAATTTAATAATACAGTAAAAATGTATTTTCTCCTGTATATTCATGTTCCAAGAGTAATTCTATATATGTTTATTTGAGATATAGAAAAGTTGTCCCTCTGCTGGTGAAACACCATAGGGGTTTATTCACTATAAAATATAGCAACTTTAAATTGGAATGGCAATTTAGGCTAAGGTAACCTCCAATAATCCTGTCTTTGGCATCATAGTTCCAGTTTTAGGCTTCTGTCCCACCATCCTAGGTTTGTTCCATGATGTCTCATAGGTGGGATACCCACTAATGACAACAACAAAAATGAAAATCCACAGTAAAAACATCCTTGTGAACCTATGAAGGGCTTCATGCAGAATGAACATTTAAGGCTGGGCAGGTCTTTATAAAGGATTTCTCATGACTTTAATTCTTATTCAGAGCTCTGTGATTGGTTGGATTGGAAGTCAAACCACTCACATTGCTCTAAAGGGTAAGTCTTGTGTCTCACGAGACTTGCCTAATAAAAAGTACATTCATAGGACCTGGGGGGGGTCATCATTACAGAGTCTCTGGAAACTGGGCTCCCATAAGTGCTGCGGAGATAGCAGTGTTTTATGCTTACTGCTGCTGTGTCCTTAAAACACTAACACTCCAAGAGCAATTAATGGGGTGCGGGAACCTGTTGGAAAAGTGACAATTCTTTAACCATCTTTGAAGTGACCATTCCTAAAGTTGAGTGAGTATTTATACAGGGAGTGCAGAATTATTAGGCAAATGAGTATTTTGACCACATCATCCTCTTTATGCATGTTGTCTTACTCCAAGCTGTATAGGCTCGAAAGCCTACTACGAATTAAGCATATTAGGTGATGTGCATCTCTGTAATGAGAAGGGGTGTGGTCTAATGACATCAACACCCTATATCAGGTGTGCATAATTATTAGGCAATTTCCTTTCCTTTGGCAAAATGGGTCAAAAGAAGGACTTGACAGGCTCAGAAAAGTCAAAAATAGTGAGATATCTTGCAGAGGGATGCAGCACTCTTAAAATTGCAAAGCTTCTGAAGCGTGATCATCGAACAATCAAGCGTTTCATGCAAAATAGTCAACAGGGTCGCAAGAAGCGTGTGGAAAAACCAAGGCGCAAAATAACTGCCCATGAACTGAGAAAAGTCAAGCGTGCAGCTGCCACGATGCCACTTGCCACCAGTTTGGCCATATTTCAGAGCTGCAACATCACTGGAGTGCCCAAAAGCACAAGGTGTGCAATACTCAGAGACATGGCCAAGGTAAGAAAGGCTGAAAGACGACCACCACTGAACAAGACACACAAGCTGAAACGTCAAGACTGGGCCAAGAAATATCTCAAGACTGATTTTTCTAAGGTTTTATGGACTGATGAAATGAGAGTGAGTCTTGATGGGCCAGATGGATGGGCCCGTGGCTGGATTGGTAAAGGGCAGAGAGCTCCAGTCCGACTCAGACGCCAGCAAGGTGGAGGTGGAGTACTGGTTTGGGCTGGTATCATCAAAGATGAGCTTGTGGGGCCTTTTCGGGTTGAGGATGGAGTCAAGCTCAACTCCCAGTCCTACTGCCAGTTCCTGGAAGACACCTTCTTCAAGCAGTGGTACAGGAAGAAGTCTGCATCCTTCAAGAAAAACATGATTTTCATGCAGGACAATGCTCCATCACACGCGTCCAAGTACTCCACAGCGTGGCTGGCAAGAAAGGGTATAAAAGAAGAAAATCTAATGACATGGCCTCCTTGTTCACCTGATCTGAACCCCATTGAGAACCTGTGGTCCATCATCAAATGTGAGATTTACAAGGAGGGAAAACAGTACACCTCTCTGAACAGTGTCTGGGAGGCTGTGGTTGCTGCTGCACGCAATGTTGATGGTGAACAGATCAAAACACTGACAGAATCCATGGATGGCAGGCTTTTGAGTGTCCTTGCAAAGAAAGGTGGCTATATTGGTCACTGATTTGTTTTTGTTTTGTTTTTGAATGTCAGAAATGTATATTTGTGAATGTTGAGATGTTATATTGGTTTCACTGGTAATAATAAATAATTGAAATGGGTATATATTTGTTTTTTGTTAAGTTGCCTAATAATTATGCACAGTAATAGTCACCTGCACACACAGATATCCCCCTAACATAGCTAAAACTAAAAACAAACTAAAAACTACTTCCAAAAATATTCAGCTTTGATATTAATGAGTTTTTTGGGTTCATTGAGAACATGGTTGTTGTTCAATAATAAAATTAATCCTCAAAAATACAACTTGCCTAATAATTCTGCACTCCCTGTAAACTGAACGGGGGTATACAGTGGTCAAAATTCATGCCCCCCTCACCTTTAAACATGTATTACTTGATAAAGATAACACAAACATTAAACTAAAGAACACACACATCTACATACTATGCTAAAGTACTGCCAAAGCACCCGTAGTCGTTGCTTATCCTCAAACGTCTTAACTACAGCTGGAATAATTCAAAAATACCCTACTGTGATTTGTATTGTCATGATGAGTCCACTCCAATTGAGAGAAAGTAGCAAAAAGATTAATAAAAAAAAAAAATACTTTGCAGTAATGCTGAGTGAAGGGAAGGAATACCCTAGTTTACACATTTCATACTGGTGTTTGTATGTGCAGGTTTTCCAATAGAAGTTAGAATTTAACAATGAATTTGCAGACATTTGCAAAAGTTTTTAATAAGTACATGTGTGACTGTGTAATTACACACGTAATGGATGTGGCAATAATTATATTATTCAATTATGTTGTATAACATATAAACCTAAAATAGAAATTCAGCTTCTTGCTATATAATTATTTAGAAATAAATAATCAAATTAACCTGTACTCTGCATTTAACTATGACTAGAACAATATGGTAAATGCTAAAAAAAAAAAAAAAAAAACCAAAACTTTTTTTATACTCCTAGAGATTATTTTAAATTAATTAAATCTGTTTGTCTTTTTATCTACATTTTATTCTATGTGCATGTGCATGCATTGTGTAAGCCTCCGTGTCAGTATGTGTGTGTATTTGTGCGCCAACGGAACATGAAATATTTTTCGTAAGACACTAGGAAGTTTAGTAGAACAGGAACAAAAAAAAAAAAAAAGTATGTGTAGAGCCCTCAGGTAAGATTGAGCTGATATGACTCAGCTTCAGTAAATCCAAATATTCATGCTCCCTTCTGTCATTTAAAAAACATTTCCTTGTACCCATTTCTTAGAGATAGTAGTCAGTTTGGCAGTAGTCTTATCTGAAGAAAACAAAATGACATGTAGGTGTCGGGTGTGTCTGTGTTCTGCCTGTCACGGGGGGCACAAGAGCTGACTGGACACCTTAGGCCAAAACAGTTCTGATGAATCAAGGCCAGGGCCAGTGAAAGGATTTTTGCCGCCCTAGGCAAAAGAAGAATTTGCCGCCCCCACTCTCCCCCATGTGACATCACAATGCCCCACCCATATGATCTTCCATATGAACTAACGCCAGTGCTTCACACAGTGTGTGTTTACATTAAAAAGCCTGCAGGGACAGGCTATATACACAAGAACCACTACATTAAGCTGCATAGCTTAACCTGTTGACTAATATATCCCACCCCTTGACAGGTGTCATTGTAACAATATAATCAATGTCATTCACTTCACCTGTCAGAGGTTTTAATGTTGTGGCTGATCAGTATATATGTACACACACAGAGTATATATACACACATATTATTAATGAATAGGTATTATTTTTAAGTGTATCCAAAATAAGTGTATATTAAATAATTAAAATTTCATCTGTATATAGTGCTAGCAGAAATACAAGCATCTGTATCGATTTGAATTTGAAGATCTTTAAAAATATGATCATTCCCCCACCTGTCATTGAAATTCTGAACATTAAACACTGGCACCTTGGGTCTAATGCCATAGTTTGAGTGACAGGCTGTGCTCTTGCTTCCTGTCACTGTTACTCACCCAGTAGGTAATTCACACGCTTGCTGGGGGAGTGTGGGATGTACTGATCCCAAATGTGCTAGCAGTAAAGCTTGGGTTAGTGTGCCCAAACAGGGCCAATAGCTCCACACACTTACACGGAGCCAAACCACATATGCAAATCACAGCCAAACACATACACACATTTACACTCAGCCAACCAACACAAGCATACTCAGCCAAGCCCCACACAGAATTACAATCAGTCAAACTTGCACAAAATCCCACCCAGGTATATTACCTACAGTACAGCGCTGTGGAACTTGGTGCTTTGTAAATAAGAATGATAACAAGAATGCAGGAGACAACAGCACCATAAGGACATGTAATTGCTAGACAAATTTAAAATATTTACTACATAACACATACATGTGTAATAAAGATATACAATAAGATTCACTGAAGTGAGAATAGTCAGGAATTCAAAGTGAATTTAAAATTCAAGGCCAAAATAGCCAAACTGGAAAAAATTCTCAAAGCCAGCTATGCTTCCTATTCAGTTAGTTTGGCCTTAAGTTTGAAAGAGATCTGTTCTGGGTTAGTATTGCAGATGTGTCACACACTCGATGGTCTCTCAATTTGTTGCACCTTTCCAAGACTGGGCAGAGTCAATCTTTACCCCGAGAACAATCTGGGTTAATAGTGACATGGATTTGACAAGTTCCTGGAGACTTTCCTTTGAGAATCTGGTCTATGCCGACATGATAGCATCACATAGTAGCAGTATAATTGTCAGTCACCCACCACATCCCAAAGAATCTACTGAGTCGACAGCTAACATGATGGGATTTCTACTTCTGATTTCTTTTCGTATGCTGGAAATGTTTTGATGTGCTATTTTTATGTTTAAAAATGAAAAAAAAAATATAATAAAATGTTATTTAAAAAATAAAAAAGAGATAAAGGGCAAGGAAAGCTGCTAAATGTAAGAGAGAAAAATGTTTTGGAGAAAAAGTGAAAAAAGTGCAGTAAAACAGGCACTATGATGGTGAGGCTGGAACATAGAGGGTGCAAATTTATTCTTATATTATTATTATTATTATTATTATTATTATTATTATATGTTATTACAGTACTCAAAGGACATATTAATAAAAGGGGTTTTATTAAGAGGTGTTCCAGAAATAAAAGCACACCACTGACACTTGACATAATGTCACCCCATTGTCTATAAACTAATAAGTATTATTTGTAGTACGAATTATAGGTCTTGTTTTTTCTAGTATTCTTCCTGCAATGAAAGAGTTAAAGGGACACTATAGGCAGTCCAAGTTCTCTCATTAAAGTGGTATGTGTGCAGTGTCCCTGTTCTCTTATCCCTACAATGTAAAACACTTCAGTTTTTGAGAAACTGCATTGTTTACATTAATGGGTTAAGACTGCCTCTAATGACCGTCTACCAAACAGCCACTAGAGGCACATCCTGGAGTTTGACTCCATGAAACAACGCTTTAAATCCTCATGCTTTGCATGAGGACTTCCAAAGTGTTAAGAATCCTCATTGGAGAGCATTAAGGCAAGCTTTCCTACGGGGAGGGTCGAACGTGCGTGTGACGCATGCCGCGCATGTGCATTAGGCCCTACCACCGGCTGACATTGGTGTATGACGAGCACGACGCAGGGTTGAGGGGCATCGCCGCTAAAATCAAGTTAGTATAAAAAAAGGTTTTTATCTTTTAACCCTTTATTTGCCATGGAGGATGGGAGATGTGAGGGCACTATAGTGTTAGGAATACATTTTTGTGTCCCTAGCCGTAAAGTTTTCCTTTAAGGACTGGGGGCCACGCACAATTCATCCTGAATTACTTGCAAACTTTGTGTTGCCGCAAGCTGCTTCTTCATGGAATGCTACATTAATCTGTGTAATACGGTACACCAGGCTATGGTGATAAAGAATGACATACTGTAAGCAGGCAGTTCAAAGAGAGGAGGTCGATAAGGAACAGTTACCTGATTTACCCTAATACAGCACCCATGTGCATGTTGAAAGGAAAAAAAAAACTATTGTTTCTCTGTTTTATTAAGTGGTATTGTTTATTATTGAAATAGCTGCATATTTTACAATATGATGTATATTCTTTTTTCTATACCTATTTGGAGTGATCTAAAATGTTAACTGCTTGGTTTAATAATGAGATATAAAATTGATCAGATCATTAATAATTTTAATAATATTCATTATTTGTTGTGATAATTTAATATAAATGATTATTATAATTCATCATTAATGATAATGTGATCATTCTATGTCACATTATTATTATTTATCAGATTAACATTAATTATAAGAATTATTTATGTATGCTGTGATCATTTTATATCACATTTATTATTAGTTGTGATCATTTTATATCACATTATTAGTTGTGAGAATTTTAAATCACATTATTATTAGTTGTGATAATTATACAGAACATTTATTATTATCTCCCTAGTATTAGACAGTATTGGAACATTCATGCTCCCCAGCCTCACACCTAATATATATATGCCCTCACCTTCCCCCTCACCCCCTCTCCAAAAAAAGGCCTTTGTTCCCTCCATCGATGTATTGCTAAATATTAACGTCAGCACTTAAGATGATGATCTCATGATAGGGATGGGCAGGATGGGTGCAGGACCAGCTCCAGGTGGAACGGTGAGGTCCGAGGAGGGCGGGACTGTCAGAGCTGTGGGCGGAGCCTCCTCGCTCAGTTCTTAGTGACGTAGAGTTATCAGGGCTTTAAACCTGGAGTGAGAGGGACTGGCAGTGTGCTCTCACTGTAACAAGGCACCTGTATGGGAGAGTACACTATCCGCGTCCTGCGAGGAATCTCTGTACTTTGCTGCTCCTGCCTTATAACCATGGATCCCTTTTACCCATAGACCAGCCTGGGAGCCAGCTGCACTGCTTGGGTGAGTAAAGAAAGCAGGTTTAACTTCAGATACATTCCATGGCAGAACGCGTCCTTACCGGATACATTGTGTGCATTCTATGGCAGAACTCGTCTCACTCTCACCAGATACATTGTATGATTGTTCCTGCTATCACTAGTATTCCACATACCTGTAAGGAAATTGCCTTTAGTGCTGCTATGAACTGATTTGGTGCTTGCTGCAGCTGTGAGAGTGACTCTGTAGTTTGCATATTGGGAATGCATTGTGTCATGTGTCTGTGTGACAAGTAAGGGCTTTATTTCCATTAACAAAACTAGAACCTCATCTGTGGGGACTGCTCTGGTGATGGGTATTTAAATGGGTCTTCCTTTGTCTCCCCTCTATCTCTGGCGGTGTCCTGGAATGTGGTCTTCTTCCTACAAAGTGTTTGTTTGATAACCAGATTAGAGCAGCCTCTTATCTGTCTGGAATCTGATAGACTAATCGACTTCATTCACTGCCCACGTTACGAGCTGTCATTAACCCCTCACTGTTCATAAGCTGCAGATGATGGGAGTTGTAGTCCACCACAGCTGCATTGCTACATATTTCCTTACTTCTACAGCGAGGACTTGTCAATGTGTGTGTTGTAGACTGCAAATCTCCTTATCTTATTCACAGCACACACTGTTGGTTAATATGCAACCAATTATTAGTAGGTAAATCATTTAGAGTGCTTGCTGTATTGGACTGAAACTGATATACAAGCTCTCTGGTTGCATAAAGACCTTTGAGCCACTTCTCTGGATGGAATATAGTTGACTATTCAAATCACTATTTTTTTTTTTTTTTTTTCTAAAAGCTTTCCTGTTGCCTGGCAGACCAGCCAAACACCTGGCATTAGTGGGGCACTTTATTTTATTTATTTGTTTAACTGCAACATGTCAGTACAATTTTATAAGTTATTGTAACATTTAAACGTATCTAGTTTTAGTAACTTTTCTAAGATAACATACTATTTGGGCATTTTAGCCATTTAGTATACAATTTGAAATTTATTTTGATATTTGCACTCCACTCATATATTTAATTTGCGTTTTTAAATGTTTTATGTTCAGTGAGTGGGGGATAGCTACATTCATTTAGTACTGCTAATTTATCAGGGGTGCATTATTTTAGGAGAGGGTAAAAACCACTCAGAGCAGTCAGGACTAATAGAGATGCTGCTGCCTAGCTGTTCCATGAAGGTGGTACCTTAACCAAAAAAATAATAATAATCTGAGTGCAAGATCAGTGCTGGATTCATTGGCCTTGTGCTTAATGCTCGACTTTAATATACATTTTATATTTATATATATATATATATATATATATATATAATATTATTTTTTTTTGGGGGGGTGGGGTTCGTGTTTTATTCTGTGTAGTACAGCATGTGCCTAACATATGTCTGCAACTGGACTTTGCAGCCAGATATAAAACCATTATCACATGCCTTTATAAACTGGAACTTTCAAGAATATAAATACATTTTCACAAGCAGACTGAGGGATACAGAAACTCACTGGGTACAAGTGATCACAGCCCATCCTGTGGGGCACATGAAATCCATCCTGTGGGGCACATGGAATCCATCCTATGGTCTATGGGACACAGATATGTGTGCAATGGGCTTGTAGAATTTCATATTTGAGAAACTTCAGTTGCTATTGTTGACAGTTTATAGTAACTATGGTATTCCCGATAAATTCAACGAGCCGAAGGAAAACCTCTATGCCTTCTTGGCCAAATGCTTGAAGTAGGGCACCTTGCATATACAGCATCAACAAATAAAAAGAAAATTAAACAAATCAAGCAGAATGGGTCTTTTTACAATGTTTGGGCCCCGTACTCCAGCTCCAGTGGCCCCTAACCCCTATGTTAATCAGACCCTGGCATGTAGTGGACAGCAGGGGATACACTGAAATCACTCCTAGATATCACATTATTTGAGAACTATTGGCCATGTACAGTAGCCACTTAACTTAAGTATGGATAAGTGAAATAACGCTGGCAGAGGGTACAGTGAACTTCGTACATCTATAGACTTTCTTTTATTGAAATATATTGTGTGGTATAAAGACAAATTTTAATTGTATAATTGTATAGTGTCTTTTCTTGCAAATTCTATTTCTTTCTTACTTTTAGAATTATCTTTCTAGACACAGACGAGTAAAGATTTTTTTTTTTTGTGAACAGCCAATATTTAATTAAAAAACATACAAACAAAAAAATCTGTAGCAATTTCACTTCTAGAGAGACATGTTAAACTTCATTTAGAATCATAAATGAGAGTCACGGAGCACTTTATGGGTTAATGTCATGTGTTGGGGGGATGTGTTCAGGGGAGAAAGGTTTTATTGAAATTAATAGCTCAATATAATTACCATATACAAAATCAATCAGTTATTGACTTGTGGCACGTTTTGTTGGCCATTCATTGGCAAATTGACTGCTATTTTATTACATAAATGAAAAATCTTGAAAGAGTAGCTTTGGCCCAGGATCATGCCAATATTGCCCCCTTTACAAACCCATGTTTTTGTCCTTCTGTGGATAAGGTATAGCAGTTTAGCTTGTCAGTTTTTTGTGGGATGTACACAATCCTCTTCAAGCAAATGGTTTGTGTTGAAAGTAGATGCTTTAGACTGAGACCATGCAGGGGGCAGGGAGGTATGTGACATTCCTAAACTGACTGCATTCCTAACTGTGTTCCTGTAGATTTATTGCATTTTTTTAGTTTGTTGTTGTTTTTAGGCTCCTGAAAGCGAGTATATTTTCAAAAATGTAGTCAAGTAAAAAAAATTAAGGGCAACAAATCACCCACCTTGTAATTTTCAGTGCATACACAAATATGTCTTCTGTATTCCAGTAATATTTCAATATTTATTTTCTTTACCTAATTAAAGGTAATTGTCACAAAGTGCTGATTGTATGTTTTTTACTTGATACAAATTGCACATGTTATAATATATATTACTCACCAGCCTACTTTACACAATATTTATTTTAATTATCCAGATCGAGAGATTCAAGGTTGGGTTTTTTTTTTTTGTTTTTTTTTTAAGGATTGGTGTATATATAGTTGTCTTTCCTAGGGTCTCTGGTGATTAATAGATAAAACATAATTTTACTACTTTCACAACATTAACAGGCTGATTTAAATTGTTACATAGTGAACGGCTTACACAGCAAGGTAGAATCACTTTCCCATGTCATTTATTGAGTCATAGTATACCTAACATTTAACCAAGTTTTATTGTGAGTCACACAGGCCCTGTGGTATTTCTCAGTTCTGCAGAAAACATATGAATGTCTGTAGCTCTGTGTTTTACAGCTGATCTGTGTATTTATCCAAACTCCTCAGGCTGACTGAGCATGTTAGGGCACTTAGACCAACTGTTGGGGATAAGCTGGAGATAAAACATTTTGCTGTTTATTTTGTGTGACAACTTAGTCTGGTAAAGATTAATTGTTGCCCAGCACTAAAGAACTGATAGGAAAGATTGCCCATCTATTCAAACCTCAATGTACTGGGAAAAGAATATTTGCCAATGTAGATGTCAAAGTATTATTATTAGTATTTATATCGCACCAGCTTATTCCGCAGCGCTTTACAATAAAAGGAAAATTTACCAAATGAGACAATAACAAAATGTAACAGGAACAATAGGTAGTTGAGGACCCTGCTCAAACGAGCTTACAGTCTAGAGGAGGGTATTGAGAGAGACAGCAAATAGACATGGTGGGAAAGTAGCAGAACTGGAGGTGAGAGTGGAGTGTGGCCTTATAGGAGAGAGTAAGAGGATTTCCTGGAAAGATGGGTTTTGAGGGACTTCTTAAAGGATTGAAGACTAGGGGAGAGTCTGACAGGGGTGTTTATAGCACAGTGTCCCTGTGGGTCAGGTTTATGTTCTCGGTAAACCAAACACATGCCTCTGTATCAGTAGCCATGCCAAACCAACCCTCTTGCAGGGTGGTAATCAACCTTTTTTCAAACCCGACCTTCTTCCAGTAGATCCTAGTTAAATGACACATTGTATGAACAAATTGTTGGTCAATGCATTAAGTGTTGAACCAACATGTGTGTTACTTCGATTGCAGTCTCTGATATCTAATTGTTTACCATGCCATATTTTTTTACATTTTCTATACAAATGTTTCTGTAATTTTTTTTTTTGCAAAAAAGTTTGAAAGGCAAAGCGAAAGGCTATATTTTTCTCAAGAGATGTCAACTGGATTAGTAACATTTTCTCCTGACTAATAAAGTTAAGTGATATACTTGTATGCAATTTTTTTTTTATTCTTGTGTGTGGACATATTCTCCTCTACCTAATCATAATTCTGGAGGGCAAGTTTTATAGATAACAACAACTATAGTTTGGATCATCAAGATAACTGTCACATATTGTGTTATGAAATTCAAAAATGTGTAGATGTGTCTCCACTGTAGTATTAAGCTTTTGTCTTTATTACATCTTACATGTGTTCTTCGAGATGAGCAGATAAATGTTTTATGGATCTTTAACCTTCCTATCATACATGCTTATCTTTGTTATTCTTTAGAGTGCTCCCATCAAAAAAAGTTTGTATAAAAAAAAGTAGATTTTATGATGTTGGCACCAATTAGTGAAAAGTAGTCTCGTAAATAATCTGGAGAGACCTCTGACCGTGTATTGTATTAAGTTTAAGAAAATAAATGATTGGAGTCTATTGTGTAGACTGAAATCCTCAGAATTAAACCTACACTTTTTACACAATCCTTAGCTTGAAGTTCCTAACTTAATGCTTCTTATGTGTACAAAGGGTTAACTAAACCCCTTGCTTCTGTTAGTATGTGTGTGTCTGCTAGTGATTGTATGTGTCTGTTAGTGAGTGTGTATGTCTGTTAGCTAGTGTATGCGTGTCTGTCAGTGAATGTGTGTGTGTGTGTGTGTGTGTATTTAGAAGGGTGGGGTGGCACGGGGAGGGGGAGGGAGGGTTGAGTTTTGTCATGCCTAGGGCAGCACAAAACCAGGATACACCACTGTATATACCTGCTCCTCAGAATTATCACATGTTATGGGTACTTAAAGATTAATGCCATACCACTGCTAAACTCCGATATTCCTCTTAGATAGTGTGTGTTCTTGTTTTTGTACAGTACGATATTATGTGTTAATTGCTTTAAAACCTAATGATACAGTGCTCAAAGCTCAGACTCAACTCAGTCTTCAGTCTACCAAGTCAGATCCAAAGAGTACCACTAGATGATATATACTATGCTCTTAATATCATCTTAATCAGCTGTCATCTTTGTCACTTAAAGGAACACTAAAGAACTAGGACTACAAAGCTCCAAGCAGGGACGCTCAGAGGTATGCTGTAAGCACACAGTACTGCAGTGGTTATGCTGGAAATAGTTCTTAAAAAGAGGGAACAAAAGCCATTGGGGTGACACCCAAATAATGTGTCAAATACTAGGGCATTCATTGAGTGGGGTAGGTGAATTAGCCTTGCAGAATGTCATAACCGCCCATTTATCCCTACAATGACTAGATGACTTTTGATGAAATGTATATAATTTAAACTTTACATTTTCTGTGCAGCAACAAAGGGCTAGGCCCTAGGTTCTAGAAGAGCCTTAAATGGAATGTACCATAACCACTACATTGAGCTGTTTGCAACTCCTCCTGTATTGTAAGCTCATTCAAGCCGGCTTCCTCATTAACATATTGTTCCTTTCAACTCTTGTAAGAGTTCCAGGGCTTTTCACTAAACTGACAATTGACAGGAATTCAAATGGAATTTCAGATTGGAGGTCAGAATAACCAAGCTGAACGTGGAATAGACATAAGGAGTATTTATCTAATGCAGGTATTTTAACCTAACTTTCAAAATTCACTTTGAATTCCCAGCAGTTCTCCCTTTAGTGGATAACCATGTGAGACTCATTTACTGTTAAATACTTCCTTTTTACTTGTAATATGTTGCGGAGTAAGTTGGTGCTATATGAATTCCAATTATGACCATAATAAATATCTCAATTACTGTAATCAATTATTTATAAAGTACCACCATTTTCCTCTGAGCTATGTAATGGTTCCATGAATCACAGCCCAACTCACAAGTTTGACTTTATGAACAAGAGTTAGTGAGTGATCTGCACAGGATAGTTTACTATCTAAGGGATTGAACACAATGATGTGTGTGTGTGTATGTATGTATATGTGTGTGTGTGTGTGAAACTCTTGTGACCTATTCGTTAACAGGACTATAGACACAAGCCCTGAAAGGCCAAAAGACCAAATCAACTTAATTTTGGCATTTTTGCTATATTTTCTTAAACAATAGTTTCCTTTCACAAGTATTAAATGGGATGCTGTCTGCTAAAGGTGATTTGGCATCTAAAGATAAGTAGTAAAAAAAAAAAATAGAAAAAGTGGGATGAGAGAGGGTAAAATGGTGGCAAACTGGGTTTAGGTTTGATATTGGCTTCTTGACCATTTCCGCAACCCCCCCACCCTTACTGCAATTTTCCCTTGCTATCCACCTCTCTGAGAGATGTATTCCGTCCTGAGAAACCAGCTCTAGGGCTTCATCTGCCTGGATTTCCTAAACTTTGCTAGACCACTGCTCTTCGTGTTGCTGGACTTTTCCAGAGGGCAGGCACAAGCGATTTTTTTTTTTTTTTTTTTTTTTTATACGGCATTTAATAAATGAAATATTGATAGCAGGAGCACGTTATTTAATTCAAACGGCTATGCGTCAGCAGTCCCACCTTATATACTTTAGTGTCCCAACCTCACCTCCACACTCCAGCAGTGGTTCTCAAGCTAGTCCTTAAGTAGCACCTAAAAGTCCAGGATTTAGGGATTACCCAAATGTTTTTAGAAGAGAGAGAAAAAAAACACCTTAGCCATAACAGAGTATTCCCTAAATCCTGGACTGGTACTTGAGGACTGAGTTGGGAACCCCTGCTCTAGAGGGCTGCTGCTTGACAATATTTCCAGTAGTCATGAAGTGCAAATCCTCCCTTAGCCCTCAGAAAGCAAAGGGTTTTATCCATGGTCTCTCCCCTCCCTATATGTATGCGATCACCACATTTTCTTCTTTCTCCTTTTGTGCATCCACAAATTGGGGTTTATTTACTAAATATTAAATTGGAGAGCACCAAACCATGGTAAATGTGAAAGTTGAACTGTGATATTTCCTGTAGCTATGAGCAGTGTTTAATTTCAGCACTGCAATCAGCTAAGTTGACATTGTTAGGTCACCAATATTGGCCCCAGCAGGCAGAGGGAGACCCAGATATTGAAATTTACTAGGGTATCCCTTGTTCACAAGCCCCATTCGGGAAAACTTGCTTTATATAATTTTTCAGCAATGAAACACTGGATCCCAGATGAAGTTATGTCATCACTGGGAAGGCAAGGTGTTATGTAACCATACATGTTTGATTTGTTTAAGAACTCAATAATGTTTATGTGAAACCATAAAATAAACTCCTCTAGCTATTTTTAGAAGTAGTATAATTAATTGAAAAGATTCCACCAGTGTGTAGCTTAGGTGCCATGTGATCTCAATATTACACCTTCTTCTGGAAAGCCTTGGTGAGCATATTTTACCAGCCAGTCCCCAGCACAGTTCATCTAGAATTGTTGGACAGAATGACAATCACACAATAATGTGGAAGTCTGGTTTCTGCATGGTAAATGTGACAGAAGAAGGAATGGGCAATGGGTGCCAGGAATTTTTTGTGTAACTTGTTTGATAAAAATTTTGAGACCGTACCCTTAGACTTGTAGCATCATGACTACTATACTGAGCTGTAGTTGTTATGGTGTTTAGAATTCCTCTTTAACTGTGTAACCCTAAAGAGCAACATTTATTGTAATAAAAACATGGGGGTAGTAATGCATAAAAAGTACACAGATAAAAATCGTTTTAAATATGTTAACAAAAAAGCATATAATATTGTGATCCTGATTCTACTATATACAGTATGTCAAATAGCTTGACAAATATCTGAGGGAATTTATCCACTAAATAGTATGGTATATGTGGAGAGAACCAGTGAAGAAATAATAGTGTAGTATTTTAAAACTGTAGTAGTGATAGGTAAGATAAAAGATGTGCACTCACACTTTCCTGGAGCTTCAATATAGCTCCAGTGTATGCGCCTGGGTGGAATAATCCCCACCTATGGATCAAGTGCAGAGGTAATTCTTCGAATTATAGGTGTGGTAGGGGTCATTGTCATAAAAAGTAAACAGATAAAAATTGTATATGGTGATATATGTAGAGCTATGAAGCAAGGGTAGGTAAAAACGATAAAATGTACACTCACGTGTAATGGAGCTGTACAACCTGGCTCCTCTGATAGCGTTTGAAGTGGTATGATTCCCCCCTCAAGGATACAGGTGTAAATCTAAATTCTTCTGTCTTTGTATATGTGGAGATAAACAAACAGAACCACAATAGTGTACACCATAAAAAGGAGTGTAAGCAGAAATAAATAAGTTAAACCTACTCACATGCTAAAGAGCATGTTCTGTTTTGCTCAATCCAAAGCACTTGGGTGGTATGATCCCCACCAGGGATATAGCTCCAAACCATCCAAAAGCAGCAAAGTTAGATCCAATTAAAAAAGTAATACACTATATAATAAAATAGTGATATCAAAGTTATAAACAATACACTTAACGCGTTTCTCCTTGGATAGGCTTTATCAAAAGTGTATTTTATTGTAATGATTTCTTACAGTTTTCACTTAAATGGGAATTACAACTCCATTCTCTCTGTCAAATGAACTAATTACGTTTGATTATGTCATAAAACCTAAGCAAATGTTTTCAAATATGTTAACAAAAAAGCATATGATATTGTGATCCTGATGCTACTATATACAGTATGTCAAATGGCTTGACAAAACTCTGAGGGAATTTGTCCACTAAACAGTATAGTTATGGTGCATGGGTTATCACTTAAAGCAGGGGTTCCCAACGCAGTCCTCAAGTACCCCCTACCAGTTTGGATTTAGGGATTACCCTTGTTTTGTCGAAGGTTTTCCTTAACCCCTTAAGGACACGTGACATGTCATGATTCCCTTTTATTCCAGAAGTTTGGTCCTTAAGGGGTTAAAGGAACACTATGATCTACAGATATGCCCCTTCTCGGTCTCTCCACTCTGCCGTGACCTTCTCCTGTCCGCTGCTCGCACCCATATGGCCAACTCATGCTTGCAGGACTATTCGCAGGTGGTTCCTTTCCTTTGGAATAGCCTGCCTATGACCATCAAGCTCCCCCCTAGTCTGCATCTTTTAAGAAGTGCCTTAAAACCCATCTCTTTAAGAACGCTTATAGCCTCCCAGACTAACCTCTCCCTCACACACTTGTGCCTTGCTCTCTCCTAAAGGACAGCACTCTATTCTTTCCTCCAGCTCTGCTTCACTCCTCCTTGTTTGATTGCTATTTCCTGTCCTGTTGTGTTTTATGCCCCACCTCCTATAGATTGTAAGCTTCTTTGAGCAGGGCCCTCTTCCACCTATTTTTGTAATTGTCTCATTTATTTTTAAATCTCCCCCTTTAATAATATTGTAAAACGCTACAGAATATTCTGGCGCTATATAAATACCCGTAATAATAATATTATATTGGGAATGCATGTTTTCCTAACACAATCTTGTTCTTTTAGCTGTTTATGTTACTGTCTCCTCTCATTTGCAATAAAAAAAAAGTGTTAATCACCTTTCAGCACTCGCCATGCTGTTAGCCATGTTGTTGGCCTTGCCTCCATGATTGAGAGAATCAAAACTGATCTTGGATTATACACTTCCACTTTGGGAGTCGCATGTGCAGCAAAACACCATACACCAATCGTATGTTGCAGTATTTGTCTAATACAGAGTTTGACTTGGTTATAGCAGTGGCAGTGCCTCTAGTAGATGACTTCCTAATTGCCACTAGAGGTGTGTTAACGCAACAATGTAAATATTTCCTTTCCTGCCGACCGGCAATGTTTTACAATGCAGAGTTAAAATGGCAGGGGTATTTCATTGAGATGAAGTGTTCTGAGAAACTTTACTGTCCTTTTTAAACAAAGAATTCGAAAGCGTTAGGCTAAAATAGCCAAGTTTTAGATTTGTATTCTTCTCCCAACGACCAGTTAATTTTACCTTAAGATCATATATGACTTGGGTGTTTCCCTTCCTTACTATACTTTTTTTGTTTTGTTTTGTTTTGTTTTTGTTCACTGCAACATGTTTTATTACTCTAGAACTCCTCAATGACTTTTTTTCACCATAACATAACATAATCTAATCTGAAGGACTCTATCTTTATACCTTTATGAAAAGCATGCAAGTGTGAGAATCAGGGCAAAAGTCATTCCACTGCAACATTGTTCCCGGCAATAAAGAGTTTGCATGATTAATGTTTAACATGTTATCTCGTTTAGTATTAGTTTTAAAAAAAATCCACATTTAATTCTAGCTCAGAAAATTACTAGTGGCTTTCCAATATTTAGCTAATATAATTTTCATACATATTTTATTATGAATAACTTTACTATTAGTACAGTTGCTGTGTTTTTTTTTTGTTGTTTTTTTTTGCTTTTTTTGCACCAATTCAGGGAATGATCTACTAAACAGCTAAAGGATAAAAAAGCCCCTTGCACTTAAAATAAAGAATAAACCACACATGTAGATTAAGCTATAGTTTTTTTTTCTTCTCTGTATTGTGAAAAGCATTGTAGACCTGCAACAGTGAGTCATTGTGACCTTGTCTTCAAAGGAATATTGTAGTTCTCCTTTATCAAATCATGTTTTGTGTTTGCGCTTAAAGCATGCGGTGTTTGTCTAGTATTTGATTTTGGCACCTCTGTATTGCACTGTGTGGGGTTTTTCTTCTGTTTGTGTGTGCTATATTAAGGCTGAACCTACATGCAGCAAAACTACAGATCTTGATCAACCAAATCCCAAACCCAATGTATTTTTCAGTACTGATTATGAACCTCAGTGTGAAACCTTATTTATTTTGTATATTCTGATAGAACACGTGCTTATCTTCTCTTTTTATACCTCCTCTGACCTGAATTTATTATTGGGTAGTTAGTCAATTGAGTTAATGTAGAAGGACTCAGCAGGTCAATGCATTAATTAGCTCTGACTCAGCTATTCATAGTGGTATAAACCCCCTAATATAGAGGTGGGCGCACTTGAGTTGATTTGGAATAGCTCATTATATGTTTTAAGAACATCTTACTATTTGTGATGTGTGTCTAAGCTAAAATGTTTTTCACACTGCATTTTGGATTGTTTTTGATTAAGAAAAATAATTTTTATTTTGTATATTCTAATGTTCCAATTTTAACAAATCGATAGTGTGTGAGTGAAGAAGCACAACTTGCTTCATTTGAACATAGTCAGTCTCATATAGAAGTATCCTTTTTGCTGAGGGACCTGCACTGGGAGTTTAATGATCACTTGCACATCAGAAAGGCTCTGTTTGGTATATCACCTCAGCAGTGCATAATCAAGCCGGCTCCAGGCTGTGTCACCGTAAGATTCATCTCAAACTGCGTCAAATCATTTGCTGTAAGAAAAAAAATTGAAGTTGAAAAACTAATGTACTATTATATATATTTAATGATGTGTTAAGGAGGTTAAAACCACCCATGTCAGTGCTTAGCGATACAAAGTATTATTTGCTAAACTTTAAATTGAAATCCAGATTGAAAGATTTTGGCTAAAACATCAAAAATTTGGCTATAGCTTAAGAGTTTACTGAATAACCCCGGCAGCGGTGTTCAAGTTGTTAATACAGTGACCACACATGTAAGCAACGCATGGCATAGAACATTAAAAAATCAAACCTATAGAGTTAATAAATAATAAAAAATATATAGTGTGTGTGTATATATATATATATATATATATATATATATATATATATATATATATATATATATATATATATATATATATATATATATTTTTTTTTTTATTTTTTTATTTTTTTTTTTTTGTGCATCTAAAATCAATTATTATTGGTGATTATAATAAATAAACTAAAATGATGGCTAGAACACATGAATAACTGCAGCCTCCTCCAATCTAGAATGTTTCCAAGTACACTAACTAGGAGAAATTGTAAAATGTACCTTGAGCCTTTTAGTTAGTAAGCCAAGCCTTCCCCGATAAGTAAGTTATACCGTTCTCTATGTATCAGCCTGCAGCCAAAGTAAAGTCATCCAATTGTTCTGCACTTTATGAACTTTTTTTTTTTTTTTGTTCTTCATTTATTTACATTAAATCCAGCAAAGTGCTAGTAACATTTCTTCAGCATTGATTAATGTCTAAGTGGAAAGAGAAATTGAAGACCAGAAGAAAATGGCAGCGAAAGGTCAGGAAGTTGAATACTACCTTTAGTTATAAAACAATTGTCTGAAGGATGGGAAAAAAATGCACGAGGCTGGAAAATCGTACTCTAGACTCATGTTCATTGCAATGGAAACAATAGAAAATGTGTATATCTACAGGAAATGATCTTTTTGCCACTTTATTATGTAAAGCTGTGCAAAAAATTACCTTTGTAAAAGTCTTTAGACTGTAGGATTTGGGGAAAAAAGTGTTTTAAATGTTTTTTTGTTTTTTTATATTAATCAGGGTTTTTAATAAAACAGTTAGCTCTTGTCTCACACTATCTTAAAGGGATACTATAGTCACCAAAACAACTTTGACTTAATAACGCAGTTTTGATTTATAGATCATGTGCCCTCAGGCTCAGTGCTCAATTCTCCCTGCATGTGACTTACACAGCCTTCCTAAACACTTCCTGTAAAGAGTCATGTAATGTTAACACTTCCTTTATTCCGAATTCTGTTTTAATTTAAAATTTCTTATATCCTGCTCTGCTAATAGCTTGCTAGATCCTGCAGAAATCTTCTGTATGTAATTAAAGTTCAATTTACAGAGATGTAAATACAAGCTTTTAAAGTAAGATAGATCTGGGAAACCATTTGTTCATGCAGTTGTCAGTTACAGCCAGGGGAGGTGTTGCTAGGGCTGCATAACAGAAACAAAAAGCGACTTACCTCCTAAATGGCAGAGAATTGAGCAGTGAGACTGCAGGAGTATGATCTATAAACCAGAATTGCATTATTAAGCTAAAGGTGTTTTGGTGACTATAGTGTGTTTCTATAACTGACCCTGTGTCTGTATGTGTGTGTATATATTTCCCATGGCATCTCATGGGGGAATCAAATGTCTTTACTCTGGCTGTAGGTTTGGAGCTGGTCAGTGAAAGCTTTTGATCTCATTTATTGACCAGGAGATAAACACTTTGTGACAAGTCCCATTTATGCATTAACATAGCAGTCTAGCACCATTTATTTGTCAAGCCCTGCCTTTTATGTTGTGCTTTCAGATTTACAAAACTGTGATTTTGTGGGAGAGGGGGTGGAATCCTAATACAATGGAACCTCGGAAGTCTAACTAAAATTTTGCGTAATAAAACGTCTCGTTACGCGAACGATTCTTGGTACCTGAACACATCACACTGTAGTCACAGAGGGACACAAGTGCAGGCAAGCATGGGATACAAGTGTGAGATGAGGAAATATGGGCAGATGGACTATGGAAAGGGATATAGGGAGAGGAAAACCAGAAGGCAGAGGGACACAAATAAAGGGTGAAAGGGTGGACTGAATTATTATGCAAGGAGAAAGAGGAAAATATGAGGAGAAGGATACCAGAGGACAAAGGGACCATGTAAAAAAAAAAGTGCACCATGTAATCTTTTAACACAAGAAATATTAGCCTTGCTTTAATTCTTTTGAAGCTTCTAGTAGAATCACTTTCTGTTGGAAAAATATTTTCAATTTTTATATGCAAATTTGTATTTTTTTACTGATTGTGACCCTTCAAAAAGCTTTTAGAAACACATTAAATCAAAGCCTTAGTACTTAGCACCAAATTACTGTTTAGTTTTGGATAAATCACACTGTCTGCTATAAGCCCTTCTACCTACATACCTTGTTACTGTCACATTATTCTTTGTATTTCATACAAAGCTGTAAACCATATTATATAGAGGGACTTGGGGGTGATTACCTCCTTTTATATTTAAAGGAACACTTCAAGCACCATAATCCATACTTATTGCATAGGGTGTGTTGACTTAGGTCCTCGTGTCCGTATCGCCTCGTTTCTTCTAATGGCAGCAATTTTCTAATATTACTATAGCTCTAATTTGCCCCCTTTCCCTCTGATGTCAAAAGAGGAATCTATATTCCCTTTTTTGACTGGTACAAATACTTATTGCACATTGTCATATAGTTGTTTACACTCCTGTTTGGTATCTCAGTGAAAGGTCTTTGCCTGCATGGCTAGTGGCCTGGATGTGACCCCACAACCAGTAAGAAAGGAGATGTCTGTACTTGAACTTCACCCTTCTCTATAACTCATTCAGCCCTTGGCAGAGGAAGCTGCATCACTTCTTTATTCTCATGCATATGCAAAAGCACACAATAAAGGTCTGTGGAAGGTCCTGCACAGATGTCCTCAGATATCTGTTGCATGTAGTTTAAGAAGATTCCTGTACCCATTAGCCTTAGCAAGTGATAGGTTACAGATAATGTCTGGATGTGGCATGCAACAGATGATTTCCGGAAGACAAAGTAGTCACTGCATTGTCCTATATACCTTTTATTTTTTTTTTATTTTTTTATTTTTTTTATTGTGTTGGAATATCATTGACGTTTTATTTACTCCTTAGATTTTATCACTACAAAAGAAATCCCATAAGTGACAGTGCCACTTTGAAGTTAATTTTGTTTCATTTTTTTTTTTTTAATATACATTTTTTTTTTCACCTTTTCTGTCACTTTAAGCTGTTTACAGGCCATTGGAGTATCTACCAGGCTTATTTTAAAGGGTGGGTATCTGCCATTTAAGTAATCTTGTGTCTTGTGTCAGTATTTTACCATCTTATTTTCTTTAAGTAGCTATGTTAGAGTATATTATAGAGAGAGTGTCAGGTTACTGTTAACACTAGTGGGGGGTAACCTCTATAGATAATGAAAACAAACATCTATAAAAAGGAGAAGTGGAGGGAATTCACTCCAACTCTAACTTTCATTATAGAAAGCAACCCACAAATATAGAAAAGGAATAAAAAAAAAAAAAATATATATATATATATATATATATATTTGTGTAAGGGGCAAAATAGCCGTATATGGAGTAAGGATCCAGCATAAGCTTAGGATAGTGTAAAGGGAGCAAGTCGGTTGTGGTGTGCCGATACCGACGATACGGTAGGCCTGTAAATAAAGAGGGCCCACCAAGGAGTAAGAAAGTAAAGTAAATGGAAAGAAAAGAGAAAGTGTTGAAATGAGGAGTGGGTGGGAGGGTCATTCTGATGCTGACCTCAAGCGATATGAGTCAGGTAAGGGGTGTCCCTTATATAGGGGAGTGAATTAATTTAAGCCCCTCCCACAAATACAGGCAAAACTGCCTTAATACATATATATATATATATATATATGAAAACTTAGCATTTATTAGTATAGCTAAAATGATCCATAGAAAGGGCAAATATTTAGTTGCACCAAAAACAAGTGAAAAATAAATAACACAAAAATCTACCAGACGTATGTAGTAAATATCATGGCTATTTACATATAGAGTAACTGCTGTGAGTCATGTAGCTAGTACAGATGCAATGTAACTACCCAGCTAATATCGAGTACAGACAGAAAAGACCAGGGGAGAAAAAGGTAATACTCTCTTGTATCGAAGGTCTGGATACAATGACGGAATAGCTGCAGTAAATACATCAAATGGAAAAATCCCTATAGTGCCTTCATGGGCACCCCTGCAGATACTGAAATAACAGCTATTGTGCATTCGAGGGCACCCCTTAAAAAAACAACCCCATCCTCCCCCCCGTAAGTTACTCTGTCTGAAACTAGATAACTAAATAGTAAAACAATGGGAAAAAGAAAAATGATGAAAGTGAATAGAAAAAAAGAAAAGTATTAAATATATTTAAAATATGAGGTGGCAATCAAAAGTATCAATATAAAAGCTGCAGCATTGTCCCCAGATCCAAGCCACCCTCATTTGTGTGTGTATACAATTTTTATTTATTTTTTTTCTGATTTACTTTTCTATAATTTTGGATTGCTTTCTTTTATGAAAGTTAGAATTGGAGTGAATTCCCTCCACTTCTTTCATAGATGTTCGTTTTTGTTTATTTATTAATTTTAAGTAGTATATATTCAATACTTGTAGGCAGTTACATTTATACCAGTTTTTAAATTCTTTATTTTTTAAAAACATTATTTATTTTTTTTGGTAAGAAGGACACAGCACATTGAACACTTCTTTACATTTCATTTGAGCTGCCGCTAACAAAGTAATAATTGTGATCGTTTCAACAACGCTTGCTTAGAGCAGAGTTTGGAAATGTTGTAGTGCATCAAAATGACAGCCAAAACTGTGGCGGCTCAATGTTTGCAAATGTTATGGAAAGTACACTGTATAAAAATAACAAACATAGGATCCCATTGAACAGTCTGTACATAGAGCCCCTTTCAGTTTCCAGAATTAATGTTTTTGGAGGAATTTGTTGATTTCCTTTGGAACTGACAAGATTTGTGAGCAAATAGAGAGAAAATTTTGTGTAATAGGAAAACAAATGTGCATCTTTATTCCACTAAATCTAAGAAAAAATAGAGCCTGCCCATTCATCATTCATAAAATGTTACTTACTAGGTGATGGCAAACCTCACATGCAATTAGAATTTAATTTTTATTGGATAGGTGAAGTAATGAAACACACATAAACCTACACGTTAAGGGACATATTCTGGGTTGGAATGTTTATAGCATTACAAAGGTAAATATAAATAAAAAATATATCACATTCTTGCCTCTAATTTTAACGATTTGATGGCCTTCTCAGCCAATTCTGGTTTTCTTTTTATTTGGGATCAGAGACCAAGCCAAGGGAGTTGTCATCATAAGGGGTTTGACATTCCTTCTAGCCAACACACTAATTTTTTAAGTAGCTCTGCATATACCAAATCCTTTAATATGAAGTTAATCATTTATCTTTCATTGTTGTAGTATTGAAAAAAAAAAGCTGTTAATATATATATTAAAAATAAAATAATAAAATTAAAAACACTATACTATTGTATAGGTCCCTTTAGTAATTTATATTATGTATTTATACAAGTCACAACTTAAAGGACCACTCTAGGCACCCAGACCACTTCAGCTTAATGAAGTGGTCTGGGTGCCTGGTCCAGCTAGGGTTAACCCATTTCTTTCTAAAAACATAGCAGTTTGAGAGAAACTGCTATGTTTATGAATGGGTTAAGCCTTCCCCTATTTCCTCTAGTGGCTGTCTCCTTGACAGCCGCTAGAGGCGCTTGCGTGCTTCTCACTGTGATTTTCATTATGAATTCTTTCCTATGTGACCGGCTGAATGCGCGCGCAGCTCTTGCCGCGCGTGCGCATTCAGCCTATGGGGAGGAGAAGAGGAGGATCGGAGGAGGAGAGCTCCCCGCCCAGTGCTGGAAAAAGGTAAGTTTTAACCCCTTTCCCCTTTCCAGAGCCAGGCGGGAGGGGGACCCTGAGGGTGTGGGCACCCTCAGGGCACTATAGTGCCAGGAAAACGAGTATGTTTTCCTGGCACTATAGTGGTCCTTTAAGAAAGACAAAAGGCAGAACTTAATAACGGACTTTTTATTATAAAGAAAAATTACCACAGTGCATAAATTAAAAAAACACTGCACCATGCAAATAATTTAAGTGAAATAAAATCGGAGAATTTAACAGTGAGCTCTAATACTTACTGTTATAGGGAAGTAGTGTATTTTCTTTCACAATAATACAATTCAATACGAATTTGAATTGAATTGCAAAGTTCCTAGGTATCATTAGATATTGTACATATTTGGTTCAGGTTTTAGACATGCCCTCCAGTCTTAGAAGGAGAAATCAATGCATTCCAAACCAAACTGAAGTTATACAACAACGATAATGTTGTGCGGGTATTTCTAATCTCTGTAACCAGGTTTTATCATCTCTAGTTAATCTAGACAATTAATTTGATACCAAATGTGATTATATCTTTCATATCTAATGCCCTAAAAGTAACACTGCTTCTATAAAACACTTCACGGACTTGGAAGCATCTATTGAACATAGCACGAGAAGATGCCTGTTCTCATCAGCCTTTGTGAGTGGCAGCTGATGAGGAGTAGGCAGACATGGAAGGTTAAAGCTAATTGAAGCTCTGCCTTTTGCTTTAGCATGGTGTCAGCAAATACCGTGTACATACATTGCAATTACATTGCGTGAAGCTCATGGAATTGGTTACTTTAGGAAAAAGTCAACAGGCAGCGTATGTACCCAGTTAAATTGTCATTTGTTTAGTGTTTTTTACCTCATTATAAATGTGTTGATTGATGGCCACAAAGTGCTCTGTCAAGGCTAACATGTCATTTAAGACTTCTAATCCTTTTTAGTGCTAACATTTGCACAGTATTGTAATATGTGTCTTGAACCTGGTTTAGTCAAAGCAATATTACAATTTGGTGGAAAAAAACAAAACAGGCAACCTTCAGTAGTGGGATCAAAATATCAGCGTATATAAACCATTCCAGGACACCTTATTTTTGTTTTGTTTTGCTTTTTCTCATCAAAACAAAGCAGGTAGGTATGTCTGTATTTGTAGAAGGGCAAAGCATCATAGGAATTATAATTAACAATGATGTGGTGTTACATATACCAGATTTTTATTTCTTTTGGGAAGTATGATAAACCATTAATAATTAAAGGGAGACTATAGTCAGCACAAAAACAACCGCTTTATGTAGTGGTTCTAGTGTGTATAGCATAACCCTGCAGGCTCAGCAATGTAGACACAGCCTCTAGAGGTATTTCCTATTTCAATGCTGCACTGTGTGCAGAACCTACATTCAGCATCACCACACTCCACATGGAGACGATGAATGATCCCCTTGGAGATGCATTGATTCAGTGCATCTCTATGAGGAAATGCCGATTGGAGTAGTGCGGCACTTGCAGCACATGCACAATAGGCTCCCAATGCTTGCATTTGATTGGCTGAGATCACCAAGATTGATTATCTCAGCCGTGGAGGTGGGGCCAGTCATGTCGAGACCAGTATGGCGATGGAGACAAGGTGAGTAAAGCTACCTTTTATCTCCAATCTGAGGGGGGGCAGGGACCTAAATATTTAGTCCAACATGTTTGTATTCCTAACACTATAGAGTTCCTTTAAGTTGTGAGATTCACTGATTATATTCAGTAGTTCCCAACATTAATGTAATTATTTATGACAGAATGAGAATCTAATAATTAAAGAGATTTTTATTTTTTATTTTTATTAACTCTGTTGAAATATTAGTTAAATGAACCATTTTCTTCAACCATATTTGCAATATGTACTCTTAATACCTCTTTGGACAGTTTTTGTAAGAGTCATAATGTTATATGCTATAGTAATATACCATAAATAAATTCATAGAATACTTTAAGAAAGCCAATATTTTTCGAAGTGACTTTCCTTTCCATTTGTGTCAACTTTAGACGATATGATTTGAAGCAGAAGTGAGGAATATTCTTCCCCAATCTACTTTCTAAATGCTGTTCCTTCAAGTGGCAAGTTAATTATGGAACCCAAGGGAACAATCTAGACTAGGCTCTCTTACTTTGCTTCTATTAATAGCTTCCATCTAATCCATTCTGAAGTGGTAGTAAAGGATTGTAGTAGACTATATTGATCTTACCATTTTAACCAACTCTTACTGCACAGGGTGTCTTCAAACTTCCAAACGTGTGTGTGTGTGTGTGTGTGTGTGTGTATTCATAATCTCTGTGTGTGTCTAAATGTGATGGACACTTTTTCTGCAAAACATTTTTAAAAAGTTTCTCTGCCTGGTTACTCAGCAGGAACCAAGCCAAAGTAAAATAAACTGGGGGCACTCAGAAGAACTTTTAGCAAAAGCATTGAACGTGTGTGTGTGTGTGTGTGTGTGTGTGTATATATTTAAAAAAAAAATAATACAAATCTAAATAGTGTGCTGAATCAGTGTTTCGTGACTCTGAGGACCTCACAGGGTTCTATCATCCATCTCATATTTCATCCAGCATAAATATATAAAGGTTCTAACTTGACTCTTAAACCCTATATTCTGTTCTAAGTGCCCCCTCCAGTACCCAAATGGAAGAGGGTAACAATGTTTAATTGTCACAAATGTGTAACTGTTAAATTACGTTTTTGCTTTATTCTAAAAGATGCATTTTTAATCTGAATAATTGAAAACTTAAAATTATAACATTGTTCTGAATTGACATTTATTTGCAAACAAATACATAGATATAATTTACATTAGAGCAATGTTGATTTCTTGCAATCTACCCCTTGGAGAACTTAAAATCTTAGTCTAAACTCTTACAGATTTTATAGGCAATCATACCGTGACAACCTTTTGAAGAAATTGTCTGTGTTCATTTTGTCTAAATAAATTGTAATACTTAGGCTTAGCATTAACCTTTTATTCATTATATTCTGAGTTTCTTTCTTTTAGATTGTAATTATCCATTTACTTACATGTGGCATTTTAAAGCCTTTCACTCTCTCATGTCTAGCATGTGTCAGTGTTGATTGTGTTTGGTTGAGTGACTGACTTCTGTAAGTGCAAATTCTGACATTACTCAGCAAATGTATTGTCTGTTATGCTGTTTTTGTGTAATGACTGGATAAGCATTTACTATGTTAACTTTACTATCTAGCATAAAGCTCACTTTAAACACAAAACTAGCAAATTGGAAAAATTATTTAGGTAATAGCATTTGCTTTGAAAGATTCTCAAAACATGCTGTAGTCACATCTTATTTTAATTCTGCATTTGAAAAAAAATATTCTATTTATTTATTTATTTACTACAATGTTTAGATTTTTTTACGCAATACGATTTTATTCACTTATTTATTTTTTATTTCAGACAAATCTCTGCAAGCATATCTGACAAACCGAGACATCTCTTTGGACAAAACTCGCCAAAGGAGCACTATCCTGTTTGATGGCAAAATTTGTATATTCATTATGGCTGCTTTACTTGTAGGAGTTTGCCTACTTTGTATGCAATTGCATATGATCATCTGCAGACCAGCTTTAAGTGAAAAAAACTACATGTCCACATTCCCTTTTGTGAATGATGAAGAAATTAGAAAGACTTCCTTTAAGAATGTATCTCATCCAAATGGTACCAGTCAGTATTTGCCGCATATTTTAATTATCGGAGTACGCAAAGGTGGAACTAGAGCTTTGCTGGAAATGCTTAGCCTTCATTCTCACATTTCTGCTGCTGAAAGTGAAATTCATTTCTTCGACTTGGAGGATCAATACAAGAGAGGTCTAGAATGGTATCTTGATCAAATGCCTTTCTCCTATCCCCACCAGCTCACCGTGGAGAAAACACCAGCATATTTCACGTCTGATGTAGTACCTGAGCGAGTTTATAACATGAACAGTACAATAAGACTCTTGCTCATTTTAAGAGATCCCATCGAAAGAGTTTTGTCTGATTACACCCAAGTTTTTTATAATCACAAGCAAAAAAATAAATCTTATCCAGCAGTGGAGGACCTGCTTCTGAAAAATGATGAACTAAATACAGACTACAAAGCAATAAACAGAAGTTTATATCACATATTCATGGAAAACTGGCTAAAATATTTCCCTCTTAAAAACATCTACATAGTTGACGGAGATCGCTTGATCAAGGACCCCTTTCCCGAAATGCAGAAAGTAGAACGGTTCTTAAATCTTTCTCCTCAGATTAACGTGTCCAATTTTTATTTCAATAAAACGAAAGGTTTTTATTGTTTAAGGGACAGTGGGAGGGATCGATGTTTACATGAGTCCAAAGGCAGAGCTCATCCCCAAATCAAACCGTTCTTGTTGGGGAAATTACGCGACTATTTCCACGAACCAAATAAGAAATTCTTTGAACTGGTTGGACAAACCTTTGATTGGCTCTAAGATCTGAGACTTTAGGATAGAACATCCTAGTAATGCAGCTATATATTTAGAATATTAAGCTATAATTTATTTGTACATGCTTTAAAAAATAAATATATATATGTACAGCACTAGATAACTATTCCCATAAATGTATTCTATTTTTATACTTGTGAAATGTTTTTGTTATGGGTTTTAATAGTTAATAAATATGCACTCATTTTGGAATACATATAATGCACTTTGAACTTTTTTATGTCTGAAATTTCTAAAATATTAAATGCTCATTTTAAGTCTAGATTTTTTTTATTTGTATTTAACACTTGTGATGCACGTTTTTGTGTGATGTACTAACGCATGCATGTAAGGTAAGGTAAGTGAAGGGAATACAACACGGGAAACTTTTGTATACTCATACATTCCTTCATGAGCCGCCTAGAAATTACTGTTACATTAAAATAATCACACAAGTGTTTTGCCCACTATCTGAAGTATTATAATGTAGAAGCTATAGTCAGACATGCGCACTGCTCCTCACCAAAGACCCTGGGTCCATGTATGCACACCATGACAGCTAGCGCCAATCTCTCTTCTCCATAAAAGACATCACTGTAGTGATATGTAGAGGTAAGTGCTATTCACGGGTTACTTCTTACTTGCAGAGTGTGGGTAGCCAGTATGGAAGGGAAGATAGGCTTTGCGTTTAAAGATAGTATTTTATTTAAATTAACCCTCAAATTTTTTTTTTTTTCTGATCTAATAAGTAAGTCTACATCAAATAAAGGTCAGAGGAGAAATATGGTAAATAACAAAATAGTTAAAATATATATATATATATATATATTATATGACATGAAGAAAGTATACAATATACAACCACCCTACAAAAGTGTACCTCACGAACACTCCAAAATAGAACAGATATACACCCCAATAGGGGAAGTATAAAATAGGGAGTTGTGATTTACAAAGAAATACAGGAAAGATACAACCTGAAAATCAGGATAATATGGTAGTAGTGTAGAATCTAAAAATAAAGAGCTCGATAAGGTGAGATACGTTTGAGTGATATAGTAGCTCCAGCTTTAAGAGTTTAAATGATATGCGCTTGTCTCCCCTCAGGGGTATCTGGAAATGGTAGAAATCGTCCAAGCAAAGCAGATCATCAAAGGACAAAGTGCAGATAGTGTGATATTGTATAAAAATATAACAAATTTAATTCAAGGTTGCACTTGCATATAAGAAGAAACTGCAAGTTTATCTCCATTATCAAGTGAATCAAATAGAGAATCCTCCAATCCTGTGAGATAGAATGATTTGCTAAGCAATGATACAAATAAATAAAATGGACATAAAAACAAAAATATAAAAGTCTAGATAAGAACAGTTCCAGAACCAGGTGTTGCCTGTTGATCGCGGAAAATATAATAAGTTGAGGGAATAATAGGAGAGGGTAAGGTGTTAAACGGTGACTAAATATGATCTTGAAATTCGGAGACTTTATTAGGCATAGTAATTCTGTGTGTTGGCCGAGTGATGAATATAGCACTGTGTGATTGATTGTTGATGTATTCAGCGCTGTGTGACTTATAAATGATATAAATCATTATAAATGGTGCAACTAGTTCAACTTTTGCAGATTAGCCTGTCTGCTCATTTCCCTTAGAACAGTCAGAATCCACAAATATAAAAACATAAAGCATTTTCTGTTCTCTTGCTTTTTTTTTTTCTTTTTGATTTTTCTTTTACTTTTTAGATATGAAATCATGTGCCCTTTTAATATGCTGACCTATATCTGCACTGTGCACATCCCTGGATTCCTCACAAAGGACCATATTATGTGTATGTTTACCACATGTCTCACTCCCATGTAAAGCATGGTATCATATATCACAGGGGGAAAGTACAGCTACAACATGTATGGCTTTTCTGCTAACAGTACCAGCAAGATGCCAGTAGTAAGAGCAAAGGTTCATCTAAAAACTACATTTACAAAATTTAGGCCAAAATAGGAGGAATGGAAAATGATCCACTAAGCATACATATTGCAAATGTGGCTTCTAGATTCTACCAGTATTCTAAACTTCAGTTTTAATGCCACTTCTGCCATCATATTGCACAAATCCCAAACTTTTCCATAATACCATAATCCTTAATTCCTAGTTTTATCATACTCCTCTGTTACCGATGCTATCTCTGTTTTATACTCCTAATCTGTCCTTTCCTAACTGTATGCACAAAATCCCATACCCTAGTTTGCACCCAATGTGTTTCCATGCCTCCTATGAACCCACAAACCACCAGTCTCTCTTTTACCAACCTGTATCATAAAGAATTGAGGTAATAGGGTATATGCATAGCAATCGCTATTCTCCAATACTTTTCATAGAAAGGCATTAATTTCAATGCTGCAGGATTAAGGCGTTCTGCACCCCCCAATTTTTTTTAGATATTTTTTTTTTTTTTAATTAAAATAGATTGATAGGAAAAAGATGATGAGGGATGCTTAACCCCTTAAGGACCAAACTTCTGGAATAAAAGGGAATCATGACATGTCACACATATCATGTGTCCTTAAGGGGTTAAAGCCTGCCCCACATTTTTTGAGTATTCATGGATCATGAAGCTACTTTAAACAAGAAGTTTAAAAAGATGCATGCTTATTTATAGTAATAGATGTGGCAATATGCATATGAGGAAAATACCTAATGAAATGCAAATGGAAGACTTCCAAGGTTATATTTAAACTCACCTAGCTACAAAGGTTGAAGAGACAGGTAAACATGGCATAGGGAATTCTTCATTGTGAAGAACTGGATTGCTTTAAAGTTAAAGTTCTTTAGGCATCATCATAACACTTTAAATTTTGTTAAAAAGAAGGAAAGAAACACAATCAAGTGACTTTTCACTTATTTTAGAAATATGAAAGATAACTAAATATAGTGTAAATAATCTGCAATTGTTATCTAAAACCCATGAATGTTATCTAAACTAGAGACCCCCAATAATTTGGTCCTCTTTGTCCCCCTAGTCTAATTTCAAGAAATGACTCCTAGAACTAGCTACTATTTGCTCTAGTAAATGTGAGTGACCTACCACTATAAACTATCAGGGTTATTTACTTTAGTTAAAAATGTAAAGTGAATTTGAAAGATAAAGGACCACTACAAGCACCCAAACCACTCTATCTCAATGAGGTGATCTATGTGCAGTAATCCTTTAGTTTAGTAGATAAGGCAATGTTTACATTAAAGGGTTAAACTAATGTTTTTAATAAACCTTCCAACATATACCCCCTAATTTATGAATATACATTTTCACAGTAAAATGCTCCACTTGTTATCTCTTTTATCACATCCCTATTTGAGAAACAAAATTATGGCTATTACCATTCAAAATAATACTAAGAAGAAAAATACTTTTAATGTCTTACACCAGAAGGGTACCTTTTGGTTTTCATTACTTTTCAGTATGTTCTGTTTTTTTGATGGCATGCTTTAAACTATGAGCTACGTCACTAGTTTATTTAGCTGTAATAATAGAGGAGATTTCCTAGCAATGCCACGCAAAGACTTAACGTGCAGCTTTTTATAAAAAACATATGTCCAGGATATTTCTTCACAACACATCACACAATGCTTTCAGGAAAAATACAGTAATGAAACCATCCCTTAATCATTTTTGCTAATTAATAAATACTGAGAGGTATATCCAATATTGTTAATGGTAATATATATATAATATATATATATATATATATATATATATATATATTTGTAGTCGGGGACATAAGCCGTGAAGTGTAATGATTATACCAGAATATGGAAGTCGGTTGTGGTGTGCCGAAACCGACGTATGGGGTAGGCCTGTAATAAAAGAGGGCAAAAAAGGTTGGAGTAAACAATTCACTTTATTATACATGATTACATAGCAAGACCTTTGAATGCAGACCTTAGTTCTATTTCTGGTTGTGGAATGTAAGTGGCGTAGACCGCCGACTTCCATCGGCCTAATCTTTTAATTATGTGAGAGGGTACATTGTGACTTGAGGCTGCTGAAGCAGCTCCAATTCTGAACGAGTGACCAGAAAACCCTGTAGGGTTGAGGCCGAGTCGGATGAACAAGGTTCTGACGTACTGAATGAACTTGGCAGTTGTTAAGGGGAAACCTTGTAATGATAGTAGTGGGGCGTTTTGACTGAGACCTGTGAGAGTAGCCAAGAAAGTGTCAAATACTACAACGGGGCACCACTGATTGCCGGTGGGATAGTAGCAGATCTTGGTAGGTGGGCCTATTTGATTGGTTTTAGTGTGACCTAGGGTGAGTATGTAGTGATCTGTGTGTTTCTGGAGATTTGTAATTTTGAGGGGTTGATTTTGACACGAACCACTATTGGTGGTGAACTCGTTTGGTCGTAAAAACCCATAGAAAGCTAGGTAAGTCGCTGTCTTAATCACTAGGTTGGTATGGGTTTCAAAAGGTTTGGAGTCCAAGATATTGGAGAGTGCGCGAAACTTGGGACCGTCTATGGGAAGTCTGGCAGAGGTAGTGGGTGAGTCTAATCTCAGTATGCCTTTTAATATGTTTTTCACGGGGTAGGAAGACATGAAGGGTTTAGAACTAGGGTAGGCACTGATGATATGATGTTGTATACCCGAGAGATATAGTTTAATGGTGTTCAATGATAATTTTAGGTTAAGGTGTCAGAAAGAAATAAATGCAATAATGGAATCTAGAGAATGAGTGTCAGTTATCTGATGTTGTGTCGTGAATTTGGTGTATATGGTAAAAGCTCGATTGTATGCACGAGATGTGTTTGTGGATAGGGCTGCTCCGGCTAGATATCTGCTGTGAGATAGCAGTCTATCTAGTCCAGGATGAGGTCTTGGAATGGAGGGGTGCTGACCGGTCTGGAGTTGGCTGTGGGGTGTGTCCTGAAGAAGACCTGTAAGTTAAATCGAGACAATGCATCAGCGGCTGTGTTGGTGTTTCCTGGAATGTGGATGCATGTGATGTGAAACTGTAGTGTTGCCGCTAGCCAAGTTAGCCTTCGGATCAATTTCATGATGGTGAGTGAGGAGGATCTACCCTTGTTGATTATGTCACAGGCTGGTTTGTTGTCGGAAAAGCATTTTACTGCTTTCCCCCGCCATAAGTGTCCCCATACTCTGGCGGCTGCAACAATCGGGTAGATCTCGAATAGGGCAGATGTAGTGGGAAATGAGGGCAAACCTAGGGTTTCTACTGGCCATGAATCTCTGAACCAGTCATTGCGATAGATTGCTGCAAACCCAGTGTGAGCTGCTGCATCCGTCCAGATGACAGGTGAGGAATCTGATAAAGGAGTGATAAACATGGCTTTCCCATTCCAATGAGTTAGGAACCGTAGCCACATGAGTAGATCTGCCTTGGCGTGAGCATCTAGTGATAACATGCTGGAGTCAGTATTGAGTAACGGGAGAAGGCACAACAATCTTGAGATGAACGCCCAGCCTTGAGGAATAATTTTCATGGCGAAGTTCAGCGTGCCCAATAAGGATTGTAGGTCTGACCTGGTACACGTGTCCTTCACCAGAAAATACTCTACCATTTCAATGATATGTTGCACCTTCTCCCGTGGTAGACTAGCCTGTAATGTGACGGTGTCTAGGTGAATACCCAAGAACGTAAGTTTTGTGGTAGGGCCTATTGTCTTTGATGGAGACAGTGGAACCCCCAATGTTGAAAATAGGGCCAAGGTCTTCTGGAGACTAACTGGTGAGGATTGAGGTGATTCTATCGTAAGGAAGTCATCCAGGTAGTGCAGAACTGCGGGACAGTGAGTGATATTGAGGAGTAGCCAGCATAGTGTGTCAGCAAATATGTCGAATAATTTCGGGCTACTTTTTGCTCCGAAGGTAAGGCGGGTGGCAAAGTAGTAATTGTTTTCCCATTTGATGCCGTGCACATGCCACAGGGATGGGTGGATTGGTAAGAGCTTAAAAGCGTTGGAAATATCGGTTTTCCCCAACCAAGCTCCCGCACCTGCCCTAAGAATGGATTGAATGGCATTGTCTACAGAGGTATATTGCAGGGAAAACTCTTCTGAAGGTATCAATGAATTGATGCTGGGGGTAGCTAAAGAATGAGGAGCGGACAAGTCGTAAATAAGTCTTTTTTTATTGTTGAACTTCCCAGTGGCGATACCTATAGGGTTGGTACGCCAGCTGGTGAACGGAGGGTGAGCGAAGGGGCCCATGATAAACCCGTTAGTCAGTTCGGTCTTGAGCAGTGACTGTGTGGAGATTGGGTCAAGGATAGCTGACTGTAAGTTGGGACATTCGAGAATACCTGTGGGAAGTGTGACTAGACCCGTGTGGAAACCCTCAGTGAAACCTTGAATGAGGAAGTTGACTAAGTGAAGGGAAGGGTGTGCCTGGAGGTAAAATGTCAGGTTGTCGATGCTAACTTCGGTTAGTCATTGTTTTGGGTACAGACGATTGGGGCACATAGTTTTTGCATGTGCCCTGAAGCAAATTGAGCAGACGTGCAGCAGTCTGCATGAGCTAAAACCACAACTTCCTGAATTGAAGTTGTTGCAGATCTGTGCTTTCCCAAGATATACTATGGGTCTACCCAACTTGTCCTTCAATCCTCTGTGTTCTGCAGTGGAGGAACCGAAGGTAGCACGACTAGTGGTAGGAAGGTTAGGATCGACTGGGCACAAGTTGGTGGAGTGTGAGATGGAGGCGCACAGGGCACAGGATGGAGGTTTTTGGCCAGCGAAATGGCGGCAAAAAAGTTCTGTATCCAGGTTACTCCAGTTGGTATGAGTGTTAAATTGAGTTAGGGATGCTGCCGCCTTGGCCGAAAAAGATTTATGATAATCATAGAAGGAAAAACCCCCATACTTATGCCCTAGGTCCACCAACTTGTGCATGTACAAGTCCAATTCCTCCCTACGGTGCGGGGATGTGGAACAGATTACGTCACGGTAGAGGCCGAAGGCAAGGACGAATTCAGGTATGGTGAGTTTCCGGTTGAGCCTGGGATCTCTGGCTTTTAGCACAACCGAAAGATCACCGTAGCAGTATGCCTTGTTTTCCACTACATCTTGTGATGCGATCAGCAGAGATACAAGGTTTATGTCCTTGCCTTCTAGAATGTCTTTGCATATTGTCGGGCGTACAAAATGTGCAGGTGTGATGATGTGGGTGGATGTGCTTGGTATAGGGTTTAAGGGAGTGTCATTACCGTGAGGGAGGAGAGACGAAGTGAGGGTTGGTATGGGTGAGGTTTGCGGCCTGTAGCTGGAAACGGGACCCCCATGCGACGTAATTCGGCTGCGAGCTTGGGGATGGTCCATGACCTGAGAGCGCATGGGCTGGCTGATTCTAGGTTTTCGGTGGGTGTGCTTGGGCCCGCCGGGGTTGCAGGTCTGGTTGGGGTTTCAGGTATGGCCAGCTCTTCTTCTTGGTCATGGGATTGAGACATACTAAAAATTGAAAACAGGGTAAGAGACGGAGTTTGATAATGAGCGAAGTTGCCTGAGTCAACTGGTGCTAGCTATGCCAATAGGTGAAACATTAACTATTCTATGAGGAAGGTGAGGCCCTACTAGTGCCAAGTGGCGAGAGAGGCTCTATCTATGCGAAGGGCCGGTTGGACGGGGACCACTTTAATGATGTGGCGGGAACGTTGGCCTCTCGGTGACTGTAACAAGAAAAAGGATTAAATTGGCTGTGACTGGTGAGGCCCTAACTGGTAACCAAGGTTGGTTTTCGTGAGGCTCTATCTATGCGTTGGGCCGAGGGGCGTATACCTCCGATGAGGATGGGTATTGGCCTCCAGGAACCGTTTTAATTTACAATATGTTAGCTAGGGGCCGTACTCTAAAATCACCAGTTGACCGCCCTGTTTTTTGGGGGGTTTTTTGAGTCGGGGTTTCGACGTAGAATTTGGAGGATATTTTATTTTGGAGTCTGGTGATGCTGTAAATAATGGTGCTGTCTAGATGATAGCTTGAACGCCAGTTGGGGTAATAATCTGAGGAAAAGCTAAAGTTATCTCTTGTATCCCCTTAGATATATATACAGGCTTAAGGACAAAGTGAAGCGTAAATTATAAATCTAATACCTGTAGTAGGCTAGGGATGGGTGTCCGATGATAGCTCCAAGTATCAGGGGAGGTGTTGAAAATGGATTTGAATGAACCAGAAATGAATCCCGAGGAGATGGGCGTAAGGAGTTAAGTAATGAACCTCATATGAAGAACATGGCAATGGACAGGACAACCTCTTGTATGGGGTAGATTATTCCTTACCGTATGATCAAAGACGGAGTGTGTCTTTGACAGGTATATGTCTGAAGAGGTTCAGGTGTTGCCGTTAGACTGGGTAAGGTTTTAGAAAATACCTGTATAGGTGACAGGTAACGAATATAAGCATAGGTAATGTTGGAAAATAAAACATGAGTGACAGATTATTATGGTATATTAAGCGTATTGTCGTTTTTTGTTTTTTTTGTGCAAGGGAGAAAGAAAAAGCGAGAGAAATAG
>OW240917.1:50654654-50699654 GCA_933207985.1 Pelobates cultripes | reverse complement strand
GTTCTAACTGTATTGTGATATTAATATATATATTTATATCAAAATACATGTAGAACGAAATAATATATATATCTACATACATAAATATATACGTATATATACTATATATATACCTATATATAAATAAAAATATTTTAAAAATTATATATCTATATACACATATAGATTCACATACATATATATATACACATATACATACCTTTTATACATATATATATATATATATATATATACACACACACATATAGATTCACATAGGTATATATATACACATGTATTAACTCTACATATATATTTATGTAATTATTTTTACATAATTAGGTATCTTAATTAATTACAATTAGCGGGACCTGCCTGACAACCCATGCGAGAAAGTAAGTAAAATTTGGTACGCTATATTTAACCCTATAACCAAGACACCATAAAACCTGTACATAGGGGGTACTGAACCTTACTTTCGGAACTTAAGCTGAACACAAATATTAGTGTTTCAAAACAGTAAAATTTATTACAACGATGATATCGCCAGTAAAAGTGACGTTTTATGCATTTTTCATGAACAAACAGCACTTACACGGACGATATTATTGCTGTGATACTTTTTACTGTTTTGAAACACAAATATTTGTGTTCAGCGAAGTCTCCCGAGTACAACAGTACCCCTCATGTACAGGTTTTATAATGTTTTCAAAAGTTAGAGCGTCAAATATAAGGCTTGCGTTTCATTTTTTTCACATTAAAATTTGCCAGATTGGTTACGTTGCCTTTGAGACCCTATGGTAGCCCAAGAATGAAAATTACCCCTATGATGGCATACCTTTTGCAATAGTAGACAACCTAAGGTATTGCAAACAGGGTATGTCCAGTCTTTTTTAGTAGCCACTTAGTCACAAACACTGGCCAAAAGTGGTGTTTTTTGCATTTTTCACACACAAACAAATACTAACGCTAACTTTGGCCAGTGTTTGTGACCAAATGGCTACTAAAAAAGACTGGACATACCCCCATTTGCAATACCTTGGGTTGTCTACTATTGCAAATGGTATGCCATTATGGGTGTAAATTTCATTCCTGGGCTACTATAAAGTCCCAAAGGCAACGTAACCAATCTGGCAAATTTCAATTTCAAATGTAACGTGCTATATTTTACCCTGTAACTTCCCAAAACGCCATAAAACCTGTACATAGGGGGTACTGTCTTACACGTGAGACTTTACTGAATACAAATATGTGTATTTTATTGCAGTAAAAGCAAACAGTATTATGACACTGACGTTAAAATGTCATGTAGAACTAAAAAATTTTTTAAAAATCATATTTTCTCCCATTTTTTTCATATTAAATTATGTTTCATAGCTAAATATTTGATATTAAATGAAAGCCCTGTTTCCCCTGAATAAAATGGTATATAATAAGGGTGGGTGCATTTACTATGAAAGAGGTGTATGCAGTTTGGACAGACATGTATAGCGCAAATGCCAGGTTTTGTTTACATTTTGTTTACGTTTCACACTGTGTACATTTGGCTCCGTCATGAGGGGTTAATCTCATTTTAATCACCGTTGTGTTTGTTAGGCAGTAGAAGTGTGTGGCTGAATAAAGACAAGCAAGAGATTAGTAGTATTTTAATTTATAAATTTAGATAAAGCAAAACGATGCAGGCTTAAGGGTCAAAAACAGCTTGACTCCAAAGTCCGCAACGCAAAAGGACAATGTGGGTAATGAAGGTCATAAACCCTAATTTGAATATACAAAAAAGAAAAGAAAAACCCTGGCGGACCAGAAGAGTAAAGGGCAAGCTGCCGTTCCTCTAATGTCCCACCCAGGGAATACCCACAGCAGTGAGGGTGACTCAGGGGGCACACTATAAAAATAAGAAATTGGTTCAAAAAATCTTTATTAGATAAATAAATAATGGTGCAACACACAAACGTGCTAGTGAAATTAAAAAGGAAAAAGCTTGATGCAGCCTCAATTCACCCTCGCTATTATAGACGTGAATGGCTATAGGTTAATAGAGGTAAGTTAAACCGACAACGTCAGAGTGATAATAATGTGGTCACTAAATGGGGGTATACCTTTAAAGGTTAGTAACCAGTCACTAAACTGTAGTGTTCTGGATAGTAAATAAAGAGGTATTACAATATATTTAACTTGAGTTATGAAGTGAAAAATTCAAACCATATCTCTATCCTGTTTGAGAGATATAGCGTTGATAAATTAGAGGTTGGATTATTAGGGTAATCGCAGCTAAAAAGCAAGCAAAGGGGGGAGGGGTTAAAGTAAATTCTGTTAACATATGCTGAATGGATCCCCCAGATGTTACTGCATGCGATAACCCAATACTTAATCCTAAGAAATCCCCAAGGTTTAAAATATATATATATATATATATATATATATATATATATATATATGTATATCTTCCATAAATCTCTTTCTGCTGCTAGTGTGCCCCCTGAGTCGCCCTCACTGCTGTGGGTATTCCCTGGGTGGGACATTAGAGGAACGGCAGCTTGCCCTTTACTCTTCTGGTCCGCCAGGGTTTTTCTTTTCTCTTTTAATTTATAAATTTGCTTACATAATATGTGCTTTGTAGAGCCATATAACTATCAGACTTATCGACAGGGTTGTTTTGCCCAAAAGCTGGCCTGTGTGGTAAGGCCGAATCTTTGAAAACATAATATCTCACAGTAACAGATAAGTCGATGTTAAATATAAACATAGCTACATTGTTACAATTTCCAATGCCTCCCCACAGAGTGAAGTATGAACTAAGGGGAAGGGTGCAGTTCAAGATAGGTCTGCCCAGAAAATGGCGAGTCCACTGTAAAAAGTATTTTTAGCCTGGATTTACTGTATTTCAGAATGACATGGAGTTACGATGGGCAATAATACTCAGGTCAACCCAGGCATATAATGTTACTTGTACTACTGATGTTCATTTCCCTGAGAACACTTTTGACTAATGATGCTCTCATGATCCATTTTCTGATGGTAATTTGCAGTTGTCCCTAGAGGTAGGACACCAATTAACAAATTTGGGACAGCAAGACAGTAGCTCAAATTCCATGCAATCCCTCTGAAGATTGGACTATTGAGAACCATGGCACCTAAACTTCATAAACGTGCTGTCTCTGGAGGCCTCATAAGTATTTGGTTGCAAAAATAGGGAAATCTGATGAGTTTTCCAGATCTTAATACCAGTACTGTATTACAAAAAATCAACATTAAAATGTATAATGCGACATACAAACACAGCCATGTCCAAGGGTAAAACACCAAGAACATAAATGCATTGTACATTGTATTGCAAGGATGGCCAAATGTTAGATCCCCATCTGTCATACAACTATCACAATGCTTTGTTAGTTGGGTATTTACCATTTGCACATCCATGCATGGTTGTATTTAGCACTGTATTTGAATGTAAGCATGTTTTTGTATGAAGCATGTGTGTGTTAATGTAGGGATGTATTGGTGTGTAGTGATGTGTTTATGTACTGTTGCTATTTGAATGCAGTGGTTTAGTTGTGTATAGTGTTTGCCTTTGAATGTTGGGGTGTGTCTGTGTGTAGTGTTGACATTTGAATGCAGGGGTGTATTTGTTTGAAATTTTGGTGTTTGAAATGCTGAGATGCATGCACATACACACTACCACACACACTGACACATATGCAAAAACATAGCCCGCATTCGCCCCTTTCTTACGCAAGATGCTACCAAGGAGCTTGTCCATGCTCTAGTAATTTCCCGCATGGATTACTGTAACCCTCTCCTGATTGGTCTCCCCAAAAGCCGTATTGCCCCGCTACAGTCTGTAATGAATGCTGCAGCTAGACTGATTTTCCTCTCTAGTCGGTCCTCTCACACCTCACCCCTCTGCCAGTCCTTACATTGGCTCCCTGTATGCTATAGGAGTCAATTCAAAGTGCTAACCCATACATTTAAAGCACTGAACAATTCTAGCCCCACTTATATCTCTTCACTAATCCATAGATATGCCCCTCCTCGTACCCTCCGCTCTGCCCGTGACCACCTCCTGACCGCTGCTCGCACCCGTACGGCCAACTCGCGCTTGCAGGACCTCTCGCGGGTGGCTCCTCTCCTATGGAATAGCTTGCCAACTGCCATCAGACTCTCCCCTAGTCTTCAATCATTTAAGAAGGGCCTTAAAACCCATCTCTTCAGGAAAGCTTATGGCCTCCCAGAGTAATCTCTACCTTACATACCTGTCTCCTGCTCTCTCCTATGGGACAGTGCTTTGCTCTCTCCTCCAGCTCTGCTTCACTCCTACTTGATATTCCATGTCCTAATGTTTCGAATACCCTACCTCCTATAGTCTGTAAGCTCGTTTGAGCAGGGTCCTCTTCAACCTATTGTTCCTGTAAGTTTTCTTGTAATTGTCCTATTTATTATTACATCCCCCCATCTCAAAATATTGTAAAGCGCTACGAAATCTGTTGGCGCTATATAAATGGCAATAATAATAATAATAATAATAATAATAATATGCAGATACAGATATACATTGACACACATCCAGCTATCCATACACACATGCAGATACACAGACACACACTGACTAACAGTATGCAATGCCGGTCTTTGCAAAAGCTAGTAAGGTGCGTTTGTGCTATACAATATTCAAGGGTTACTTAACAATATATACAGGGTTAATATAAATCGCTATGTGCTAACCTCTTCATTAGTAGGAATATCCAACAGACAAGAGGTCACTCACTGAGCCTGAAAGAAAGATATTTTCAATTACAGAGAAAAGGGTTCTTTACAGTAAGAACAATAAATACGTCGAATTCTCTGCCCATAGAGGTTGTGTTATCAGATTCTGTAGAAATTTAAAAAAGGCTTGGATGTTTTTTTGCATAAACAGAATATTCAAGGATATAATTAACATGTATGTAAACGGGATGTTGATCCAAGGAAAAATCTGATCGCCATTATGGAATCAAGAAGGATTGTTTCCCCATTTTGTGGCATTATTGGAAATAGCTTCATTTTTGTTTTTGCCTTTATTTGGATCAACAATATAAAAAAAGGGCTTCAGGGTTGAACTTGATGGACTTTAGTCTTTTTTTTTTCAACCTAGACAACTATATGTAACTATATGTATATGTAATACACAGATACAAACACTGACATACATACAGATACACAGGTACAGACATGCAGAAACACAGACACACAGGTGCACACACTGACACACATGCAGATACACACACAGAAAAACAAATACATACACAGATACACAGAAACACATATTGACACACGTGCAGACACAGACAAGGGCACTCATGAAAATACACAGGGGCACACACTGACACACATGCAGATACAGAGACACACAGACACACATGCAGACACACAGATAGATACAAAGACACAATTTAAAAATGTATTTAACAACCCTCCTGTTTCCTCCAGTCTGCTAGCTAAGGCTGTCTCAGTCCACACTCCTCATCTCTAACTTCCCCTCCGACGTGGCTCAGTGTCTGTTATCTAGGAGGAAGTGATCGGCTCTCACTTCATCCCAGCACTGCCATTATTAAGGGGGACTGGTCATGCTGTTACAGGGCAGCTGCACACTCCCAGGCCTCTGAATACACATTGCTTCTGGCTGGCCCAGAGCGTGTGGGGCACACGATGGACCCTCTCAACATGTGATAGTTCCACCACTGAATGATATACTCCTTTGATTTTACATTTTACATTTTATACTATGAATCCTGTGCTGTGCCACAATGGACCGATTAACACAGGTTATTAACCCCTTAAGGACACATGACATGTGTAACATGTCATGATTTCCTTTTATTCCAGAAGTTTGGTAGTTAAGGGGTTAAAACAATTTTTAATTATACTGCTGCTTCCTGGCAATGTGACCTTATGCATGCTTTATCATCTTTGATAACTACATTTATTTGCTATTTAATGGCATTAGATAGCAAAGTATATGATGTAATCCAGGCTTCCCCAAACTCTGGCCCTCCGGATGTTGCTGAACTACAACTCCCATGATTCTATGAATGAAATAGATAGGCTGAGAATCATTGGAGTTGTAGTTCATCTGGAGGGCCGGAGTTTGGGGAAGCCTGATGTAATCAATTCTGAATACAAAATAATAAAAATAATAGTAGACACTTTTTCTGCGCTGCATCTTTTCACTTATGCAATTGCAAGTATATTTTTTATTTTTCGTTTTGTCATTGTTTGTTGTACTTGTATTATGTGCTGTGTTTTCTATGGGTGTATTGTTACTATTTCTGTAATTATTAAGTGAAATCTGGGGTTAGGTCTGATGTGAATAGGACAATGAATGCATTACTTGCTGAAAAGAATATTGTTTCTGGAACAAAATGTTCTCTTGGATACTGCATGCAAGAAATGAGATTTGTTTCTAGTTGGTAGCACAGCTATCAAACATTTTGGAGCCAAGGGACAGAGATTTATTTTTTTACGTTTAATTGCTATGAAAGGAATGCTATAGCATTAGAAATACAAGCATATATTCCTAACGCTATAGTGTGCTAGAACCTTTTTGGATTTCTGTGCCCTCCTAAATCACATGGGAAAAAAACAGGTTTTTACTCACTTGTTTCAAATGTTGAGACTCAGTACTCACAGCTGCCCGCTCTGCCCCAAGTGTGGCATGACTCTTATGTTTCTTGTCCAATCCAATGCTGCTCATAGGGAACCATCAGGGATGAAAAGTGCATGAGTGGCTGTGCTCCTTTAGTGAAATGCTTCTCTATGAAAACCAGCACGGAACTCTGTTTTAGAGCTAGAAGCACACTCTAGTGGCTTTAGCGTAGGACCCACAAATATTGGGGTACTTTGAAAGTAGTGGTGGGCTTAACAACATATGGCCATATGGTGGAACCAAATCCCCATATTTATTCTTCGATAGGCATTTTAGTAGCCTTCTTTGTGTTATAGTTTTTGTAGTCTGAGTGCGCCGCAACTATTTATTTTCTCATTTATGAAGTTTGGTCACTGTGGCAGTACCTTTCATGCAAAATGCAGGTCTCATGCAACCTATCCTTTCTCTGTACACTCTAGTGGCTGACAGGAAGACAGATGTACGGTACCGATAGTTGTGGAAGCCAGAAGGGGTAGTGATATAAGGTTTCCGCTGATGTGGGACACCATGGAACAAACCTTGGCTGTTGGGACAGAACCTTCCAGTTCTGGGGCATTTCAGAGGGATGTAGTTATAAAAGGAGCAAAATGTTATTGTAAAGAGAAAGAGGGAGGGAAACAAAAGTAGGGGATGCAAGCTGTACCGAATATTTCCAATCTTTGTTTGCATCATTATGCAGCACATACTGTCCATGTACTGTGCTGAATTTAAAAAATTCACAAGCAGGTCTGCAAGATACTTACCCACAAACGGAATGGAGTCTTCAACATGCAAAGAAATCATTTTTAGGCACTTCTACATTCTTTGGAGCATTGACTTGAACATAGTAGAAAAAACATGTTTTTTGGGCTGTGGCATTCACAATGGCAGAATATCTAGGATAACACCTTCAGCTGCAAGGAAAGTTGAAATTAGCTGCTATTGAGTATGAAGGACTGAACATCTTACTAAATGCAGACAATCTAAGGGGATGACCACAACACTTGGCTCACAGATACTGCTAAATTTCTGTATGACCATGTAATGGCAAAGAAAATGTTTATAGATTTATTTCCCCATAGCTCAAGCACTTTGAATGTATGCATGTGTGATATCACCCTCTTCTGGATTTCAGATAAGATTATGCCTGGTTTCTAACTGAGGACTTATGACAACCTTGGTGGTGTAAAGGTCTGGTAATTGCAACATATATAAAATAAAGAATAGTCAGACTAATTAGTGTGTATCAGAAGTCTCAGTGGAAATTAATTTATTTGCTAGTGCAACCTGAGAGCTCATTGCAGGTGGTGAGGGGCAATCCTCAATTTAAGTATTGCAGCACTCAGTAAGTGATATCAGAAAACGTACGTTCAGGACTTGTGAAGAGGAATCTGCACTGGAGTAGAGCAGCCTGCAGATGCTATTGCAACTCCTGCCCTTGAGATGTATCTGGCCATCCTGGTCCCCACCTGATCCCAGGGAAGCCACCCACACTCATAGATACACACAGAGTTGCTGAATGCACACAACTAACAAACAACACATGAATGCGAAAACAAATGCAGCCAGCACACAAATGCACACACAGTCCACAACACAACACAACTGACAATCCACATACACAATCTCACAAGCAGCCTTTCACATGCAATACCACAAGCAGCCCCATACATACACACACCACCAAACACACAATGTGTCAAATCATCCAGACATAAAATTCCACAAGCAGCCCCATACACAGCCCACAGTAATATGTATCATACACAATACAACAAACTACTCATGAACAGATACAATATAACAGTATAACAGCATAACTATAACAGCCAACATACACACAAATGCAATGTTACAAAGTAACTGCATCACCCATAAATAATACAAGCTCAATACAGCAACATACATGCCTCAATTTAAAATAAATAAGACCGGCTTGGAGCCAGCATTCAATGAATATGGTATGAGACACTATATATCTGTTTTTAAAATGCATCCATAGCCATGGTGATGTGTTCCCAAATGTAAAGGCATAGATGGAAAAACATGAATCGATTTTCCATCACTGTCATACAATTTCTTTATTGTACTTTGAATAGGTTTTTTGCTATGAGACTCTGTTTGTAGATCTTAGGTGTGGCATGATATATTTTGAGACAGGGTTTCTGCTTTCATCCCACTGCTCCTTCAATCCTCTACCCATTACCCCTTCCTTCACCTTATTTGAAGTTTGCTTAGTTCACTTGTTTAAACCCATCTCTGCAAATATGTAAGATATTACTTACCATTCCCATGTTCCTTTCTTCTCTTCCTTGACCATTTTGCTGCCTGGCTTTCCTACTTCCTTTCAGGTAATATTCTATCCCTAATTATTGGGGACTTTGGCACTCTAATTATTCCACCCTTGACCTCAGTAGCCTCAAAATGTATTTTGACTACTTCCTCCTTTGAGTTATCCCAGTTGGCTAATTCCCCTACACATGTAGCAGGCAATGCACTTGAACTTAATTTTTCAGATGCATACACAGTCTCTAATCTCTGTAACACTCAATTTCCTCTCTCAGATTACCACCACTTAATTTTGGCTCTTGGATGCCTCCTCACCCAACATCATCATCCTAAACCTCCTCAATTCAAGAAAAATCTTGTTTTGACCTTCAAGAACTGCCAGCTGATGTCTAATCTTAGCTTTTCCTGTTTCTCGCTGGTTCACCACTACCCTCACCTCTGCCCTGGACACTACAGCCCCACTCCAAACATACATCTAGAGAATGTGCCTCCAACCGTGACAAGTCAACTCACTACCTACAAAGATGCTCATGTTCAGCTGCACGCTGCTGGAGAAAGTCTTGCACATCAGACTTTCTCCATTACAAATTCATCTTGCACTCATACAGCACAGTCCTCACCCTTGCTAAATAATCAAACGTTTCCTTTTTCATTAATGCATACTCCCATAAGCCAAGGCTGTAGCCATGCTGTGGCCATCCACAAAACTAACTTTTCGGTTTATAGCTTTGCATGGCATTTTCCCCACTCCCCTTAAACATGCTACTATCGTACCCATCCAAAAAGGCCATCTCTTGACCTGTCTTTTTCTTCTAACTACCATCCCATACCTCTACTCCCTTTCTCCTCAAAGCTTCTAGAAAGACTTGTCTTTACCTGTCTGACATGCTTTCTAAGCTTCAGCTCTCTTCTCAACCTTTTCAACCTGGCTTCCACCCCTTCTGTTCTACTGAGACTATTATGATTAAAATAACTAACAATCTACTCGCAGCTAAATTCAAAGGCCACTACTCCAAATAAATTATTGTGAAATGGCACTAGAAAAGTGTACCAATAAAAGTTCAGCTAAACAACATCAGTGAGGTCAATCACCATTCCCTTCTCAACAAACCAAATAAATAGCGCAGAGTATTGTTCCGTGCAGATCCTGCTGACCTTGTGCTGCTACCACAGCCACTCTCAAGTGCACCAAAACCGGCCCACAAAACCATCATACAGGGACTCTGCAGTAACTCTGCAGGACTTTGGCTGAATGGGTATCGGGACGGTAGCTAGACATGGGGACTGTACACCTTGCTGTCCATGCGACCCAACATCGGGTATTTATTACATGTGCACTAAAGCTGAATAATCTAATGCAGGCACAACATGAATAAATCAGACATGCTCCAATCTATTACAAACCGTACTACTAGATATTGCCATACCACAGAATAATATGCATTGTCTCCTTAGCTAGTACCTATACAACTTCACTCTAGCAATGGTTAACTTTTGTAACATTAACCCCTTAAAAATGTGCATGTATTATCTGAATGTCCTCAAAATGTTCCCACTGTCAGGGGCATTGAAAGACTCTGTGAGGGGCATTGAAAGGCTCTGTTAACTGGTTTTTTTTTTTCAAAGTGTTCAAATCTTTTTGCTCCAAGTCATAGAAACATAGAAACAAAGAATGTGATGGCAGATAAGAACCATTTGGCCCATCTAGTCTGCCCAGTTTTCTAAATACTTTCATTAATCCCTGGCCTTATCTTATAGTTAGGATAGCCTTATGCCTATCCCACACATGCTTAAACTCATTTAATATGTTATCCTCTACCACTTCAGCTAGAAGGCTATTCCATGCATCCACTACCCTCTCAGTAAAGTAATACTTCCTGATATTATTTTTAAACCTTTGTCCCTCTAATTTAAGACTATGTCCTCTTGTTGTGGTAGTTTTTATTCTTTTAAATATAGTCTCCTCCTTTACTGTGTTGATTCCCTTTATGTATTTATGTATTTAAATGTTTCTATCATATCCCCCCAGTCTTGTCTTTCCTCCAAGGTATACATGTTAAGTTACTTTAACCTTTCCTTGTAAGTCTAACTCAAAAATCCTGCTTAAGTTCAGTTCTTTCTAAGAGCGTTATCAAATTCAGCATCATTTTCAGTCAGGTTGTGAGATCTGTATTCTTTAAGGTGTTTTTTTACCAATAAACAACCATGAATTTGGAAAGCTGGTTAAAGCAGGGAACTCTTCAGAGAAAATTTCTTACTACTTCTACCTGTTCAACACTTATTAAAACTGAGAAACAATATACAACTAAAAATCCTGAAAACATGACCAAAATAGTTGTACCAACCAACTGTTCCTCAATAGTGATGTCCCAAACGGTTTGCCGAACGGTTCGCCACGGACGGCGAACATATGCGCTGTTCGGTCCCCCCCTAGTCGTCATCATTGAGTAAACTTTGACCCTGTACCTCACAGTCAGCAGACACATTCCAGCCAATCAGCAGCAGACCCTCCCTCCCAGACCCTCCCACCTCCTGGACAGCTCACCAAGAATGCAGCTTCACAATGAATGCAAAATGGATGCTGTCCAGGAGGTGGGAGGGTCTGGGAGGGAGGGTCTGCTGCTGATTGGCTGGAATGTGTCTGCTGTCTCTGAGGTACAGGGTCAAAGTTTACTCAATGATGACATAGGGGGCAGACCGAACAGCGCATTTGTTCGCCATCCGTGGCGAACCGTTCGGCGAACCATTTGGGACATCACTAGTTCCTCAAATATCAGAGACAAGTGACAAGTCAAAGAAAAAAAGAAAAGCAGACAATGCTAGCCAATCTTCTTCTCAAACAAAGAAAATAAAATATGATGATTGCTACTTGTCATTTGGATTCAAATGTGCCAGAAATGAAGATTGTCCTGAAGCACAATGCTTACTCTGCAGGAACATATTGCCAAACAGTTCATTAGCACCTGCTAAACTACGTTGTCATGTTGAGCAGAACTATGCAGAATACAAAGATAAAGACATTGATTTTTTTTAAGCGAAAGCTAAAGGAGTATCAGAAGAGTAAACAATTTATGATCAAACAATTTCAAAATGCTAATGCAAAAGCCACATAGGCTTCTTACAGAGTGAGTTACCGCATGGCACTTGCAGGAGAAGCACACACAATTGGGGAATCACTAATTAAACCATGTGCCAAAGAAATGGTGTCATGTATTTTAGTTAAGTAAAAAAAATTGAATCTGTGCCACTTTCCAACAACACAGTTTTGCGCCGTATTCATGATCTTGCTGATGACATCCATACTGAACTAATTTCTCAGTTATGACCAGTATATAGCTGAGGTTAGGGTTACTGCAGTGCCCAGAGAAAATCACAATACAAACATTTCCTATTGTGCTGCTGACACCTCCCTCTGCAGCTCCAAGCAGGTAAAGTAATCCACAAAAATAGAAAAAATGAGGGGCAGCACAAACAATTGCAAATGTGCACACCAAGTGCTACAAAAATATTTATTTTCAAGGACATAAGGTTTCGGGTTATCCCCTTTATCAATGCATGTCCTTCAAGGACTGACGCTTATTAGTGACCCCACCTCATCTTACTCCCACACCTCCTGCTGGAACAATGCTTCTCATGGATGACGAGCGGTAGCACCCAAAAATGTGCCATGTTGGTGCAGCTTTCAGCTTTCACACAGAATTCTGCAAACTCTGGTTATAACTGGTGGGTATAAGAATCTCCAGCCTGCGAGCATATCCTGGGGTAGGTGGGTGTGGAGGATTCAGTGCATATGTGCCACATTAGAAGAGCTGCCGCCTTTGGACCACCAACCGCAACAGGGTAAAATAGATAGGAACTATACTAAAAGGACACGTTTCCCCATCTGCTAAGGAATAGTATATATATTTTATTTTCGTTTGGTTTAGTTTTGTTTTTTGTCACCCCCTTTTTTCCCCTTTTCCCTGTATCCTATGTTGGTTTATATTACATAAACAAAATATTTCAGTTCTTGTAAGGCTTAATTGAGAAGTTGTCCCCTACCACATCCTCTCCATTCCTTCATCACATATTAACCCCTGTAATATTATGTGTGCCAGCCTTATACATAGCAAATATATGTTTATCCAAAAGTTACTTAAATTGTTAAAACTGCTTTACTTTTGTCTCTTTCCAGGTTTTCGTAATTTTCTATATTACGTAATGGAACTTTTTCAAACAATTTGTCACGAGCACAAAATAATTGAGATAAGTTCTAGTGGAATAGTTTCTGGGTTTATATATGGGTTGAGAAAACTTTATGAATAACAATATGTCTGTTTTATTTCTAGAAAATTAAAATACTTTCAGAACTACTGGATATGTAATTTTGTTCAATTCTCCAGGATATGCCATTAAGCTGAGAAAGCTCTTTACGTGTTCATAATAGCAGAAATGCACTCTTATATATTATTACAACTTTGAAAGAATGTGTGTACTGGGGATACAAATTTAGATTTTGGCAAAGTGGCTATGTATGCCAGGTACTGCATAGATAATTGGAATTTCTATGATTCTTATGGGATGTGAGTTAGTTTTAAGATGAATATCTGAAAGAAATTGTTCATATCATTGTTCTCAGCACAGAATTCTGTCCCTATTTATACATTTTATTGTCAGACAGATGTGCAGTACATTCGATTCTAAAGTGTTCTATAAAACAGAATGTAAAAGGTTTGCTTATCAACCATTTTAGTATCTTTAATATCTTGGATTATTGTCCTTTTTTTCAAATAATAAACACTTCTGCAACACTTTTAGAGGTAACACACAATAACAAATGGACATGACTTAACCACAATGACATGTTCTCATAAGTAATCGTGAACCATTTTCAGCATAACATGTCCTACCTTATGGACAAAGATGAAATGTGATTATAGAAGTTTTGGTAAGTTGCAAAACAAGCTATGATATACATAAAGGACTTGACACCCCGGCAGTATAAAAAAGCCAATTTCATGTCACACAGGGATATCAAGGCTTTATAAAAGCTTGTGTGATTTCTTTAAATTGCCCTTTTATAATGCCTGTGTGCCCAGTTCTTTGTAAATATTTTTGTTGAGGTATTTTACCAGATTGGTGGCACAGGGAGAGTGCGCCTGTATAGCATGTGTCTTCACCTTCGGGTTTTATAAAACATGCAATGGTCTTTAATTTACAAACCACTTTATTAAAAGTAACGGCTTATTCACTCATGGGCCACTTCCTTAAACAATGCACTAACATTTTAAAGAATAAGAATACAAAAACAGGGTATACACAATAAATTCCACTATTACATGAACATGATTGTCATTACATAGTTACATAGCTGAAAAGAGACTTGCGTCCATCAAGTTCAGCCTTCCTCACATGTGTTGTTGCTGTTGATCCAAAAAAAGGCAAAAAAACCTAGTCTGAAGCGCTTCCAATTTTGCAACAAACTAGGAAAAGAATTCCTTCTTGACCCCAAAATAGCAGTCAGATGTTTGCTTGTATCAAGCAGCTATTACCCCACTAATTAGAAATTATATCCCAGTATGTTATGTTTTTGTAATTATTTATTCAATTGCAGTTTAAACATCTGTAGTGACTCTGACAAAACCACCTCTTCAGGCAGAGAATTCCATGTAATTCATGTAATTAAAGAAACACTCCAGGTCTCCTAACAAAGTAATCACAATTGAAACCAGTGACAGTTTGTGAGCATTCGATGATGTAAACAATTTAACACCTTAAAGTAAGATGACACCAAGGACCTGCAGGAAACTGTGTTTTTTTTTTTTTTTTAAAGTTTTGTTTCCCCAAGTTAATTTTTGCAATTTTTATAACTTGTATTTCTGTTTTTTACATGCTTTCTCTTACTGAAAGCTTATTAATGATTAATTAATTATAAATTATTATTCAATATAGTTCTAAAGGATTAATGAAATCTCACTGATTGCTGTCAGTCACAATAAGTAGTTTTTTATTTCCCATTGCTTTTTCATTATTTACATTGTGAGCCATATCCTTCCAGTTTCTAAGCATACATTACCTGTGTTCCACCCTTGGCACTTCCACAAAGCTTTTATATGTTTACATTTTGAACTTATTTAATTCATTACGGAATCTAGAAGAATTAGTTTCTGCAAATATTTAGAATGTAAACCCATAGAGCCTTGTTTTATGAGTATTCAGTTTGTTATTTGAAATCTCTCCAAATTCAATAAGAAAACTCATTTAAATATTTTGAAGTAGTAGGGTCACTCAGTGACAAGATTATGTGATAAGCAAACATACCAATTTTGTGAGTGTATTTCCTTATAGTAATCTCTTTAATTTCCTCCTTGTATGATTATTTTACCTGATTCCACTTTTTTCTTTTCTCCCCTTTTGTTTATTAAACACATTATGCTAATTTTTATAACTTCAAAGCTTTAAATAAAAGAATTTAAAATGAATTTAAACCCATCCCCATTTGGACTACACACTAGTCTGAACTCATTAAAAAAAAAAAAATACACAGTGTTGCTTATAGAGCCCAATAAGCACCAAATTTATGAAATGGCAGATTCACTTTAAGGCATAGCACAGAGCCCTATGCTAAAACCCACATTGGTGCCATTTTTGTCCCGAAAGCATTGAGAGTAATTGATTTTTGTTTTCTTAACCCCTTAAGGACACATGACATGTGTGACATGTCATGATTCCCTTTTATTCCAGATGTTTGGTCCTTAAGGGGTTAAGATTGGTAGATGAACTTACACTTTATTTTCTTCCAGGGGTGCTAACACATGACATCATAGTGTACCTTTGTCCTTGAGATAAGGTAAAGGCAATTTTCCTTGGTCATTATTTTATAGACAGGTACTGAACACAGCCCTAGATTATTAGGACTATAGAAACATAGAAACATAGAAAGTGACGGCAGATAAGAACCATTCGGCCCATCTAGTCTGCCCAATATGTCCTAGAAAAAGTGCAGAGATGGGCTACAAAATTAATTAAAGTAGTGGAGCATTTTAGTTATGAAGAAAGGTTAACAACTTTAATTATCTTTAGTTTGGCAAAAAAAAATGCAATTTATAGAGGATATGAAAATATTATACAAATATATATGGGTCCAGTACAAACCAATGTCTGGAAATCTGTTCATAAAGAGGACGATAAATAGGATATAAGATCACACATTTAAACTGGAAGAAAGGAGATTTAGTCTAAGGCAATGGAAAGGGATTTTTACAGTAAGAACAATAAGGATGGAATTATCTGCCTTAAGAGGTTAATTTATTAGAGTGTATACAGATCTTTCAACAGCAATTGGATAAATACTTGCAATAACATAATATACAGGAAAATATTTTTTAATTAGAGAGGTAATAGCTTTTTGATCCAATGAGACATCTGACTGCCATTCTGGGGTCAAGAAGGTTTTTTTTCCTAGTTTGTTGCAAAATTGGATGCACTTCAGACTGGGTTTTTTGCCTTCTTTTGAATTAACAGCAAAAACAAATGTGAGAAAATTTTGATGGATGCATGTCTCTTTTCAGCAACGTAACTAAGTATGATAATTATAGCAAAACATTAAAGAAAAAAAAAATAACCCCAAAATTAATAAGATAGTCCCTTTCATCACTGTCTGACAAAAGTAAAAAGCACATTACACATTTTATAAAATAAAACTACATTATATTTATTTGTACCAAATATAGACCTTGATTTACTATTTTTACAAGCGTTTTAGATAATGTAATATTTTTGGATATAAAAAAAAGTTTATTCAAAAATATTTATTAATTTGAACAGCTTTTCCAACAATACTAATAGAATCCTTATGCAGGAATGTAACTAAGGTTAACCATAACCAAATCGTAATGAGAGCCTGAAAACAAATTTTGTTATAATAATTTTAAAACTAAATATGTCCCTGACATAGTAACAAAAAGTCTTCAAATATAATTATTTCTCTTAAAAAAGCATCAAATTATATGATTTCCAGTAAAAATAAAACTCCAAAATGAAACAAAAGTCAGTTTGTGTGTCACATAATCAACTATGCACACATTAACTTTGCCAAAATAAGTTGCCAAGTGTCCTCAGTATACTGATATCAAATATCTGCAGATCATATTTTGGTATTCAACATTACAAAAATGCTTATGTAACACATCATGGGAATGGGTTGGGTTTTTTTTTAAAGGGATTATTGTTATTAAAATATTTTTACAAAAGTGGGTTTGGTTTTTTCCAATTTACCAACCCTTATTGAACAACAAGATACACACACTATTTGGGATTCAGTTATACATCTGTAAGGAGATAAAAAATAAACCCTATAGTGAAGTAGAGTAAAATCGCAGTTAACTCTGCGCTCCAGAAAAAAATGCACTCACTAGAAAAATAAGTGACTGGCATATTGGGGTGCCTCCCCTGATCAAGGCTGGGGGTCTATCACCTTCTGACCTCCCTCTATCAATTTTATGGTTCAGAAAAAAAATTGGCGTAAACGCTGCACTTTTTCTCCAAAAATTTTTATTATGTACGTAATAACAAAAAAATAATGAAATGAAATGTCCTACGCTTATCTCCACCACATTGGACTTATTCAGGGACAGTAAAATATAATTAAACCATACAGCAAACACGCTCAGGTGAAAATGCAGCCTATCTCACCAATGTCCTTTAAATAAGGCTAATCCCTCCAGTCATTGTTGGTTCAGTGGTTAGATTAGAGATTGGGCAGCAATAGCCACTGACTGCTGCTGTTTAGTAGACGTGCCTCTAGTCTCAGCTCCCCAACGTTTTGTTTTTTTTCAAACACATGACTTGCAGACAGTGAATGAGAGGTTAAAAATTAAATTGGTTTGTCCGAATTTCATTTAAAAAAAAAATGTGTAAATGCTAATTTGGATGAACCAATACAAAAGCAGGACAAATATGTTATTATTTTTTTTTTACAAAAATATTTGTACAAACTGAAATTTCCATCCATGCTAAGTCTACTAATAAATGTATTGTATTTTCTTAGTATTTAAAGACATAGCCTTGAAAAACTGGACAGGATTCAAGGTTCTGAAGTTATATTTAGCTTGTTTTTCCTATATGAATACACCATTTAAATATATATATATATATATATATATATATATATATATAATTAAATAAGGTAATATGGTAATATGAGCTGTGAATATTATAAAATATATATACAGGGCATATAAATAATAAAGGTAAATCTAAATTTGATTTAAAATAAACCCAGATAAATAGCTCTCTGTTATTCTAAGTCTTATGCTAATAAGAGTCCAGCAAAAAACCATTAGTGTTGACGCCAACCATCCTGGATTTTATATTAAATATCAACCATCCTGGATTTTAAATTAAATATCAAATGTGTGTTAGTGAAAAAATAAATGCTGAAGAGGTTAAATGTAATTAAGTCTAAGACCCTTGCTTTACAGGAAGATGTAATATTTAGTAAGATTTCCTAAAACAAACACCACTGTGAGAAGTATGTTAAGGATTTCCCTCTACCATTCTAATGAAGGGTAACCATGCTTCAGGCTACATTGTGTCACCACCACATCTAAGGTGAAAAAATTGCTTGCCCATGTCTCAGACATTGAGTCATTCCTTGAATTTAACAGCAGGTGTGCAGTAATAGGCTGCACATACCTTGCTCACCTGGGGATAAAACAATGACAAGCAATGCTGGGAAGAAGAGGCAAGGTCCATTATTTACAAACCCTCAGCCAATATTTAAGAGAGTTGGTATGTGTTGCATTATATTTTTTTTTTATAATTGTAAAGCCTATTTTGGTAGATGGAAAATGAGGATCAAGTTCTTTGATGTTGCTGAATGAATGTATAACAGATTATATTTGTAATCATTGTTATGAAAGAACTACCTCTCTTCCTAATAATAATAAAATGCAATGTAGAACATTTTATTTGATATTTATTATTACTTTGGGGCAAGAGTGGGACAACGTTTTCTTATCAGTTATACAGATGAACTATTACTGGTACCATGATCTCTATGAAAGAATTTATTTATTTTATTACTATTGACTTTGTATTGCAATCAGATTTAATACATTCCTGCTTTATAGCTGAATATTTTCTGAAAGATAATGGCAAATAATGGTATTATTTGACTAGGAACTTTTAGGAAAAACATTGGTTTCCTCATTTTGCATTCTTTATGGCTCATCATATTTAAAGAATTTTAACTCCTTGAGGGCCGCGGACGTACTAGGTACGACCGACAAAAATGGTCCTTAAGGACGCGGACGTTTCTTGTACATCCGTGGCAAATATGAGCCATCCTATGCACTTACCCGATCGTTGTCGTTCCCCCCGCAATAGGTGTCCATAGTGCTGCCGGCAGTCTCCCTGCTTCTGCTAAAATAAAATAAAAATTATGTTAATAAATAAAATGGCATTTAAAAAAAAAAATATATATATATATAATAAATAGAAATAATACAAAATATATATATGCATATACATAATTACATAAATAATTTCATAAATATGAAATATAAATATGTATATATATTAAAAATTTTAAGTGCATATTTCTGTAATATTTTTACATAAGTTATTTTATTGATTGCAATTTGAGGGACCTGCCGAAAGTCCAGAGAATTTAATTTGCTAGCACTTGTAACTTTCTATGACACCCTAAAACCTGTACATTGGGGGTACTGTTTTACTCAGAAGACTTTGCTGAACACAAATATTACCGTTTCAAAACAGTAAAACATATCACAGAGATGATATTGTCAGTGAAAGTGAAGTTTTTTGCATTTTTCACACAAACACTGATGATATCATTGTTGTAATACATTTTACTGTTTTGAAACACTAATATTTGTGTTTAGCAAAGTCTCTCGAGTATGAAAGTACCCCTCATTTACAGGGTCAAATATAAGGCTTGATTTTCATTTTTTTCACATTGAAATTTGCCAGATTGGTTATGCTGCCTTTGAGAGCGTATGGTAGCCCAGAAATGAAAATTATCCCCATGATGGCATACGATTTGCAAAAGAAGAAAACCCAATGTATTGCAAATTCATTTCATACAGTCTTTTTTAGTAACCACTTAGTCACAAACACTGGTCAAAGTTAGCGTTCATAATTGTTTTTTGCATTTTTAACACACAAACAAATATAAATGCTAACTTTGGCCAGTGTTTGTGACTAAGTGGGTACAAAAAAAAAAGACTGGACATACCCCATATTGAATACCCTGGGTTGTCTACTATGTACAGGTGAGGTGTGATTCAGAGATATATGACAGATAACAGTATTACAATGTCACTATTGGTACATTTTTAAATATATATTTTGAAACAGCAATGTCCTACTTGTACTTATAACCCTATAACTTGCAACAAAAACAAATTGGGTACATGTTTTCATTTATTCATCATATTTTATAAAAAATGTTAAAGTAAAATATATTATATGATGAAAATAATGGTATCATTAGAAAGACTATTTAATGGCAAAAAAAAGGGTATATAATATGTGTGGGTACAGTAAATGAGAAAGAGGAAAATTAAAGTTAAACACAAACACCGAATGTAAACACAGCCCTGGTCTTAACGGTAAGAAAATTGAAAAACGGTCTGGTCAGTAAGGGGTTAAGATGAGATGCTAAAGAGACCGGTGTTAATGTAACATTTTGTAAAATTATTTATTTGGATATTATATAATAAGATGCATTCAGTAAGGAAGAACAATGATGCAATAGAGAATTGTAAGTATCTTACAAAGTTGTACGTCAAGAAAAAAAGCGGTTACAGGGTATTTGCTTTAAGAGATAAAAATACAAAATGTATACATTGCTGCTTCTGAAAGAATGTAAAATCCTAAACAATAAAAAAAAATCCTATGAATTCTCTTTTTGTAGTACCCTCTTTAGTTAATTTAGGCCTTGATTTAATATTTCTGGGTTTGTTTTTCAAATGATTTCATAGTCTTGGATGAACTTTTAAAAGTATTTAATATTGTAAAACATATAAACATTTTGTAATATTTAGAATTTTTTTTTACATATATATGTTGAAAAAAATAATTTGAAAAGTTTATCCAAAAATATTACATTAAGGCCTTTGACAGACGTGAGCTAATAGGCAGGGGGATTGAGAAAGTTGACCAAAAACCAAGAACAAAGAGAATAAAACAATACGTTAAGGGTTCCACATTTTAATATATTGACAAAAATAATTTGAAAACGTTATCGAGAAATATTACCTCAATGCATTTGACAGATGTGGGCTAGTTGGCAGGGGGAATTGAGAAAGTTGACCCAAAATCAAGAACAAAATAAATAAAACAATACATTAAGGGTAAGGCAAACACAAGTAAGAGAAAGCAACATCACCAACATTTTTAAAAAAAACAGTTATACTGTTAAACTGGATTGTGATCCTTAGCTTTTCAGGAACAATTTATGGCCCATGAAACAGGGACATAATGTCCAAAGTAGACTGAAAAACAACTGTAAATTTTCACTCATGATCTGGTAGATCCAGTTGTCATGATATCCTATGAGTCTGATCTAGATGCTTGTGGTACAAAAACAGTGACCCTTGATGGAACCCACTAACATGGCTTTAATTCTGGATATGCTAAAGTAGGCTCCAGTGAGTCAAAAGAAAGATCTAGTGATCCTAAAATGACATATGATTCCACAATGGAATTCAAAATTCTCATTTCGCACAGTTAGAGAGCTTGGAGCTCTTCAGCAGTACTTTATGTCCCGAGACTGGAGAAGGAAGACAGAAAAGGATGTAGTGATAATCTTCATATCAGAGTCTGCCTGGAAAGATCTGCTTAGAAGGTAAGGCCCAGCTTTGTGCATTCTGAAAATGAAGAGAAGCAGTTCAGCTAAATCAGTGTTTTAAATAATTTAATTATTTTGCCACCTCAGGTCTTCAATGCTGTCAATATGGTGGTCCATTGCTAACTGGGTCTACACTCAGGACTAATTTGTTACTTACCAAGGGTGGTTAGTATCATGACTTGCAGGCTTGTTGTCTCTTCCAAAGATTATAACATTTCCAGTACACTTGCTATTTTCTCCTGGAATTGAGAACATCTGCCACAATGTTCTAATGGAGATCTGCAAGAAGGTCTTTAAAATAGCAATTATGACTGGCAAGAAGAATCTTTTGCCGATATTCTTCACCCTTGAGGAACCCATATCTCCGAAAATTGATCAGGGCACTGAAAAGTGCATTTTTTTTCATAGTTAGGCATGAAGTTATTATGTGTGACCAGTTGCTTTCATAGTTTGCTCCCCCTACAAGGTGACATTTATATTTTATTAAAGGGACACTACGGTCTCCTATCCAGTCCCGTAACAACTTTATATCAATCCCTAGGCACTGTCTTACATTACAGTGTTAAATAGTTTTTAAATGGTTTAACACCAAAGTTTTATCCCCCAGGCACCTGTCAAATTGCACTGGCTTGGGTGGACGGTGATAATCTGAATGATAGGGTGAGACAAATATGATTTGCTGAGCAGATGTTGAAGTCAGATCTCACTTATAGTAGCTGTTTGAGTTTTCCATTTAAAAAAAAAAAATACCCTGGTGATCTATACCTCTATAATAGTATTTTTCAATAAATACTTTGTTTTACCTGAACATGTGGCAAGCTCAGTTATTTTGTATTATCAAATGTAGTATGGTCCATCGGACTAGGCTAGAACACACATAAAACAAATATTCTGTTACCTTTAGTTAAACGTATGAATCAACTCGCCTTGATCTTTTGAGTAATCATTCAACTAAAATCACTCCAGGAGCAGCATGAAAAGCAATGTTGTCTATAAAAAGGGGTATTATTAAATTTTGCCTTTCTAAGGCAATCATAGGATTGTAAAGAAGAAAGGACAATTTTAGTTATGAAGAAAGGCAAAAACATTATATATATATATATATATATATATGTTTATATATATATATATATATATTTATATATATATATATATATACACACACGTTGTGGCAGGCTTATGTAATATATGATTATATAATGTAACTAAACCCCCATTATTTTTTGCCTAGGTGAGGTGTTTTTAAATAAAACTATTATAATATGTGGGATTTGAAATCATTGTTTAGTGAATAAGCGGGTGTGCTGGATTGTGTATTGTGTATGTTGTATATATTGGCCCCAGCAGCACCCAAGAAGATGGTCAACGCATTGGAGTCAAGAATATATTTTATCCTTTTTGCAGCAAAGTTAAAAATCATTTGGAATTGTGTTTTTACCTTCTTTTGGATAGACAACAGAAAAAGTGTTGAGTGGAAGCCTGAACTGGATGGACTTAGATTTAGAGCATGCAATGTTACTGTCATTTAAAGAAGCAAGACATTCTTTATCATATCAGCAACCTTTTCAAGAAAATGTCAGGGTTTCCTCCCATAACCTGAGGCATGAAAGGATGTGGATATTGTACCAAAATAACAATGTATAGAATAAAGGTAAATTTAGAAGTGAATGGATAAAGCAGAAATTATTTAACAATTTTTGGAGAGGCCGGGTATAACCGAGATAATTTGCCGTGTACTGGAATATTAGCTTTTTTTTTCTTTTAGAGCAACAGGAAAAAGAGATATGTAAAAGGTTGAACATGATGACTATGAGTCTTTTTTAAAAGTACATTACCGTACACAACTATTAAAAGCGTGGTTGCGGTTGACTGTTGATCTAGGCATGCTTATTTGCTCTAGGGCATTGCCATTACGGAAGCAATACAATTTGGGCAGTACCAAAAAACTGTTATAGAAAATGTCAGGGTGTCCATCCTTGACCTCAGGCATAAATTAACGTGGGTTAAGCAGCAAATTAATAATGCTAAATATACAAGCTCATTTACATTTTCCACTTACACAAGTGAATCACTACAGCAGAATAAGCATTTTTTTTTTTTTCATATTTTCAATAGCAATGTTTTGCCATGGCCTGAAGCAAGCACTTTATTTAAAACAACACGGAAGTATCTATATTTAAAGAGGTTATAAAGAGGAAACAACTAAATAACATTACAATAGGTGTAGGAGACATTTAAGTGAAGTGACTGCTTCTAAAAAAAATGTTGGACGATTTACAAAACCTTTTCCAAAAAATGCAGAACATGGCAGATCAATTTGTGTCAGTTTTGGGGGGTATATGGACACAGAATGTTGGTATCTCGAGCTGTGATGACATCACACACAATGAGGTCCAATGGCCTTCACAATTACTGGTTGCTTAAAGCCTGGAGAGAATGAGATTCTATTATGTCATATCATGGACCTGTGGTCAATTAGTATATCTGTAATCAATTATTTTATTATTTTCCACCCCATGTCACACAGGGTGGAAAAATGGGAAGGTACCATTCACTAGGCCCCAACCAGATTAAATATCACTTTCACACCGCCACACATGGGGTAGAGGAAGAGAAAGTACTATTTTTGACACACTTTATTTTTCTCTCAGCACCACAGAAGATAGCTCTCCATCATGGTATTAAAATTATTAACTGCAGTGAGGATGTAGTTGTATCATGTCTCTTAGTCTCTTATGTCATGAAAATCACAACACAATTTATTAAATAGCTGATGGTATTATAGCTTCTATGTAGTGTTACAGTTAGTTAGTTTGCACTGACACCAAAAATAAATAAATAAAATAGCACTCTATGATAAATTGAAATGATAATCTCTAACCTCAAACATTTTTTAGCATTCCCAAGATTTCTATAACAAATAAAATAACAAATACAATTGTGTATTTTTATATTATATTTTATGAATCTCTGAATAGCAGTATGCATACACAAAATTGATCATTTATCTTTCACTTGGGTGCTTCATTAGCATCCCACTTATTTCAAAAAAATGTGTGCAAATATGTTTAAACAAAAGAAATGCTTGATAGTAAACTGGTTATGCCTTTTTTTCTGAAACTGCTGGGTTGTCTTAAAATATGATATACTAGTTGTGGCTAATTGGTGAGAAAATACAGACAATTTTCTTAAATATACACTGATCTATAATATACAGAGTGTAAAAGAAATACAGATCGTATGTGTCAGAGTAACAATATTTAACTTTTTTCTATTTTTAACTTTATCTTAAGATTGTATTTATTTATTTGAATTCTTATTTTGTTCATGGGATTTTTTTCATGTCCACATATAAATGCATGATCCTTAAAGAGATATTATGATGCGTCATTTTGTGCTTTTAAAAACGCAATATTGCACTGTTGTGGTATTTGGTTCATTCCTTGCAAGGTTTATACGTTCTGAAAAAAAAAGCAGAAAAAAATGGCATCTACCACCATTGGACCTTTGGGAGGAGATCCTAAAAGAGCTTTAAGAATTTTTTTAAGTGGTGATGGTTGTACTGTGTAACACAAAACATTTGTTGAATACATTAAGTATGGATATGTTTTTGTTGATGCAGTGTTGAACTTGTCTAGCTAGAAAATAAATTAATTACAGTCTAAATATTTTTGGTAGCTAGATAAAGACTGGATTTTAGGTCAAAGTAAAGCAGATCATTTTAATGGGTTTATAAACCACAATAATTTTGAGAAATCCCACTCTGAAAAGCTGGAGCCCCAAAATTATGTATGTTCATAATTTCATAACTGAAAATTACACATTTCCAGCTCAGGTAGAAAACCATTATTTGTTGTACATTCTAATCAGGGGCATCACCACAGGGGGCAAGAGGGAGCCATGCCCCCCCACACATCATGCAGTGCCCCCCCAATTGAAATTGAAGCCAGGAGCAGTGAGTCTCCCTTCACAAACTGCAGCAGCTGTCAGACTGTAGAACTTCTTCCTGGGTCACAGAGAACAGCGCAGGGGAGAGACAGCTCTGCACAGACTGTAGGGGAATGAGGCATCCAAGCAACTGCTGGAAGTGTGAGTCAGTGTGTGTGATTCAGTCTGTGTGTGTGTGTGTTTGGGGGTCAGTCTGCGTGTGGGGGCCAGTCTGTGTGTGTATGGTTCAGTCTGTGTGTGTGTGGGGGAGTCATTCTGCGTGTGGGGGACAGTCTGTGTATATGGGTCAGTCTGTGTGTGTGTGTGCGGTCAGTCTGTGTGTAGTGGGGGGTCAGTCTGTGTGTGTATGGGTCAGTGTGTCTGTGTGTATGGGGGGTCAGTCTGGGTACCTGGGTCAGTCTGTGTGTGCTTGGGGGTCAGTCTGTGTGTATGGGTCAGTCTGCGTGTATGGGTCAGTCTGTGTGTGTGTGGTGGTCAGTCTGTGTGTGTGGTGGGGGTCAGTCTGTGTGTGGTGGGGGGGTCAGTCTGTGTGTATATGGGTCAGTGTGTGTGTGTGTGTATGGGTCAGTTTGTGTGGATGGGGGGTCAGTCTGTGTGTGTATGGGTCAGTCTGTGTGTGTGGGGGGCCAGTCTGTGTGTGTGGGGGGGTTGGTCTGTATGGGAGAGGGCAGTCTGTGTGTGTGTGTGTGTGTGTGTGTGTGTGTGTGTGTGTATGGGTCAATCTGTGTGGAGGGGGCACTCTGTGTGTCTGTGTGTGTATGGGTCAGTTTCTGGGGAGGGGGCAGTCTCTCTGTGTGTGTGTGTGTGTGTATGTGTGTATGGGTCAGTCTGTTTAAGTGCATGAACTCCAAGAGAGATACCTCTCATCTTATGACCTCCCCTGTACCCAATGGATAGGGAGCCTTCTCAACCACCACAGATCTGATTGTGCCACTTCCTCCCTGCAAGGTAAGAGAAAGGAAACCAGAATATATATATTTTTTTTAAAACAATTATTAAAGTAAAAATTGTAAAGCTTTTCCCTATCTTACTCTCACACATCATCTCTTCACCCACATACACACTTCTTCCCCACATGCCTTCAACCCTACACACACGTACATACATACTTCACCCCATTACACACCAAATCTCATATATATATATATATATACATATATACATGCATACATACACACAACAGCTCCTTGATAATCACACAATGCAACCCCAATACACATACACTCATATTGCAGCCCCTAGATGCACACGCACACACTTTATAGGCCGTCTCAGCACACACACAATCTCAAAAGCTCCTATACATAAGCAGGTGCTCACACTACAGCCTCTAGTTACACATAGTACACCATAAACATACTCCTATATACAGAAACTTCCCCACAGCCTCTTCTAAACACATCTTGCATCTCCTGAAAAGGTTTTCCAGTTTCCATGAAACGGTGTCTTGCCTCTAATAAGGAAGGGGCAGCGGTGGAACTATAGGCAGTGCTGGTGTTGCGGTTACACTGGGGCCCATCTAGTGGCCCATGTAATTAGGGCCACCCAATGGGCATGTGTCTTGAGGGGTCCAAAACAGTTTTTGCACCAGGGCCTACTCTATGTTAGTTCCCCCACTGTGCAGCAGCTTCCGTGGCACACAAGCTATGCCCCTGCATGGAAGATCACCAACCTGTATGCAAGCACTGCCCCCAATCTCTGACTGAGACACACACTGACAGACACACACATATTCTGACAGAAATACAGTGACAGGCACACACTCTCTGACTGAGGCACACACTGACAGACACACATTTTCTCACAAACTCACAAATTGCTATTTTTATTTTAATTTAAATCCACCAAGCCTCCCTACCTTTGGCAGAGCTGAATGGATCTTTACCTGGCCTCCACTGGGTCTCCTCTCTAATCTTACTGCAGTTTCTCCCTAGACCCCTGCGCTCACTGTCACTAAACAGTGCGCAAGGGAGCAGAGAGGAACTGCACCCAGGTTACTGCTCCCCACGGCGGCAGTCTTTAATGTTTCCTGCGCCGCTTAGCAAAGGGCTGATAAATGCCAGACCCAAGGGCAAATGTCAGGTCGCTATGGCGATCTGGTGCCTGGGATTTGTCGAGCCCTGCATATGTATGTGTGTATATGTATATGTGTATATCTATACACACACACACATATATACACAATTTTATGACTGTCCCCCTACTTTTGTCCCTGGCTCCTTATGTGCCTTCCCAAATATCAATCCTGGAGATGCCACTGATTCTAATAGTATTCATATAAGCCCATTTTATTGTCTTATCTACTGGGGGAAACAGAGCAGACAATGGGTTTGAAGACGCACTAGCCAAGATCAGCATACTATTACACTGTTTATTTTGCACCTATGGTACTATGTCTCATGACTAACACAAATGCACATGCAAATGATTAAAATGCATTAATCTTGCTAAATGTCACAAGAGAAAGTGTTGTATGGTGTGAACAATGATTCACAGAAACAACATTCAAAACTCTACCTTTAACTATCCTACTCATGATACCTCTGTAATTGGTATATACTTGGCAGCTATGAATTTTTTCTAGTATATATATGTGTGTTATTTACGTATTTCTTCTTTTCTGAGTCTGCTGTTGGTTTTATTTCAGAAATCCATTTCATATGACAGAAGTGCAATTATGTTAATATGTTAATATTGTTTAGCAGATAATTTAGCGAGAAACATTTTCTTTAAAACAGGTTGGTTAATAAGTGCGTTTATAAAACAGATTATTAATAAACCAGCAGTCCTCACAAAGGAACAAGCAACATTAATAGAAGAGTATGAAAAGTGTACACAGGCTCAATATTATGAAAAGAGCAATGATGCAATGATTTGGCAACATATATGGGAGAGTAAATAAAATGAGCTATATTTGCCTACCATTAGATAAATAAATAAGTGGATTATTAACACAGATATTAGGCAAACCAAAAGACTGTTGGATTACAGGGTGTATCAGTGAGGATCTTATTTTGCCATAATCTGTTTTTTATGCACATTAACCTTTTCATTGCTAGCCCTTAGGCAGCAAAAGTGTGCAAAATATACCATACAGCAGGGGTGTCCAATCTGCGGCCCTCCAGATGTTTTGGACTACATCTCCCTTGATGCTTTGCTAGCATCATGGCCCTAAGAGCATTGTGGGAGATGTAGTCCAAAACATCTGGAGGGCCGCAGATTACCCACCCCTGCCATACGCCATTTCATATAACCCTTCCCCTGCCTCTCTGCATGTGATTATCTTTTAGAAGCTGTTATTTTCATTATAATTAATGATCATTTTATTATGTATATTTATTGCCCTTATTGTCACAAAATTTAGTACAAAAGTCCATGGTCAAAAAACTCGGGAAATACTGTAAATTGCATGTACGTTACAGAGCTAGAGAGGATACACCTATAGTTCACTGCTGGTCATAAAGCTGTGTCAAATTATGTACAAATATACATCAGACAAGACGTAAGCAAGGTAATAACTAGCGAAGCTAGAAGACGGCAGATATAAGCAAATACCAGATTCACGATCAGCATGACACATGTATAGGTTTTATTAAGAATGCAAGATCACAGGGGGCGGAGCCAATCAGTGAGACAGACCAGGTGCCATCTCTGCATCTCTGGCTGCTCAATCTGATTCAATCACCCTAAAATCTTACATAAAACATGCAATCCAGAGCCATAACTGTTAGACTAGAGTGGGGGAACCCTTACTACAACGCCCGATGCCCTTCTGATATAGCCCAAAACAGGCTAAGTCACGCCGCAGAGCTGGCGCCTACCTCACACCAGCGTTCTATGGCCTGGACCACCTCCTGGGGGTGAGATACCTGGAAGACATGGGCGACACAATATAGCAAAGCACTGAACACAATACCTCAGAGATGGGACGCAGATCCCAGAAGCCCCAGCCAAGTATGACATCTGTACACACTGATATCGACACTTTGTTCTAGCGGCAAATGCCCGCCAAGATGGCGATCGCAGAGGGCCCAAACACTCCAACACTCCCCAGGCTACTCCTCCAGAGAAAGCCTCACAATAGGACACACAGCCAATGACCTCAACACTGAAAGAAAGCACAGCCCATGCCACTAAACAGGATTTGCAGCACCTACAAAATATGCTGCAGGAAATACAAAAACTCCTGGCAGCAGACTTACCTGCACTCAAAACCAGCATGCAACAAATCACTGAGAAAGTGTTAACCACAGAGGGAGATGTAAGGGCGATCCAGGGTGAAATCATCACACTGAAAGAGTCTATTATCCAGCTACAGCACACCCAACAAGCCCTCTCCACACAAATATCAGCACAAGAAGACAAGAACCGGCGTAACCACATCAAAATACAAGGCATACCAGCTACTGTTGCTCACAACTATACTTCCTCCAGTGGTAAAGTGAGACTCACCTTTACTGGGATCTACCACCTACCCACATCTACCAAATCTTCCACACCTACAGCTGGAGATGTCATCATCCATTGCTCCCTACCCCAAGACAAGGGACACATCATAGCCACAATAAAGGGCAAAACTGCACTCATCTTTGAAGATTCTCAACTGACTTTCTACCAAGAAAAATACTCAGCAACCTCACCAGCCGCCTACGTACAGCAGGGTGACATACAGATGGTGTAAACCACGTTCCCTCCTCGTCACTCATAATGGGACTACTCACAAAACCACAGCAGGAACCCGAAGCTCACACATTGCTATCAACATTAGGCCACCTGGATACGATAACAACCAGCCCGACATGGGATGCGGCAACCATCGAGCCATTTACCCCAAGAGATGGATGAGAGAACCCACTATCCACCTGACAGGTCTGGGAGGAGAATTCTCCTATTCCAGCCTGATAAAAGGCCATACAGATCTTCAGTTATTCCTTTTTTATGTTTTTTTTTTTACTATTTTACAAATCCACTGTAACCAGTTCACAAGTGGACAATTTTTGGTTCTCATAATGCTATACCATGTAGCTTACCAGGACCATATCCCTACCACCCACAATCTCTATGAGTTTGCTGATGGTGGTGCTGGCTCACTCGCGCAACAACACAAGCCGCACAGCCAAACAGTGCGCAATCTCCCCCCCCCGCCTTGGTTAGGGTTACTAACCCTCCAGAGTAGTCTACACAGCCCACGGATATAGTACACCTCCTCCTCCACATAACCTACTCTCACACTTTTCTAATAGCAATGGAACTTTCACTTTCCTGATCCATGAGTGGTAATTCACTAATCTACTCTTCAGATGAGAGCCAATGTCTACTCATATATCTGACATCAAACATTAGAACCCACCATTGATCACACAACTGCTACCGAACCTCTCACCCTAGGTAACAGTCTCCAGGCCCCACCGAACATACCAAAACCCACGACTGCCTCCAAAAAATGCCTAGAGACACACGGACATAAAATTTCTAAATATAAAAAGTGCTAAGTTTTGCAACACAATATATTGTAACACGATTATTGAATACTGTGACACACTGTAATTTAAACATGTTTTTTGCTCATGGCACATCAAAATAAATAATAATTAAAAAAAAAGAATGCAAGTTCACAATATATATACCCAGGATCTTCACATGATTTAAAGTCGAAACAGAAATATAACAATTATAGCTTGGAAAACTGATTAATGTCTCATGATAACCATGTACAAATGGAATCAACCAATGAAACATAAAAAGAGAAACAGTACAGGGATGGAACCAGAGAATATGATAGATATAAAATGTACAAGGGTTGATGAAACAGCATATCAGATTTAACAAGATTAAATGAATACTCCAAGGGCCCTGGCATTTTCTGATATTAAGTAATTAAACTGTTTAAGAATGGCTTGACAATTTACCAAAGCCATGCCAAACACACACTGCCTCACTGCTGTCAGAAGCTTCTGGCACAGAGCTAAGCCGAGTCTTGCAGTGCCACAATCAATGGCTGGAAGGGCTCAGCTGATGCTCTAAGCCAATGAGCTGGCCATATAAAGCAGGTCTTAGCTCAGTGGAGATAACTGGAACTCAATAGAGCTAGCTCGATGCCTATCACTACCTGCCATGGTTCCAGAAGGAGTTCCTGGCAGCAATGGAGGCAGGGCCATGCATCCAGCGGGACAGAGGTAAGTGGTCAAACTATTCTGAAATGGTTTGACTACAAACTTTTGGACGCTCCTGGCAACATAGTCACTATAGCAGGTTGTAGTGGTTTTGGCGTTTGCCGTGTTCCTTTAAAATAAAGGGAGGGGCATCAAAGTGTTTTGTTCTAAAACAGGGGTCCTCAAACTCCAGCCCCCCAGATGTTGCTAAACTACAACTCCCATGATTATCTGGCTATCTATGTAATTCAAAGAATCATGGAAGCTGTAGTTCAGCAACATCTTTTGTGCGGCCGGAGTTTGAGGACCCCTGTTCTAAAATAATGGTGCAACATTAATTAAATGTGCCTTCTGGCTCCACTTTCCCACTTTTAGTACTTTAGACCACTTTTTAGAACAGAACCCTTAGCTAAATCTCTACTAATTTCAGTTTTATGAACTAGAAAAGCTAGCTGTAAGAATTCTCAAGAAGAGGTAGCCAGTGGTACAACATAATTCACAATCAAAACGTATTGCTTCCCAGCCTGTGCAAAGAAAACAAATACGTTCAGGAGTGTGTCTGAGAAAAGCTGTCAGAATTAGTGGATGCCTAGCAAGCTACAACATCAAAGGAGATACAATATCCCCAAGCCGATAGGAAAAGATAAGGAGATTGCCATTCCTGTAGATAATGAAGGTATAATGTTTAGCATGATTTCATAGTAGCAACATTGTATTTTTTCCAGATAAGAGAACATAGGTGTGTTACACAAATGTAAATTCCCATTCATACAAAATGCATCAATTTCTTATTTGAATTATCAAGCCTAACACTGATGTATTGCTAGAAACAATGTCATATTTGAGCTTGTGTCTGAATTACAGCTAATTACTAATCAGTTATTAAATTATCTGTTTTAAAGTTCCAAATTCGTACCAGTCTGGTTTGGGAAATCAGAATTCTATTATTTAATACTGGCAATATCTAACCTTTTTCCACCTTTCAGCAAATCCAAGCAAATGGAAAACATTTTATTTGGTATAAGTGACAAAATAAACAAATAAGAAAGCAAATTTGTTTTCCTGACATTTTTGATTCATGCCATTTTGTTCTTGTGTAAAATGTTCACCTTTTTATTTTCCTTACTCTCAGTTATAAATAGAGCACTTTTTGTGTTTCAATATCCAAAAATGCCATATCAGTCATTTATAAATTGATTTGATGAAACGCCAAACTTTCTTTTTCTCAAAAACTAACTTGAACAATGTTGTGTTTTCTCATTTATATTCATTTATTTTCTTCAGTTTTTGGTCAGTTTGCATAGGCATGCTAAGAAACAAATAATGTATACAGTATGCTAAATAAAAAATAAATTAAAAAATCAGGATACAATTTAAATATAATAAAATCTACAAAACCAGAGAATTTGTGATATCTGCTGGACACCGAGTTGTATGGGATCTCAAGCTTACCATAACATGGGGTGGGATTGAATACAGTTATTGCAAGCTCATTATTAAGATACACCAACTGCAACACCTTCTCCTTCTCATCTAGTATAAAGTAATGAAATAATTTAATGGTTCAGATAGGAAACAAACCTGTCAGTATTGGTAGATGTTAAGCAAACCACCAAATCAAATGAGACCAAAGCAGAATAGAGAACAAAACATCAAGTGAAATAGGAGAACAGATCTGTGTGTATATCTGTGTATCTGCAGGCATACCTGTGTGTGTATACATCTGTATGTATGTCAATATCTGCATGTGTGTCAGTGTTTGATATATACTGACACACATGAAGATGCACAGAAACACATAAAGTGCACAGACACACTGATACACGTGTAGATATACAGAAACACACGCAGTTGCACAGACACACTGATACACACGCAGAAATACAGACACACAAATACAAACACTGCGACACATGCAGATACATAGACAAACAAATACAATCACTGACACATAGATATACAGACACAAAGATACAAACACTGACACACATGCATATACACAGACACAGTGTATAGGTAAGTGTATTGGCTGCCGTGCATACACAGACACACACTACATGCCTAGCACACAAACAGACACAAGCTACATTACCAGCACATACAGATATATACTACATCCCCAGCACACACACAGACACACAATTCTTCCCCAGCACTCATACAGACACACACCCCATCCCCAGTACAGACATATACTATATCCCCAGCACACACAGACACACAATTCCTCCCCAGCACTCATACATACACATACTTCAGTCCCCAGCACTCATACAGACACACACATCACCCCCAGTACACACACAGACAGACACTTTTCAAATCTCATTGTAATTGTAATAGTTTTATTTAAAAACACCTCACCAAGGAAAAAAATAATAATGTGGGTTTAGTTACATTATATGATCATATATTGCATAAGCCTGCCACAACTTCAATGTACCCCATTCATGGCAGGTCCGACTCTAGCAGCCTTCCAGCTAAAGTGGTAGAGGTTAACACAGTAAAGGAGTTTAAGCATGCGTGGGATAGGCATAAGGCTATCCTAGACTTAATATAACGCCAGGGACTAATGAAAGTATTGGGCTGATTGGTTCTCAACTGCCGTCACATTCTATGTTTTACTTCACAGCAAACACACAGACACATATTATCCCCAGCACACAAACGTCATTCCCAGTATGCACACAGACACACGTTTTATCCCCAGCACACACTTATGGAGACACTAACATTGCAGAAACATATATGTTTTTTTGGGGGGTGGGAGGAGCAGCATTTCCTCTTTGGAGCCAGGCAGCACAATGTCTTTGGCCTGCCCTGAATACAATGCATTAAAAAAGACTGAGCCAACTTGAGAAATCTTTGATCCTGAATAAAAATAATAAAATCTATTAGCCGTCCTTAGGACTCAATGCTATCAAAGAGAACCTGAAATTTCTACTTCATAAAAAGTATGATAAGGAGGGGTCCTAGTAATTTTAGAACCTAAAATGATTGTTTATTATGTGTTAGCCTGGATATTTGATATGGGTGATTACTAATACTCTATTTCACTAGGCAGTTTTCTGTTTAGTAAAGAGACATTTAAGGTTATGTAGAATAGGAATGATTAGGTAATGGGTGAGGAGTTAATCAATGTAGCTATCTGCCTGCAACTATTAACGTGGTTATATTATGTTCCCTTTTTAGGGGTTATCTGGTGAGTAGCAGCTCTCACATATAGTTAGTGCTTTATTTTATTAATAAATCTTGGTTGATTGGCAAGCTTTGAAATATGTTGTTTGAGTAAGTTACTCTGATGTTTAGTACATGACTTTGACAAGACTAACAGTCTGTTGCAGTGGCAGTCAACATGGTCCCTACCAGGCCCGGACTGGCCATCGGGCACACCGGGCAAATGCCCGGTGGGCCGCGGTGTCCGTGGGGCCGAGGCCGGCAGGGGAGGTCCCAGGATCTCCCCTGCCGGTCTATGCAGGGCCGGCACTATCCGAGCGCCGGCCCCGCTGTCTGCCACGACGGTCCGGTGGGGAGATCAAAGCTCTCCCTCACCCGGCCCACATGCGGCCGCCGGCGGGGAGGGAGACAGGCAGCCAGCCAGGCTGGAGAGAGGACCCGGCGGAGCTCTAACTTGCGGCTCCGCCGGGTTCCTCTCGCGAGATCCGGCGCGTTGCTATGGCAACGACCGGATCTCGCGAGAGTGAACTCTAGCCTCACAGGCTAGAGTTTACTCACCCACGAGGACCACCAGGGAACACTGCCTCCCGGCCTCCCAGTCACCAGCATGCCGCCCCCCCCCCTCCAAGGCTAAAGGTAAGAAGGGAGGGGGGGACATAATGCCTGTTTTTTTTTTTTTATTATTTACCCCCCCTACACACACACAATAACATTTATACAGCACTCACACACCCATCACACACAGCACTCTCTCACACAGCATCACACTCACAGCACTCTCACAGAGCACTCTCTCACACAGCTCTCACACACACACAGCACTCTCTCACACCCATCACACTCACAGCACTCTCACAGAGCACTCTCACAGAGCACACTCTCACACAGCACTCTCACAGAGCACTCTCTCACACAGCACTCTCACACACACCCATCACTCTCTCACACAGCACTCTCACACCCATCACACTCACAGCACTCTCTCACCCATCACACTCACAGCACTCTCTCACACCCATCACACTCACAGCACTCTCTCACCCATCACACTCACAGCACTCTCACACACACACCGCACTCTCACACACATACACACAGAACCCCCCCAACACACTGCACCACACACATACAAAATACTTCCAAATATATACACACACACACACACACACACACACTACACTCTTAAAGGACCACTCTAGCCACCCAGACCACTTCAGCTTAATGAAGTGGTCTTGGTGCCAGGTCCTTCTAGGGTTAACCCATTGTTTTATAAACATAGCAGTTTCAGAGAAACTGCTATGTTTATCAATGGGTTAAGCCTTCCCCCAAAGCCTCTAGCAGCTGTCTCATTGACAGCCGCTAGAGGTGCTTGCGTGCTTTTCACTGTGAAAATCACAGTGAGAGCACGCAAGCGTCCATAGGAAAGCATTATAAATGCTTTCCTATGCGACCGGCTGAATGCGCGCGCATCTCTTGCCGCACGTGCGCATTCAGCCGACGGGGCGGATCGGAGGAGGAGAGCTCCCCGCCCGGCACTGGAAAAGGGTAAGTTTTAACCCCTTTCCAAAGCCGGGCGGGAGGGGGTCCCTGAGGGTGGGGGCACCCTCAGGGCACTATAGTGCCATCAAAACGAGTATGTTTTCCTGGCACTATAGTGGTCCTTTAACATACACACTCTGGATCCCCTATACACACACATTAGATTCCTTGTAAGCAAACACATACTACACCCCTAAACACACACACACACTATAGCCTGTATGCACACACTTGCTATATCCCCAATACACACATTCTCTACAGCCCATAGCCACATATGCATCACATTACACCACAAACACAACACGACTAAAACCGACCTTATTACACAATACCACACCACGACCAGCTCACTCTACACACACGCAATACCACAAGCAGGCTCCAAACACATGCACAATACTCTTTCCTGGCCTTTTGTCTCCTGGTATCCATTTATAGACACCAGAGACAAGTTACAAGGAAACACAGTGCAAGCATGTTATTAAACTTGCTTGCACTGTGCAGAACAAATACAGGACTTTTTTCTCATGCTAGAGCTCTTCAGCAGAGCTCTGCGCATGGTCTGCCCTGGAAGAGCATTGAACCAACATGCTCACTTTGAGAGGAGGCGTGTTTGTCATTGGTGATGACAAAACACACCTCCTCTGCCCCGCCCCCTTTTTAGTGGGCCGCTGTGTTAAAAAAATGCCCGGGCCGAATTTTTCTCCCAGTCCGGCCCTGGTCCCTACTGCCCACTAGTGTGCGATTCCAGCTTTCATGGCGGGTGGTGGTGGGTTTTATCCATGACCTTAGGTTCTCCGGTACAATCACGTGCGCGCCTCTCTCCAGCCATCAAGAGAGAGAGAAATTCCCAACATGCATTGTGTGAGCGCCTCTGTTTGTTAAATCTCTCTCGATGGCCTAAAAAGTAACGCCTGAGCAGCACTTCTGATTGGGATGGATGGGGGCATGATGACGTAACATGCCAGAAGAGGAGGGGAGCTGCTGCACTCGATGTGACAGCAGGAACCTTTAGAAGCGTGTTGTTTTGAGTGGCTGATATTGAACTTTAGCAAGCTAAGTTCTGTTATTTTCTATTTACTTGGTTTGCTTAACATAGAATAAAAGAAAGAAGGAAAAGAAGTAAAGGAAGGAGAAGGAGAGAATAAAGAGAAAGGGAAAAGAGACCCCATATCTATAGATATTCCTTTTTTCAGGTTTTTTTTTTTTTTTTGGCTAATAATAAAGTGGGCTACCTAGTTTAGCCTTCCTGCTGGTGATTGCAATAAGGAAGGAGAAAGGAGAAGAGGAAAGGAAAAGGAGAAAAAAAGGGAAAGGAAGAAATAAATAAATAAATATGAAAATAGAAAAATAGAAAAAGAAAAAAAATCTGCTTTATTGTTTTTATATGTTTTCACATTTAACTTTATTTTTTTTTTCACTTTAAGCATCTCCTGTGCAAGTAGGCACTCCATCAATGGAGATGTGTAAATTCATTAAATTTAAATTCTATATATATAAACATGCATAAAGCAGAAATAAAAAGATACATTTTTGTTCATAATTTTTAATAACCCTCCTTTCCAAAAAAAAAAGTTGTGCACTTGCGTTAAAAAAATGAGTTAATGAGGCACCGGTGGACAGTAAGGCCATATTGCCATCAAAAACGATATATAAGAGGGCATAGCTGACTATCTTGCCAAGCAGACGGGTCTGCTGGGGAGCTCCGTACCATAAGCCAAAAGAAAAGTTTAGCAAGAAACAGCTCCCACAAGTGACCCTATACACGCTTTCCCCCAGATACTAATATGGGGTTCAACAATAAAAGTTTTGTCCAGACACCTCTAAGTTGTCCGATATTCAGCTCTTGTTTGCACCGCCTACACCACCAGCTCCCTCCAGGATTGTGCCAAAGGCGCACAGCGAGTAAGAGACTTCAGAAGACTCTTGAAAGGATAGAGAGAGTTCTACCTTGCCTCCAGCGGGGGCTCTCTATTGCCAACCACCTTCCCCAGGGACAAAGAGGGACATTAAAAACCTCTTGAAAGTCATGAGGGAAGTTTGGAAGGCTAACCTGCTAAGTACACAGAAGGAGATGGAGGCTTTCAATCAAAGAATTACAGCAGTGGAGACGAGAAGGCATGAGAGAAAAACAAATACAAAGCGCCCAGGATCAAGTGCAGGACATTACTCAACAGGTCCAGAAACTTGCCCAGACCATCACAACAATTGAATCCAGGCACAGAAGACAGAACATTTGCCCCTGAGGTATTCCAGAACGTATCGGTGGGGATGCCTTATTGCCTTTCATCCAGTGACTATTGTCAGCAATGGGTATTAAGGGAGGTACCGAACAAGACATGATACGAGTATTGAATCCGTAAGGCTGCAACAGAAGACGCAACCGGAGACACTTTAGCGTTTTGCTCCACTATAATGTCCCGCTCCAGAGACTTAGGCACAGTACAATTAGAGGTACCGTGGCCCTTTATGGAGACCTCCCATTTGCAGCCCGGTGGGATGCCTTATTGCCTTTCATCCAGTGACTATTGTCAGCAATGGGTATTAAGGGAGGTACCGAACAAGACATGATACGTGTATTGAATCCGTAAGGCTGCAACAGAAGACGCAACCGGAGACACTTTAGCGTTTTGCTCCACTATAATGTCCCGCTCCAGAGACTTAGGCACAGTACAATTAGAGGTACCGTGGCCCTTTATGGAGACCTCCCATTTGCAGGAGGCCCCAATAGCAAAACAGCTACGAGAAGCTGCAGTTAGAGCAGATGGATCCCTGGTGGTTTCTCTAAGGAAAACAGACACTCACTTTGTCCACCACAGATGATCGAGCGCCATTCCTCCTGCAGCTAAATCTGCGCACTGCGGAACTGGGAAAAACCAGTGATGGCTGGACTCAAAAACAGCAAAGACCCAGAGTCGGCCTGGTGCCGGTAAAAGCCTAACCTGAGACTCCACTAACACAGGCACATACTGACTAAAGTTCACCTAGATAGTGACCACATCTGCCCACATGCAAATTAGATACATTCTAACATGCACACACAGTGTTATTGCTACAAAGGCTTTGTTTTCCATTCTATTTTGCTATTCTTTAATTGTTCATATGTCTCTGCATTTTGTTGTTTTTTAATTCCATATGTTTAAGGCAGCTCTGTTCCTGCACATCAGGAACAAAAGCTAAACTTGTATCCTCTAACAGATCATTGAAGCTACTTTGTTATCATGCTCATACTGTGAATATGCTGTATTTTGAGTACTTAAACTCCAATAAAATACAAATTGAAAAAAAGATACATAAGTGGGCGCTAGGTATTAAAAGGTTGACTACCCCTGGTCTATGGAATACATTGTTTCTATTTACTCATTCAAGCTTTCTGGCTCTTGATATAATAATTAGGTCTTTGTGTATTATAGCACTCTAGCTTCTAGGAATAGAAGCATTTTTTTCTTATTCTTCTGTATCTGAGAGAAAGTTAATGCCCTTTATAACAAGAATATTAACAGCATCCTTTTTTTTTAATTTCTATGAAATAGATAAGAATAAGTAATGATTCATCACAGGCGTCTTTAACTCTCTGTGACCTTTATCTAGCCTAAGAAAACTAATTACAGGCTTATTTTCTTATAAGAGCATTGTTTTATTGCTGCATATTTAAAAAATATATATCTATATTTTTTTACAGGATTATCTCCCCTCTCCTTTATGGGCAGAAGTAGTTTTTTTCTGTTTTTTTTTTTTTTTATAGGCTGCAACAAATTCAAAATGCGTGAGTACATGACAGTATAGACACATGATTGTGACGTGAAGACATCATGAAGATAAAAATGAATATAACAATAATTATAAAAAATGAAATGGATCAAAATCTACATTAAGACCATTAGAGGCTAAGGTTATAAGATTAAAAACCCTTTTTCATACATAGTTACATAGTTACATAGCTAAAAAGAGACTTACGTCCCTCAAGTTCCGCCTTCCTCTCACATTTGTTTTTTGCTATTTGTCCAAAAGAAGGCAAAAAAAAACCCAGTTTAAAGTACTTCCAATTTTGCAACAAACTAGGAAAAAATTCCTTCTTGACCCCAGAATGGGGTCCAAGTCCAAGTCCAAGTCCTTGGGGGTCCAGTGTGACAAGTGGGTGGGCACATGTGGGCATGGTACTCAGTTTGTTCCATCACATCTCTAAAACAAGTCGTTGAGGAGCTAACTCGTAAAGAGGCCATACTAGACTTAGTGTTAACAAATTGAGGTTTGGTATCAGATATTACTGTAGGTGAAAGTTTAGGATCCAGTGATCATCAGTCAGTGTGGTTTAATATAAGAACAGTGACTGAGTCACACCACACAAAAACAAAAGTTTTAAACTTTAGAAAAACAGACTTTTCTAAAATTAGAATATGGATAGAGGAGTCATTATCAGATTGGATCAGTTTAAACAATCATTGTTAACAGGAGTAGTCCCAGAAAACTGGAAGTTAACGAATGTTGTGCCCCTTCACAAGAAAGGTAGTAGGGAGGAGTCGGGCAACTATAGACCAGTAAGCCTTACTTCAGTAGTGGGGAATCCATGTTAAAGTAATGGAAACCATGTTAAAGGCTAGGATTGTTGAACATCTAAAATCACATGGATTTCAAGAGTAGAGACAACATGGGTTTACTTCAGGGAGATCATGCCAAACTAATTTTATTGATTTTTTTTTATTTGGTAACTAAAATAATAGATCAGGGTGGTTCAGCAGACATTGCTCAAACATCCCATTGCATTAACAGATAATATAAATTAATAATTTAGAATATGTCCTTATGTCCTCTGCTTGCTATCATATAATAGTTCAAGTAGTAATAATAATGAACTTCCAGCACTAGACTTTTGCAAAGGTTGAGAGTTCATTCCATCACTTGTGGACCCGGAAACGTTTCAACCCCTCTTTGTCCAGCCTGAGTATACAAATAATTGGACTACAATGTTAGTTACATATTTATTAACTGCTTTCAAAATGCAAGTACACTAGAGTGAATCCTTGAGTGCACTAAATGCTAATTATACATAATAAAATATCGAATGTACACATTTGTCAAATATACAGAAATGTACAAAATACATAAATGTTGCACATACATTCCTTACTCAAGTCTACTCAAAAAGCCCTAAAACAGTAATAATTATAATCTACAAGGGAAATAATAATTCCTCATAATTACCAGTATGTGAATAACTACTTTCAGAGGCAAGCATCTACACTCAAATGAAAACATAATCTAGTTGCTGCTGCTCGTGGCATCAGAAAGAAGCGAATACATGAATATATGTAAACCTTTAACCCCTTAAGGACCAAACTTCTGGAATAAAATGGAATTATGACATGTCACACATGTCATGTGTCCTTAAGGGGTTAAACAATATAAGAAAGATTTGCTTTTAAGTATGACATAGCAAAGCCAGAAACAGGCAGCAGTGTGAAGTCAAAGTCACCAGATAATTTAATCTGAAAGAAAAAATGAGATATGTACTAAAAAAAATTAAGAAAATAAAGTAATAAAAATGGAAGAAAGAAAAGTAATAAAGAAGTAAGAGAAGTATGATAATGCTAGGTTATGCATATATCTGAACAATATGTATAATAAAAATGGTGTGAGATCAAAATCTCTGTTTAACCAATTCAATTCCAAACAGTCAAAGGTAAGAATTACTTTGGTGCATTTCATTAGGATCGACCTGAGTTGTGTTTGCTGCCAAAGTATTCCCATCCCCACCTAGGAGTATGCATAATGTGTCTGTAGCCTGGAATCTTATGTACACTTCTTATGCTGCTTTTTCTATTCATTCTTTTTCAAGGCACCCACAGGGCCCTCTTTGAACACTTTTACCAACAGTCACCTTTTCTCATTATCGGTTATATTATGTCAATGAAAATTGTTTAGCATAGTTTTTGGCAAAATCATGTTTTCAGTGATGAAAACAAGACTATAGTTAAGTAAAAATAAAGTGATTGTGACAAAAACTATAATGAAAATTGACACGTTAGTCAAAAGACTATGACTAAAACTAAATCAAAATTTGCTCTCAACATTTCAAACACTGTCTACTTGATACTTTGTCTTTGAATGAGACAATTTTCTATATTCAGATAATATGTACTGTGGCATTACTTACAGAAAATACAGTTTTATTTTTTTTTATATTTTAGAGTTTTACTTCTGATTTGAAGAATGAAAAAATATCCTTTGCAATGTTTTATAATCAATGCATATCTAATTACTGGTCTTTTGTGAAAAAGCAAGGCCATATTTTGTTTCTTTATGCTACTTACTGTTTTTTAATATTAAGATAAATAATAAAGACATGTTATGTTCCAACAGTTAAATCTGATTCTGTATTGCATGGTCAAACCTTAATACCCTAAATAAAAACAGGTTAATAGAGTTAATAAGTATGGAAATTCTCGAAAAATACTTATACACTGCATTTAACACAATACGCAGATTTGAGTAAATATACTGTGAATTTAGTTAACTAGAATCTTATGTTAAAAGCTAGACTAAAACTAAACAATTCACATCACTACAATATGATTAAAAAAACTAAATGGAAGTTTAGTCAAAAGACTGTGGCAAAAAACTAAATTAAACTTTACTGTCAAAATGAATACTAAGGAAGGCAAGGTCGTAATAACCCTCATTACCGCAGGTTTTTGACATATTGATTGTTTGCAAGACTTGATTTCATTTTGCAATAAATTTTCCTTCTTTTTGAGCTTATGAATTATTATATAACTCTAATTAGTATATAAATATGTGAAGTTTCAAATAGAATTATATGACAAACGATATTCTAAATTTTCAGATGTAAATCATTACATTGTCCTTGCTGTCTTTGCACTCGAAACACTTCAAAACACCATAAAAGTAATTAAATTGATTGACATACTTTCTTCCCTTCTCAAACTGTTTTCTTATGTTCTTACAATAGAATTTGTTTAATTAGAGAGTGACGTCGCGAAAGCTTTACAGAAGCTGCGGTCTCAATTAGACCAGCACTGTAAATTACTAAACAAAGTTAGGAAGAAAGACATACTTATGTATGTAAGTATGCAAGATATATTTTTCCAACCCCTAAAAGACATAAAATAAAATGCACAATCAATAGAAAAACAGAAGTACCAACACATAGCATGTGATCTCAAGAAATTACATTGGCTTCTAAATAAACAAGAAATACATTTTTACATAGAACAACACAATCGCCAGGATATAGATTTATGCAATGACTTTTCTCTTCACCTTGGGTTCTAAATAGCATCACATCGCTATATGAAATAATTGTAGCAAACAAAAAAAAACACATTTTATCTTCAATGGTGCAATGTGTGCAGCTCTGTTAGACCTTCTCTATAGGTATCAGAAGAACTGAGTGAAATGCCGCATTTGAGAAGATGTGAATGCTAGATGTGACCTTCTACCATCAGTGGTAACTTTACATTTCATTATCTCTCCTACAGTTGTGTTTTTCTCTTTACAGCTTTCAAGCACATAGAAGTAGAGTATGTTCTGTTTATGCACTATTTAACTTCATAGATATGTGCAAAGAGATCAACAGAGAAAAGGGACACAGAAAAGGGAAAGAATATTATAGCATACCAAAGAACAAGCAAGACGAATGTAAAACCTAACTGATGAAAAAGAGAAAGGAGAAGGATTGGGTTGTATAGTGCTCATCTGAATATTTTAAGCTCCTGGAATCCTAAACTAAAGACATTATAAAGTATTTTACTATAGATACAGTCCTGATCTAATCAAATAATAAATGTGATCTATAGAGGAAGTGAAATACATTTCAAATAGACAATGAAGATAGACCAAAAAGAGTTAATGCACTCTCTCCCAAACTCCTATGCACATTTAAATAACTGCAATAGCTATTTACCTAAAAGCTCACCAGCCACATCAAGGCAAAACCTCTTAGGTGAGTCCTACACTAACAATTCACTTTTCAGATTTCAGCTAAAAGGCAAACATGTCTAATGATACAGAAAGGGGTATTTTTATGAACCCCTACACACTTAATAACCCCAGTGGCGTATTTTGAAATGGTGTTGCCCTAGGCATGACATATCTCTGGCACCCCCTTATTTAAATTTACCAGCCCCTTTCTCTCAAGGCCACACATCTTCCTGTTAACTAACACACATTTTGACTAACAGACACACATTCATACACTCACTGATTTGACACAATCTGACAGACACATACAATCATTCAGACACACACTGACAGACGCGCCCAATTACTGACAGACATGCACAATCATTCACACACACACACACACACATTCACTGGACACACACTCACAGATACTCACTGACAGACATACACACACTTTTACTGATAGACAGATA
>OW240917.1:50523315-50654554 GCA_933207985.1 Pelobates cultripes | reverse complement strand
GTTAGCGTAACACACCCGCTTTAAGGACACTGACTGCTATTCAATCTATAACAGTAAAAAAAGTTTTTTGTTTTTAAATCCAAGCTATTGACACAGGATCTAATTAGTGGCACTTGTCAGCGTATCCACTGTTAGCGTAACACACCCGCTTTAAGGACACTGACTGCTATTCAATCTATAACAGTGAAAAAAGAGTTTTGTTTTTTTAAATCCAAGCTATTGTGACACCAAATCTAATTAGCGGCACTGGTCAGCGTATCCACTGTTAGCGTAACACACCCGCTTTAAGGACACTGACTCCTATTCAATCTATAACAGTGAAAAAAGTGTTTTGTTTTTTTAAATCCAAGCTTTGTGTCACCAGATCTAATTGGTGGCACTGGTCACCGTATCCACTGTTAGCGTAACACACCCGCTTTAAGGACACTGACTGCTATTCAATCTATAACAGTGAAAAAAGTGTTTTGTTGTTTTAAATCCAAGCTTTGTGTCACCAGATCTAATTGGTGGCACTGGTCAGCGTATCCACTGTTAGCGTAACACACCCGCTTTAAGGACACTGACTGCTATTCAATCTATAACAGTGAAAAAAGATTATTTTTTTTTTAAATCCAACTATTGTGACACCAGATCTAATTAGTGGCACTGGTCAGCGTATCCACTGTTAGCGTAACACACCCGCTTTAAGGACACTGGCTGCTATTCAATCTATAACAGTAAAAAAAGTTTTTTGTTTTTAAATCCAAGCTATTGTGACACCAGATCTAATTAGTGGCACTTGTCAGCGTATCCACTGTTAGCGTAACACACCCGCTTTAAGGACACTGACTGCTATTCAATCTATAACAGTAAAAAAGTTTTTTGTTTTTAAATCCAAGCTATTGTGACACCAGATGTAATTGGTGGCACTGACTGGGGAAATGGGCACAGTATGCACTGTGAGCCTGACACAGAAGCTGGCAACAGTGGCAGACAACTGACTGCTATTCAATCTATAACAGTGAAAAAAGTTTTTTTTTTTTAAATCCAAGCTATTGTGACACCAGATGTATTTGGTGGCACTAACTGGGGAAATGGGCACAGTATGCACTGTGAGCCTGACACAGAAGCTGGCAGCAGTGGCAGACAACTGACTGCTATTCAATCTATAACAGTGAAAAAAGTTTTTTGTTTTTAAATCCAAGCTATTGTGACACCAGATGTAATTGGTGGCACTGACTGGGGAAATGGGCACTGTGAGCCTGACACAGAAGCTGGCAGCAGTGGCAGACAACTAAGTGCATTTACATTACATAGAAAAAAAAAATCCAAAAAAAGCATACCCTTATCCCTAACCTAGCTATGCTTTTCCCTATCTTATGAACAGCAGCTACACTTTCCCTCCTCTTACTAAGCATGCAGCTTGAGAATGAATCTAAAATGGATGCTGTCCAGTAGGTGGGAGGGTCTGCTAGGGAGGCTGTGCTGCTAATTGGCTGGAATGTGTCTGCTGACTGTGAGGTACAGGGTCAAAGTTTACTCAATGATGACGAATAGGGGGCGGGTCGAACCGCGCATATGTTCGCACGCCGTGGCGAACGCGAACATGCTATGTTCGCCAGGAACCGTTCGCCGGCGAACCGTTCGGTACATCACTAGTGACAGCCTGGCATGCAGTGCAAATCACATTGATCATAGGATGCCATACACATTCAGTTAAAAAATCCTCAACATATGTCTCCAATCCATGTTGTGTAAAACACACATTTTCTCCTTCATAACACTTTGCTTGGACATTTAACCACCTATAAACATGTTTTCTTTGTACATCTTCCCTACTGTTACCTCTTACAAACAAACAAATAGATAAATAAGAAACTGCAAACTGTATCATAAAAGTCAATCATACCTCACCCTGAGACATCTTTAAACCGAAGATATAACAAGTTTCTTTTATAGTCTCGCCAACCTTCCTGAATTATAAGCACAAAGAGTGGTATTATCAGGTCCCAGCAGTATGTAAAACCATTGTGTGTACAGAAATCACAATAAAGCCTGGGACTTTATGTGATTCAAAATGTACTTTAAACATCACATTCCTTCAAATCAACTTGATTATTTGAATTGGTATCCTAATTGGGTTGGTAGACACCTAGTAGGCAGATTATTTGCTTTCAAGGCATGTCCAAATCTTCATAAAATACTCTGCCATATGCATCTGTTACCTGGACCAATGCTTGTAATATACATATATACGGGAACAGCAAAGCTCTTGGTGAAAATTTACTTTTTAGTACCTTACATGACACTAGATATTCACGTACATTAATTCAAGCCACTCATTAAACCCTCATGAACTCTCCTGTGAGATATGTAAAATCTCCAAAGAAACCACTCTTTAAAAAATCTAATAACCTGACAGTGTACTGACTGTTAGAGTTTGAATGTATTCTTCTACAAATAAAAAGCATGTTCCTTTTTACTCTATGTGAAATAATGAAATATTTGAGGAACATATACACATCATACTGTGAGCCACAAATTGTATATACATCTATAAAACTTGACTTTGATGTATTCCTTCCCTGTATATCCATAAAAGTGAAGTAAATTATGAGTCATTGAATGTTGCTTTAATGTTTGGATCCTTTCGCCAATTTGACAGTGAATTATAAATAACATCATCCCATATCAGTACAGCCAACTGCACTTTCAGTTCTGATAACTGACCTTCATATATCTCTGACAACAGAGTCATAAATCTATTTCACTTGTATTACGGTTGATTGAATTACAAATTATTGCTTCAGTTACAGTCAGATTTTAAGCACCTCTGTGGCCTCTCCAGATGCCAAGTCTCTGCATGATACAGTTGGATGTCATAGAAAAACATGATGCTGAAAAATGATGTTTGAAAAAATCCAATCTGTTTTCCCGAACAAATTCATAAAAAAATGAAGGGTAAAAAGCACTTAATGTTTTGGAATAATATGAAAATTGAGTAAGTGTTTAAAAAGATCCCCTGAATGCTGGAACATTGTCCTGAATGGAAAAGAAGTGACACAGGATTTGCAAAGGATACAAAACGGTCTAATCACTAAACAGCAAGTTGTGCTTTTGACAGCTGATTTTCAAAATTTAGACCCAAATATTGGAGCTGTAAGAAAGTGATACCTATATAAGCAGAACACAGCTATTTTATAGTAAATGGATTGTCAGCTCGCTCCAGCGCTAAGGATCAATTACAATGGTATAATTTAATGCAATTATGTATCTATTTTCAAACAGATATGAAATGTGTAATGCACATTATAGTAACGCAATACAAAATAAATATGTGGATTCATTGTAAGTGGGGTACATATTTAATTCACTATAATAAAGTGTACATGGTATATGTTACATGTATCAGTGCAAAATATCTTATTATAGTTTGCAGATATACCCTGGCTGGTATGTATGCAGAGCCTTCCCTTAACTCACCACTCCCATTTACTAATATTCGCTGCTGCATAGTAACAATGAGCCTTGCAGACTCCCGCACAAAGTTAGAAAGTTGGTTGATATCATCACAGTTCTCTAAACATGTACATGAACTGGTCTGGGCCCCAGAGGAGAAACATATTTGCAAACTGGGTGAAAAAATCCTTTAGAATTCTGGACCTATTTTCTAATTATTATTTTTTTTTGAAGATCAATTAATTATTACTATTATTTTTATATAGCGCCAACAAATTCCATAGCACTTTACAATGGATAGACTAACAGAAAAGTTATTGTAACCAGACAAGTTTGACGCACAGGAACAGAGGAGTTTTTGCTCTCGTGTAGTATTATTTTGATCAGGACAGATTATCTCTCCGATGTCTTTATCTCAGTCCGCCCATTTAGTTCAAGTATCAATGGGGTTGTTACTTACGTAACTATTACTTACTTTCTTACTATGTGTTAGTGGAAACTTTGTCTCAGTTGTGTCTATAAGATGCTTAGGGTCCTATATAAATAGCGTAGGATTATCCTCTACATCCCTATATTACCCTGGACACATTTTGATCCTTTCCACTTTATTAGTATCCAGCTGATGGTCCCTGGAATATGGTAGACATTTAGGAGTTAAGCCACTTTGCATCTATCCAAGTATCTAATAAAGGAATCTATACCAATTATAATAGCATTGTCCGAGTTAAGGTGACAATTCTTTTTAATATTTTTCCTTACCACTCGGTAGAGTGTATATAGAAAGTGTTTTATGTAGGGCTTTTTTTGTGTTTATTCTTACTAAGACTGATTATTTAAGCACATATGTATTTACTATTTTGATATGGCTTATAATTAGACTAGGGATTCCCCCATCTTTAAGTCCCATTAGAGGGGCCTTACCTCTTTCAGAGGGGTTGAGGGCCCTGCTCAATGAGCTTACATGCTAGAGCAGTGGTTCCCAATCCAATCCTCAAGTACCCCCTATCAGTCCAGGATTTAGGGATTACCCAGTTGTGTCTAAGGTGTTTTTAGAAAAAAAAAAGATACATTTTAGACACAGCAGGGTAATCCCTAAATCCTGGACTGGTAGAGGGTACTTGAAGACTGGGTTGGGAACCACTGCGCTAGAGGGAGTGGGGTAAATTGACACAAAAGGTAAGAGAAGTATTAAGAAGTAGATTGGTAGACTTAGTGTGTTGTTGTTGTTGTTGTTTTTTTTTAAATGACAGTGGCAGGAGAGGAATCAGTTGGGAGCCATTAACAGTTTAATTAATCAATTTAAAACAACCTTATATATTTATACTTTATATGCTTGGGGAACACATCACATTTCTACTGCCGGTGCACGTGAGAGTTGGGAAAGATAAGATAACTAGATATGTCAAGGGAAAAAAACAAAAACAGAAAAAAGGATCTTGGAATTAAATTGTACAATAAAATGGGTTAGTGTACTGGCAATGTACTTATTGTGTTTCTCAGGTTAATATTTGAGAATCTGTTTGGCTTCCTCTAATAATGTAAATGGGATTTTTACAAATTGCTTTGATTGGTATTTCCAATTAAGATAATGATGGTCTGGTGCCCACTGGGTGCTAAAAACATTCATACACGATACAGTTATTGTATCTAGTATAATTCTTGCCCTATACCATAATAGATATGTGTTGGTATGTTGGATGAATTCACAGTACATGGCAGTATGCCTATAATGTCAGCTGGGTCCAGATTGTTGAGAAGGGAGAATTTCCTATTTAACATTTAAGTTTGTTTCAGTCTCCAAATGGAATAACAAAAGGTATGGCCAAGTATTTAGCCGTTGCCAAGAGGCGCCGGAAGGACCACAGCAGTTAAGAATGTAGCACTTTATAATGCCAAGACAAAAAATGCACTCAATAGTCAGTAAATTCATGCTCTGAAATTCACATATCTCTCCATATGTTCTTTATGAGAATTTACAGTGTTCAAGTAACACTTGCTCTAGCTCGTCAGTCAGGCATCATGCACTTTTCTTGTTTATGTGACCACTACTACTTAGGCAAGTGGCGATTAAGGTCAAAAAACACTAGACCTAGTTTTTTTTTTTTAACTTAATGCCTTTTATCTCTAGGGGTTTGTAGGGACAAATGCTCTCATTTGAACTGAGGCAGGACATTTTTACAGAATAACACACACAAGAAAGAGGAAGAACAGTTAACTAATTTTCAAACCTAACCCTCTCAGGTTCACAAGATATTTTAAACTGAAGAATCAATTCATAAAACATAACAATTAACACTCGAGTGTAGACACATTTTTGTCACCAGAGGGGTTAATGGGGAACTCTCACTTCCCAGAATATGTAAAATTATGTAAACTTTATGCATATTGCAGGAGTTTGTTTATTATTTGTATATACTATGCTTTATATACACATTGGGCCTTGAGGAAGTCCACATTTGGGCAAAACTTGTTGGAAAACAGCACTTTAATCTGATTTTGTTTGTTCTCATATATTTTTTAATACATTTATTTACTGATTTTCATGAGGAGTCCTGACATAATTGTTTCTGGCATGGACAAACTGAGATTAGGTGATATCTATTAACCCCCCCTATATGTTGAGGGGAGGCACTATGAGGTGTTTCCATTACTATATCATCTTGAGATTGCATTTAAATTAGCACAGTCCAAATATTTTAATTGTGTTACACTATATTATTATTCCTTTCCTCTAGATCCACCACTGTATCTCCATCATGTATTGTTGCATATTGTCTCTTTTCAGACCCTGTGTTAAATATTGCTAGAAAAAGGACACTGTATAATGTCTAAAACCTATCCCAAATATTTTTAAAAGGACTGAATCAATACGAGAATATTTTTTACAAAAATGTAAACTTACTTAATTTAAATTGTTATGCTTGTTTGCAAAGCAATTTATACTTTCTGTGTTATGGTTATATGCTAGCTATGCATCTCTTGCTTTTAAATAACTGGTATGCTAATATTTTTAAAATCAAATTGTGCTCGGTAGTAAAGGGGTTAAAATGAGTAAAGTATTCACATATAGGATTCCTCTCTTCTGTATTCTTCTCTTTCTACATATCATCCAATCGTTTCTAAAGTGTAAGGGTTAGTGCCGGTTTTGTGCATTATCATTCCCATACTAGTCACCCAGCCAAATGGCAACCATCTGCCACGTTTAGGCATCATTACCAAATTCTATGTTAAAGGAGCACTATAGTGCCAGGAAAACAAACTTGTTTTCCTGGCACTATAGGGTCATTAGGTACCCCCCACCCTCAGCCACTTATCTTTCTCCAGCGCCAGGCTCCCTCTGTGCTGGGGAATTCTCCACCCCCTGCCGGTGTCAAAATCAAATGCGCATGTGCGGCAAGAGCTGCACGTGCATTCAAACAGCCCATATGAAAGCATTACTCAGTGCTTTCCTATGGACGTCCAGCGTCTTCTCACTGGGATTTTCACAGTGAGAAATGCAGAAGCGCCTCTAGCGGCTGTCAGTGAGACAGCCACTAGAGGCTGGATTAACCCTCAGTGAAACATAGCCGTTTCTCTGAAACGGCTATGTTTTCAGCTGCAGGGTTAAAACTAGAGGGACCTGGCACCCAGACCACTTCATTGAGCTGAAGTGGTCTGGGTGCCTATAGTGGTCCTTTAACTCTTCTTATCTGCAGGTTCCTCCTTTATACTTGATCTATGTTTGATTTTGCAAAACTGCCCAAATATGTAATATGAATACAACAAAATATAACCAAGAGACAATATTTCTGTTTTGAAATAATATGTGCATTGAAAAATAATTATTGAAGCTAGTCATGCAGTTTGTTTTCAATTTTAAAATAATTCTGTTGACCTTTCAAGATGTATTTACTGTTCGTGAATTAAAATATAGATTTATGTTTGTTTACCTGTTCAGAGAAGCTGGTTTATAAAAAAAAAAAATAGTGTAGAAATAGTTTTCACAAATGCACAGTCTAAAGGAAACATGAAACATAAGACAAAAAAATAAATAAAAATAAAACATTTACTAGAACATAATTAGAACTCTGAAAATACAAATAGTTACTTAAAATTAGTCTTTTTTTAAAAGTAGTCTCATTTTTAAATAGGAGTTTAAAAACAGGAGAACTTGGAGAACTACGGAATCTGATGGCGCTATATAAATAATAATAAAATAATAATAACTAAAACCAGTGCAGAGGTTGGTGTTTTTTTATTCAGTAAATCTGCTTCACTTGAAAGTGTTAAAAAGCAGTTATTTTTTATTTCCCTGTGTGCTGCTGCTGAGTTAAATAGGGAAGTAGTCCTTAAAGGGACACTATAGTCATCTAAACAACTTTAGCTTAATGAAGCAGTTTTAGTGTATAGAACACGCTTCTCATGTTTCACTGCCCAATTCACTGCCATTTATGAGTTAAATCACTTTGTTTCTGTTTATGCAGCCATTGCCACACCTCCCCTGACTCTGACTGACAGCCTGCATAAAAAAAAAACAGGTTTCACTTTTAGTCAGATGGAAGAGAGAGTAGAGTGCTGCCCTTTAGGAGAGAGCAAGAGGCAGGTATGTGAGGTAGAGGTTAGTCTGGGAGGCCATAGGCTTTCCTAAAGAAATGAGTTTCCAGGCACTTTTTAAATGATTGAAGACTAGGGGAGAGTCTGATGGTGGTAGGCAGGCTATTCCATAGGACGGGAGCCACCTGCGAAAAGTCCTGCAAGCGCGAGTTGGCCGTACGGGTATGAGCAGCGGACAGAAGAAGGTCACGGGCAGTGCAGAGAGACCGAAAAGGGGCATACCTATGGATCTGTGAGGAGATATAAGAGGGGCTAAGATTATTTAGTGCTTTATAGGTATGGGTTAGCACTTTGAATTGACTCCTATAGGATACAGGAAGCCAATGTAAGGACTGACAGAGGGCTGAGGTGTGAGAGGTCCGACTAGAGACGAAAATCAGTCTGGCAGCAGCATTCATTACAGACTGTAGCGGGGCAATACAGCTATTGGGAAGACCAATTAGGAGAGAGTTACAATAGTCCATGCAAGAGATTACTAGAGCATGGACAAGATCTTTAGTAGCATCTTGTGTAAGAAAGGGGCGGATGCGGGCAATGTTTTTGAGGTGGAATTGGCATGATTTGACAACAGACCAGATGTGAGGCTCAAAGGTGAGGTCAGAATCAAAAGTAACACCAAGACAACATGCTTGTAAGGATGGGCTGACATGGGTACCACCAATCTGAAGGGAGAGCGAGAGAGGAGGATTAATATGAGAAGGAGGAAAGACAAGAAGTTCTGTTTTGGAAAGATTCTGTTTCAGAAAGCGGTAGGACATCCAATCAGAGATAGAAGAAAGGCAGGACATCAGGGGAGAGGTATGGGGAGGAGAGATATATTTGGGTGTCATCAGCGTACAGGTGGTATTTGAATCCAAAAGAGGTAATAAGCTTGCCAAGAGAGGCAGTGTAAAGAGAAAATAGAAGGGGACCAAGGACAGATCCTTGAGGGACTCCAACTGAGACAGGACGAATGTTAGAGGTATCATTAGAAATGGAGACGCTGAATGAGCGTTGGGAGAGATAGGAGGAAAACCATGAGAGGACAGAGTCACAGAGACCGAGTGATTGAAGAGTTTGGAGAAGGAGAACATGATCAACAGTGTCAAAAGCAGTGGAGAGGTCAAGAAGAATTAGTATGGAGTAGTGACCTTTGGATTTAGCTGTGACAAGGTCATTAGTGACTTTGATAAGGGCAGTCTCAGTAGAATGGAGGGGGCGGAAGCCGGACTGAAGAGGGTCGAGGAGAGAATAGAAGTTGAGGAAGCAGGCCAGACGGGTGAAGACTAGTCTTTCAAGAAGCTGTGAGGAAAAAAGGAGCAGGGATATAGGACGATAGTTAGAGGGGGAGGATGGGTCGAGACATGTTTTTTTTAAGATGGGTACTACAGTAGCATGTTTCAGGACAGCAGGAACAGTGCCAGAAGAAAGCGAGCAGTTGAAATAGTGATCACAGCATGGTGTCTTTTGAAATAAACTCAAAAAAGCAAAAGCACATGGGTATACTAAAACATATAATTTTAAAAAGGTAAATTTTAAGAAGATAAAGGCAGATTTACAACATACTGACTGGCATAAACTCCTTAGTAAAAAAACACTGAGGATAAATGGAAAGGTGTATTTCTCAGTATGTAACACCGGGTAATAATTATAAAGGAATTAAGTTGAAACCAATGTGGCTTAGTGGGAAAGTAAAACAAGAAATTGAAAATAAGAAAAGGACATATAAAGCATTTAAAGCGGACAAATCAGAGGCATCCAATATAACATGTATACAAGATATAATGCATGCAAAAAGGCAAAACCAACCCCTAAAAAATGTTTAAGTGCATAATGTCAGGATATACTAATATGCCCTAACACGCAGAACTTGAGTATAAAATAAAGAAAACCCTAAGACGTATTACTGGGCCTTAGAGGGACCGGATTTAACGTATAGGAGGAAAAACACAAGACAGGCTGAGGACAAGAATACAGAATACAGAAAACAGTTAAACAAGCCAAAGGTCGAGGAATACAGAAGTCAGAATAGTCAAGAGCTGATCCAAAGGTCAAGGAATACAGAGGTCGGATAGTCAGTAGGATAGCCAAGGTCAAAATACACAAGAAACGCACTCTCGGATAAACAGAATGGAAACCACGACAGGGCACAGAGAAATTGACCAAAATGGTTTAAATAGCCTAAGGTGCTCCCTGATTGGCTGCAGGGAAGCATGTGACAGTGAACATGTGTGTGTGACATAACCCACACGTTCTAAATGGTTACGCACTAGAAGGGTTAATAATAAACCTTAAAAGGGTCTAACTTGCAGCGGCCGGTGTCTCTAATGTTTACAGACTCGGCCTCGGTGTAAGGGGAGGAGTTCCTGTCAGTGAGGCTGGGGCGTCGCAGGAGGAGGTAAGTGATAGGCGGCATTCCCATTACCACGTGGGAATGCTGTCACAACGAGATGCCCCTGCCGGGTTCCAGGCTTCTCCCAGACATGAGCGGACCCGGCGGGTGCCTAGAGACAGGGTAAGTATTCAGCTGATGGGGAAATGCCGCCGCAACGATGCGAGCCCACCTGAACCTATACCACTCTCTGGCAGGAGCGGACCTGGCAGGGCGGCATTACACATAAATTCTAAAAAAAAAACAATGAAAGTAGAGATACACTGAAAACAGAGATGGGTGTGTTAATGAAGACCAGGAAAAGGCAGAAATTGTAAATAAATAAATACTTATTTTTTCTTATTTTGTTTATCAAAAAATATTCAAAAGAAATCATATACTTACTTAACTAGATCATATGAGATTAGGTTTGCATCACAATTAAAAAATTAATGGAACAGAATTAATAAAGGCAGTCATGCAATTTATCCTGAATTTAGAAACTTGCATTGATCTAGCATTAATGCAACCCCTACTTTAGCCTCCTAACACACAAGCAATTAGTTAAATCATATGTTACAGCACTTATCAGGTCAATGGTCCACTGTCTTGTGTTTACAGGAATGGTTAGTAATAATTGGTTTCCACATATAGTAGATGTGAAAATAGAAAACTAAAAATCTCAAATACCTGTTCTATGCAAAATAACATTATTAGAAATGCACTAGATAAAATTCCACAAAAAATGTCTGCATATGGATTTTATATATATGAACATAAAGTTACACATACAAACTAACACAAACAGAAGATTAAGCGATAAAACAGTTCCATTGGTGTGTAACAGCAACAATACTGCAATGGGTCTCTCCTCCTGGTTAAAGAAATGGTAATAGTTGTATGGCTGTACTTCAGATGGATATAGCTACAAAAGACAAAAAGAACAAAAAATGTCCAATGGTGGAGTATAACTCTATTTCAGGACAGGAAGTGTGGAGTGCCACTCACATTAATTGGAGCTTCATACGAGCTCTGAGACTTTTGACCTAGCTGAAACAATCCCCGCCTAAGGATATATGAGATACCGTATGTTTTCCCTTGCCAAGACATGAAACATATGATGTAGAATGTAAGGCAGGTTTTGAATATTAATGTAAATTATGTACTCACATGTAATAGGGCCCTGAGTGGCTCCAATAAACCAGCATACAGTTGCACAATCCCCACTTTCGGATATTTCAGTCAGGAGTGGTCAGCTCTTAGTTAAAACATAACACAAAATAGAGTGCTCTCCATACACAGAATTGGGCAGTGGAAGAAAATAAATGTTACTTACATTTTATTGAGCAATCGTTAGGTGTTGCTCAATCCTCAGCTCTTAAGTGGATACTATCCCCACTATGGATATACCTGAAAAAGATGTTCACAGATGAGAAGGCATCCAGGTGCAAGGATAAAAAGGGAACTTTATTTATAACTATTTAAAAATAATAAAAATAGTACTGTAGAAATACTAACATGTTTCATTTCATAAAAAGTACATAAACAAGTATGCATATTGTAGGGAAGGAAATGATAAATAGACACTTCTTTAAATGGTTCCTCCTGTTAAAAAAGGAAAAAACTTTTTTTCTTTTAACAGCATTCATTTTAATAATTTTAATTTTTTTAAATATTTTCACAAGTCATTTGTAGCATTGGTTGGTACAGCTACAGCCATTACCTTTTCATTACCGCATACAAAAATATGTAGTATTTCTACCTGTTTTTGATACTCACAAAAGGGACACTGTAGGCACCCAGACCACTTCAGCTAATTGAAGTTGTCTGGGTGGTGTGTCCCATCTGCACTTAGTGCTGCAATGTTAAACTTTGCAGTTCCAGAGAAATGCAATGTTTACATTGCAGCTCTAAGTCTGTCCTCTCTGGCTGTTTAACAGACAGCCCGGTGGGCCAGTTCGGCCCTGACTACCACTACTCTTGGGCAGCAGGAATGAACATAGTACACATCAGCCCCAAAACATATAGTATAAACCAAAGAAAAAAAAAGTTGCCAGCTCTCTTCCCAAATCCCTATGCATATTTATTATTATTATTGTTATTTATATAGCGCCATCAAATTCCGCAGCGCTTTACAATGGGTGGACGAACAGACATGTAATTGTAACCAGACAAGTTGGACGCACAGGAACAGAGGGGTTGAGGGCCCTGCTCAATGAGCTTACATGCTAGAGGGAGTGTGGTAAAATGACACAAAAAGGTAAGACTAGTGACAGTTGCAGAATAGGAATCAGTCAGGAGCTATTAACAGTTTAATTTAAACAAATGGAAGTTATTTAGTTACTCCAATGGCCATGAGAGGGGCACTCTCTGACTCATTAGAGATATATTTGCCAGATGTTCAAGGAAGCAAGGTAAATAGTCAGTGTAGGACCCACCCAAGAGGTTTGCCTTGACGTGGCAGGTGTGCATCCACTCTCATGGCCACTGAAATAACTAAATAACCTCCATTTATTTAAATATGCATAGGTATTTGGGAAGAGCGCAGGTAACTTTTTTCTTTCATCCTATATGTATGACTACTTAATCTGAGCAGAGGGCAAATCTAAATAATCAGCATGAGGACAATAACATTATGTTACAGATAATTAGTTGATGCATAAAACACCATACAAGTAGAGAAATTCCATCTGCAGGAACAAAATACTGTCATACCATTTTATCACTGGTACCAGACAAATATTACTATATGAAGAACAACAAGAGCAATGGCTACACCAGAGAAACTCCAATGGTACAGTATGTCATACCAGCCAAAGTGGTTATAGTACAATAACAATGGGTTACTCACATTTATTTTGTACTATAACCACTGTGGCTGAGGTGACATATACGGTATATATACGACTTTCTTTCTGCTTTTTGTCTTTCTGTATGGACTTCTACAAGAAATTTTGAACAATACCATGGCTCAACAAGAACCCTTTGCCTGACTTAGCACTTACTGTTTGACCAACTTCAATGGTACTTTTTACATATACATTTTGGACTTGTATTGCTTGTATAAGCATCTGTTTATCCTTGAATAATATACACTTTTATTATTTGTATTTATTCTGGCGCAACCGTTCCTCTTGTTGTTTTTTCTCTGATTTATTTTAAGGGTTTGTGAGGGATCCCCTTAATTGGATTGCTGCCTGTTCCTTTTTCTGCTTATTAGCACTGATCCTTTTTGTTGCCTGTTAAAATTTACGATATGGCATGTAACTCTGGCAGGGTGATTATAAAGGAGGGAAGGCATCATAATTACTACAGCTATAAAGGTTATGACTCTTAGTGTGTTGCTTTAAAATGAAAAACTTTGTGTCTCTTTAAGGAAAAATTGTACACCATACTTGATTTTCTTAATGTATAACGAATTGACAAATGATAAAGTTAATGATATACTGTAAATAAATAAAATAAAGGGTCACAATATATATTATTTATTTTACAGTAAAAACAATGTGTAGTAATATTCTAAACAATATAAAACTACTAAAAACCTTACTAAAAAAATTACTATTGTGCTAAAGTGAATGATTAAGCAAAATTACACACATAATATGTTTCAGTTTTTTTATTTTATTTTACATGCACCTTTTATGTAATATAATGTATTCTTTATAAAATGTATGATTTGCTTAGACTTTGGGATTTTTGTGTCACTTGTAGTATGTCAGTATTTATTTCCCATCATTTTGGACAAAGGGTGCATTAAATCATATCATCACCTTTTTTTTGTGAAGATGGCTATAAAAAAAAATACAAAAAAATTGGCACATTTGCTGATGGTAACTGAATGAAAATATGAATCATTCCAAACTGACAGTTTAGTAAGCCTAAGTAAGTCTTCTTTCAGATCTTTCAACATCACTGTCAGAAAAGATATATGTCTTTAATGATGAGAAACCTTATCTTATTCATTAAAACATAAATCGTGATGACAGATAAGAACCAGTTGGCCCATTTTGATACTCCACACTTATCTCACATATTTGCTCTTTAGGAACGTTTTATACAAGTATTCGTGAATTCCATTACTTTGTTATCCATTACAACTTCCACTGGAAGGCTTTGCCAGATATTTACTTTCCTTTCTCGCATCTCTTCACATTATTTCTCAATTATGCACCCTCCAGATTTAGTCTATTGTTCCAGTAGAAATGCAAATCACAGGTTAAATAGGTATTGATGTTTTTGATAGGGATAGGGTTAATATGTTTAAACAGATATTATAGTCAACCAGACCACTTCAGCACACTGAATTGGTCTGGGTGCAGTGTCCCAGGTTCCTTAACTCTGAAAAGGTAATTATTGCAGTTTTTGATAAATTGCAATAATATCCTTGGAGGGTTAACTCCAACTCTAGCGGCTGTCTACTAAAGGAACTTTTGGGTGGTTAGGCGACTTTTGGTTGCCTAACTGATGCTGGACATCTTCACGCTATTCATGAGGACATTCAGCGTCACCCGAAACTCCATAGAAAGTATTATACAATGCTTTCCTATGGGGGAAGTCCTAATGTGAGCAGGGGGCTCTCTGCGCATTCGCATTAGGTCCCCCAAGTGGCTTATGGTGCTGAGGGAGGAGCGGAGGCGGAGCATGAACTACCCCCAAGGGACATCAGTGCTAGAATCAGATCAGTGACCCAAGTGGTTTTTAACCTTTTCTGCACCATGGGACAATGCAACAATAAGTCTACTATAGTTTTGCCCACTCTAGTTTGCATTATTTATCAATTCTGATGACTCATTTAGATAGATGGATTCCAGACATGATGTTGCTTACAAATACCTGTAAAAGATTTATTTATTTTTTGATTTTATTCATGTTTTGTCACTTAAATTAAATGTTACAAAATTGTATTATTTTGCTTCTGTGCTAACAATTCAGATCCAGTCTGAAATATTGCAAAACAAACAATTACACAATCTATAAAATATCTCAGAATATTTCCATAAAGGATGAACAAATACATAATAAAGAAAAGAAAATGGTATGAATTTAGGCATCGCATACATTATATAACTGTTTTAATTTACAAATAAACGCTAGTCATGCATTTTATATTTCAACTAAAGGTTGTGCTAACTTTTCTATTGATGAAAAGAACTTGGCAGTCAAGGGGTTAATCTAATGACAATAATTATCTACACACAATTCAGAAAGCCAAGGGATAGACTGAAACACTGCAGCAATGCAATAATTGGACCAGTATACAGAAAGTAAGCTGTTTAAAGTATGCATTGTAATTGATTTGATATTGCTGTACTGCAATGGCTGATGGCATCTACTGAAAAAATCTGACTGAGAACGCATTCCGACAGAATCCCTTTAATGCTATGCTTATAGTAACAGAAGAAAAAAAAATAAGAATACAGATGTTGAGATGCATATTTTGCATTCCTTAACTAATGAGTCATAAATCTCTGTGGAAAATCATTTTAAAACCTTTTCGACTGTATACTGTAACGTAACGTAATCTAGATGGAACAATGCTGATCCTAATAACATTCTTACAAACACAGTAATCATCACTCTAAAAACATTCCTTTCCTAACATAACTTACATACAAAAATGAATTGTGGGCGCCCAAAAAACATATCTCAGTAAAATTGGAAGCCAATTTCAAACTATAGATTTAAATCACTATTCCACCTTATGGTATCAGAAAAATGCTACCCTTAATACATTACAAGCCAAGAGAAAATACATTGGTTTTTTTTCAAACCCTTTGATGCATTTATGCATTTTGTTTGAATTGTTCTTTAGTGATTGCAATCATGTTTTTGTATCCTGGAAGAAACTGGCTGAATAATGGCATTTTAGTTTGTTTCTATGGTAAGTTAACCTTCAGATTGCAAGGGTGTGAAAAGTGATACATTATTGAACCCTATGGCACTTACAAACAAAGGACAAAATAAAAAGCTTTTATTGTTCATTAAAATGTCAATACAGTTAACTGGCAAACTTTATATTGAAGGCAGTCATCATGTATTTATGCTGGTGATAGCACATAGGTTAGTACACCAGGTGCAGAAACACTAATAGTGTCAACTCGGCCTTCCAATAGTTGATAATATGAGTACTGTACATGTTAGTTAAACAAAAATTGTAACACCTGGGATGCACTTGAAACTGTTATAAGCTCTATAATTAATCCAATGTTAATATTCTTGTGTAGAAACATGGAATTTCAAAAGTATTTATTTATATAGTATTTAAAATATTTAAGCCAGGCACCCAACTATGTATATCCGCCTACCTCAAATTATCATACAATGTATGCTTGTTTGAGTAGGGCCTTCTTCACTTCAAATATATTGTTTCTATAATTGTAATGCACTATGGAATATGTCATTGCTATTTAAAGGCTAATATGAATAAAATGGTACACCATTAATTGCAATATTTGCAATAGTTTTTTTAATCTTTTCATAATATTTGTAACTTTTTGAACAAATGCATTAAACATTTAGAATTAGAATAAAGGGGTAAATTACTGCATATAAAAAGTCTTCATCTAAAAATATATACATATATTTTTAGAAACATTGACCCATACCATAGTATTTGTTCTTCTTCTTTACTAAGTTATCTCCCTTAGTTGACTGGTATATATTTTTTTTTTCTTATATTATGTTCTCTGGCTATTTATTGAGCAAATTTACCGTGGCAAACTCTTACAAGTCGTTTCCTTTTTGGGATATTGAATAAAACGTCTCCGTTATTTTATATCCTTAAAGTGTATTGGTTTGTTATTTTGTAATGTTTCAACTGTACGTTTTTGTTTTGTGTTTTTACATATATGTGAATTTTGTCTATTATGTTTTTCTGCATCCACACTTTTTCTTTAATATGTTATCTTCTTGCACAGCTGTTTCCTTTCTTTTCTTGTTTCTTTATTTTGCCAAAGAGTTCTTGCCTATTCTAATTTAATAAATGAAGCCAAGATCATGAACCCAAGCAGAATTAACACTGGTGTCTGTAGCAAAACAGGTCAGATTTTATTTGACTTGTTTACGCTCGGTGAAATCTAAAAATGTAAAATAAAACTTGGAAAACAAATAATAAAAGAGAATAACAGAAAGAAAATCAAACACAAATTATGTGCAGCAATGACCTGTAAATCTATGGATCAATTTTCAATTTTCTGTGTTCATAGTTACACTTCAAAATACATCACATTTACAATGAAAGGGATTGGGTTTAGTTGGCTTAAAAATAAAATAAAATTGGGTTGTAGAGAAGCATTTTGTTATGATATTACTGTAGTTTTTTCATGTCCAGATTTTCAATGGATGGAATAATTTTTTATTAATAAATACTTTGTTATGTTTGGAATGTTATCATTATTATTTACTGTAACCCTATATATACCTGCAGACTATATAGAGCCATCTTTATCAATGGGAAACAAGGAAACTGCCTTAGATACATGCAGTTTGCAGGGACCCGCTGCAGCTCTCCTTGAGTCCAATATTAAACCAACAGTCTTATGAAAATTGAGTTTCTTCCTGCTTCTATTGTGTTTCTAAAAGCTTGTCTCACAATTAACCACATTGGAGAAGCAAGCCATACGGCCTCCTGTTGAATGAGTCCATACGCTCATGCTCTTTATTTCCTTAACACAACACGAGGAGGTATATACTTGAACTGTTACATCTCCTTGCTGTATGCCTCCCCTTTATGGCACACATTTATAGCCATGACTATAGGATGTTTGGGATCCACAAAAGGATGTCAAATAGACAAGTGCAGAGTTATAAGCAAAGATTTTCAAAGGTTTAGAAAGAAAGTAAGTTTGCATCCCACAAGTGATTAAGGGCAGGATGAGGTACCACAATTTTGTTTTGGCCATGGCTTTGAAGGTTAAATCCAAAGTCTAGAGAGGGACAATAGAGAGAAAGGTGTACAGGTTGAGGGGAGATGAATTTTGGGAGAGGAACATGTATTTATGTCTGTGTGTGTGTCAGTATGTATGTGTGTATAGAAAATATAACAATAGACGGTGACAGAATCCCAGTGAGTAATATGAATAATAATCAATACTTTAACACCTTTGTGAGTTTCCCTTAAATCTCACAATAAACATAAATATACATACATATAAGGTGGAGTATCTTTCTTATTAACGTTTAGACAATTCTTGGGCGAATATCGTCCTGGGGTCTGCCAAACGCCTTTACAGCTCAACCAGAGCCAGAAACCCTTCTTCAGAAGTTTCCATTAGTTATCCTGAGCTAAGTCGTGGAATGCAGGACTAGCACATTAGCCAAGAATATGAGCTGATGACTCTCATCCAAAGAGCTAAGCTTTCATTGTGCTATAGTAAATATGGTGCTTGGAGTGTTCTTTTAATGCAGAACTGATTGATAGTCTATCACTCCAAACACCATATTTACTATAGCTCGATAAAAGCTTAGCTCTTTGGATGAGAGTCCTGCATTCCACGACTTAGTTCAGGATAACTAATGGAAACTTCTGAGCAAGGGTTTCAGGCTCTGGTTGAGCTGTAGAGGCGTTTGGCAGACCCCAGGACGATATTCGCCCAAGAATTGTCTAAACGTTAATAAGAAAGATACTCCACCTTAAATGTATGTATATGTATGTGTGTATGTATGTATATATCTATCAGTATGTATGTGTGTATGTATGTCAGTATGCATGTATGTCTCTGTGTGTGTGTTTGTCAGTATGTCTGTATTTAAGTGTCTAGGTGTCTATCTGTGTGTGTGTGTGTGTGTGTATGTCAATATGTATGTATATATGTCAGTATGTATGTATGCCTGTGTGTGTGTGTGTGTGTGTGTGTGTCAGTATGTATGTGTGTATGTATGGATATATCTATCAGTATGTATGTCAGTATGCATGTATGTCTGTGTGTGTGTGTATCTGTGTATGTATATATCCATCTGTGTGTGTATGTGTGTCTGTATGTATGTATGCATGTATATGTATGTATGCCATTATGTATATATGTATGTATGTCAGTATGTATTTATGTGTATGTATGTATGTCTGTTTGTATGTCTGTATGTCAGTTTGTCAGTATGTATGTATGTATGTGTGTGTGTCAGTATGTGAGTATGTATGTACGTCAGTGTGTGTGTATGTGCATCTGTATCTCCTTATGCATGTTTATGTGTCTATATGTGTGCATGTCTGTTTCAGTATTTGTGTCTGTTAGTATGTGTGTATCTTTCTGTGTGTGTGTCTGTGTCTTTTTGTGTCTGTGTCTGTGTATTCCTGTGGGCGGGATTTGGAGGCGGGGCTTGGTGGTGGGCACCCGGGGGCCCAGACCTTGAGCTGTCTTAGGGGCCCCACAATTTCTGATGGCAGCCCTGCATGTGGTAATCTGTCAGGCATGCCCAATACATTTTTCCAGCATTCCTAGTGATAAGACACAGATTAGTTAGATCAGTGTCCCCTTGGAGTGGGTGTGAAAAGCATAAGAAAGAAAAAGCCGATATATATGCAGATTTTATCAGCCTGCAAAGTGAGTCAACTGTCTCAGTGAAGGCTAAAGCTTTTGAATGAGACAGTGTTCTCAAAGTGATATATGTTACCTTAGAACCAAGCATTCTGCTAGCATTTCCTGCTGCTCTATTACATTGTCTGCCTTTAAGTCATCAGAAATAATCACCCCTAAATCCCTTTCCTCAGATGTTGAGGTTAGGACTCTATCAAATATTCTGTACTCTGCCCTTGGGTTTTTACGTCCAAGATGCATTATCTTGCACTTATCCACATTAAATGTCAGTTGCCCCAACTCTCACCATTTTTCTAGTTTACCTAAATCATTTGACATTTGGCTTATCCCTCCTGGAACATCAACCTTGTTACATATCTTAGTATCATCAGCAAAAAGACATACCTTACCATCAAGACCTTCTGCAATATCACTAATAAAAATATTAAAGAAAATGGGTCCAAGTACAGATCCCTGATGTACCCCACTGGTAACAAGCCCAATCTTTGAATACACTCCATTGACTACAACCCTCTGTTGCCTGTCACTCAGCCACTGCCTTACCCATTCAACAACATTGGAATCCAAACTTAAAGCCAACAGCAGGCATCAAGTAGTGGAATACCTTAAAGCACATGACCCTGGGCTGGTACATTGTATAGAAAATTAAGATTATTAGATTTTAAATGGTGTGTGTGATGTTCTTTTAAGACGTATAAAACATCAGTGAATTGTATTATAATAGTTCCAATATTAAAGTCTAATAGTCCCAATAGAACAAAAAAGAGTTTGTATATAGATCTCAGTCTTTAGAAAAATATCACCACATGGATATAAAATGTTTTTGCAATTGATACAATATTTGTAGATACTTAGTGTCTGCCTGTATCAGAAAACCCGTTATAAACACAGCTGGGGTTGCTCTGTTAAAACAGGCAATTTGATATAGTACTATCAGTAAATTCTGTAGTTGGTCCAAAATATGTATTGTACAATGCTGGGGATAAAATGACTTAAAGATCATAAATATTGGTCTCAAGTACTGAAATCCTCACAACGTTAATTTGGAGATAAAAAGCGAGCATATCACGAGAATGCTGTGGTAAGAGGCTATTTGTGGCTATCACGTTCCTTCACTCCGGCTGTCTTGGAGATAGTTAGAATGGTAAAAACTTGTATGAAGTGCTGCGTGCGTTCCACTGCTCTCTACTACTGCGTTCCACTACGACTCGGTAGCCAAGCGATATGGCGGCAGATGCCAAAGGTCCTCACGCGTTTCGGAATCTGTACGACGTCTCTGTGTTTAAAAAGCCAGCAGAGTCCTTGCGGCTGTTTATTAACTCTTTGTGGTATAAGTGAATACAACCATGTTTTTTGCCTGGGATTGTTGTATAAGCTAGCAGACATAAAAATGGTATACATATTTAGATTTTTCAAGAAATGTTATACATATTTAAATATTTAAAACTGGTATACATATTTAAAACGTACATATTAAAATAAAGATATGCTAATTGCAATAAAACATTGAAATAAAACATTTCACTGCACAATTATCAGATAAACCATATGTAATTGGTATTATCAATATAAAAAATAAAATAAAATGAAGTGAAAATAGATAATGATATCAAAGTAATGATTTTAGAAAATGTGTATGATGATACACTTTCATTAATAATCGTAAATCTTGACTTATGAGGGACTGATGGAAAAATAGTAAATAAAAATAAAATATAAAATTATTAAATATTTGTAAAAAAAATATAATTTATTACAAGGGCAACTTATAATATAGATTAATCCTGTGGTATTACAATTGAGATGAGTTTTAATGTAAACATTTTCTTTAGTCTGAGGATGGGTGAATTCTTTAATTACTTGTCGCTTTTCGGGGTTATTGAGGGTTATTGGGGCATCCTCTACATTTCTTACATTTCCAGACTCCTGGTTCTGCTTTTGAGTGTGTAGGATTAGTTTCTGTTTTTTTCATTTTTGGTGGTAGGTGCTAATATTGGGTTTAGGTTGGGAGCCTTGGAATAGATAATTTTTGTTTTTTGGCTTAATATTTGATCTAATTGAAGATCTACTTTTAAGATATTCCAGTTTTTATGTAGGATGTTCTCCTTCTCAAATAAAAATGCAGTCATCTATGTACCACTGCCATAGGACTAGATTTGCACAATATGGGGAATTGGTCCAAATGAATTTGTCCTCCCATTCGCCCATAAATAAATTAGCGTAATTTGGTGCAAATCTAGTCCCCATGGAGCTATCCTCTACATGTAGATAATATTGATTGTTTGCCCCCAAAAAATTGTGGCTCAGGATAAATGCTACACATTTGACTATATAGTCAATTTGGTCATTTTTTTAATTGTAATGTGTGGCTAATGCATACTGGATTGCCTCACATCCCTAAAGATGTTCTATAACCGTGTAACTGCTGTAACTAAGATGTAATCCTTCTTCCATTCTATTGTAGAAAGGGTTTGAATGATATGATATGAGATTTTAATTTTACTACTTCGATGTGGATTTTCTCCAATTTCTTTGTCTTCCCAAATCGTAGCCTTCTTTATCTCTCATTAATACTTGTGTTTCAAGATCTTTGACTCTTCTTTCATATTTTGTCTTAAAGGAACATCACACACACACCATAACTATGCCTGGAAACCTGTTCGATTTTACCTAATAATCTTCTTTTTTCTATATTCTGGCTTCTAGTGGGGGCCTATACTTGCAGTATAGTAGTACTAATATTCTGCAATTATTGTCTATTCTAATCTTCGGATTTTATTCTCAAATATATTCTGGTACCTTGTATACCCTGCCCAAAAGACATACCTGCCCTATAAAGTCAACATATGCCAAGCTACATTTTACCTGAGCAGAAGATGTATTTTATACATACCTATTTTAGTAGAGTTGCCCCTATCCTCTATGAGCTTTGTTTGTATTGTCTAACTTTGTGAATCAACACCTCAAAAGAAGCGTAAACATTGTTGGTTACTTCATACCGAATACACGTAATTAGTTCACGGTACATCAGTGAAATAAATAATAAAGGTGAAATTCCATAGGGACTCATTATTACATTTGCTTGTCATAAAATCACCCAGCTTCATTTACATGTGAATGTGATTAGGAAAAGTTATTTTAATGAACATAATGAGAAGAGTCCCTTAAGAAAAAAGGAAAACTTTATTGATCTATATGAAAAATGAATAAACCTGCACACAGTGACCTGAAAAGGGGTGGTACATAGACTAAAAATAGCCATAGGCTGCATTTTGGAAGCAAGGTTAAAATGCATAAATTAACCTGATTCCCTTGATGTGTTTATATGTGCTCACAGTCTTTTTATTTTTCCTAGGTTGTGGATGATTGTTATTTGTAATACGTAGAGGACATCTGCTGTCCTTGCACTTCACTCCTATCCTGTGATCTTACAGAGTACGAACGTAATAACTTCACCTGCTCTAGATTGTAAGCTGGTTTAAGCAGGGTCCTCAGGTCCTAACCTGTTCCTGTTTTTGAATAGTTTGTTTCATTGCTGGCTTCTTCAAAAATATGCAAACCACTGGGAGACCTGTACAACGTTACCCTACGTATTTCCAACTAAATACTGTTTTCTTTGGTTTTCTTTTTCATTTTTATTTAAAATAGAGGTGGTTTCACGCAGGAGTAGACATTATATTGCATAACGATTACTGTTATCCCTGTATTTTTACCTCTTTTTTTACCTCTAGCTTTTTTCTCTGATACATGTCTCCATGATGTAACTCCAACTTATTTGACTTTCTGTATGGTCATTTATTTGCCTCAATAAAAGAAAGAATTTAAAAACAATATGATGCTAATAATTTGCTTAATAATATTATAAAGAATTGGTAATATGTTGGTTTGACATAAATGTCACTAATAATAAGAAATGGTAATGTAAAGATTGGATCATGAGATTCATAATAATTTGATCCATAAAATTTTCAGGTGCTAAGAGGATGCACAGCCTTGGGAAATTGGGAAAGATGCAAGGTGAGCGGGGATTTTTTCATTCCTTGACAACTCACCCTCTGATCAACAACTTTGGCTTATTAACCCCTTAAGGACCACACTTCTGGAATAAAAGGGAATCATGACATGTCACAGAAGGTTTTTTTTTTCTTTTTTTTTTTTTTTCTTACATACTTTGCCAGGGGAGGGAGGGGGATCTGTTCAGGGGAGGCACTGATCGAGGGTATGTGTGCAGGGGAGGCAGTCACTTCCTCCCAGCTCTGATGTCATCACAGGGTGCCCAGTCACGCTGTTAAAGCGCAGCAGCACTGACCAGGCCCCCTGGCTATTGGGTGGCCCTAACAGCATGGGTCAGCCAATGGACCCCTTCAATGCAGCCCCGGCGGTTCTACATGGTGGAAGGCACCCGATCGCAGGGCGGCCGGGCCCCTTGGAGTGACGGGCTTGGTTGCAGATGCAACCCCTGCAAACGCGGTAGTTCTGCCACTGATATTAGCTGACAGTCTCAGCCAACGAGTTCCATCAAGATTGGCAAAGAACTGGCACTGCTAGGGCTTAAGGGGAACTTCTGCTTTTGCAATATCTCTAATTAAAGGGGATCCACTGTTAGTGTCAAACCAATCAAAACTATTTTAACACATAAAATCACAGGACAGTGCCAGGACATTTCTTGCACTAAAATAAATACAACAGGCTCTAGTTTTGTTGCTTACAGTGTTCCATTAAATATAGAAAAAATGCAGTTGATGTACATTATTTAGTCCGATATTGACTTGTGCTTTTTTGTGATACCATGTGTTTGTGAAAGCGACCATTTTGGCTCTTTTTTCCTTTTGCTATGCATTTGTTCTGCTGTAATTTAAAGGGACACTATAGTCACCAAAACAACTTTAGCTTAATGAAGCAGTTTTGGTTTATAGATCATGCCCCTGCAGTCTCACTGCTCAATTATTGGCTATTTAGGAGTTAAATCACTTTGTTTGTGAACCCTAGTCACACTTCCCTGCATGTGACTTACACAGCCTTCCTAAACACTTCCTGTAAAGAGTCATCTAATGTTTATCCTTCATTTATTGCAAGTTCTGTTTAATTTAGATTTTCTTATCCCCTGCTATGGTAATAGCTTGCTGCAAGAGTCTCCTGTATGTGATTAAAGTTCAATTTATAGAGCAAGAGATAAAACTGTTAAAATAAATTACATCTGATTGAAAGTTAAACCAGTTTTTTTTTTGTGCAGGCTGTGTCAATCATAGCCAGGGGAGGTGTGGCTAGGGCTGCATAAACAGAAACAAAAGTGATTTAACTCCTAAATGACAGTGAATTGAGCAGCGAAACCTGAGAGGCATGATCTACACACCAAAACTGCTTCATTAAGCTAAAGTTGTTTACGTGACTATAGTGTTCCTTTAATGTTTTCTATTAAAATATATCTATATATTGTTTTTTAAGGACAGATAGTCCTTTCTTCTGATATCTTATATATATATAACCCCAAGTATAAATAAAATATAAAAGCAATGAAAAAAAATAAATTCTTTGTTCTTTTTCCCAGTATTGCTGATAAAAATATCTACGCAACTACCTCAAATAAAAAAAAAACTTATTATCTACTGTTATTAAAAGGTCCATTAATTAATATTTCAATTAATCTAAGTCCTAGCTAACCTTATCCCTACCTAGATAATTCAAGTAGAACCATGCACACTCAGGACTCAGCAAATGAGGATTTTTGAAATGCTCAAAATTTATTGTGCAGAAATGATCACAAAAGAAAAAGGGGAAGCTCTGGTCTAGCAAATGCGAAATACAATAACACAATTTGACATAAAAAAAATAAATCCCATATGATCATGAAAATACATTACCGCCAATGGGCACTCAGATTTTCCTTTTCCAGGGACACAAGTTGCAAAACAGTGGCAAGGAAGGTGTTGACACCATCCCTGCAAAAGTCCCCAGACATCAATCCTATTTTTCTCTTGAATCATTTTTCTTTTTATGCCGTGGGTGAAACTCCAAATCACAAATCAAAATGAGCATGCTTGTTTATTGTGCAAGTCATTTGATTCATTATTAGTCTATATGGTGGTTCGAAATTCAGAAATTTGGGCTATCATCTGAATGGTCAAAATTCACACAAATTGTAGTTTGTAACTAAACAAATCTCCAAGTCCTAGTGCTTTTTTTTTTTACTAAGGGGACAGCTAGCAACAGCCTTATAAATACAAATACCTGTATATAAATGGTACAAAGGTAGCCTGTAGATTGTCTCAGTTATCCAATGCCAGGGCAGTCTTTGGCATAAGTCCTGCTTGACACATCCAGAAATAACCCAGTACCTGCTGCAATTAGCTTGTGTCGAGTGTCCCTCCAGCACCAATGGCCCAATGGTATATGATTGTTTAAGCATTTTGTTTACTCTAAACTCTGTTTGTTACAATTACTGAATGTGAGAACAGGGAGAAAATGTTTCACAGCATCTGTTTTCACACTTTTAAAACGTAGCTCTATCTTTTCCATTAGTAATGTGTAATATAAAATTGCTCCGTATTTGGTGGACACTGCACACCATCCTCCCAAATTCCCTCATGCTAAATGCACTGATTGCAGATGAGGTAGTGGATTGTTTGAGATCCCACGTGTCGTGTTTAAAGGGTGGAGGAGAGATGATGAAAGCTATACTTCCATGTATAAATGAAAGTTAATTAACATTTATTCCATAAGAGTGCTTTGCCCTTGAGCTTTCTTGATAAACATAATATGTAATTATACCATCCCTTTTTTTTCACTAAGGAAACAAGAAAGTTCACATTTTTAACCAATTAAGTATCAAGACTATTTGGTTTTATCCAACTTACTCTAAGACCACAGTATTTTTTTGCTCAAAACATTAATTTTCTGCTTTCCTGTTTGATGTAAACATAATCAAATTCGTATTTCTAGTGACTGTGTCCATGTAGACATAGACAGAATTCATAGCAAACACTGCAGTGGAGCTTCTTCAGATGTGATGTGTAGGAAAGGAACACAGGGAGAGGTTTTTGTAGGTGAGGATTTTGTAGGTACATATGGTTGTGATACAATCAGCAATGGTATGCTTAGTGCACTTCATAGTGGGGCATAGCTAGCTGCTGTGCATTCAGGAAGTGTAGACCCAGCAGTTACAGCGTCACTTGGTTTATTTCAACTGGATTTATCTGGATTCAGCAGATGTCTCTGGTACAAGTTCAGAAAAGGTACCTGGTGCACGTGGAGAAAATGGCCATCGGTGTGGGTGGTGGTGGTACTGGCAGTGCTACCAGACAAGTCCCATTATTGTCACAATGATACTACTTGAAAATAAATTATAACTATGTTTGCATTAAATAAACATTATGTCATGTTTACCTTTAAATTCAGTGTCCGTAATATATAGATTTTTTATGATGAAAAAAAATTGCATTAAACAATTCAATTAAAATGTTTAAGAACAATTCACATAACAACTCCAACTTTAAAGGACCACTATAGTGCCAGGAAAACATACTCGTTTTCCTGGCACTATAGTGCCCTGAGGGTGCCCCCACCCTCAGGGACCCCCTCCCGCCCGGCTCTGGAAGGGGGAAAGGGGTTAAATCTTACCTTTTTCCAGCGCTGGGCGGAGAGCTCTCCTCCTCCGATCCTCCTCCTCCTCCCCGTCGGCTGAATGCGCACGCGCGGCAAGAGCTGCGCGCGCATTCAGCCCGTCGCATAGGAAAGCATTTACAATGCTTTCCTATGGACGCTTGCGTGCTCTCACTGTGAAAATCACAGTGAGAAGCACGCAAGCGCCTCTAGTGGCTGTCAATGAGACAGCCACTAGAGGATTAGGGGGAAGGCTTAACCCATTCATAATTATAGCAGTTTCTCTGAAACTGCTATAATTATGAAAAATGGGTTAACCCTAGAAGGACCTGGCACCCAGACCACTTCATTAAGCTGCAGTGGTCTGGGTGCCTAGAGTGGTCCTTTAACACCTTTAATTTTCTTTCTCTTGGATATTAAAAATGAAGTCCATAATTTTACTTGAATATTGACTGATGGCTTTTTTTTTGCTAGGATTAAGTTGATTTTTAACACAGTACAGGTTAATATCAAATACTTGCTCTTATGGAAAAGATATATCTTTCTCAGCAGCATTATAAGATTAGGAAAAAGAGAGCAGAGACATTTAATTGTCTCTGATAAGCAAGCAATGGACATTAAATATTTATAGGCTTATGTAGGCAGAGTTGTTCTTCATGCAAGCCCTGCTATGTTTGCCTGATAACTGTCAGTAGGTAATGCTAAGTAAAATGTTTGTTTACCTAGAAGCAGCATAGGATTTTGTACCAGAAATTTTTGCTTTAAAGAACACAGAAGATCCATTTTAAAGGCAACGTCTAGGCACTAGAACCACTACAGCTTGTAACAATGGTTTTGGGGCATGAGATTGTGTCTGCAGGTTCAGCCGTGTAAACACTGGCTTTTAATAGAAAAGGTTGTGTTTAATTGCTGCCTAATGTCACCTCTAGTGGCTGTCACTTAGACTAAACAGACTTGCTGGATGTGGTCCTGCAAATATTGCAGGACTGATGCTCAGCATCTCCGCTGTCAGTATGGAGATGCTAAATGGTAAGTAAATCTATTTATTTTCTTAATTTTGGGGGGCCCTAATAATATAATTAACTAGCATAAGACTCTAGTATTAGGAATACATGTTTGTAATTACAGAGCAAGGGTGTTCCTTGCATTTTTAAACTTAGTATTATGAAAAGTAAGGGCTAAGGTGATGACATCCATTACTATTTACAATTAATATGGCACGTGGTTGAGATTCTTGGAATAAATTACTGCTGAGGAATACATTATTCTCATCTCACCCTTGTTTTGATTTAGCAATGGGTTTGATGAGTTAGGAATTGCAAATGACAAAATTAGAGGATTCTGTTTAATTTGTTGTCAATGCTCTCATAAGGTAACAACAGAATGAACTTAAAACTGAATATGATATGGTTGGAATACAAACTTAAAATTGTATTTATTTCACTTCATCAGGTAATGCATAATATGGTCATATACGCGTACCTATGACCACATTATGCATTATGTCTATATACAAGCATTATATTTACGTTCAAGTGGAATTTTTAAGGAACTGCATTTCCCAAAATGCCAGCAGGTTTATGATGATACCCATAACTGAGTATATGACCATTTTTATGCTAAATGTTTTAAAAATTGCATTTGTGCTTCTATGGCAATATTTCACACCTTCTTTGAGACACAAAAGTTACCATGTAAGCTCTAAAACTTTATATACTCTCCATTTTTCTACAAAAGATTACAAATAAAATGAAAATTATAATTGCATAAAAATACTTAAGCAAGAAGAGATGGTGTGGAGTGATAAAATAACATATGTGAAGATAACCAATAAAATGGTATTCATACACTGGTTATACGTCTCCCGAAATATACTGGTAGAACTCCAGTTAAGAAATAGTAATTCCAGCTTTTAATCACTTAAAAACATTAGCATAAAACAAAATATAGTATAAAACAGTTTGGTACAATGATAAAAGATAAAGTAATGATAGCACTCAAAAACGATCTGCCACTAATAGTGGCCAGACAGGCACAGCAATAGGTCAAAAGACCTGCCAGAAGGGGACTCCAAGATGTTTTGAGTCAGTTCCTAAATACTCCAAGGTTCTGGATCCCAAGGAGTAGTGAAGGAGTGAGTTCTGGATGAAGATGCCCCAAATGGAGTAAGCGTGAGGTAGTAGAGGCTCCAAATGTGTCCGACGTTTTTGTCGTCAGGACTTTTCAAGGTAGAGCTTGTATGCAGTCCACACTATTCAGACCTATAAACCCCACTAATCAGTGTACACCTGGGAATCCCATGTGAGTTGAACCCAATCAGGTGTTTATGGAATCAGAATCCCACCGAAAAAAATGGCCACCATGATCATCTATGGAGACCATTTAGGTAGCCATTAGTTTTCATCTTCTGGATATAAAATTTAGTGACTAGCCCTGGAATTCATTTCATGGACAGGCCATCAGGTTGGTAAAAAACAACATTAAAATCAGCATATCAATAACATCAAAATCGGTCGCCGGTATCTACACCGGTGCCATTCATAGGTTACATAGATTACTATAGTACAAGGAAGGGTGGGGTCAGACAATAGCAAGGGCTGATGGGAGATTGAGGAGGGACAGAACAGCTAGTTTAAACTGGTCTGGCAGTGTCCCTGGGACAACACCCTGCTGGGGAAACAATAGGACAGGAAAAAGGGGGGAGGGGGAGATGCACAGACCAGCAATACATTCAACATACCCTGCACAAATAATAGGCACAATGTGACAAAACACAAAAGTAATTTGGGAGCCCACCCATAGTGTCCGTCTTCCATCCCCAGTGATGGTGACTACCGTCACACTAATAAACTACAATTTTTAGGAATTCAAAAGGTGAAAATAAATTGGAGGGGTGACGACATAATTAGAAAACTGGGACAATCCGAATTGAGATGGATTTGTAATCTAGACACCTTACATCCATAAGGTTGGAATAATGACTTTGAGCTCTGTCATTTTTATAGTTTAATATATATTTTTATACAATTTTTTTTATATTCTTCTGTATGTGTTTTTAAGGTGTTGGGTTTGTTATGAAATACACTCTTGACTTCATGTTAGTAGTTATATATCAACTGAGTATTATCCCAATATTATATTTATTTGCTATATTTGACTTATATAAGCCTTAAGATATATTCCGTTTAGACCTTAAACTAGCACAAGTGAGGTCAGGCGTGAATTTTTCATGAAGAGTATATTTTAATGAGGAATATAATCTACTGATATCCTCCTTTCTTTTATTTCTTTTGCATAATGAATTGTATTGCAATATGTTACTGCCAAATGAGATGCCACTAAGTAACATGAATTTGGGACTATCCATTACATTACTTTGCATGGAGGACTAGGGCAATGCCCACATTGAAAATGGTGATCTGACTGAACTGGAAGTGACGTTACGAAGATTTCGATACGTCACTTTCGCATACATAACAAAAAGGGGAACCACTGTCAGCTGAGCAGAAAAACACACCTCCACATACCGGTCGGTCGATTGGTTGAGTATAGGACCAATCACAGGAACATCTTCCGGTATATAAAGGGAAAACATGTGAGAAGCAGGAATCCGATTGAGAAAGCCTTTGAACAAGGTAAAACGCGTCTCGGGCGATCAGGATATTCATTGGGACGACTACCCCATGGTATTTGGCTTATTTGCATTTGTTTTTAAACATTTTGGTTTGAATAAATTATTTTAGCCTGTACAAGTCTTGTGAGTTCCTGCACTTTCCTGCTTTTTAAGAAGAGTTGTGCCCTCTTAAATGCACAGTGCCCATAACACTAAGATCCCAGTTTTTTGGGTCCCTAAAAGGTGAGCAGTTATCTGCATTATTTTAATGAATGTTTATGCATTGAGGATAATACACTAGGAGCATTTGTTCCATCTCTTTCTTTCTCCTGAGCACCTGGGTCCTCATATAGAAGATGTTCGGTATTATCTATGAATACCCCTGCGATTGTGACCTGAGCCTATCCTCCCTAGGCTCTATGCACATTTATATATACACATATATCTTCTAAACCACTCCAATTATCCATATATACTGCACCATATGTTGCCAATTTGTTTTTTCTTTTAGTTATTTCCCTTACAAAACCATTCCCCTATTTAAGGGTAAGTGTTTATGGTTTATCAACATTAGCGCTCCACTGGGTCTATTTCCACTCAGAGCACGCCACATTTGTTTTGCATAACTAAGAAACTCCCTATACTTCTTGTGCTTTTGTATAAAAATACTTACTTTAGATTTTTACATAAACCTGCACATCAATCTGTACAGAAAATTGCTGTTTTGACTTTTAATTATGTTCCAGCCTATCAGCCAAGATTTTTAAGAACTTGTATTCTGATTCGTTGTTGTTTTGAATATAAATCCCTGGGTGCTGATGGGGTTAAAGCAGAACGTTTTATATAAATAAATACTATTTAAACCTTTTTTTAGTAATGCTATACTCCTATGTAATAACAAATTGCTTTAACTTTGCTTTCATATACAAAATCATTAAAACTATCAGAACTTTTTCAAGGAAGTATGCATGTTTAATCACATCATAGTGTTCAAAGATACTCTTACAAACATGACATTTGACTCTCAAATGCAAGGTGGATTCAAATTATGAAGAACCCAAAGCACTGAGCCAAATGACATAATTTTAATTTGGGTTGTGTCGAATCACTGAAATGACAAAAAGCTAATTATGAAATCCAGTTTATGTTCCCCGAGATATCTGCTATGCAATGGCAGAAAATTACATTTATTTTTCTAGACCTATAGACAAAAATAATGAAAGCTGAAGTAACAATAGAGAATAATTCAATTTATAACCAACAGATGATAAGAAAAGCATTATGGAGGAAAGGTTGGTATATCCTGTATATACTGAAAAGGTCATCTAAAGAAGTGATCACGGTCGAATCCCTGTGTTTTTCACTTGGGATTCTCCATGTTTTAGATACTCTTCAGAGTTGCGAGACAGAATTAGCTTCAGTATGAGTTTGAATACAAAGAAAGAAGACATTGATTTTGATCCTGACACACAAGTCATACAAATAGGATATCAAATGAAGCATGTGTGGACTAAAAACTAGAGAACACAGCATATGCACCAGAAATGATCAGGGCACCCTACAAAAATCTTCTTCTGCCAGTCTAGAGAACCAGGATTTGTGGACAGCAGTAAAGGGTGTGATGACCAGCGTCAATAAAAGTTTTCATGCTTAGCTAAAAAATAAAAAAATGTGCTTTGTCACATTATTTATATAAAATGTTCTGCTTTAACCCCATCAGCACCCAGTGATTTATATCCAAAACAACAACGAATCAGAAGTTCTTAAAAATCTTGGCTGATAGGCTAGAACATAATTAAAAGTCAAAACAGCAATTTTCTGTACTCACTGCAATAAAAGACTAGCAACTGAGCCATTTAGCAGCCCTAATCATGAAACCAAGAGAGCTTAATGCCCACTGCAGCCCTTACCCATGAGTGGTGTGGGGTGCTAACAGGACCGGTGCAAGAATTTTTGCCAACCTAGGCAAACAAAAATTTCCGCCCCCCCCCCCATGCTCTGCCCACCATGTGACATCACAATGCCCCACCCAAATGATCTGCCATACTAGCCAATGCCAGTGCTGCACACAGTGTCTTTTCTCTTTTCTAAATTAAAAAGCCTGCAGGGACAGGCTATAGACACCAGAGCAACTACATTAAGCTGTAGTGGTTCTGGTGACTATAATGACCCTTTAATGTGAGGTAAATTAAATATTAGTACCACTAATAATATACTGGATTGTCTACTTATCACCAGATGAGGACAGGAGGATGATGATGGACTCAGGCTACAGTCTGGCTTCACTGGTCTGATGTTAAAACAGACTCTCTGGAGGCAGTGCTCACAAAAATCAATGAACAGGAAGCAGCACCATTTTTGGGGCCCTTTACACAGATCACAGTCTGGGCCCCCAGGGCCTGACCATGAGTATGCATACAAGGCCCGCCCATAAGTCCACCTACATGGCCCACCGATGAGTTTGCTCACAGGCAGTGGAGTGTACGTGTGTAGGGGATGTGTTATGTGTTATTGTAGAGGATGTAATCGGTGTGTGTGAGTGTGTGTGTGTAAGGGATGCATTGTGTGAATCTGTGTTTGTATATGTAGGGGATGTAAGGTGTGTTTCTGTGTATGTAATGTTATGCAGTGTGTGTGTCTATAAGAGGTGCATTGAGTGTGTGTAAGAGATGCATTAAGAGAAGCAGTGTGTGTGTGTGTAAGGGATGCATTGTGTGTGTGTGTAATGGATGCATTGTGCGTTTCTGTGTGTGTAAGGTAAGCATGATATGTTTCTGTGTGAGTGTAGGATGCATTGTATGTTTCGGTGTGTCTGTGTGTGAGTAAATATGCATTGTTTGTTTCTGTGCATGTATGAGGACGCATTGTGTATGTGTGTAGTTTGAAAGAGAGGGTTTGAGGGGTAGGATAGGGGCTGAGAGGGGAGCAGCTCTTTATTTTTGTTATTATATGTGTGTGTCTCCCTCACAAGAGACTCTGTGTGTTCTTGCCTCCCCACCTGTCCCTTAGTGACCTCCCCGTCCCTTAGTGCTCTCTGCTGCTCCCCTGTGCCATAGTGCTCTCCCCTGCCCCTTAGTGCTCTCCGCTGCTCCCCTGTCCCTTAGTGCTCTCCACTGCCCTCCCCTCTCTTAGTGCTTTCCCCCGGCCCTTAGTGCTCTGCCCTGCCCCATCCCTTAATGCTCCCCTTGACCCTAAGTGCTCTCCCCTGCCCCCCCATTCCCATAGGGCTCTCCCTCCCAACCTGTCCCTCAGAGTCCCCCCCATCTTTCCCTTAGTGGTCTCTCATCCACCACCCGTCATTCCCTTAGTGGTCTGTCCTCCACCCCCCATCCTTCCCTTACAGGTCTCTCTCCCCCCCATCTTTCCCTTAGTGGTCTCTACTCCACCCGCCATCTTTCCCTTAGTGGTCCCTACCTCTTTGTAGCATGGACAGGCGGTGCTGACTGCGGTAATGACCACGGTACAGGAGCTTCTGTTTCCTGTACTCGGCCGGACTGACATGAAGTGCTCACTAAGAAACAGAAGTTCCTGTACCACGGTCCGCGCTGCCCGGCCATGCTACACTGAGTTACTGGTAGGAGGGAGCACTGTGTGCTTCCCTCCTACAGAGTCACTCAAATTTGGTCCACCCCCTGCCTAAGTCGCCTATAGGACATGCCAGCCCTGGGTGCTAATATTGATAAATGAGGAGACCTAACGTCTTACCCAGTCCAAACTATTTCCAGCATGTGGGGGCTCTAATATTCTGGGGAGGGTGGTGGACATGCCGCTATCCAACCTAAAACAATTATGTTTACCACAGTGGGTGCCTAGGGGTCCCCAAGCCCCTTGCTCTCCAACCAATAAAATAAAATCTGCTTCCTCAATGCCCCTCTCTAAGAATAATTGGAATAGATCACACCATGACCTAACACCAGAGGTCACCATACCTGCTCCATTGAATCAAAGAAGGCAGAGAAATAAGCAGCAGTGAGGGAGCCTGGCTTTGGAAAAAGGTATTTTCTTAATTTATGGGACACACGTGGGTGGGGCTGTATTGCTAGGAATCCATGTTTGGTAAAGGCTTCCACAAAATCAAGGCATCCTTTGTTGCAAAAGTAGGATGGCACATGTAAGGGTATTGTGAAAGGGGTTCCTAGTTGTCCGGTATGGTGTCCATGTATATTTTAACAGTAAAACGAATAGAGCTGACAGACCATTGCTATATAGTCTGTTTCATATTTTACATTTCTTTTCATTATTTCATATTTCTTCTACATGCGTGTTTACCAAAGAAATACTGCAATTATTGCCATTAATATGAAGGAAAGTGTTACAGGTAGTTTCAATGTCCAGGAAGCTTCTTGACATTACAGCCCCGACTGATGAAATGCAGCGTGATCTGGTATTTATGTAGTTCTCAAATGTGATGCGGTATTAGAAATGATGCATGAGGAGTTATTTTTAAAATCTTAGTCAAGTGACTTTGTATTTTACAAATATTGAGCAACTAAAGAGTGTGCTGCAGTGAAGACAGTAACATTGTGCAAATCCTCAAGAATATTATTTGAAATGAAGGTCAATAGAGGTTCACATGTCATCCCAAGGTCACCTTGTCAAATTCAAGGATCAAGACTCATTCAATAAAAGTGTTTTGAGACCTCAAGAAAGAAAAAAATGATAATGTTTAAAAAGTAAACATGTGCTTATATTATAAACCATCAAAAAGATGTCCCTTAATGAAAAATAATTAAACTTTTTTTCTTGAGTGTGTCCATAACTTGAACTGGTGCTAAAGATGAGGCCATAACTCCTGGTATGTGTGAAGAAATGTAAGTAAAAAAGTGTAATTTCTTTGTCCATAAAAGGTTTTTCCTGAAATAATGCCATGTTTGTTTAATATGGACACACTCTCCTTGGTACAATGTGAAGACACTGAACACTTAGATATGATATAGAGGTGAAGGGACACTGAAACTAGAAAAGATAGGCAACTGGATTACAAAGGAAGAAGTTTACATAACATTAGCTTGACGAGGGTGATAATAAAAGTACAGTATATACTCGAGTATAAGTCGACCAGAATATAAATCAAGACCCCTAATTTTACCCCCAAAACTGGGAAAACTTAGTGACTCGAGTATAAGACTAGGATGGGAAATGCAGCAGCTACTGGTAAATTTCGAAATAAAATTAGATCCCCAAAAAATTATATTAATTGAATATTTATTTACAGTGTGTGTATATAATGAATGCAGTGTGTGTGTGTATATAATGCAATGTGTTTGTATGAATGCAGTGTGTGTATGAATGCAGTGTGTGTGTGTGTGTACGAGTGCAGTGTGTGTGTGTGTATGAATGCAGTGTGTGTGTGTGTGAGTGCTGTGTGTGTGTGTATGAATGCAGTGTGTGTGTATGAATGCAGTATGTATGTATAAGTGCAGTGTGTGTGTGTGTATGTATGAATGCAGTGTGTGTGTGTGTATGAGTGCAAGGTGTGTGTGTGATGCAGAGTGTGTTTGTTTTTTTTTATTTTTTTTTATTATTATTTATTTATTAATTATATTATTAATAATTTTTTTATTGTAATTTTTTTTTTTTTTATTATTATTATTTTTTCGGGGGCTCTCATTCCCTGGTGGTCCAGTGGATGGGCTGTGTAGGAGGGGGCTGGCAGCGAGCTGTAACTTACCTTTCCTGCAGCTCCTGTCAGCTCCCTTCTCTCTCCTGCGTGCCGGTCAGCTCCCTTCTCCTCCACTGCAAGTCTCGCGGTGTGAGTGCCGTGCGGAGCGTTGCCACGGTAATCCGTGGCAACGCTCTGACCCACAGCTCTCGCAAGACTTGCAAGGGAGCTGACAGGGGAGCTGACAGGGGAGCTGACCGGACCGGAGGAGAGAGAAGGGAGCTGACAGGAGCTGCAGAAAGGTAAGTAATAGCTCTCTGCCAGCCCCCAACAGGACCGCCGGGCTTGTAATAAGCCTGGTGGTCCTGGTCTGTATTATGGCAATGTAAGTTGCCATAATACAGACATTAACTCGAGTATAAGACGAGTGGGGGTTTTTCAGCACAAAAAATGTGCCGAAAAACTCGTCTTATACTCGAGTATATACGGTAACTAAAGAAAATAAAAAATAAAGTCTACTTACCGTATATACTCGAGTATAAGCCGAGTTTTTCAGCACATTTTTTGTGCTGAAAAACCCCCACTCGGCTTATACTCGAGTCACTGTCTGTATTATGGCAATTTACATTAATTTACATTGCCATAATACAGACTGGGGGCTGGCAGTGAGCTGTTACTTACCTCTCCTGCAGCTCCTGTCAGCTCTCTCCTCCTCCGCGCCGGTCCGGTCAGCACCTCAGTCAGCTCACACTGTAAGTCTCGCGAGAGCCGCGGGGTCATAGTGCGGCTCTCGCGAGACTTACAGTGTGAGCTGAGAGAGGAGCTGCACGGACCGGCGCGGAGGAGGAGAGAGCTGACAGGAGCTGCAGGAGAGGTAAGTAACAGCTCTGCCAGCCCCCCTCCTCCCCCCACTGAACTGCCAATGCCACTGGACCACCAGGGAAGGAGAGCCCCCCTCCCTGCCATGTATCAAGCAGGGAGGGGGGACAAAAATAAATAAATATAATAATAAAATATTAAAAATAATAATAAAATAAAAAATAACAAAATATTAATAAAACAAAAAAATTATTAAAATAATTTAATAAAAATAATAATAAAAATGCCCACCCCCCACCAAGGCTCTGCAACACACACACACACACTGCACTCATACACACACACTGCACTCATACACACTGCACTCACTCACACACACACACTGCACTCATACACACACACTGCACTCATACACACACACTGCACTCATACACACTGCACTCACTCACACACACACACTGCACTCATACACACACACACTGCACTCACACACACACACTGCATTCATTATATACACACACCGTAAATAAATATTCAATTAATATAATTTTTTTAGGATCTAATTTTATTTAGAAATTTACCAGTAGCTGCATTTCCCACCCTAGTCTTATACTCGAGTCAATAAGTTTTCCCAGTTTTTTGGGGTAAAATTAGGGGCCTCGGCTTATATTCGGGTCGGCTTATACTCGAGTATATACGGTACCTATTTTGTGCAACAATGTATAGCAAAGCACCTACTATTATTGTTATTGGTATTTATATAGTGTCAACTTATTCCGCAGTGCTTTACAATACTATGGAAGGGGGAAATTTAACAACAAATGAGACAATTAAAAAATGAATCAGGATTGATAGGTAGATGAGGACCCTACTCAAACAAGCTTACAATCTAAAGGTTTTGTGAAACAATTTCCAACTTTACATATTTTGCAAGTCTAGAGTAGCGGAGTATAAAGACAACATAGGAAAGACATCAAGGGAGACAGCAAACAAACAACGTGGAAAAGTAGCAGACCTCTTTAGGAAAGAGCAAGATACTTATTTGTGACATAAAAGTTACTCTGAGAGGCCAAAAGCATTCTTTAACAGATGGGTTTTTGAGGGACTGCTTTACAATTTAAGACTAGGGTAGAGTATGATGGTGGTAGGCAGTCTGTTGCAGAGGAAAGGAGTGAAAAGTTCTACAAGCGTGATTTAGCAGTAAGGGTGCAAGCAGTGGACAGGAGAAGGTCACCAGCAGAGCGGAGTGACCTAGAAGGGCCATACGTATGAATCAATGAAGAAATGTGCTGTTCTTGATAATGCACTTATAATGAATTCAAATATGACCAAACAGGAGTCAGTAAAATTAGAATTATTCACTTACCGTATATACTCGAGTATAAGTCTAGTTTTTCGGCACATTTTTTGTGCTGAAAAACCCCCACTCGGCTTATACTCGAGTTAATGTCTGTATTATGGCAACTTACATTGCCATAATACAGACCAGGACCGCTGGGCTCATTATAAGCCCGGCGGTCCTGTTGGGGGCTGGCAGAGAGCTGTTACTTACCTTTCCTGCAGCTCCTGTCAGCATCCTTCTCCTCCATGCAGCTCCCCTGTCAGCTCCGTTCTGCTTACAGTGTAAGTCTCGTGACACCCGCGGGAGTCAGAGCGTTGCCACGGGTTACCGTGGCGACGCTCCGTGCGGCACGCAAACTGCGAGACTTACACTGTAAGCAGAATGGAGCTGACAGGGGAGCTGCACGGAGGAGAAGAGAGCTGACAGGAGCTGCAGGAAAGGTAAGTAACAGCTCTCCTTCTGCCCCCCCCCCACTGCACAGCCCATCCACTGGACCACCAGGGATTAACATAGCCCCCCTCCCTGGCCAGGCAACAAGCAGGGAGGGGGGACAAAAAAAACTATTAAATAAAAAAAAATACAAATATTAAAATAAAATAATATTAAAATAAAATAATATTAAAATAATAATAATATTAAAATAATAATAATATTAAAATAATAATATTAAAATAAAATAATAATAATAAAATAATAATAATATTAAAAAATTTAAATAATAAAAACGCCCTCCCCTCACCCAGTTTACACACACTACACAAACACACACACACACACACTGCATTATATACACACACTACATTCACACAAACACACACTGCATTATAGACACACACTGCATTATAGACACACACACACACACACACTGCATTATATACACACACACTGCAATCATTATATAGACACAAACACACACACTGCATTCGTTATATACACACACTGTAAATAAATATTCAATTAATGTAATTTTATTGGGATCTAATTTTATTTGGAAATATACCAGTAGCTGCTGCATTTCCCACCCTAGGCTTATACTCGAGTCAATAACTTTTCCCAGTTTTTTGTGGGTTTATATTCGGGTCAACTTATACTCGAGTATATACAGTACTTAATTTCTTGGCTATTAGAACCTATTATTAACAAGGATTTACACAAGTGCACCTAACCAGTTCCCACTGACAACCTTTTCACTCTTGGTTCACCATCCACCATCGTACAGTGTTGACTCATTTATAAATGAAAGCATTGCAAAAAATGTCTCTAGCTCGCTATTTCTACATGACTTATTTTATCATCTTTCAGGAGCCATTAACAATAAGAACTACCTAAATGCAGCACCGATACATTTTCCACATCCTATAATCATTCATCATACACGGGTTCTGCTTTTCAAACAATCTACAGGAAACTTCTAAACAACATATTAAAGTTGCATAAAAGCAACTTCCTTTGAAGTCCAATTAATATCAGAAGCTACAGCTCTGCTCTGTGATAAGCATGGGTCAGTTATATAACAACTGTAACCAAAATGAACCTTTGAGTTAAACATAGATAATATTTATATTATAGAAAATGCCGTGGGATAAAGATATATTTCTTGGAAGTTTACAGAAACTTTTTCGATACCTTTAAGCTAAAGTGGGAAAATAAACCTTTGCATGCCTGTCTTGAATCCAATTTAGATTAAAAAAAAAGAAAAAGCAAAAACAGGCCCCCTTCCTCTTTAGGATGTTCATGGGGAGTAATAATGCTATTCTCTTAGGTTGCTATGATTCCTTACTTTTTTTCCCCTCTTATGTTAATATTTTTTTAAGTATCACAAGTGTAGACACTGTGTATTGTTTGCTGAATTGAATGTGTGACATTGTATTGTAATATGACTATATTGCTTAAGTAAAAGATTGACAAAAAAATAAGTGGTTGGAGTGTTTACTCTTGAAATGTCACGACTTAGATCTGCCGAAGTCTATATGGATAAAGAAAATTCTGGCAAGTAGAGTAATGCTCAAGGTGATTTCTTTATTTGCAATGTAAATAAGAAGAGAAAAATAACATCGGTCACAGAGCAAGCATTTATATTAATACTTGAATTCAGGTTGAACTGTTAGAACAGCGGCTTGTAAGGAAAGCTAGCTCTCTTTAAGGTACTTGATGGTGTAGTTTAAGGGGAAATTCTCTCCTTAAGACACTCTCCTTATAAACCAGCGTCTCAATACAAGTAGTATGTGAGTAAAACTAGGTTAGCACTGTTACAGCACAGCCTCAGCATTATGTTCGATAACAGGTAGGGGGCAAAGTTACTTAGCTTAATAATATCTTCAGCAACAGAGATAGGGCAATGTTATTTAGATAGACCAAGTGACAAGTTAAGCAATAGGTAGAGGTAAACATATCAGATTGACCAAATTATATGTTAAGCATCAGGCAGAGGCAGGACTACACTTAGCGTAGGCTGAGCAGGAACTGGGGAGTTTGTTCACAGAGCTGGAGTCAATGCAAAAGATCAGTCCAAGTGAGTGACCTAAAGAGGCAGTCCATTTCCTAGTTGAGTTCTACTGACTATGCAGGCAGTCCGTGGTAAGTAAGTCATGCAAAAGGTTGTCCTAGTCATGAGCCAAGGTCTGTTACCATGGGGTCCTTACAAAAGCACAGGAGACAAGGGATGTGAGCAGAGAGCAAGTAGTATCAGGATACAGGGCCAGGGGTCTTCTGCAAGGTAATCCTTTAGCAAGGGGTAGTGGCGAGGTAGAAAAAGCTCACTAATTCGGTCATGCACCAGGAGTAGCTACAGAGAGATAAGCATGAGAAAACCATATATGTTACTTAAAATTTTTTTTTTTTTTTAATTGTTAAAGGACCACTCTAGGCACCCAGACCATTTCAGCTTAATGAAGTGGTCTGGGTGCCTGGTCCTTCTAGGGTTAACCCATTTTTTCATAAACATAGCAGTTTCAGAGAAACTGCTATGTTTATGAATGGGTTAAGCCTTCCCCTATTTCCTCTAGTGGCTGTCTCATTGACAGCCGCTAGAGGCGCTTGCGTGCTTCTCACTGTGATTTTCACAGTGAAAGCACGCCAGCGTCCATAGGAAAGCATTATGAATGCTTTCCTATGACCGGCTGAATGCGCGCGCAGCTCTTGCCGCTGCGCATTCAGCCGACGGGGAGGAGAAGAGGAGGATCGGAGGAGGAGAGCTCTCCGCCCAGCACTGGAAAAAGGTAAGTTTTAACCCCTTTCCCCTTTCCAGAGCCGGGCGGGAGGGGGCCCCTGAGGGTGGGGGCACCCTCAGGGCACTATAGTGCCAGGAAAACGAGTATGTTTTCCTGGCACTATAGTGGTCCTTTAAATCAGTTTGCAAATGATCTGTTTACAGAACTAAAATACTGTCCCACAAACATTCAGCTATATATCTAAAGGACATGGGTTGGGCTGAGGATGAAGTCAACAACACAACAAAATTATATTGAGTACCTTTCTAATACAAGAAGTCTTCTCCATCACCTGACACCTGACCAAAGCTACATTAGAATATACAATATGTACAGAAATATGTACCACAACATGAGCCTTACATTCCTTAACATCTAAGGGGAATTCCTGCTGAAAGGATCTCAGTTTAAGCCAATAGAAATAATTGAACAATTAAAGGGAACATCAACCTGAAAAACTCTTAAAGGTGAATATTAGTCCTTAGGGTTACTCACTCATTTAGGGAAGCATCAATTTAAATCTGCAATCAACTAAGTCTTCTCTAAGCATACATATCAGGAGATCAATTTACTGTTATGACAGAAGCCACAGACTTCTATAAGTCAGCCATGATGATCTCAGCCATTCTGATGCTTTCCTGTAGGAAAACATTGGGAGCCTAGTGCACATTCGTGGCAAATGCCGCCCTGTGTCGATCAGATGGTCTCTATGAAACCATCTGATTGAAATAGCAGAGTGTCCCTTAGCTATTTCAGTGGAAGCGTCTCTAGTGGCTGTCAGTGTGAGAGCCACCAGAGGCTTGTAACCCTGCAATGTTCTGACAGAACAACAATGTTTTCACTTGAGATGAAGTGATCTTAGTGCTTATATTCTCCCTTTAAGCTTACAGAAGCCACAATGCAGCTACAGATATAAGCTTTATGGTTAGTCTTTGTGAAATGGGTTTGATGAATCTGATGCAACATAAATATATGTAGTATGGGATACTGATGCTGTGAGTTTGAGTTTACACTTGTTTTTCAGGTTGATGTTTTTTAATTACCTCTGGTAGTAGTGGGTAGCATGCTGATTCAATGTAATACAGTATAGGGCTGGTGTAAACTTAATTCCAAGGCGTTTTTGTATTTCCAGTCTTGCCCAGATGACTCAGATAATCCCGAATCATCCTGTAAAGTAGTCCACTATCACCTTGTTCAGAAACTGCTTCTATTTTATTTTAAGGTAAACTATGACAAACTTACCATTATCTCCTAGATGCACAGTTTGGTAGACCTCTCCCTCACCAACAGCATCTCAATCTGGTCTGTATCATCTCTTATTATGCTATAAAACCCTGTCCAGGAGAGGTTTATTTGATAATTTTTTATACCCTAAGGGCAGTTCTATTCATCCCATAGGATGTCTGTAAATATACAACTACACACGTTCTCTCTCTGGGAAGAAGACAGAGCTTGGTGTAGTTCAGCTCGGTTGAGCACTGTAAAAGGTTTATAACCAAGCTGAAATTTTGTTAGTTAGGATTTGCTCAATGATTGTCTGAATATCCTGAGTAATCTATTATGGCAATATCCTCATTCACTGACTACAAGGTGTCAGGATTACTGAGAGACCCAACACCAGTGTATTGACCTTAACGCCAGGCTTACCATACAAAAGACAGGAAATAGTCAGGGACAAGCCAAAGTCAGAGAAGCAAGAAATCAGGAATAGCAAGGTGCAAAGCTGATTCAAGAAGTATAGATAGGAGAATAGTCAGTAATAGCGCTATTGAGAACCAAAATAGAACCACAGATGGGCAAGGACCTAAGCCCTAGCAAGCTATACTCTGGCACTTTAATTATATAGCCAAGCCCCCAAAATGTTCACATTTGCAGATGTTGGTGGGTTGCAATGCCATCAGCTTGCACACGTTGCGTCGTTGAAGAGTAGGGAACTACAGCGGCCAGCGTTTGTACCACTGCAGAGAGAAACAGGAGAGAGAAGGTCCCGAATAACCTGCTGAGGTCACTCAGGCTATGCAACCCCCTATGCAAAACACAAAGTACGCTGACACAAGGACAACCAAAACAGATTTTTCACCTTGCTTTATTATATATCCCGTAACACCAGCTGTTACAAGAACCCACATTATGGACAAAACTGACCATTCCAGGTGCCTGGTTGACATCTATGACTTTTCCAATTCTAAGCTCCTCTGAATGCTAAAAGTGGGTGCAGAGCACAGATGCACCATTAACTTTACAATCATGTAAAGACCACTTAAATGGCAATCGTATAACAGAAAATGTGATCTGTCAAATATAATGGTACAAGTTGTTGAACAAGGAGAAGCCCAATGAAGAAAATCACATTCAATACTCCTCTCTTTTCTTCTTTAGCATGTTGCTGCAGATTAGCTTTTTATTGTACAGTTCCTTATTGCATGTTTTTAATAGGTTGCTTTTTCACTAAATTATGTTTTTTTTTACTAAACGCATACTGCTACATTATTTTCTCAATACTTTCTTCACTCATTTCTCATAGCAGGTAAATTGATTTTACTCCTGTCACTTTCTTCTATATCATAGTCAGCATCATGTCATCTATTTTTATCTTACATCCTTCTGTTTTTTTGTAGCTGGTAGCATGTCTCCAAAACCAAGACACCCGTTCTTGCTGTATTAACAGTGTCTGTAAAAAGCCCTGCTATTTTTATGCAATCAACCTATCACTTCACATTCTCTATTGCTTCTCTTTGCACACCCTGGAATTTAACATAAATATAATATGTCTGTTGCTTGTATCTCCATTCCCTCAGCTTTCCTGGCACTGTGTCTATTCTTGTTACTTGGTTGACGTAAGCTAGCACACACCCAGAATGGACAACAAGGTTGATGGCTGATGCATTATTTTCCCATGCTGAACTTTCTGAACTATTCCCCGATCCCATTCTTTCCCTCCACTTTTTGTGTACATTCTATCTGCACCTTTAAAGAAAAAATATTTCTCCACAATATTGTCAATACTGTCATCTACTTTCCCCTTGGTTATTCTCTCTTTTTCCCAAAACAGTTCTCAGCTTAGCTTTGTCACAATTTTTTAACATCTCGTTAAGTAGCCAAACTGAAAGCATAGTTGACTTGGACATTTTTTCCAGTGCAGCCAACCTGGTCTTACGTTTGAAAGTCACTCTGAATTCCCAACATAAAAGTACACCATAAAACACGTTCTCTCTGCTGAACTTTGATTTGGATTCTCCTTTTTAATTATATTTTACTAATTATTTAAATTCACTCAGATTAATAGTTAATACTTTTTCCCAAATAGAAACAGTATTTCCTATTAATACTAATTCAGTAAAATTTTAATAAGACTAGTTTATATATGTATATAATAAATATTTTATATTTCATAATGCATCTTGAATTAATTTCTAAGACTTCACGTATTTTGCTTTTCCATTCATTAATCATTTTAACATTGATAATAACTTAATGTCAGTGTCTTCCTATACAAAGACCGGATAAAAGTGAAAACCCTTGAGACAGGAGTGGAAATAAAGATTGTGCTTGTATCTGATAATACAAGAGATACCAGAAAAAGGAAATGACTAATCAATCTCAAAAAGGGTGTAGTCAAGGAGATAATAAGAATGTTCTACCATATATCCTGCCAACATATCCCTCTGGGAAAGAATGCCACTAAAGTTTCCTAGTTAAAGGTTAGAGCTAACACAATAAAGATTATTGTGTCTTGTTGCCTTTGACGGACATGACATATACAATACAATCTTTCACACCTTATTATTCATCAAGTTAACAAAATGGAAAAAGTGAACAAAAGGTGAAAGTACAAGCCTGGTCATTTATATTATTCAGTTAAAGACATTATAATAGATGATCATCCTTCATGAACTGTAAAACATAGCTGGAATAATGTCTTATATTGTCGTCTTACATAACTTTTTTTTTTTTTTTTTAACAAGCTTTAGCAGTTAAGTCAATACAAGTTATGTATATATGACAACAGGGGGATGCACTCACTTTAACATGCAAAATTGGGATGCTGCTGGGGCCAATTCATACAATACACAAGATCCAGCATACTCACTCATCGGGATCTCATCATGATGAGTGAGTGCGCTGGATCTTGTGTATAATGAAAATGATGTCAACATTGACCAAGTCGTTCCCTTCAAAATAATTCATCAATGGGAATATGAGCTAAACACCTCTATCCATACAAGAAAATTGAAAAGTATCTTACGAAGGGATCCAAAAACTGGTAATGCTTAGGGCTACACAGAAATATCAGAAAAGTTGAAATATATACAAAGTAAGAAGGGAATATAGAATGAGAACTGAATATTGTGGATACAAATTAGCAGCAGATTGAAAGATGAACATGGTATCTAGTGTCTAAACATGCTTTATTGTTAATGTGCCAGTCAGATCACTATGAGAACTGCATATTATCCAGCTGCTGTTTAATCAAAATTGGAATGGGGATAAACAGCCTATTAAAAAAAAAAAAAAAACAACAACAACAATTATACGAATAGAATTTATATAGATGTACTCTTATACATTAGTGTATCAGTGGTTAAAATGATACCAAAAGGGTCTAATAGGAGACAAATTCCCAATTGTTGGTTTGAAGGGATGGCAATATTAGGGTTAAAAAGGTTATTAAAAAGATACCCGATCACTTAGAATCAATGTGGAGATGCCCCAGTTCTTAAAAAGTGACTAGAAATGGCCAAAAAAGCTCAACTCGTTCTTAAATAAAAAAAAAAAAATAGAATATAGACACAATACTCTTAGCTAGAAAAAATCCGGCAAAGAGTTCAGAAAAGGATTACAGGGCTACTAAAAGGGCTTAACCCTAAACCTTACAGAAAATACAAAAACACAGAAATGAGGGAGAAGCATCCCTTAAAAAAGAGAGCAAATCCCCTCAAGACCAGTACCCCCAATAGAGCACTATAAATAGATTTGCAAAAAACTGTGTGTCAGACACGGTACAAAAAATAATAAAGTTTTATTAATAGTTGAATAAACATTAAAAAACTAAGCACCAAGTGTCTAAAATACACCAGACTGCTTAACCTAGAAATGGAGAAACACTAAAAAGTGTATTCCAGCTCAAATAGATACAAAACAGTAAGCTTGATACTAAATGGATAGATCACTCAAAAAATAGCAAAATAGCTACTAAAGAATGCAACAATATAAATAACTAAAGTATCCATGAAGCTTACATATTTATAATATAATAAGAAATGGCTGAAATTGATTTAAATTCCTCCAAATCAATGGAGTATTAAACGTCTATAAATAAAAACCCCCCTATTTAATGTAGCCTCTCTAAACCTACTACAAAATCCTAAATCCTGATGGCTTACTGTAAAGTTCAAATGTATCTGGCTAAAATAGCTCAATATATATCAGCAGAACCAGTAAATCGAAAGGACAGAAAGAGGTAAATAGATGAAAAGTAAAGTAAGAAACAGTAGAGAGGGTTCTCAATACTCCATTATAGTATATATAACAAAGAACCAGGGACTTTGCCGGCACAATAAAGTCTATGAGTAGAAATAGCGTGTTGAAGTATAACAAACTAAGTAAAAACAGTCTGCAGAGTGTGAAAAAACACCCCAAGCCCTACACGCGTTTCGGCGATAATGATCGCCTTTCTGAGTGGGCTGTGCTTCTATTTCACCCGCCAATAGAGTTCGGCGGTGGGAAGTCCCAGAGATTCAGTACAGGTGGGTGTTGGCGCCAGATTTCTGTATAAAGGGAAGGTGGTGAGGGGACAGCGTTTGCTTACTGATGCCCTTGAGAAAGGTGATCATTATCGCCGAAACGCGCGTCGGGCTTGTGGTGTTTTTTCACTTTGCTCTCTTTTTTAAGGGATGCTTCTCCCTCATTTCTGTGTTTTTGTATTTTAAAAAAAAATTGTTTTAAAAAAATACTAATTAAAAAAATATATATGTCTTGTAAATATACCTCCGTTGTCTCAAAGGAGAGAGGCAACCAACATATACCAGAAGTTGCCCCTAAAAGGATAGATAAACATCAGTGGAATAATCAAAAATAATCAAAATCAAATAAATAATTAAATTTCCAAACCACAGGGACTATCCCTTTAGGGTCAACACATACCTCAGATATTTCACCACTGGGAGACAACCTACTTGGAAACAAACCTAAAGCAAATGAGCGTACCTCAGTTATCTCAGATTTCTGAGACAACCTAAAATCACTTGGGTTATCCCTTCTTCAAGCACAATCGCTTAACCCACCCAGAAATCAACATAATAACCAATTGAACGAAATGAGTGCTCAGTGACAGTGAATGGTGTCATGTAGCACCGAAATGCATCAGGATTTTGTTTATTTCTCAAGTTTCTTTTTATCACTGAGCTCTCATTTTTTTTAACCTTGGTATTATGGCGATTTTTGGGTGGGTTTGGTGACTGTGATTGAGGAAGGTAATAGCCCAAATGGTTGTAAGCTATGTATATTATCTATATGGTCTACCTCTGACGTTGTAGGTTGTCTTCCAGTGGTGAGATAAATGAGGTATGTGTTACTCTTAAATGGATAGTCTGTTAGGATATTGTTCTCTTTTTGATTTTTCTACTGACGGTCATCTATCCTCTTAGGGACAGCTTCTGATAGATGTCGGTTGCCTCTCTCCTTTGAGACAACTGATGTATATTTACAAATCATAGGGTTTGGTTTTTTTTATGTTAAAACCACTTTTTTTAAGAGGGAGTTGAGCTTTTTTGGCCATTTCCAATCACTCCATACACAGAATGATCTTAAGTGACAGGCTATCTTTTTAACTCTAATATTGCTGTCCATTAGAACCGACAATTGAGAATTTGGCTCCTATTAGACCCTTTTTGTGTAATTTCAACCACTGATGCACTCATTTATAGGAGTATATCTATATACATTCTATTCAATTCATATAATTATAGTTCTACTCTTAGTCTTTTGAATAGACTGTTTATCCCCATTCCAATTTTGATTAAACAGCAGCTGGACAATATGCAGTTCTCATAGTGATCTTATGGGCACATTAACAATAAAGCCTGTTTAGACACTAGATACAGTGTTCATCTTTCAATCTGCTGTTAATTTGTATCCACAATCTTTAGAACTGAGTCTATATTTACTTTTTACTTTGTATACATTTCAACTGATATTTCTGTGTTGCTCTAAGCATTACCAGTGAAATACCTTTCTATTTTTATTTTCTTGTATATATATATATATATATATATATATATATATATATATTTGGTACATGCCCTCGAATAGCACTGGTACTATCCTATCTGACAAATTGCAACACTAAGTGGTGACTTTAATATCTATCAAAACACCTCTATTCGGTAATCTGATGATCACATGTGGGATTGTCAAATATTTTTTACTATAACTTTAAAAAAATGGAGCAATATTAGAACATTTGCGTGTCAGATTCTAGTGGATATTCATTATTCACTAATTTTTCTATCTTCAAAAATTTGGAAGACCAGCTCCAGATTGATTTGACTGAGTTTGTGTCCATATGGATCCTTATGAAAGGACCTTAAAATCCGCTGAAAAAAAACTGACATGAATCCTACTAGCTCAGAGCCGAAGTCCTCAGAATCTCCCAAATAATTTCTAAATTGTAGAAAAAAGAATATTATGGCAAAATGTAAATAAATAGGATGATTGTCCATTCATTTGACACTACTGTGGCACAGATAATTGAAACCCTGTAGAAAAGTAGAAAAGTAACATGATTAGTTTAAAACAACCCAGCTACTTACAGCTGACTTACAACTGTGATATATAAGTCAATCTCTGCATTGTAGACTTAGAGATTTGTTTTGGTCGAACTGTAATTCGTCTGAATTTTGGTTGATTGGATGAATTGATTTCCCGAACTCCAAGCAAAAATGTACCCAAATCATGAACCAACTGAACTGTGCAATGACCTAACATGTATGTTTTGATTCATGACTCTGGATTCCATCCCTAGCGCCAAAAGAAGAGGCGATTGATGTGAAAAAGTAATGATTGATGGCTAGGGGACAGTTACTAAAAGTTCACAGATTAAGTGGGCAGTGAGCAATAGAGGGAGAAAAATTAAAATCATTAGCATGAAATACTTCACCAAGACATGATAAAGTCATTTACATGAAACGCATAGACTCTTTTTTATTCACCTGCATTTTTGTATTGGGGTAAACTCTCATTGTTATACTATATTTTTTGTTTCCCTATGGGGAAAATAAAAAGTGTTAAATTTTTATGGATGATCCAGTCAATTATTCATTTTAAATTTCAAATTTAAGGCCAAAATAACTGAATTGGAAAGACAGACAGCTATGCTTCCAGTTTGGCTATTTTCTTCTAAAACTTGAAATTCACATTTAATCCACTTTTAATAATAATAAACAATACTTTTTACTTTAGTAAATAACCCAGTATGTGTTTAAAGGGTTACTCCAAACACCATGACCACTTCTGCTTTTAGAAGTGGTCATGGTGGTAGGATTCTTGAAATTCTGCACATTCAGAGATATTTGTACTTGTGCCAGGGGCTAGTGGCAACACCAGCACACATGACTTGGGTTCAACTGAACTCTGTTCTGTTTTCAGTAAGAGTTTATTGAACAGTGGAGTCACTTTAACAGAATAAAAAATTAGGTTAGCAAGCAAAATAAAAAGTGTACACAATTATCTGAACAAATATAAGCACCAAATTATCTGCCGTTTCAGGCATATAGAAATGATTACAAACAAAGAAAAGGTGTATAAATGGAGCTATAAATCAAATAATAATGTATATCCCAGTGCGTCCCAAACTACACAAGTGTTGTATCACCCAAAACACATATCAAATATGGAGAAACAGAGAGAAGTTGGCGCACACAATGGATATTTTTTTCCTCAATAATTTGAAATGAATATAACAGAACCTTCATAGGGCAACATATATAAGGACATTTTCAGATATATGTGTTTTACATTGTTATTAACTATGTTAGGTATTTAAACCTGTTATGTTTACTTGTGTTTTATGCACCTGAGGAAGACCAGTATATTGGTCAAAACGCGTTGTGCTATTGTTTTTTATACCTTTATTATTTTATATGTAATAAAGACAGCTTTTTTGAGCTACTTTGGGTTCCTGAAATTCTATCCAGGTGGATTTGAAGCAACTTTTTCCCTGGGGGACCATCACCACTGCGGCTACTTGTCGTTTGGGATTACTCACCTGCCTTTTTAGTAGAGAGCTGACTTATATGGCTCTCCAAATTGTGAGTTTTTCCTGTTATACATATATCTGAAAATGTCATTATATATGTTGCCCTATGAAGGTTCTGTTATATTCATTTCAGATTATTGAGGAAAAAAATATCCATTGTGTGCGCCAACTTCTTTCTGTTTCTCCATATAGAAATGATTAATCAAGCAGGACAACAACCAAGTCTGACCCAGTATCGCCTCTGATAATGTGCCTCAACAAGGATTAAATGAATTGTGCATATATACACGGAGAGAGATAAAAGTGATCAGAAACAAATTAAGAGAAAAAAATTGAAATTAAATATTACAAACATTCTAAATAAGGATAATCAAACATAAGTCCACCAGTGATACCTAAAAATGGTCTCCCCTAACCCCCCCTCTTCTAAGTAACATAAAAGGAAGGAAGCCTTCTCAAGTGTTGTGCAATGGGAAGAATTATATGTGATGCTTGTAAATCATAGCCCGAGAGTGAATCGGTAGACACAGAGACAGTGGCACCTCGGAAAGAGTCAAGTATTCCTGAGATATAGTAGGGGTAACATAAAGACTAGAAACAATGTAAAGACAGGGACATCAAGTAAGAAGGAGAGAAGAGAGAAGGTAGACAAGAGGGAGGAGAAGAGAGAGAAAAAGAGGAGGGGCGGTGAGGCAGAGAGCAGCAGACTTAGAAGGTCCATGTCTGAAGTCTGTTCTGACCTGAATAATGTCAATTCTGTGCAAAACAAATAGGCATGTCGTCAGTGCTCACAGAACACTGGTAACAAACGTAATGAGCTTGTACTCCCCTTCCCTGTGCATTCCTTCCCAGCCTCCTTGCATTGACATTTATTTTTTTTTCAAATCCCATTCCCCCTTGTTGGCTCAGAGCACGTGCATGCCCTCTGAACTAGTGAAATGGACCAATCACATGCTTCTCTGTGCGAATCATTTGATCATACCTCCTGAGGGCAGCGGTGACATCACCCACTATTGGATTACAGGTAAGTCTGAGCTGGTTTTAAAGGGGTGGGGGACCTAATTATTAATGTCCAATCAGGTATGCTAATTACAATACAACTGATTCTCTCAGCCACTGAATTTGGCAGAAATATAAATAAAATATATATCTATTGATGAAATTGAATCTCCGCTTTAGATATATGGCGGGACCTAAGTAAGTGTTAAATCATTTCAAAATGGTCTCACTGCCCCTTTAATCAAGTTGATCATATGCCTCATAAAACTATTTTGTGTTCAATGAAACACTGAAATTGTATAACATCTGTATATCTATTAAATATGTTACTGATGTTCCAAAGTGAGATCCTCCAGATTACTTAAGTTTGTGGCTAACATATGGGAGTTAAAAAAAACAAAACTATATTACACAAAGAAACTGACATTGTAGTTGTAGGCCACAATATCTTCTCATACATTTTACGTGATGGCAACAATTAATATCTTTTAATTAATGACATGTAGTCTGGATTTTACAAACATATTTGTTATTAAATGAACACTCAATCTTGTACTCAAACATGTAATAAGGTATGAAATATGACCTATTTATTAAACAGTGAGTTGTGTTGATTCAATAACAGACTTCAAGCTATCAAATTAACAAAGCTCAAGACTAAAAAGTCCTTAACATTGGTCTCTCAAACCGCTATTGTTGTAGTTTTGGCTAATTGCCCAAAAATTAACCAGAAAGCTCATGATACACATCCTAAATTTTAAAAGTATTATTGCATATTAAAGAGTATTGCCAATGGCACGTGGGCATGGCATACAAGCATTACTCATGTCTACATTGGTTTATCTAGTACCATACTATTGAAATTTATTCTGCCCTTGGGTTCACAAAATTTCTTTTAGGAACATTTAAATCAGGCATTAAATGTTACAAAATAATATTTTAAAGTACCATTTACATACGCACTAGTGAGCTCAGGCATTGTTGAATCACAAAGGTGAAGCTACAAAACAAAATTAAAACTTAACCTTTTCTCATTCCTACTATAAAAGAAAAGCACAGCCAGTCAAAATTATTTATGTTCTATGGTTGGAAATTTGTAAGTGTTATATTAACAGTCAGAATTCCTACATTTGCCCTAAAATAGAGTTGTTTAGCATTTGGTATTTCGTGGAATATCATTCAAGTCTCTTCATTTTACAGAAATCATGCAGTGGAATTGACTTCAATGTGTTCATAAGAGATCCTGGTTTTGAAAAGGTTTGCAATCAAACAAGAATGATAAATCTTGAGTCTGACGTCTCTCTCCCACTGTACTTTGCAGCTCAAATGCTGGCACATGATCAGTATAGCAAATGTCATTAAACTAGAGCTATGTAAAACAAGTGTATCAAATTCATAGGCAACACAGCCCATAAGTAAATTAGGAAATATAACAAAATCACATTGTAGGCTTGTGTTTTCTAATCGTTGTAACCCAGAGGGTCTAGAACTACATTTCCAAAAAAGCTTGGTTAGTCATCAGATATGTAGTAAACAAATACACTGAAACTATTGACTATTTTGTTATTGCCCACTAACCTTTTCATATTTATTTTTGGGAGTCATTTAATGCCCCCTTGAGGGCTTAACAGGCATCAGCTACAGAAATACATAGCAAAATTACATTTTCTTTGGTCCCACAAAATGTAAGAAAAATATTGCATTACAACATCCATTTATTTTAAATCTAAAATCTGATTAAAAAAAAAAAAAGGGACATGCATGACTTTGTGACAATTGACTCATTTCAAAATTTTAGTTTTGAATGAGACAGTTGCCTAACTCTGCAGATTGAAAAAAGCATGTCAATATGATTATGTTTCCTATTCATCTGCTTCTTCCATGTGCTTTTTGTGTTGGGCTCTCTTATGTTTCCTGAATTTCAAAAGTAATATGTTAATGGATAATTATTACCACTGTTTGTTTTTATACTGAACTCACACAGTTAGAGCACTGAACAAACAAAAGGAGGAATCTGCACTCTTATCTGCTCCTGGTACATCCAGATCAGGGCCTGGCTAACCTCACTCCAATGGTAGAACAATAAATGTAGACCAGGTACTCAGGATCACTGAGTAAACACGCAACATTTCAATCTCAACTGAAACCTTTTTCAAGTGCCTGGACTACATTTATTGTTTTACAGTTGGAACACTGACAGATATTCATCGGATTTCTTTTTTCCTAGTAAGACAGTCTCTAATTTTAACGTTCTAATTATTTGTGAAATGTCCTCTTGTGTACACATTGGCCCAAATATACTAGCTAATTTGTGGCAAGGCATACACAGGTTACTTTTATAGCTGTGGAGTCAGATAAATGCACATCATCTTCTCTCCACAGCTATTTGTTTCCTAATTTGTCCAACTTCTGGGCCAACCTATGACTGACAATGATCTGTAGTCATCAATTTGTCATTTTGCATGCATGTATCGTCTGCATTTAAAAGTCATATTTGTATTATTCTACATACACCTCCAACATGTTCGTGCTTTCATTAATCAGAGATGGGCTGGAATAATGGTGGTAACTGCGGACTTCACATTTCTACAAGGGGTCCTCCATCACGCAGTGAAAGTCACACCATGCAATATAGCTTTTATCTTGCAGTATAGTATGAGAACATATGAACCATCACTGAAATAACAGGCATATCATACAATATATATAATATACACAAAATACAGCATGAGGAGAGAATTCCCCAGAGAAAGGATGACCCATTGAGTAACTTGGTAAACTATTAGATTATGGTGGAATTGGACCAGCCATATATGAGACAGTAGCAAGCTTACAAAATGTATGGACATTTTTTCAACTAATCCCACAGTGTATTACATAAGATAGGTGTTTTATAGGCTTTGAAGTTAGTTTGAAATAATGTGTGTTATATGTTGTTTATTAGATTAACTGGACCCTGCACAACCCGTATGTAGCTGTGTGTTGCTTTTTTGTTTATATTTATATGTCATTTAAAAACCAATAAATATATAATGTGCATGGGTGCACTGAATCAAAAACAAAATGTCAATAAATACACACATGATATAAAGACAAACATTCCTCTCGTCCATAAGGTGCTGTATATGTGCAATAGAGGTGTTATGGAGTTGTTAAAGGACCACTATGGTGCCAGGAAAACATACTCGTTTTCCTGGCACTATAGTACCCTGAGGGTGCCTCCACCCTCATGGTCCCCCTCCCGCCGGACTCTTTCTCCAGCGCCGGGCGGGGAGCTCTCCTCCTCCTCTTCGCCTCCTCTCCTCCTCTTCGGCTGAATGCGCATGCTCAATGCTTTCCTATGGACGCTGGCGTCTTCTTACTGTGAAAATCACAGTGAGAAGCGCGGAAGCCCTCTAGCGGCTGTCAATAAGAAAGCCACTAGAGGCTGGATTAACCCATTTATAAACATAGCATTTTCTCTGAAACTGCTATGTTTATAGAAAAAAGGGTTAAACCTAGCTGGACCAGGCACCCAGACCACCTCATTAAGCTGAAGTGGTCTGGGTGCCTATAGTGGTCTTTTAAGCTAAGAACGGTTTGCTAAGTAAAAAAAAAAAAAAGCTGTGTGAAGAGCTTAAAATAAATATAACCACAAAATAAAAATATTTCCAACCACATGCAAAAATTATGTCACACTTCCTGAGTAAATGTAACACAAGTAAACCGAACACTAACCACATAAGGCAGTGCTGCCATTTAATAAATATGACTTTTTTATGCTATTAGAAGAAATTATAGCAATTTTCTCTAAATTCATGGAAAACATCATGGGCATATCTTTCTGTCCAACACTGCTGGTGGTTTGGTCTGCACCAGGGCTGCTATTGGGCCCTTAAGTACTGTGGCTGTGGAGTCTGTTCAGCTGGGGAGCAGAGTTTCCCTGGCCAGCCTCGTTAATAAAGTTCTCACATTCTAGTGCAATTACAGTAATGAGGTTGGTCAATGCACACAGCACAGGAAGGTAGCCTCCACCAGGCTTGCAGACCTCAGTCATGCTAGAGGTGCTGGGAGGGAGGAGAGAGAGCATATTTTTTTGCATGTGTTTGTATGTATATCTCTGTCTACAGGAATTTGCAGTTGTGTATCCTTGTGCATGGATGTGTCGAACAAAGGTTTATTGGATAAGTAAGTCATCAGAGGATGAGTGGATCTTCTGCACGAACAATATTGTGACTGCTCTCAGTCTACATATAGCTTAGTTCATTGTTTAGTTATCTAGACCAGTGCTCCTCAACCATCTTCTTAAGGCACATCTAACAGCCCAGGATTTAGGGATTACCAGGGTGTGTCCAAGGTGTTTAGAAAAAGTAAAAGAAAACACCTTAGAGTCTAATGTGTGTTTTTTTGTTTTTCACCTTAGACACACTCAGTAATCCCTAAATCCTTGACTGTTAGGTGTGCCTTAAAGAGGGTTGAGGAGCCCTAACGTAGACTATGGGCACCTCTCACCAGTGATGCGGTATGCACATGTGTAAAGGACCGCCTCGCACCCCGACTGGGTGCCTCCGCCAATCGCTGCTTCCTTAGTGTTTACCAAGTACCACAAGCACTGCACCAGACACCATCAGCACTGTAGTCCCCACTTCCAGCGTTACAGCTTGGTTGGGGTCTCGCTGTCCTCCACCCACCCTGGACCCAAGACCAGGATCCAGCTTCCAGTGGGTAGACCTCTCATCTAAGAGAGTGTAGCAATATGCTCTTAAAAGAGCAAGTGATTATAATCCAAGGGGAATATAGTGATATAGCAATCCCCAGAGTGATACAGCTGTTCTCCTTCACACATGAGATGAGACTCTATGTTGAGGGTAAGCAGGAACTCCTTTATTGGCAGCCACAACTGGCCTTATATGCAGGTTCCCATGCAAGGGGCACTCCCCCCTGGACCTGAGAGTAGACTACAGTAAAAACATACACACACAATTACATTGGCTCCTCTGTGCCTGGGAATCCCGTCTGTGTGCCTGGAAAATAATTGAGTCAGGAACTGTAATAAACTCAATTATCTCACAGAAAACATACATTTTTACAAAACCCCAAACACCTTTAAACACACAAAACCCCACAAAATTTACATACCCTGATAGCCCTGATCTGGGTGACCAACATATCCATATCACCGAGATTGGTTCAGGGGTTCAGGAATTTCCTGGAAGTCATAATTTGACCGACCGCAAACATGGTCCCAAACCATTCCAGAGAATCAGGGCTTGAGGTCGGTCTAATTCAGTAGTTTAAAAATTGAACAAACTACCGAACATAGCCAATGTTCTTACCCTGGTGCTTGTTCACCTTGTTCGTGGCAACATTTCCACCAAACAGTGTCCTTCTAAGTTTTGTAGAGCCGAATGCAGGTGATCCTGGAAGTCCAGCGGTGTTCGGGAGTTTCAGTGTCCAAAAACAGTTCCATGAACTTGACGACCAAACACCACTGCCTGCGTTCGCAGGAACCTTGTAGTCGATCATACGAACAGCGCCACGCTGATGAACACTTAGAACACTGCGGTGGAAAGTTTTACAAACTGTCAGTTAGGCTTAACAAGCTCTCGGGTGGTCTCTGGCTTGTGCGGCTGTTTGAGAACCGAACCGTATAATCCCAATTGCACGAACAGAGCCTTTTAAAAGTATTCTAGCCAGGTCTATTGCAGGAGGCCATAGTCCAGGGGCAGGAGGCCTGCAAGCGTGCTCCTCCAATAGCCCGTGGTGAGGTGTGTTTGCCACAACATGTGTAGCCCATAGTTTGTGTCTCACTCTAAGTTGTGCGTCTGGTATGCATCTCCCAAACACAATACATGGACAAAATTAACAGTGGGCAGATGTAAATAAGCATTTTAGCTGCCTGATTGATAGCTTTCAGAGGAGTTTAGAAGCTGCAGCAATTTTACAAGTAGCTGTAATTCTAAATAGCTATCAGAGCTGAGAGTTGTGGTGTTGTTATGGTGCTTAGAGTGACACTTTAAATTATTCTGTCCTTCTACACCTCCGTAATTCCAGAACACATACAGTATATCTCTCTTCCCACAGACTGTTACCAGAACCTTGGTCTGTCTGCCCTGCAATTGAGCATAATTGCAAAGTGATCAAAACAGCAATTTAACTGGTAATCTAATCTCCCTGTCAGCGCCTCTAATTGGGTTTCAATGTAATCTGTTCTTATTTTAGCAATGGCAGCTACTATCTTTTTCCCCTAATTATGCATTGTTTTATGTATTGGGTGAAGATGCCTTATAATCATAAATAAATGAAACTATAGACTATACATTGTTATTTTAAGTCTAATGTTTGGGTCTGATTTGTTTCTGCAAGGTGATCTTTTTTATTTTCTTCACAAATATCATCATAACAGCAATTTTAAAATGGCAACAGTCATTATTAATAGCATTTATATAGTGTAAGGAAATCAAGTATAGCTGAACCGCTTTGATAATTCCTCCTGCAATGCCAGCGTCTAGGGTAGATCCAAGCAATGAAGTCCATAAGAAATATAACAGCTTCCCAAGATAATCCCCTTGGTAAAGCATACGAATTCCCAAATAACAGTCAGAGTCCAGAATCAGGATACAAGTAGATCTGAGGTCTGGAATCTCCAGCCTGCTTTTTATTAGGGTTACAGACAAAAAATACACACCCAGGGGGAGGCATTAAATCACCAATCAGGTATAGGTTACAGCCCCTACCTCCCTCCCCTCTGATAAACAGTTAACTTCATTAAAACGTGCACTATTTTACCCCAGTTCTGGATGTACCCCAAAAACAGGGGGTACACCTTTAAATTGGGCACCGCTGGATAGTGCTCACTTGTGGGGACAATATGTCAAAAAATCAGTCCATTCGGATGAATGGTTCGGGAGTTATGGAGCACTAAAGTTTTGACCGACCGCACGGATCATCTAGCCGAAAATAGTTCCATAAGTTTTGGCCCTGCGGTCGGTCTCCGTTTAGGCGAATAAAAGAGACGAAAGTCCTGCCATCCGTTCGCATCTTCGTGGTCGTTGAAATCCCCATACGAAGTTGCATGTAACTACCGAACGGCCGGTGATTCGGTCTTTCCCGTGCGAAGTTCTGGATGTATGGAGGTCTCAGCGGTGTTCGCCTGTTTGCGTATCCGATTTTAGTTCCACGCGTTTGACGGGCAAACACCGCTGTTCGCACGTAAAATGGCCGCGACCACGTGTAAAAGTGCCGAAATGGCGGCCACCTAGAGTTTACACGGGGAATTCGCCTGAATCCATCCGAAGGGTAGAAATTATAGCTATATGCCGAATTCCAGCTGAATTGGGTGAATTAACTTGTGCAACAAAGGTAGAAATCCTGATGAACGGAGTCATTTCTTCACACTGCTCCCCTATAAGTCCATAGGTCGGCATACCCGCCTAGACCCTGTCGGGTTGGCTTGGGGATGTCCGATGAAAGTATGTTTTTAGGTGTCCAGTTCGGTCTGGCGGGACAGTCCATCCGCATTCCCATTTTGTTTACCCGGACGGTACTGCATGGTAAAATTGTATGGTTGGAGAGCTAGGCTCCACCGGAGTAGCCTGGGGTTGTCACCAGCTACCCGGTTGAGCCATACCAGGGGGTTGTGGTCGGTCATAAGGGTAAACGCTCGCCCATACAGATAGGGCTGAAGTTTCTTGAGGGCCCACACGAGGGCCAAGCACTCTTTTTCTACGGTGGCATAGCTGACTTCTCGGGGCAAAAGTTTACGGCTGAGGTATGCCACCGGGTGTTCCATGCCATCCGCCCCCACCTGGCTTAGCACGGCTCCCAGCCCAAACATGGAGGCATCTGTGTGGACAAGAAATTGTTTAGTGTAATCGGGTGCTGCCAACACAGGGGCCTCACTCAATGCCGCTTTGAGCTTCTGGAAAGCATCCGTGCACTCTGGGGTCCAGGAGACCTGTTTGGGAAGGGCCTTTTTGGTAAGGTCCGTGAGGGGCTTGGCCAGGGCGCTATATTCTGGGACGAACTTCCTATAATACCCGGCCGTCCCTAAGAAAGCCAGTACCTGGGTTTTGGTCCGAGGTTGGGGCCAGTTAGCTATGGCTTCTACCTTAGCGGGCTCTGGGCGTTGCCTACCGGAGCCGACACGGTGGCCTGGATACTGGACCTCGGCTAGGCCTACGTGACACTTGTCGGGTTTCAAAGTGAGCCCGGCGAGGTGGATTCGTTCGAGTACCCTGGACACATGACCCAGATGGTCTCCCCATGTGCGGCTATAGATGGCAATATCATCTAGATACGCACATGCGAAGTCCTGCAACCCCTCCAGGAGCCTATCCGCCATCCGCTGAAACGTAGCCGGGGCGTTCTTCATCCCAAAGGGCATAACCTTAAATTGGTATAGCCCAAACGGGGTGACGAACGCCGACTTGGGGATGGCCGCAGGCTCCAGGGGGATCTGCCAATAACCCTTGCACAGGTCCAGGGTAGTCAAGTAGTTCCCCCCCGCCATACGATCTAAGAGCTCATCTATTCTAGGCATGGGGTAGGCATCGGTTATGGTACGGCCGTTAAGCCTCCGGTAATCTACACAGAAGCGCGTAGTGCCGTCGCGCTTCGGTACTAGTACCACCGGGGAGGCCCAAGGACTTTGGGAGGGTTCTATTACCCCTAGCCGTAACATATCCTTAACTCGGTGAGCATACTCTCACGTACTGCTTCCGGGATCCGATATGGCTGTTGCCGTAGGGGCGTCTCTCCCTGGGTTTCCACACGGTGTACCGCAGCGGAGGTATAGCCGGGGGTAGCGGAAAACATCTCTCGGTATCCCTGCAGCAGATGGGTAGCCTCACCTTTCTCCAGGAGGTCTAAATTTTGCCCCAAGCTTACTTGGTCAATAGTACAGGGGGTGGTCTCCAGTAAGTCAGGCAGGGGAAGCCCTTCACTATCCTCTGTGGCGGGGGCGCACACGGCGCCCACCTCCTCTGTCCTTTCAAAATATGGTTTGAGCATGTTCACATGGAAGGCTTTGGTCAGCCTTTCATCTGAGCATTTGCTCACGATGTAGGTAGTCTCGCTAACCTGTTCCACTACCTTAAAGGGTCCCTGCCAGGCTGCTTGCAGCTTGTCCTTTTTAACGGGCCTCAGAGCCAGTACCTTCTGCCCTAAGTCCAGCACTCTATCCTGGGCCCTCCTATCGTACCACTTTTTCTGGTCCTCCTGGGCCGCCTGCAGGTTCTCCCGAACCGATTCGGTGAGGGCCCGCAGACGGTCCCGGAACTCCAGGACATACTGGACGATAGGGACTCCCCCCTCATCTGTATTGCCCTCCCAGTGTTCCCGTACGAGCTCCAGGGGGCCCCGAACTTTTCTCCCGTACAGGAGCTCAAAGGGGGAAAACCCAGTGGAGGCCTGGGGCACCTCACGGTAGGCAAACAGAAGGTGGGGAAGGAATTTTTCCCAATTCTTGTGGGACTCTGTAAAAGTTTTTAGCATCTGTTTTAGAGTGCCATTGAAACGTTCACAGAGCCCGCTAGTCTGGGGATGATACGGGGCGCTGAACAGGGGTTGCACTCCACAGCTCTGCCACAGTTGTTGCGTCAGGGTAGCTGTGAACTGCGTCCCCCGATCGGAGAGTATCTCCTGCGGGAAACCTACTCGGGTGAATATCTGAATAAGGGCCTCTGCCACGGTCTCGGCCTCTATATTGGTGAGGGCGACTGCCTCCGGGTATCTAGTGGCGTAGTCAACCACCGTTAGGATAAACTTTTTGCCCGACGGACTGGGGCGACTGAGGGGACCTATTAAATCCACCGCTACTCGGTGGAAGGGCTGTTCGATGATGGGTAGGGGGTGAAGCTTAGCCTTCCGAAGGTCTCCCCTTTTTCCTACCCTTTGGCATACATCACATGTCCTACAATAGTACTTTAGGTCCTGGGTAGCTCTGGGCCAGAAGAAGGTTTGAGTTAACCTGTCTCTGGTCTTTTTGACCCCTAAATGTCCTGCTAGGGGAATGTCATGACTGAGTTTTAACAACTCAGCCCGAAATTTACGGGGCACAACTAACTGTCTTTTTATGACCTGGGTAGCCCCCTGTCCCACCCCCTCGGTTACCCTATATAGCAACCCCTTATACCACTCAAATTTTTCGTGCGGGTTGTTCTCGGGGGTAGCGGCCGCGGCCTTCCTATAGCCTTCTAATGTGGGGTCAGTACGCTGTTCCTGTTCAAACCCCTGGGGGGTATCCCAGAAGGGTACGGGGGGATCGGGTAAAGGGGGTATTTCGACTCTTACCTGGTTCTCCTCAGAGTGCAGCGGAGCTTCCAGTCTGGCTTGAGCTCGGGTGGTAACCGGGTAGGCCTCGGCAGGGGGGTCTCGGGCTAGTTGGGAGGTTAGGCATCCCACATCATTTCCCAACAAAACCTCGGCGGGCAGTTCTTGCATAATCCCCACCTCCAGTTGTTTAGACCCGGAACCCCAATCAACAAACATATTAGCGGTGGGCAGTTTGTGAATAGCGCCCCCAGCCACCCTTACAGCGACTGTGCGTCCGGTGCGAGCTTGTGCTCTGACCGTGTGGGGCTGTACCACAGTCAAAGTAGCCCCAGAGTCTCTCAGCGCCCGGGCCCCCACGCCATCGACGGTAATCCATTGGCAGTGGTGGTCCCGGTTGTCCCCCCCAGCTTGTACTGGATTGACCTCATGTAATACGCTCCACTGTTCTTCGTGGTTAAGGGCAGGGCCTGTGTGTTCCTGTTGCACACAGTGAGCAGCTGCCCTGGGCTGTTGTGGGGCTGGCCGTTCCCAGCTTCCCCGGTTTAAGCGAGGGCACTGATGCTTGTAATGTCCTGGTTGCTTGCAGTAGTGACACACTGCAGGAGGTCGAGGTGTGTTTGCTGGGTTCGGTGGGGGGTTACCTATGGCAGGTCTAGGTGGAGCCGGGTTTGTTGGAGCTGTGTACTGAGGCTTAAATGGTGGTCTGCTCGCCCCTTGCTCCTTCCTCCTGTTATCCTGGTACTCGTCCGCTAGGTTTTTGGTTTCCTATCTTTTACCCAGTCTTTTATGTCCTCTGCAGTATGATTAAAAAATTGCTCCAGTATCACTAGTTGCAAAGCCTCTTCTAGGGTGGTTGCCTGGCAGCCCTTCATCCAATTGCGGGCTGCCCGCTGCAGGCGAAAAGCCCATTCCGTATGGGAATCTCTCCCAGTCTTTCTCAGGTCTCTAAACTTTTTCCGGTATGCCTCTGGAGTTACCGCATATCTGGCCAACAAAATGTCTTTTATTTTCTCATAATTATGTATGTCCCCCTCAGGTACTGCTCGCAGCGCCTCGGCTGCTCTACCTTACAATTTACTGCTGACGACTGCAGCCCATTTGGTGGAGTCTAATCCCTCCAGTGCACACTGACGTTCAAAGTCTTGCAAGTAACTGTCAATTTCCATTTCATTGTCCACAAATGATTTAAACGCTGCATAATTTACCTTCTTTGGTATTTCCCCAATACTTCTCGGGGAGTGTAGCAAATCCCCCTGTGACGATCTGTCCCGGTCATCTCGCTCTTTTTGCGCTTGTCTGGCTTGTGCTACGACCTGCAGTATCGCCTCTGAGGATGGATTGGGTCCCAATAAACTGAGTGTCCATCGGATGTCCTTTTGCATCATGGTTTCTTCCTCTTGGTCCATCTCTATATTACTGGTATTATCGCTCTGCATTAACTCCGCAATTATCGTGGCTTTTGTTTTGTTACTTGCCACTCTGCCTCGAGCTTCCAGTAAGTCCTTTAGCGTGGTTCTTTTAAGTAGCTGGTACTGCTGAGCCATTCATTCCTTTTCTTGTTTTGAAATGTCCATTTGGGATTCGAATCCCTCCGCTTGCCACCAGTTGTAAGGAAATCAAGTATAGCTGAACCGCTTTGATAATTCCTCCTGCAATGCCAGCGTCTAGGGTAGATCCAAGCAATGAAGTCCATAAGAAATATAACAGCTTCCCAAGATAATCCCCTTTGGTAAAGCATACGAATTCCCAAAGAACAGTCAGAGTCCAGAATCAGGATACAAGTAGATCTGAGGTCTGGAATCTCCAGCCTGCTTTTTATTAGGGTTACATACAAAAAATACACACCCAGGGGGAGGCATTAAATCACCAATCAGGTACAGGTTACAGCCCCTACCTCCCTCCCCTCTGATAAACAGTTAACTTCATTAAAACGGGCACTATTTTACCCCAGTTCTGGATGTACCCCAAAAACAGGGGGTACACCTTTAAATTGGGCACCGCTGGATAGTGCTCACTTGTGGGGACAATATGTCAAAAAATCAGTCCATTCGGATGAATGGTTCGGGAGTTATGGAGCACTAAAGTTTTGACCGACCGCCCGGATCATCTAGCCGAAAATAGTTCCATAAGTTTTGGCCCTGCGGTCGGTCTCCGTTTAGGCGAATAAAAAAGACTAAAGTCCTGCCATCCGTTCGCATCTTCGTGGTCGTTGAAATCCCCATACGAAGTTGCATGTAACTACCGAACGGCCGGTGATTCGGTTTTTTCCGTGCGAAGTTCTGGATGTATGGAGGTCTCAGCGGTGTTCGCCTGTTTGCGTATCCGATTTTAGTTCCACGCGTTTGACGGGCAAACACCGCTGTTCGCACGTAAAATGGCCGCGACCACGTGTAAAGTGCCGAAATGGCGGCTACCTAGAGTTTACACGGGGAATTCGCCTGAATCCATCCGAAGGGTAGAAATTATAGCTATATGCCGAATTCCAGCTGAATTGGGTGAATTAACTTGTGCAACAAAGGTAGAAATCCTGATGAACGGAGTCATTTCTTCACATATAGCAAGCATGGCACTTGTAAGAATGCATAAGGGTACCTTGTTTTTACATCACTGTTTATAATTAAGCCCATCATTAGCACAGGGTTTAATGGTTTGTTTTGTTCTTTAAAATGTTTATATTTATAGTTTATAGTTTTATATTTACAGATCAAATATACAAAGTATAGGAGGTAACATATTTAGACATAAACATCAACACATAGTTCAAAAATGTTAGGCTAGTTCTTGAATCCCTTCCAGTTTGTCTCCATTGTCAGTTTGTGGTCATATGTCTACTTATTTTCATTTTACCATTTCTATGATCAAGTTTCAAAGGGTGTACAAATGGGTAAGGAAGTTGGGTAATGGGAAAAAGAGTCGCTGGTGAGTGTGTGGAACTACCCCTTCTATTTTCCCTTTTTTTACTCATTTATTACACCATTACCGTATATTTTTATATTAATGGGAAAAAGAGAAAAAAGGGGAGTGGGGAAACACTCTCTTGTCTCATCTCCCCACCTCCCATGCCCCCCCTCATCCTGGTGAGGGGTATGAAGCGTGCACCCCTCTATTCCCACCACACAGATTCCCCTCATCTGCCTGTCCTTATTTCCAATGATTCCCTTTTATCCTTTGGCAATAAAGTCAATTCAAGGCGTCCAAGTCTGCAAGCACAGCTCAGTTGTACCTTTTATACTCACAGTTATGGACTCCATTCTATATATATCTTCAACCCTCCCCATCCATCGCTGAAGAGTGGGTGAATGCTTTTTTTTTTTTTTAAGAGAGACGCTGAGATTAAATGATGGAACAACTGATTCAATGATCTCAACAATCTTGGAATGCACTGCTTTCCAATATGAGACCAATACTGGACAAGACCAACAGGTACGGAAGCCCATTCCAACACCCTCCCCACAACTTTAGCATGTGTTCAGTATCCCATCGGAGATCTAGTGTAATTTGTCTGTGTTTCTGAGCAATTCATACCTCAGTCCCTGGCATTTTGATGCCATTGAGCTGTGATGTGTAAGGATATAAATTTTCTCATGGGCTCTCAGTGAGGAGACAAACCTCAGGGGGGGCATCCAGTTCTAAATTCTGTAACATTAAATATAGAGTTGAAATGCCCCTCTTTATGTGAAATCTATTGGAACAGAGTGTTTCAAAGTAGGTCAGTTCTCTGTCGAATCCCGGAAAAAAGGCGACCATCTTGCCCGGCATGGCCAAAAATTCATCTGTAGGACCTGTAGAATTGGATGGGGTGCATCTCTGAGAGATAAATGGTGTAGATGGTCTCTTTTTGCGTACCACAGTGTTAGCATTCCATTTATGCTTGATGTTCTTCGTGGTCAGGGACAAAGCTCTTCAGTTACATGTCTTTCTCTATGAACAGTCAAGCCATGCCCCCATTTAATATTTGTTGACAATGGAAATGCCATGGATTATATTTCCCTTAACTCTCTGCCATAGGATTGTTATTCATTTTCATTTCATCTTTAGTGCAGATTCCCTCTAAGCAAGGAATTTTTAAACTCTGCATCCCAGATATTTCAGAGAACCAACTACCATGATTATTTTGCCATTAGTTCATTTAAAGTATTTGAGGGAGTACTGGGCTATGCTATCTGTGGGGCTGAAGTTCAAGATCCCTGCTCTAAGCTAGCATGAAAATCTCATAACCATGACTATAATGTCTACTAACCCTAATCTTTATTATCCCCAACCATAGCGTAACCAGTAAAAACATTATTTTAATTATTCATATTGCATTCATGCTAAACACCTTTTCATAACATTTTTATTCTCCAAATTTTCATTATTTATTTTTTTTGTAAGCTCTTAGATTTCTCTTAACACGCTAAATGTAAACTGTGCTCAATGACCATAAAAATCAAAAGTGAATAAACAGGTTTTATTAATTCCCTTTACTGCAAAGACTTGCCTAAAAAAACAAGAAATAGGTCTACTGGTGAGTATGGTTGTACAGTCAATATTACATCTCTGATGAATATTTGAGAAAAATAATCTTTATATCCTCTTGTGAACTCCTTACGACCAAGTAAATTTAATTTAAGAACAAATTTGCATAGGACGTTTACCTAACACATACACCAAGGATAATTCAGCATCTTCCAGTGTTCCTCGATCGTTATAAATAAAATTGTACATATATATTTATAAAGATATTTTTCAATGTTAGAATGTTCTTGGTGCCTTTTAGAGTCAGGGCCCACTTGAAGACAGTAAATTAGGAAAGTAAAACTCACCTAAACTCACCAGCTATGTCTCAGTCTCTCTACAGCGGACACTCCTCCTTTGTGTGAGATCATCAAAACAGATTATCTCAGCCAATCAAATGCTTCTCTGCCCTACTGCTTATATATGGCAACCATTGTACTACACCAATAGGATTATCTGATAGAGAATCATTACATTGCTTCTCTAATGCAAAATTTAACTGGGTTCAGTGTTGTCATGATGCCGAGTGTGAAGACTACATTTCTTGCAGTCTTCACTAGTAAGTGCATCTACAGGCTTTCTGAATGACAAATTAAACATTGGCATTTCTCTCAAACAGCAATTTTTACATTTGTCACAGAGCAGGGACATCATCTAGCATTTTGATGCTTAGATTATCCCTTTGGATGAATGGATTGCTGTACATAGATACCTAAAAAATACAATAATGTAAATGTATATAATTTTACACTTTTTTAATGAATCTATTCATCTTTTTTCACAAATATTGGCAGACAGGTTTTAGAGAATGTTGTCACAGTTTACCAGGAGTTGGGGCCTAGGTGCAGGAGATAGCACAAGGAGGAGGCCAAAACCAAAGCGCAGCACAGTTTCCTAAAAATAGAAACAAATGGTTATTTCTGCATGTCATTTAATGTTATTTTACTGTAAGCACGGCCATGTCAAGCATCCGAAAGGAAACCATGCAGGAATCTGTTTGTGTACAAATGTTATTAGAAGGGAAGAGGTTAATATTTTTCTCCACACTAATTTGTGCAGCACATAAAATCTAATTTATGTATAAAATAATGTGTGTATATTTAAAAAATATTAATTTTGACTCTGTAATGAGCTGAAATGACTAGATTTTATTTAGCGTGTTATACCCAGTGGGGTACTGCTTGTTTTACTACTAATCTTAATGGCAGCAAGCTGTTCAAATATATGGCATCTGAACAGCCTAGTACAGACTCACTGAGGCCTAGCCACATATTACAGACAGGATGAGGCAGGAGAGTCTGTCATTTACCTTGGGGGGTTGATTGGAATCTTTAGTTTAGAAAGCCACCTGTGGACAATGCCTTAATTACATGTAATTACCACACCAAAAAAACTTGTGAATATATATATATATATATATTTAAATTGTTATTTTTTTAATTATTTAAAAGAGGCCTAAAAAGATGCTAATGACTCAAATTTGTGTGTTTTGTGTCATAATTCTCTGCTTCAGTTTCTTAATATAACTATAACATAGAGTAGTAGGTTATGTAGAAAACCTTACTTATAATCTAACAAAACAATTTAAAAATAAATAATTAAACATCCTGCTCAGGAATTAACTAGCATCCCAAAATAAACAGCACAATACAATATGAATTCACCGTTTCCATTGTCAGGAACAAGAAAAACGCTGTAAATCACATTGGGAAAATATCAATTTACGTGGTTAATGACAATCATTAGAGTAAAGTAATTTACTTGGAATTACATTTAAAAAGTGCGCTGAGCAGTTTTTGTGATTTGTACTTTGACTGCAGACACTTGATTTTTAGTACTTTGGAAATGCATGACTAATTCCGTTAACAGATGGATAATTTAAAAATTTTAATTGACCTAAATGGCATTTCTGTTATTTCTAAAACACATTTCTTCCAATAAAGATGTTTATACTCTTCTGTGGCAAGATAAATAATTGGATAGAAAATATATTTTGTGCCAAGGCAGCACACTGATATCTTTAGAACCTTCACAGACGTAGAAAATTCTGTTTCATTTGTGTCCTTGGAGTTGTTCCTAGTGCGGCTGATTCAATTGAAATGAAGTACAGAGGCCTACCGGATAAGAAACTTCTGTTACAAACAGATTAATGGGGAAGAATGTAAAGCTGAATCCGTATGCCAGGAAAAAAAAAGTGATAACAATTTAGAACATGGCTGAACAATTTGTGCCCTGCAATTACTTTAAATATAGTGACGGTGTCTAGAAATAGCGTTATAAAATGTTTTATTGTGTTCGCTGTCTACTTTTGTCACTTCATAAGTGTCCTCTGTTTACTACAGATTAAGTTGTGTGTAATTTGCATAAACGTTCAAACTTTTCTGCATTTTTGGACATTAACCCCTTAGCAACTCAGATTTTCCAAGATTCCTTGCATTGATGACTTAGCCAGTTTTAGCACGCTTCCTATGTGTTTGTTTTGCTGAAATTTTTTACTTTCCCTTAAGTGAATGTATAGTTTATGTGTTTTTCAATAACATATCATTTCTAATACCTTACAGTTACATGTACATACGCCACAATATTAAAGGACCACTATAGTGCCAGGAAAACGAACTCATTTTCCTGGCACTATAGTGCCCTGAGGGTGCCCCCACCCTCATGGTCCCCCTCCCGCCGGGCTGAAGTTGGAGGAAGGGGTTAAACACTTACCTTTCTCCAGCGCCAGGCTCCCTCAGCGCTGGGGACTCTCCTCCTCCTTCGGTCATCATCGGCTGAATGCGCATGCGCGGCAAGAGCCGCGCCCGCATTCAGCCAGTCCATAGGAAAGCATTCTCAATGCTTTCCTATGGACGCTGGCGTCCTCTCACTGTGAAAATCACAGTGAGAAGCGCGGAAGCGCCTCTAGCGGCTGCCAATGGGACAGCCTTTAGAGGCTGGATTAACCCATATGTAAACATAGCAGTTTCGTTTACAGCAGGCATGGTAAACCTAGAGGGACCTGGCACCCAGACCACCATAATAAAAATGTTTTTTCACAGTTTTGCTTATGAGTTCTACACAAGTTGCGAGGCTAAAGAAAAATACACCAATAATATGAATTTGTGCTAGTTATAAGGCATGTGGCACGTAGTCGCTAATTGGCTCCCACGTTGATTACAGTATCTAGAAGCTAATTAAGATCTATTGCTGAACTGCTTCATTGAAAATGTGTACTAGCTACACAGGTTGCCTCCAGTCCTTTTGCATGGGCTAAGGCATTTGATGGTTGATGCAGCTTTTCAATAAAAACACAGAGACAAATGAATTTAGGAATGGGACTGTTATTGGACCTTATTTTTGGTATGCTTCGATTTACATTTTGGAATTTTTTTTGCTGCCTCAGCCTGTGTTTAGATGTTCTCTCTTTTGTAGATGTTTATTTTTTTATTCTTTGGATCATCCGGGCCACTCTTAACATTGAGGATTTAAAACACTTCAGAGTTATACATATTTTTAAAAGATTGATGATCTTATTGTGGACAAAAGATGAAGAAGCCTGGGAAAACCTTTTGAAAACTTCTTGAAAACAAGAAATCAATTAAAGGGACACTATAGGCACCATGGGCATCCGCAGAAATTTTTACAGGAAGGGGGGGTGTAATTGTAATGACATCCATGCTCAGCCCCTTTTTGCAGGGCCGGACTGGGGATACAAAGCAGCCCTGGATAAAAAACGTATGCCAGTCATTCTGCCATGTAGTGTGTGTGTGTACATATATGTTGTAACGGAGCTTCCTGTACCCCGGTTGTGTACCTCCGCCGATGGATGCTCCTAGTGCTCACCGAGGACTCCAAGCACTCCACCAGACACCAGCAACACCGCAGTCCCCAGGTCCAGCGTAGAAGTCTCTGTCTCTTACCCACCCTGGACCTACAACAAGGCTCCAGGTTCCAGTGGGTGAACCTCTCTTCCTCAAGAGAGTCAAGCAGGAACAGCTCTTAAAAGAGCTTAGTGATTATAATCCTTGGGGAGCATAGTAATATAGCAATCCCCAGGGTAGATGCAGCCTTTTCCCACACCCATGAGACGAGACTCTATGTTGAGGGTAAAACAGGAACTCTAGGTTTAATGAGGCACACTGGCCTTTTATATAGTTTTCCCCACAAGGTTACCACCCAGGTGGACCTTGTGGGGCACAGGGACACAGGATCAACAAGCCAATAAAACAGAGTTTAACATTCAGACACTCCCATACAGTGTACACAATCCCTCCCCTCTGTTTAGGAGATAATTGAGTTAATTACTGTATCAACTCAATTATCTCCAAACTGAAAAATACAAGATTTTACACATTTCTGAAAACACCCAAAAACATAGAAGACCCCGATAAAACATACATTTCCTGATAGCCCCGATCTGGGGGAACAACATACTTAAAAATCACCCAGATCGGTTCAGGGGTTCAAAAGTTAGCTGGAGGTCACATTTCTGCCCGGGCCGACGAGGCTACTGCCCAGAATAGTTCCATAAGTTCAGCTGGGTTGGCCGGTCTATTTCAGGGGATGGGAAACACATTAAAATAACGAAAAGACCATTCGTGTATCTGATTCTCCAGTGTCTCTTGTTTGTGTGCTTTAATATACTGAACGCTGCTGTGTTCGTATGAAAAAGAATGAATTGCTTGAAGTCTGGAAGTCCCAATGGTGTTTGTGCGAGTGCCTGAAAACAGTTCCATGCGCTCGATGACAAAACACCGCTGGCCGTTCGACAGTTTAAGATGGCCGCCACGACGTACAAACGACAACCAACCAGCAGTTCATCACTTAAGTTGCGGTTAACCACAGCTTCAGGGAGATTAATAGGCTGCACACTCCACTTGCGGGTGATTCGGCTGTCCGTCAGTTTGTTCGGTAAACGAACACCATAAGCCTAATCCGTTCAACAAGCCCAATATACTGCCCCATAGCAATGAAAAAGGCACGAAGAGTGTTTTTAGCCCAAAGTTCACCACAGGGCTATTCACAGATCAGGAGGCTGGCAAACAGGCCCCTCCAAAAACCAGTGGCGAGGTCATTTTCGCCACATATGTAGCTGTGTAGTGTGTGTGTATGTGTATACACATATATATATATATATTATTGGTATGTTTCTTTTTCTAATTCAAAATATTGATTCTGTCAGTGTAAAAAATTGAAGTATACAGTAAGCATACTGACATGCAGACAGACAACCTCACTGACACAAGCACACAAGCTTATTGATACACATGTTCACAGACAGACAACCTCATTGATACACATAAGCTCATTGACATAAAAACACAAGCTCACTGATACTCACAAATAGGCTCACTAACAGACAATCTCACTCACACACACAGACAAGTTTGCCGGTACACGCACAAAATTAGTACAAATTATGAAACTCACACAAGGTTACTACAAACTCATTGGTATACAAACAACAGACAAGCTTATTGTCACACATTCACACACGCTCACTACAGACAAGCTCACTGACACACTTCCACATGCTTACTACAACAAGCTCCCTGAACACATGCTCACTACAGACACGCTCACTACAGAAAAGCTCACTGACACACATGGTCAATACAAACACACTGACACACACATGCTAACTACAGAAATGCTCACTGACACACATGCTCACTACAGACAAACTCACTGACACACACACATGCTCACTGTGATGGAACGCTGGTATGCTTTCACTTGGGCTCCTTTGTTTGGGTGGGCTCCGGTGGGGAGCGGACATTTAGACCGCACAGACTTAGATCTATCCACAACATGGAGAGACAAGATGATGCCAAACCAGAGACTGTGTGACCATGTGGCTGGGGGTTGGGACTTTCCCCTTTGTGACTCAGGGAGCTAAGTCACCTGTTGTTGACTGTGTGTTCATCCCTTTACCTAATGCATAATGTTTTACTGTGTATGCAAAGTAGCTGTTCTGTGATGGTGTGTCCTACTGGCTATTAATGGGCTTAGTGTGATTGGTTGCTGTTCCAAGCCTCTGTGTGTTTACTAATGAGTTTACTTGTATATAACTACCTGGGTGTGCCTAATAAAAGTTAGTTCCTGTTCTACCCTCAAGCTGTGTGTGTCTGCTGTTCTTGGGGGAGAGGTGTTAGCTGACTGGATATTTGTGAATGGGCTGACATCTGTGGTTTGGTGGCGGGAAGAAGCTGTTCAGACGGGTGTGCTCAGTCGGGGCACAGGGTACCCGTCAAACTCACTACAGAAAAGCTTGCCAACACACACAAGCTCACTTACAGACAAGCTCAAAGCAGAGCTTACTACACAAGCTGGGAGCACACAGCATGCTGTAGAAGGAGGAGGAGATGTCACTCCTTAGCCCTGCTCTTATTCGGCCCCGAGCAATCCTCCCTGCACACAGACTTTTGAGAAACTGCAATAATTCCTTGATAGAGTTAACTCTTTCCGGGTGCTTAGTTGACTTTTGTTGGCCTATATGATATTGGACGTCCTCACCCTATGCATGAGGACTTCTAGCATCACCAGAATCCCCATAGGAAAGCATTGTACAATGCTAATGCGAGCGTGGCCATGGCCAGGAGCGTGGGCGGAGCCTGACCCCGCATCGAGGGACATCGGTGCCCCTTCAGTACCGTGAGAGAGGGGGCAAGAGGGGAGGTGAAGGAGGGGGCACTGTAGGAACCTATAGTGCCAGGAGAACGGCTTTATTTTTCTGCCACTATAAGATCCCTTTAATATACAACAAGATCATCGTACATTTTCTGTGAATTTAATATTGTGCATACCCTGTTGTATGTGATTTTCTGGCTTTTCTGGTGATTTCACAGATCATGGGCTATTGATTTCACATAGGTGGGATCAGGATATTTGCATCACATTATTAATAAAATGATTTAACCAGCATGCCCATTTTATATTTATTTTGTTGGTGTTTTTCTTTTTTATCTTTTTTTGTGTATATGTTCTTATTTATGTGTTTATGTATATGTTTACACATGTACATGTTCTTTGGTCACATTTAGTTTTTTTTGTCTCTTATCTCCTTCATTTGTTTTTTTTTATCAGTTGCAGTTGGCTTCATTGCCTTGGAAGGCACTTGCATTTCATACATTACTCCTCTCATTTCAATATTATTCATGGGTTTGGCCTGGTGGACTTTTTTGTTTCTCGCATGTGTTCCGTATTGGTCCTATCTTTAAGTGTAGGCTTGGCAGACTTTTATTTGGCTCCTAACCTCGCTTCCATGCTTTTTTGCGTGCTCGGTTCTGTCTAACCAATACTTAAACAGTCTCTTTTTGTTCTGTTTCTGGCTCTCTGTAGGAATCCATGTGCATTCCACTTTATTTCCAATTACGTTCTGTTTACTCAGACGGTTGTGGTATGTCATTTCTTTCTTATCGTACATTTATTTTGAGCATTCTTTTTCATGGTATTTCCTGTTACGTTTTTCTTTTCCCTTTAACATGCTTATATTATCTGATTTATTTATTAACGTGGAGTCCTTACCACCTACGATCATGTGATCGTGGATGGAAGTGTCACGTATTCATCTGCTTATAAAAATGTGGTTAATGGCATTTACTGTCCACACAGGAAAAGTTGTGCCGAGCAGCAACCTAATCCACAGAAGGGTTAATGCTGAGCAGCAATTATGCAAATGGGAACCTGGTAACTGCCTTTGGGGTCAAAGGCCGGTTACAGCCTATCAGAACTAAAGGAGGGGTATTTAGGCCCAGTTCTCATCCTGCTCAGTGCCCTGTCGTGGTTTCCCTTGTGGTTGTGCGAGAGTGCGTTCTTGATTCAAGTTTCTTCTGGTTTTTGACTTTGACTTTGGCTTTGATTTTGACTTCCCTATATTCTGTATCCCTGACTTCTGGCTTTCTCTTATTGTTGTGTCTCTTTCTGTATCCCCTGACCTCGGCAAGTATCCTGACTATTCTTTGGTACGTTAAGTCCGGCCATTCTAAGGCCGATAATACATTACCTATTAGTCATCTGTGTGACACAATTCTATGTGCTGGATCAACTAGTAATCCTGACAGGGAGTTGCTCCTATTCTGGGTGGCCACCCACTTTGCAGGTGTATCTTGTTCCGTTTGTGTAAATATACAGCACATTGCAGTCTCTTATTTTTCATCCTCCCTTGACAAAGTCTTGCAGCTGAAATGTTGGGGGCTTTCCTAAATTGGTATCCTCTCACTCAAATTTGTTTTTGCTTATTGATTTGTGGTATCTGTTTTGGCTTTTTTTATTCATGCAATATACTACTGTTGATGGTCGCATGTTTTGCTGTGGTTTTCTGTTGAGTTATTTTGCTTTTTGTCTTTGATTGTTTTGCTTGGTTTATGTGTCCTATGTACACATTGTTACTGTTCAGTATATCTAGTTTGATATAATGCTGTATCACATGAAAGTCTTTTATAGACTGAAAGGTTGATGTAACGTGACTGTATTCAAGATAAATATTTAAATTTGGTTTATTCATTCATTTCACTCATTCATTTAGCTTCTGATGAACGTGACAGCTTTAATAAAGACACAAAGACAAAGACAGATCCACCTAAAAATAAATATAAAATTCTGAATACATCGGTAGCTAAGACTTGGCGTAGTGCCATTTCTGAAATAAGAACAGGAAACATAGCTTAATACTGATACTGCATAACTGCTGGCAGGTGCACTGAAGTGCTAACAAATAAACAATACAAAACATTTTTCATATATATGAAATTACTGCTAACCAGTAACTCAAGTGAAGAGCAAATTAAGAGCATAATCTTAAACCCCAAGATGATTCTCATATTTCAGTGAGATCAGGGACACCAAATCATGAATCTAGTTTAAAATGTGTAATGTTTTACTGATATACACAATGCAACTGTTTCATGACTGATTATGTGCTGGGACTGTCATGATATTGTAGGATTTGCCTAACGCCGTATTCTAAAGGGGTTAAATGACCATCTGGCAACCCTAGTTGATAGCATTGATGTGTTTTACATAAATTGTTCTCAGAACAGTCCCCGTGGTCCATTAGTGGTCCAGGAGGCTGATTGAGTTGACTTGAGTTGCGAGATATGATATCATATACCCTGCAATCTCAATCAATATTATCTGAGCAGCATATGGGGTCATTTACTGAGATATATGCATGTCTAATATGTCTGAATTCTAATTCTCAAGACTCCATTTCCACCAATGTTAACTGGCGTACTTTATGAATGTCTTCAATATCAACAATTTTATTATATAAAGCCAACACTAACAATCTGATGAAAGTCTTTAATGCTGTCTCACCTTACCACGCAGCCCCTTTGAAACACCTAACGGGATATCATAAATACCCATCACTGTCTGACAGCCTTTTCGGCTCCAGATTCTGTAGTCTGGAGAGGACTGAGTTTGTGGGCCACCAGTCTAAGTACAAACACACACAGTGCATCGGCAAAATAATGTACTGTGAGACTGCAATTAACAAACCATGTAAGCAAGTTGCCCAATAATTTCTTTGTCACCCTTGCCAGTTCTCCCATGACTGTGGTCACTTTGGATGGGTCACACATATGTAGAGGGGTGAGATACCTAATCCAAGGAAACAAACAAGGTTTTACACTAAACTCCACATTTTCACAAATTAAACCCAAATGACAAAACTGGGGCAAGCCAAGTGAGCATGGGCGATCCCAAGCAGCTAAATCCCATATACAATCACAAGCAGCCACACACTTACACACAATCACATTTAGCCAAGCACCACATGGAATTACACAAAGTCAAACCCCGCAGAATAACACACAGCTACCACACACATCCCACTCGGGTGTATTGCTTAGATGGAGAAAGGAGGGGCAAGAAGTGGCTTTGATTCTGTTCTGCCTCTGAGGAGAAGCACTGGGTTGAGAAAAAAAATCAACAGAATTAACTACTTTATTGGAGGTTGAGTGACTGCAGAGAGGAAACTGTCCTGGTACTGGTAAGTGTTATGGTGATTTTATTCATTTTATTTTAAATCGATGGGGGTCCACAATCTATTATAAAGAATAACATGTAATGAAAAAATATATTTATTTAATTAGCATGTGGAAATTAATGCCACTTGACTTTTGATCACTTAATTATTATTATTTTTTTGTGATCTATGCGGATCTCCTCATTGACATTATTTCCTATAATAATCTACATCTATCTGTTTGCCTGTAATTTTGGAAAAGCAAAATATGTAATTCACCAAGTTAAATTAAAATCTATCATTTTATAGCCTTCTGAGTATTAACAACCTATTAGAAAACAAGGGCCAAAACATGTTTTCTGACAAGACAATATTAATATCATAACAAAACTAAGAAAACAAAATATCTTAAATATCATTTATCATAAGAAAAGTTAGGATTTAAATTATACAAGTTCAGAACTTAGCTACCATAAGCATAACAGACAGGTCAGGTCTAGATGATGGCATGGTATGGTATGTGACCCACCGTTATCAACATGTCAGTTAGCAAATATAGCAGATTCTGTTACAGGATGGTAATTGACTTATCAACATAAATTTAGCAGTTGACAAAATAGCCTTTGTCACATGATGGTTAGTTGTATCTGCTGTAAAGATGGCAGTTGGTGAAAGCAACATTCTCTGTCACATTCTAATTAGTATCCCACTGTTCTTGATATAGCTGTTGGCAAACAAACTACCTCTGTCACATGATAGTACATAACTAGCTGCCTCTGTCACATGATAGTACATAACCAGCTGCCTCTGTCACATGATAGTACATAACTAGCTGCCTCTGTCACATGACAGTACATAACCAGCTGCCTCTGTCACATGATAGTACATAACTAGCTGCCTCTGTCACATGACAGTACATAACCAGCTGCCTCTGTCACATGATAACATACTGTTGTCATTACCTGCCATTTGGGGATATTTGATCTCCTTCTGCTAATATGATGGTTGGATAGCAAAATAGTATCTGACTCATTAAGAAAACATAAATCTAACGTCCCCCAGATAGCCTCATGAAAATAATTTAAAGCAATGTATAAACACTATTATTTGTTTAAAAGATTGTATCACAACAGGTCCAGGACCAATGTACATTTCCATTACTGTAGGTTCTACATAATTTATTGCACCTTTTTTGCACATGGAATTGTGCATATTATGTTTGATATACAGTTATTGCCATGCGTTCTCTAATCCTCTGTGATACACTTTGTTAAATTCACTCAGGAACTTGCACGCATGTAACCTGCAGCTGCGTAGTCACTATGCACAATTACAATTACATCAATAGCGATAAGGGTATAGCTATGTGGTTGGAAAGCCCTGTTATTAGAGGAAATGCAGAGTGGTTGCTTGCTCTGTGCTGGTGACCTAAAAAGCAAACCTGACAGAGCCATCATCGTTTTCTACATTGTGAAGAGGGGCACTGCTCTCTGTAGAAGGTACGTAACTTTTCAAAAACTATATTTAACATTAAATAAGTCATGGTTTACAGAAATTATGATTTTTTTTTTTATTGTATGCATTTAAAATAAAATGTTCGATTTCATAGGTGTAACACAACAAAATTGAAACGTTCAATGCTCCCTTGGGCATGTATTGTTCATGTCACGGATATTTAAAAAAATATATACATAAAAATAAGACAACTTTTTTACAATGTACTACTATAAGGCTGTTACAGGTCAAATAATGCCATGATGCTTTCTGTCAGAGTAAGTGCTAATGTTACTATAGGCATAGAGGCAGACATAATTGAATGTAAAAATTAGATATTCAGAGTTTAAAATTTGATTAAGAATATATCTTTACAACTGTGCACAATGATTTTCTCACCAATATAATATAAATAAATTTGCTGCTATCAAACCGAAAAGTATTAGGTGTCTATAGAAACAGACATTGTCATGGTAGACATGAAAAGAATTATCCTGTTTCATCATTGTAAACCTTATTTGCTTCTTTATTTTCTACTTTTTCTGTTAGCCGTATGTTTACTCATTGTATCTAATGTAATTAGTAACAAAACTATAAAAAAGCAGAATAATTGTCCTGGATTTAAATCAAGCAGATTGTAATTTAAATTAAAGGAACAGTCCACTGTCCAAATGGGTCGAAAAGTAGAAATCACCGTTTAGTTGATATATATCACCAATGCACACATGCGTGATTTTTTTCTCTGGCTGTTTGAATGACATCCAGGGGGATGCTCCATAATTTATTTATAAAAGTACAGATTTATCATAAAAAATTATCACTTGTATAAACTGGAGTTAAAATAGGATGCTCTTCACCCATAAAGCACTTCAGCATGTTGAAATTATTTTAGAATGCAGAGTGGACTTGTAAGAGAACAACTCACTGGGGATCATCATAAATGCAGACCCTGAAGAGTTCTATAATAAGTGAACTAAAAGGTTATCACTTTGCTCAGTTTTGAAGAACCCGCCCAGCTTGTGTCTAGCAACGTTATACTTAGATGGCTTCTTGAGCCAAGTACCAATTAAGATCATAGATAATCAACCCACTGTCATAACAAATATTACACAAAAATGCATTTCATGTTTCAATATTAAATATTAGAAAAGTCTTAAAGAAAAGTTTCCATGTTAAGTATTTAATAATGGCGACTTATGTAAAGTCACACATGCTCGCTCTATGACATTATAGTAGGACTACAAAATAGCTGACTACAACAAAATGCTAGTCTGCTATTTGTTAATTACTGATTTTCAAACTGTTTAACCCCAAAGTTGTCTGCATGGTGTCCACCTGCTCAGTCTTTTGCCTCCTCCTCCAGGCTCAGCTCTAGTGAAAGAGCTTTTATCTTGGCACCGGTGATAGGTTGAGAAAATCAACTTACACTCTCTGTCTATCAATAGTGGCCCATTGCTAGAAATGCTTTAGAAAGGTACATACCTTACTCCATAAGGCAATATCGTGCACAGGACCTCCTGACCATATAACTATGCTGAATTTGTTGTGGGACCAGAGTGTTCATTTCAACTAATACAAAATGAATCAGATGCTGATAAAGTTTTAGGCAGCTTTACTTCGAACTGCCTCCTTATCTCCCATACTATATGCTTTAAGCATAAAAAATTTAAATAAAATGGAATCCCCAGCACTCTATAAAATAAGAGAACTAAGGTGATGGCATTTAAATTAGTCAAGGTCTATTGCCTGGTTAATGTTGCATCCATGAGACTCCCCATTTTGATATCTCAAAGATAGGGAAGGAGCAAAGAGGAACTTCTGCCATCATACTGAGCCCCCCTTTTACACAAATCCATCAACTCTTACAATAATGGGGTAATGGGAACTAATGTTGTACTGTTTCAAACACTCTCTGATAAATGAGGGAAAGGCAGGACCTGGGATTTTGGCTAATGTTATTCTGTAACTATTTGTCACGTATTCATCCGCACATAAAAATGTGTAAATTAAATTAACGACAGTAACGTTGCTTGGCACAACTTTTCCTACCAGGACAGTAACGTTGCTTGGCACAACTTTTCCTGCCAGGACAGTAATGTTGCTCGGCACAACTTTTCCTGCTAGGACAGTATTTAGGAATTTACTGTCCTGGCAGGAAAAGTTGTGCCAAGCAACGTTACTGTCCTGGCAGTAAACGTTGTGCCGAGCAACATTACTGTCCTAACAGGAAAGGTTGTGCCGAGCAGCAATCAAAACCACAGGAGGGTTTATGCTGAGCAGCAATCATGGAAAGGAAACTTGGTAATTGCCTTTGGTGTCAAAGGCCGGTTACAGCCAATTGGATCCACAGGTGGGGTATTTAGGCCCTGTTCTCCTCTTGCTCAGTGCCCTGTCATGGTTTCATGCGTATGGTTATCCAAGAGTGCATTCCTGATCTTGATTTTCCGGTATTTGACTTTGGCTTTGTTTTGACTTCCCTGATATCTAGTATCCTTGACTTTTGGCTTTCCGTCATCTTTGTGTCTGATTCTGTGTCCCTGACCTCGGCTAGTATTTTGACTATTCTTGGAGACGTTAAGTCCGGCCATTCTAAGGTCCGGTTATACGTTATCCTTAGTCCTAGGTGTGACACAGTACTGCGTGCTGGATCAACTTGTAATTCTCACACTATTTACCTAAAAAAAACTTGTATCAGCTTAATGTTGCCTTCATTGCAAAAAGGAGCACTTAACCAATTAGAGTACTACACACATACTCAAAAAGTGCCCAGGTACTTAGCACTCTGACTTGTAGGCACGTAAATTATCAACACAGTCTTGTAGAGAAAGGAGGAGAGGGGGGGAAAAAGATGATTCTGTAGAGCCAGGCACCTATTTGAACCCATCAAGCTAGTAGACCCAGAGTTTTCAAAAAAGCAACCTGGTAAATTTCATATACTATATTATTAGTGCTGTGCAGTTAGAATTGCTGCATTTTGTATTCTCATATTAATCATATTTTAACCACATCCTGGTATTGTTGCTTAGCAATAATACTAATTGTTTTTTCTTGGCCTGGTACGTTCTGCATGCTTTTTGCACAGTGAAATCACAATCCCTCAATAGATGCCTATTATAAATTCCTATTTTATGGCTTTTCAGTAATGGATTTTATTGACTGACATACAAGTGAAGTCTTCATTTTTAACTAAATGTCTTTAGTTGGGTAGGTGTCCTTCCCACAAAGGGTAAACAATAAATTAATTAATTCGACTGCCATTAGATCTCTGTGTTTCAGGTGCATAGTTTAATAAGACAAAGACACAAATTATTCATAATGAAAACTGATGTTACTAATCTCTGATCAAAGAACCGTCTATTGCAATTAAAGGGAAACTGTCACTTCTCTGAAATTAACATCATTGAATAAAACATTGCAAATTACCTATAACCTAAGATGTGCCATTTTTATTTACATTTATAGTAAATAGTTGTCAAATGTCATCATAATCCGGTTCAGACGAGGTAAATCCAGGGGAAATAGTGCAAATAAAGAGATAAAATGGAAATATTATTTAATTTTTCCTCTGCTGTGTATGCTTTCTCTATGGTGATTGCCCGATGCAAAAGGACAAGATTATAACAATGATTGACAGGGAGCAAATGCTGGATAAAGAGGTCAGGATTTCTACTTTTAAAGGAACACTCCCAGGTCAGCTCATTTTTTCCAACAGTTTAATCTGAAGTTAGTCCTTCAGAGCCTAACACTGCTGCCTCCTTACTTACTTCCTCACATTTGCTGCAAAATGACAATGGTTTGTCGGATGCCCACTGAGTGGAAAATCTGAGCCTATCACTGGCCACTCATTGAGAGTAATAGTACGGGGGTTTTCAAAAAGATAAGTAAAGATAATCTTGAAAATTTGGGGAAGTGAATGTTCCCCTTTAAGGAAGTTCAGATATGCCAGTGGGTGATAGCAGATATATATTCACATCCACGTAGTAAAAAAAAACCTTATATACTACATTTAAAAAAACAAAACAAAAAAAAAAGCACCTGCCATAACTCAGATTTATAAACATTTAAGTTTAAAAAGAGGGGGGGAAAGAGACAGGAGACTATAATTAAAACACTATAAACAAAATATATGTAGGCTCAGCCAGTGTATACTGTGCACTACTTGTGAAATACGGAGTCACATGAAGGGACTAGTAAGGAAGTAAGAGGAGCAGATCTGTGATTTAAATGGGGGTCTCACACCAATAATTCACAAATTGTTAAAGAAAAAAAGAAGAAATATTGTTGCATTTAACTAGTTTGTTTTCCCTGATCATTAATATACATTTGTATCAAACTTAGAACTAGTTCATAATGTGCTATAAACAAGAATCTCTAAGGAATGATATAAAGCAGCGGTTCCCAAACTGTGTGCCGCGGAAAGTTTCCCGGTGCTATGATTATAGCACTGGGGAAACATTACTGCTGAACAGGGGCCCGATCGGGAGTCGTAGTCCTTTAAGAGCGCGACTGGGCCCCTGTAATGTTGGCCAGCTGTGAGGAAGTGACAGCATCCTGCAGGGAGACAGAGCGGGAGGAGCATGAAGAACCAGACCCCTCACTCCCACCAGCAGCAGGACTCCAAGCCACCCTCCTGGCACATAAGGTAAACTAACAGGAGGGTTGCTGGAGATATTTTAAAAAAATCACGTGTGTGTGTGTTTGAGTTTGAGTGTGTGTGTATGAGTATGCGTGTGTGTGAATGTATGAGTTCCTAAATTTAAGTTAATCCACATTAAGTCAAGACATTTATTAGCCGGTTAGCCTTAAAGATTATTAAATGATTTCATTTACTCTATATCATCCTTAAGACTACAATTCTTGTTTGTAGCAGATTAAAAGCTTGTTAAAGTTTGATGCAAATGCTTCTAAATGGTTAGGAATGAAATTTAGAAAGCCAAACTATTTGTTTCCAACGTGTGAATTAGTGCTGTTAACTGTAAATTAACTTATTTGTGAGTTTATGTGACAGCCAATCCAGGTTCATACAAACATAAAAAAACACCTGACACCCCACTGTTCTAACTGAAAGGAAGAGGTTTTGGGCACTGATCTTGGTTATGGGGATTTTGGGAAAAGTGGCAGAAATTGTGAAATTTTGGTATTGATTTTAATAATATGTCTGATCATGCAAAATGATGTATTTTATTGAATGATAATGATCATACAAAGAAAATTTATTATCACATAGTTGTTTGGTTCCTTTTTAAATTATAATGATAACAGAAATCACCCAAATGGCCCTGATCAAACGTTCACATACCCTTGAGTATTTGACCTTGTTACAGACACACAAGGTGACACACACACAGGTTAAAATGACAATTAAAGGTTAATTTCCCACACCTGTGGCTTTTTAAATTGCAATTAGTGCCTGTGTATAATTTGGCAATGAGTTTGTTAGCTCACACGTGGATGCACTGAGCAGGCTTGATACTTAGCCATGGGGAGCAGAAAAGAACTGCGTAACAAGGTAACGGAACTTTATAAAGATGTAAAAGAATATAAAAAGATATCCAAAGTCTTGAAAATGCCAATCAATACTGTTCAATCACTTACTAAGAAGGGGAAAATTCAGGGATTGATACAAAGCCAAGGTCTGGTAGACCGAGAAAGATTTCAGCCACAACTGCCAGATGGAAAAAAATCCACAGATAACAACAACACCTGGACATGCTTCACAGCTTCTGGTACATTTTAATTTGGAGTGATGAGACCAGACTAGAGCTTCATTGTCAGTACCATAAGCGCAATGTTTGGAGAGGGGTCAACAAGGCCTATAGCGAAAAGAATACCATCCCCACTGTGAAGCATGGTGGTGGCTCACTGATGTTTTGGGGGTGTATGAGCTCTAGAGGCATGGGGAATCTTGTGAAAATTGATGGCAAAATGAATGCAGCATGTTATCAAAAAATACCTCATAGACAACTATTACAAAAGACTGCACACTGTCATTGATGGTAAAGGGAGCAATACACGGTATTAGGAACTGAAGATATGCAGACTTTTGAACAGGGGTAATTTCATTTTCTTCTTTGTTGCCATGTTTTGTTTTATGATTGTGCCCTTTTGTTACAACCTACAGTTGAATATGAATCCCATAAGAAATGTGTTTTGTCTGCTCACTCATGTTTTCTTTAAAAATGGTACATATATTATAAATTCTCCAAGGGTATGCAAACGTTTGAACACAACTGCATATACACAAGACTTTGCTAAATGAAAATATCGGGGCTTTATTGCAATACCACATGTTAAGATTATGACATTTTTTTTGTGAAAATGGAACTTGTGTGTGTGTGGAAAAAAAAAACAAATGAAAGTATAACCACAAAATGTGGCCAGCATTTGTGATAAAGCAGCTTCACCAAATAATTTAAAATAGTCAATTTACAATACCCTGGGTTGTCTACTTTTGGAAATGGCATGGAACAGTAAAATTTCAATAAATGAAAACAGTAATTTTCAGACCCCATATCTGTCCCTCAGAAATATGGCGTTATGCAGTAAATATAAGGGTCAAAGTGTAGTGTTTGTGAAAAATACACAAAAAAATGTATGAACACTAAACTTAGACAGGTTTAGTGGCTAAGTGACTACAAAAAAGTCTGGACATACCCTATTTGGAATGAGTTGTCAACTTTCAATAGTGTGTAATCATGGAATCCTTTTCTTGCCTGAGTTGTCATATCACATCAAAGTCCTCAAAGGCACAGAAAATCAAGTTGTTTAATTTCCATGAAGACTGTAATTTCCAAATCCCCAGAAAATATCTACATAGGACCCATTGTTGTACTCAAGGGACATTGTAGAATACAGTTTTCGTCTTTTTTTTTTTAATTCTTTTTTTTTGGTGCAAGCAAAGAATAAGACATACATGTGTCACCACGACCGCAAGAACACGTGGTTAAGTAATATATCATAGTGAATACATATCCTGGTTAGAATATAATTTGTACAATTTTTAATTAAAACAGAACTGGGATGTCTTAACAAGAGGTAACATTGGGGGGTGCAGTGGTCAATGCACCTATTTCTGTTCTGAAAGGCCATTTTAGGTGCCCAGGAGGGGGAACCATGATCTATCTGTTGACCACTTCCTCTTTGGAGAGTTTGGGGTTAAGCGTGTCAGAAAACAAGTGGGGGATTTTGGTGTAGAGTCACCTTGTCTCACCCTCCTGTAGAGTTGTTTGTTCATGGCAAGGTATGTATGTATGTATGTGTGTGTGTGTGTGTGTGTGTATGTATGTATATATATATATATATATATATATATATATATATATATATATATATATATACTTACTTGTCTGGACAGATTACCCTGAGCGGTTTGCAATTGTCTCAGTGTCACTTATCGTGTGAAGGCCTTGTTTAAGTTCTGTGACTTCTACTTCTGTTGCTTGAGTGCGTGCGGTCACGGCCTGTACCTCAGTCGTGAGTACCATCAAATCTGCTTCCCACATCTGTTTAAGGTTCTGTTGGAGGTTCTGTTGCCAGCATGGTTTGCATGTCCCTTTTTAGTGGCCGGGGCTCTGTCAGTCACTACCAGTGAGCATGCCCGAGAGTGGGGACTGGGTGGGGGGAAAACTTGCCTTTCCTTCTCTTCTGAGGGTAGAGGTGAGGCCTCACGGGGAGTTGGGGCCTGCGGCACACTGGGCGTTTGCAGCATGTGACTAGTATCCCGCTGTGTCTTCGCTGTGTGTGGGGTTTGTTTTTGGGATCTACGACCCATCTCACCTGCGTCGTGCTGCCCGGTTTGTAGAATGTCCAGTCCGGGTGTATACCACGGCCAGAGCCCTTTCCGTGCTCTCCCTCTGCCGTCCGTCTGCGCAATAGGCCTTGCCGCTGTGGCATTGAGTTTTTGTGCCGGGACATAGAAAAAAACGGCATCTGCGTGATCTGCAAGGTGTACTGTGGCCAGCGGTGGTGAGGGAGACCTGCCTTTCCGCTGGATGCTTAAATTTTTTCGGCGGATTTTGGTGAAGTGTCAGGGAAATGGCGTATACTCCGGTGCAGTGTCAGGCTCAGCCCCCAAAGTGTTCTTCTTTTTGAAAATTCTTTATTTATTCCACAGTCAGACAAAGATAAACATATTAAGCAAGAATGAGGGAATACAATGGAGCGCTCATTTTATGGACTCAATAAAAGAGGAGATGGTTGGACTATGTTTTTTGTTTTTGTTTTTTTCAAAGTAAGATACTAACTGTGTGCAAACATTTGAAAATAAGAAAGTAGAGTGTTTAGAGTGACATAGTAGAGATTAAAGATGAGTCAAAAAGTGAATGCACTTGAAAGGAGATATCCTAGCATGTTTGGAAAAAAACATCTCCACATGTTAGGTTAACGCGGCATGATTAATGATTGGTGCTAGGGCATCAGTTGTAATCAAGGGAGCTAGCATAGCTGGGGCTGTCTTGATCTTGGCCTAGACAGGCCCAAAATAAGTATGGCCTTTACAAGTAAGATAGAAAGTAGAGCCTATAAAAAATACAAAATGTTAAAACAACATGAAACAATATAAATCCCAACAAAAAGAAAAATTGAAAAGTCACATAACTGCCGTGCCATGGGTTGCTGGAATAAAAGGGATGACATTAGCTGGATCCCAAACAATAGTAGTCCATTTCTGACACATCAGACACTTTGTGCTCTTCCTCCTTGTGCTGAATAGTAAGTAAGCAAGGAGATCTGGATAGTAAGTAAGCGAGGTGATCTGTATTTCAGGCTATTGGCAGTTAAGATAAATGTTAGAGGTCAGAGAGTCTTCCTCCAGTTGTGAAGGGGAGGTCGGAGAAGAAGGTCATTTCCATCTTTTCAAATCTATACGTCGCCTTCCCCCTAGTGTCGCTCAGGAAAGCAGCTTGATCCTGCCCATTGTGGAGTTTTACCAGTAGATCGCTGGAAGCGGGTGACGTCTTCGGATGAGGTTTAGGCAAGCAAAACATGCATTTAAGTGATATGCCGTTTGCCTATTTTGGGGTTTGGGGTGGTTTGTTCCACTGCAGATATTTGTGCAGTGAACCCCCTGAAATTCTCCTTTACCTGTGATATTTCAGCCAAGAGTCAAGAGATTGGTGAGTATTGCTGTTGTAACAGAACAAGATGTTACCCCTTTCATTGGTAAGGCATGAATGGACCCTTATAGCCCACAGCCTCCATGCTGTACAGAGGTGAGCAATCAGAGTCGTTTGAGAAGTCATTGAAGTCCGCAGCAATGTTGGGTCTATCCTCACCATGCAGCCTCCGTAGCAAATCCCTATAGGCTGAAAACATGTGCTGATCTGGCCTCAGATTTTTAACCTTTCTTGTGATGAGCTCCTGTAGGCTGTTTGGTCAGGGTGTCCCCTGTGCTGCGCTGCCGGTATTTGAACAGTTTTGACCCATTTGCACAGAGCTCAGCGGATCTGCAACCGCTTGCATCAGGGCCTAACCCAACCCCACAAATGTGTGTTCTTATTGCAGGGAAACCAATACTGTGATATTCAAAGTAAAAAATACCATACATTTCTTAATTTCTCTTAATTTTTAATAAATGATAGTTCATATATAGATATTTTATATCAAATGAAAACCCTATTTGTACATAAAGGGACACTATAGTCACCAGATCCACTACAGCTAAATGTAGTGGTTCTGGTATCTATAGTCTGTCCATGTATGCTCAGCAATGTAAACGCTCAATGTTTACATTTGCTGTCTAGTATCACCTTTAGTGGCTGTCACTCTCTAAGAAGAGATTGGTGAAGCACAAATGTTTTGTCGCGCATGCCCAATAGTCTCCTACTAGCAAATAATAACAATCTCTGGATGAAGAAGCTGGCTGAGTAAGCCCCTGTAATGTCAGTAGATAGATTGTATGGTTACAATGCACCAATCCATAACAGGATTGAACAAATCAAAGACCATAGTCTCCGGGTCTGTAGTCTGTGAGAAGAAGGCTGCCCCTAACACTCTCCACAATTCACATTGTATTGCCTTGCAGGTGAATGGTGTGAGTCACATGTACGGGCTTTGGTAGAAGAGATGCTAGGGGCCCAGTAGATCAGGAGAGGGAGATTTCTATTACATATCATACTGGAAAACAGTATAAGTCAGTTTTCAATTGTTTATCCCCTCATTTTTTTTTGTCAGATTTAAGTAAATCAGATACTTTCATTTGCATTTTAAAAACAATCAATGAAATGGTACTGATTTTTTTTTTTTTTTTAATTCTTTATTTTTGGTGCAATAAAGTTTACAAACAGGTCTGTGATGCCGTGACAGCAGGCACAGGCGGGATAATGTAGACAAAGTCATGACAATATACAGTTGCACATTTTTGTTATAAGACATGTTGCATTCGTAAGAAAATTCGTTGCGAGTAATTTAATTGTGTTGGTAATGAAGAGTTATATTAGTAAAGAGTGACTAGAACACAGAGTGTAAGGCATTCATATATATTCTCATTAGTGGTTGCTTAATTCTATGCATTAATAGATGTCGCTGCGTCTGACTAGTTGAATCTCGCTAGGTAAATAAGTTGTCAAGGTAAATATAACATGGAAGCGTTCTCAGAGGAGTGACATATACATGGAGCACATGACATGCACGAACATCTTTGCAGCAGTTAGTGGATACCCGTGGGTTATACAACTTAGTAGGCTCGCCATGCAGAGTAGTCTACGATTTACTGTAAGTACCACATATGCATTTAGGGAACTCGACATATAGAGCATCTCTAGACTATTAGCTGCAAATTCTGTGGGAGTCAGTAAAACACACATAGAACAAGCTTAACCTTTATAAGTCACTAGATTTTTGGAGTGCGTCTGCATCCAGCTATGGGGGTTAGGAACTAGACCATTAGGCTAAAGAGGTATACTTGGCTAGAAAAACAAAAGCAGAGCATTCAGTTAGAAAATTATTGGTAATACTCAGGAGGCTACACGTATCATTATGTTATAAATAGGCAAGAGCTTCAACTGGCATGGTAGTATTACTTGACTGGCATATAAGCATTTAGGAAACTGGAAATGGCGGGGTAGGTGGCGATGACAGTAGTGCCGCCATGACATAAGCAAAAAGGCTGAGGCAAGCTAGGTGGTAAAATCATGAGTTAGTGTAAATAAAGCTCTTAGTGTCCATGGCAGGTAACCCGGAGGTCTGACGTAGAGTCCGGCAGTGGGATCAGCCAATCCTCTTCAGTGGTAGCGATGGTACCTGTTTAGGCAAGTCCAGTTCCTCTGCCATCCTGGCGCTCCGCCTGGAATGGCATCGCTGCTGACGTCGATCGGTACGATGGTGGGAATGTCTGGCCCAGTCCCGGGCTCTCCCGCAGCCACGGGTCATTGATGGTCCAGGTAATAGCTCAGGATCTGCTAGCAGATTGCTCTTTACCCACTGCCCGAGGGTGACAGCCAGATCGGGGTTCAAGTAGGCAGCTCCTGTGGCGGGGAGTGCTCTGTGGTGCCCCTCTCCGTTCTCTCTTAAGCTGCTTTCCAGGATTGCGCTTCTGTGCCGTCTTGAGTGCAGGCTGCCATGCAGGCCTCTGTAGTGGCGCCATCTTTACTTTTTGAGCTGCTAGGGTAGGCGTTCTGCACCGCAGGGAGCTTTCCTGCCAAGTCCTTTGGGCCTCTCCTCGACCCCTGTGTAGGCTGGTTAATGCAGCTTGTTCCAAAAGGCTTGAAATATTACCTCCACCCTGAGGTCAAATGAGTCAAGGTGTGTCTCATATGTTTGGCTGGGGGTCAGCGAGGTCTATGGAGGGGCCTCCGCCATCTTTTGTGGTCTGGGCTCCACTTCGTTGCTGCTATGCTCAATGTGCAGTTGCGGTAGGGTGAGAGCTGTGCTTCCATTGGGGACCGGGATAACCCCCGCCGGTCTATAGTGAGACCCTCAGTGTAGCTTGTTGGGCCCGGCTCCAAGGAGAATGACCGCTTCCCCCCAGCTCCTTCTCCAGATGCCCGGTTCCGACTGGCGTCTATTAGGCATCATTCTGGTCAGCGGTGCATTCCTAGTGTGGGAAGTGCACTCCAGTGAGTCTGTGGGCTCCATAGCCACCGATTTTGCCATAAAGTTCGCCCGTTCAGCAGGAGCTCGCGGTATTTGCGTCTGTGCAGCTCCGAGGTCAGGCTCCGTCCCCCTGAAATGGTACTGATTTATTGCTTTCTGTGAAAGAAAATGTGTACTTATTTTAACTTAAAACTATACACTATAGTCACCAAGGCAACTTTAGCATAACGAAGAAGTTTTGGTGTAGAGATCACTTTGTTTATTTAGCTCAAGTCACACCTCCCTGTGTGTTATTTGCATTAGCCTTCCTGAACACTTCCTGTGTTCAGGAAGGCTTGAGATCTAATGTTTACACTTCCTTTATTGCAAATTCTGTTTAATTTAGATAATGTCTTATCTCTGCTAAAAGCTTGCTAGACCTTGCAGGAGCCTCTGGTTTGTAATTAAAGTTCTATTTACAGAACAGAAGATGAAAATGTCTAAAATATGTTAACATCTGACTTAAACTGAAAAAAAGTTCCTTGCAGGCTGTATGAGTCACAGCCAGGGGAAGTCTGGCTAGGGCTGTATAAACAGAAACAAAAGGGAATTAACTCCTAAATGGCAAATGATTGAGCAGCGTGGGTGCATGATCTTTACACTAAAACTGCTTCATTAAGCTGAAGTTGTTTTAGTAACTATAGTATCCATTTAAATGTAATATTCTAAAGACAGTTATCATTGCAAACAAATTAGTGCAAAAAGTAGAAGTTTAAAAGACTGGACCCCACTGTTAATGGGTGACATATATTAGTCAGTTCTTGCATTTTATATGCTGGAAGCAGGAAAAAGTGAAAAAAATCTGAGTGACTTTGACAAAGACCAAATAGTTATAGCTTGGCTCAAATTACTGAAAAACATAATGCTGAAAAAGACAGAAAGGTGTCAGAACACACAGTGCATCATGGCTTTGCCACGTATGGGTCATACAATTGGAAGAGTGTGATTGATTAGCCCTCTCCGCTACCAAAAACATCAGAACTGAACCACTGAGCAATGAAAGAATGTTGGCAGGTCTGAAATCATGTTTACTTTTAGACCATGTGGATGGTCAGGTGCATGTTGGGGGGGATTACATGGCAGCACAATGCACTATGCAAAAAAGGCAGGTCAGTGGAGGCAGTGTCATGCTCTGGACAATGTTCTGCTGGAAAACGTTGGGTCCTATCATTCATGTGGATGCTACTTTGATGCACACCACCTAGTTTGTTGCAGACCACATACACCCCATCAGGTCAATGGTGTTCCCTGTTGGCAGTGGCCTCTTTTAAATGGATAATGCACCCTGTCACACAGCAAAAAATGTTCAGGAATGGTTTAAGGAACATGACCAAGAGTTCAAAGTGTTGTCTTGGCCTCCACGTTTCAGATCACAATCCAATTAAGCAACTCTGAGATGTGCTGGAACAAAAAATCTGATCCATGAAGGCCCCACCTCGTAAAATGCAGGACTTAAAGGATCTGCTTCTAATACCACAGGGACATTCAAAGGTCTTGTGGTGTCCATGCCTCAATACATCAGAGCTGTTTTGGCCATATGAGGGGGACGTACATGATATCAGGCAGGTTGTTCTAATGGTGGCTGATCATTGTATTAGCCATTTAATAAGGAAAATGTAAAGAAATCAAGACATCACCAGTGACAGTCACAGTTCTTTGGGACAAAATACAGAAGATAAACAATCATGCTTAACACGTTTGTGATGCCCACTCATAATCTTTATTGGGTGCCGGTGGTCCCACTTCTTTTGTGAGCAGGCAATCCTTCTATACAGCCTGATTCCTTGCCTGCCTACCACTATCCCAGATGATGGGTTGGCAATGTTGGCAGATATGGTTTACCTGGTAAACTCTGCCAAGAAATTATATAAAAACAATCAGTTTCATTGGGACAAAATACAGCAGGTACCAAAAATAGAAGTTATACGAACATTCTTAACATCTTTTGTGCTGCTTACTCCTAATCTATACTGGGTAAGGTAGTTCCAATCTTTTGTGAGCAGGTCAACCCTTCTGGCCTTGCCTTCTTTCTTGCCTACTCATCACTATGTCAGATGATGGGATGGCAATATGAGCAGGTATGGTTTAACAGGTACACCCTGCCAAGATATTAGTAGAATAAATAATTATCTGGGTCACAGACAGAGAATCTTCTTTCTCCATTTGTAATGCTCCTAGGACACTGTATATAACCATAACCAAGTGTCCACATATCCTAAAATTGTTTGATTTATGATAGATCAACCTATAATCTTTCTAGGACAGTAAATAAGTCCACATCCAAGTCTACTTTTTGATCATCCACATGTAATCTTGCTAAGACAGTGTATCCATATCTCATCAGCTAGAACACATTGTCAGTTTATAGTTTGCACCCAACACTCATTTTCCAATACCCTTTTAATTCTCCTGGGCCATACAAGGATTTACAAGGAATAACACGAGAAAAATAGAGCACTTAAGAAGGAGCTATGGATATCATGCATGCAGTGTCCCTATTTAGGAGGAACAATGCCTATTTTGGGAACAAATCAGTCTGTTTTCTATCTTAATTTAGCATTTTCCTAGGAGCTCCTTATTGTCGGTGTGTCTGGATGTAAAATAGCAATAATGTAAAAAAGCAATAATACTCACAGTAGTGTCTATAAACTACAATAAATGTGTTTAGTAGTCAGTTTGTATAATCAAGATACATTGCCAAATACTATATTTTAGTTAGATAAATTATTAGATAAACTTTCTGACCACACCCCCATTCACACGCCTAAATTAAAAAGTATGGATACTTAGGATACAAGGATAGGCCTCTGTGGAATGCAGAATGCAAGGACACATTTCCACAGTAATAAGGATACAAGAATGTTACTCTACAATACTCAGGATACAAGAGTGTTCAGATAAAGACTATACGCATGTGTAAAGGTTATGCTGGGTGTTCACAGACGCCTCTTAATGAGTGTAAATTTGTAATCATTGTCCCCTAAGTAGTGCTTTTTGTGCACCCTTGCATGAGTTAGTAATATTTGTTCTGTTTTAGAAGAAGGGAATTAAAAGCTCTGTGTGTGTGTGTTTTTTTTTTTTTAATTAGAAAATCTTGAAGTAAAGTTTAGAGGGCAGTTTTCTCTGGACACACACACACACACACTAAGGACCAGCATGTGATTGAAGGGACACACTAAGCATAGACCATTACAGCTTAATATAGTGATTCTGAGGCAAAGAGACTGTTACTGCACTGTTCCTCCTCAGTGTAAACACTGCCTTATCACAAAAAAGTCACTCAGACAGCCAGTCAAGGGGCTTCCTGAATGATCTCTGCATGGAGACAACTGTATGGCATTGAACACTCCCCATAGAGATGCTTTGAGACATTGCATCTCTATGAAGAGGTGCTAATTTGTGCAGTGGGGCAATTGCCACCTATGTTCACTAGCCTCCCAATCCATCCCTAGGGGTAAAATTGGATTGGCTGAGATAATCTGTATTGTCTCGAAAGAGGAGGGGTAGCTGCAGCGAGACTGCATTCTGCAGACTGTGAGACACCAGAGAAATACAGTTAGTATAACACTGTCCATGGACTTTTAGTCAAAATGAGTTTAGTCAAAATGTATTATGTAACTGTAAAACCTTCACCTTATTTGATACTTATTTAATGTTCAGCATGGTTACAGTGTCTAGCTAAATTTCAGAAGGAACTATTACATGGAAGAATTAAAAAGGACAGAGAGGTAAATGACAGATCCTTGTGGTGGTGGGATTTAATGTGATTCCATTTAGGGGATAAAAATGTAAAGATCTAAATAGTGGCAACCCTAACCAGAATTCAGAATAACAAATGTTATGAATATCCGAAAATCCAACTGACACAAACCAAGTCAGACCAAAGCATGAGGGTTGTATGGAAGCTTCACACTATCAGGAAAGAAATCGGTAAAGGATATATACATGTACAGTGAGGGGAAAAAAAGCATTTGATCCCTTGCTGATTTTGAATGTTTGTCCACTGACAAAGAAATGATCAGTCTATAATTAATATTGAGACACAGAATAACAAAACTAAAATCCCGAAAAACGCATGCCAAAAAAGTTATAAATTGATTTGCCTGTCAATGAGTGAAATAATTATTTGATCCCCTATCAACCAGCAAGATTTCTGGCTTCCAGATGTCTTTTATACAGGTAACTAGCTGAGATTATGAGCACTCTCTTAAAGGCACCTGTCCATAGAAGCAATCAATCAATCAATCAATCAAATTCCAAACTCTCCACCATGGCCAAGATGAAAGAGCTATCCAAGGATGTCAGGGACACGAATGTAGACCTACACAAGGCTGGAATGGGCTACAAGACCATCACCAAGCAATTTGGTGAGAAGGTGACAACAGTAGGTGCGATTATTCGCAAATGGAAGAAACACAAAATTACTGTCAGTCTCCCTCGGTCTAGTGCTCCATGCAAGATCTCACCTTGTGGAGTTTCAATGATCATGAGAACAGTGAAGAATCAGCCCAGAACTACACAGGAGGAACTTGTTAATGGTCTCAAGGTAGCTGGGACCATAGTCACCAAGAAAACGATTGGTAACACACTACGCCTTGAAGGACTGAAATCCTGCGGTGCCCACAAGGTCCCCCTGCTCAAAAAAGCACATGTACAGGCCTGTCTGAAGTTTGCCAATGAACATCTGTATGATTCAGAGCAGAACTGGGTGAAAGTGTTGTGGTCAGATGAGACCAAAATCGAATTCTTTAGCATCAACTCAATTCGCCATGTTTGGAGGAGGAGGAATGCTGCCTAGCCAAGAACACCATCCCCACTGTCAAACATGGAGGTGGAAACATTATGTTTTGGGGGTGTTTTTCTCCTAAGGGCACAGGACAACTGCACTGCATCAAAGGGACGATGGACGGAACCTCCTTCCCTCAGCCAGGGAATTGAAAAATAGGTCATGGATGGGTATTCCAGCATGACAATGACCCAAAATACACAGCCAAGGCAACAAAGGAGTGGCTCACAAAGAAGCACATTAAGGTCCTGGAGTGGCCTGGCCAGTCTCCAGACCTTAATCCCATAGAAAATCTGTGGAGGGAGTTGCCAAATGTCAACCTCAAACCCTTAACTTGGAGAGGATCTGCAAAGAGGAGTGGGACAAAATCCCTCCTGAGATGTCTGCAAACCTGGTGGCCAACTACAAGAAATGTCAGATTTTTTGCCACCAAGTACTAAGTCGAAGGAGTCAAATACTTATTTCACTCATTGACATGCAAATCAATTTATAACTTGTTGACATGCATTTTTCTCGATTTTGTTTTGTTCGGTCTTAAAATACACCTACCATTAAATTATGGACTGATCATGTCTGTGGGCAAATCAACAGGGGATCAAATACTTTTTCCCTTCACTGTAGATATAAGTATGTGGTACCTGCTTTTAATAAAAATCTACAAAAGAAGTGTGTGCACCCAATTATTACAAAAACTAAGTAACATAAACAATTTGTTTAGCATTCAAACATTTATTTTGCAGCCATATACATTTTATGTGCTTCAACCTATACTCCTAAACATGGATTACTGATATTTCTTTATTCCTGGTTGCTTTACCTGGCTTATCAAATCGCATTGGTTCCTCATTTCCTCGATTCAGACTATATCACATATTATTTTGATGGCTGAGAATGACGGCTGACGGATTTCAGTTTATCACCCATTGCTGGTATATATTGCTATGACTAAGGAAAGTGCAATCTCTCTGAGGGCTGAATTCAAGGTGGCCAGCGACTCTAGTTCAGTGTTTAACTGCTCATGGTTTAACACTGATTGGCGAGTCAGTTCCGGGTGACCCCAGGCACTGTAATCAACTTATTGAGATGGAATAGTTATACTGTCTATAGTTTCCCTTAAGCACAAATACCAATGGCCTCAATCTGTACAGTTTTCCATTTATTACTGAAGAAACACGTGCTATCCCACTACCTGAATTGTTTTATGTTCCTAAACCACCCATAGTATCAAACAATAATCCAGTGTCGCACTAGGTGTCTGTTTGGGAAATGTAATATGCCATGATTACTATTATAATTATTTAATTATTTATCCATGAACAAACAGGAACTAGTGAGATCTGAAAATATTACATGTAAAAATCCATACATCTGTATTTCGCTCTATCCTGGAGTTGAGTGTAGCAATGTTGGCTCCCTGTCAGTCATTGTTATAACAGTCATATTTCTGTTTTTCTTTCTCAAATATAATGTGGGTCCTGGACAGAACTGGATTGCAATGTCAATTGTTAAATCTTTAAAATACATTTATAATAGAACAGGACAGGAGTACACAACCTTTGGCCCTCCAGACGCACAAATCCCTTGATGCTTTGCAACATTATGGTTGTAAGAGAATTATGGGAGATGTAGTCCAAAACATCTGTAGTGTCGAAGGTTGCCTACCCCTGAAAAAGAACATCACATGAAAAAAATAAACACGAGTTGGGAGATTTTCAGAATTTTATTTAATAGAGTAATATCCAGAAAAGTGATTGTTTCCTTTAAGGCATTTAAATTGAGTTAGATATACGAGTAGTATTGAATTGAAAGAAACAATAAAATTGCATTGAAACAAAAAAAAAATCTGTTTTAAAAAAAAAAAAGCAAAAATGAAATTTACAAAAATTTTATATTTAAACATAAAAATGACTTTTAACAACTGAAAATCGGAAGCAATTTTTAGAACCATATATTTTATTCACCGTTTAAACAATTTAATACTTCTCTTCTCAGTGTATGATACTTTCAGAGGCTTTGACAGACAAATGTACCTAACACTCAGGTTTTACAGAATTTGAGTAAGTAGATATTATCAGTAAAGGAAATGAGTAACTGAATCCTCTGGTAAACCACAAAGAAGATGACCTTGTGATTTCTTATACACATTTTGAAGAACTGTCAACCGCACTAAAATGGTCTGCGATGGTCTCAAAATTAAGTCACGTTTGCAACAAATTTGATAGATTTATTTCATTATACACACCACTGGTCTATGTTAGAGATTGAGTTTAAGACATTGAAAAATATCACATATGAAATATATCAACATATCAGAAAGTGTGTTAATAATTTCTTTTGAAATATGTTTTCCGGTGACTTTTTGAATTATATAAATTGACAACATCATTTAAGGTACATTAATATAAATTTAACACCATTTGTTCACTGAACTACACCCTTAAAGCAGAACTGTTGCTTCCTTCGAACTGACAGTTTCTTGTTCATTCATCCCAATTAATACAATTAAAGTATTTACTGGGATGAAAAGTGCAAAGAAGGTTTGCTGCACTGATAAGTTCAGGAAAACATAAATGCCCTATGATTGTCCGTGTCTGCTTTGGTATTTACAGAGGAATACTATATGAGCACATGTTTGTTGCTCGTTCATTCCTTCCACAGTGCATATTGTATTGCAGGGGTGAAACTAACATGCATTAAATATTCAATGCTATACTAAGATCGCCATAGATAAAACTTAATTATTAAAAAAAAAAAAATCTAAATTGCATAGCTAAATTTTACTGAGCTGTAAGGTTCTGCAAACAAAAATAATAATAATAAAAAAGATCGCATAGAGAAGTATTATCTGAGGGCAGTGCCTACATTAATCAGATTAAACACACGTTTACATTATACTTCTCCGGGTTGGTAGGTTTCGATAAGTTTTAACAAGGAATTGATATACATTTAATAGCCTCGTAAAAGCAACGGGAAAATAGTATCATTATCCATGCTGCCTTTTAGAGGATAAATGGAATGTAAACCAAGTTAATATATAGGTATATAAAAATATATAACACTTCTAAACAATGTGAGAGACAATGTTACCACAACACTAAATACATGCAAATAAGCAGAGACAGAATTGTTGCTGTTTAGATTTCCTGTGCACATATCTGTGGTTTTCCTTCACAATGGCTCATGGTTTAATCACAGCTTGGAAAACACACAAGTTAGAACTTAAATATGATTACACCATTATAGATAGTGAAAATGTAAAATGGGTCTGTTCTACAAGGGACACAGATCTCCTCCCACTAAACCGACAAATCCGACAATCAAATTCTTCCCTCCAGAAAATAGTTTTCAGTATCTTACTATTTTTCTTGTTTTGCTTTCATATTGGTTCTTGTGGAATTCTTATGAAATTCGATTTAATTGCACCATGTTCCAATGAGGGTCTATTTACTAGGCAGCAGAAAATGCAATTAAAGTTGGTAATAAGAAAAAATATTGACTTTCAAGTGTACTATACCACTTCCAAAATATGTTAAACTTTTTATTAAGCACGATCAATTAAAATAGCATTGTATCATAATCCAGTAATTCAATAAAAGTATAACAAGTGAAGCAACATATAATTATATTATAGCAAGCTCTGTAGCACAAATATAACTTAAAGATCAATGTACAGTCTAAAAATACTTGCTGCAGGTGTTTTTTAGGGGAAGGGGCATAATTACAGAGAAAAATGCCTATAAGAGGAAAGATGCAGCGGCAGATAGTGAAACCTCTTACTATTGCCAAACATGCTAAAAATCATATATAGACACATGATGCACCAGGATGTATCTAGGGAGATCATATCATCTCACTCCACTATAAACTCCATTACACACAGTGATCTTGGTCACAATCTATTGTTCAAAAAATCTGTTAAGAATGTTGACTCAATTGCGATCACACTGTTCGAACCCTTTTCGTCAATGACTTTTGAACTGTTTACAGTAAATAGTCAAGATTAAACAATTATCACAGTCTGGAAAAAATTACCATATGCCTTACAGCAACTAGTCAAACCTCATCACTCATTAATGTATTATTACTATAAAGAAACTAGGTTTCCTATATCATATCCAAGAGCCAAAGGGACTTGATAACTCACTCACAAAAAAGAAGGTGTGTGCCACTCCCTCAGAGATTGCAAGGTTCCTTAACTCATTACAGATCCCTACAGGCCCTCACATCACCTATAACATTGCATGAGATACTAGATACCATCGGTTTATTACCACAATACAAATCCCCAGGTTGATTTCTCATGGGCCTACTATAAACAATTTACCAGCATTTTGGCCCTTACCCGGTGAGAGTATTTAACAGCACTGCCACCTAAGATGTTGGTTGCACATGTCATAACTCTACCTAAGCCAGGTAAGGATCAATATATGGCTATGGCTTTATGCCAGATATTATGCGTGCCAAAATGGCTTTCTACTCAAAACCCTCTGCATCTGATGATGACCTTTGAGGTTTTTGGCTTCATGCCAGATATCTGTGCCATAATGGCCCTCTACTCTGAACCCTCTGCCAGGCTTACTATTCAGGTTACATATCTCTCTTCCCGATCCTTAATGGCACCAGGAAAGGATGTCCTCCCTCACCCATATTGTTCATATTGGTTCTAGAGCCTTTAGCCATAGCCTTTAGAAACATCTAAACATTTCAGGAGGCTACTTTAGGAATCAAACATTTTCATTAAATCTCTTGGCTGGCAATCTCCTACGGTCAATAACTAAATCTTCTACAACTAGCAATCCATTCCATGCTCACGTTTGGCAAACTTTCCTACTAAAAACTGAACATTACAAAGAATCAGGCACTACCCATTGGAATAGCCACCCCTAAGTCCTAGCTTCCCTAAAAACTGCATACACATATGACTGGAGAGTAGACTTAATAAAATACTTATGGGTACGCAACCAACGATCCCTTCCAGATCTTTATAAGTTCAAGTATGTCCTGCTTATCAATAAGAAAAAAATCTGACTTACACTCCTGGAAACATGTCACTTTATCTTGGCTTGTCTGGATTAGCCTAATAAAAATTATGCTATCGCCTAAACTCTACATCTTTTGCATATTGCCTGTACCTGTTGCCGTTTTCCAGTCTATACAGCACCTGTTTAAAAAGTTCACTTTGGGGCACATCTTGCTTGTACCCAAGAGAAGCTAATACAACCATGTTTCTTCACACTATTAAGGGATGTTTTTTTGTTTTTTTCACGTCCCAAAGATACATGAAAAATGAACACAAAGTTTAACCTACAGTTCCAGGCTCTATGCTTGCAAGTAGTGGTACTCAATAGAAAGAAAAGAAAAATGCTTACTTAACTAAGCCTGAAATACTGGGATGCATGTGGAGTTTAAGACCAAACAGAGTCTCTCTTATGCCTACCACCAATGGTGCAATTACTACATGGGATCATTTCATGTTAAAATGTTGAGTCAAATGCTTCCTGCCCTGCTGAACAATACCTTACTTCTCTAACTTTTCTTATCCACGACCTAAGAGGATACAGAAGATCCTCTACTGAGATGTGTGCATCAAGTATCAATTGCATAAGAGTCTTGCTGGAGCACAACTCACCAATTCCATTCCCCACTTTGATTCCCATACCCTTCCTAGGAGCGATAGCTTCCTATACCTCCGGCTTATGACGATTCTTGCAAAATTGGTCTTATTGACATTTACCCAAAGCTCTAGAGATATAACTTCACACTATTCTTAACCAAGCCCCATATCTTCTCTCCACACATTACTAAACTGCTATCTTTAATTTATTTTTCTTTGACTAATGACACAAACGAAGAAGTGAAACATCTATATTTGCACATGGGGAAACTTTTTATTGAAACTGTGTTAGAAGGCCTTTTCTTCCCCTAACCAAATTACCAGGAGCACGAACCACCTGGAGATGCACTATAAGTTAATGATGCAATGGTATCTCTCACCCTCCCAACTGCATAAAATATTCCAGACTTCCTCTCCAACATGTTGGAGGTGTGGCAACTGGGAACTCTGTACCATATATGGTGGCAGTGCCCCCAGATCCAGAGCTTTTGGCCACAGGTACACTTACTGCAATAGTTGGTGGGAGGTGATCAGGTCCGAAGTCTCCAGAGCATTTCTTATTATTTATCCTACGCAAGCAATACCAGCTAACTTAAATAAATTATACCTTCACATTCTTATAGTGGCACAATTATGTGTTGCCAGAACTTGAAAATCACCTGATCTTCCTGAGCTGATGCAGCTGATAGATGCAGTGAATGACAGCAAAGTGTGGAACACAGTGACACAAAATAAAGTTCCCTCCATATCCTCTTGTACTGTCACATGGCACCTCTGGCAATGTACTCTCCAGTATACAGGTTGGGGCTGTTCCCTGCTAAAGATTTGCATCCATGGGTGGGTGTCTTGGTATCAATGTAACTCCTGGGGGAAAGCAAGGGAAGGGCTGTGTGTCATGTTGGTCCATGGGAGGACTGGTGAATGGGTGGTTGAGGGACTGGGATGTTAGACAATTGTCCAGTTACTTACATTTGTTTCATACCCAAACATGATTCATTCTAAGTCACATTGACCCATCCTGTGTTTGAGTGCCATGGGGAATGGAATGTTATCACTGGGTACACCAGGCTCACCAGGTCACCAGGGTTTGTATGCCCATATGTGTAATGCAACTATTAGATAGCTGGATGCTCTCTATCACCACCTTCAATGATATTGTACAGGTTCTGCATACATGCTTGATTACACTTATGACTATATTTTGTGTGGAAAACATGAATGCCTGCTTTTCTTTTCCTTTTTCTTTCTTCCTTTCATTTATGACAAATCCCAAAAAATACAAGTTTTAAAAATAATAATAATAATAATTTAAAAAAATAATAATATGTAATAAGTATGTGGGCACTTTCTCGGTTTTGTTTTGCTTCAGAAGGTTGGCAATTGCCCTGGATGGATTAAAGAACACTCCAGACACATAAAGCAATCCAAATTCATCTTGGAGTCTGTCATATTTGTGTCAGATTCTAAAAGTGCCAATTTCAATAGAAATCATCACTCTTACAATTGGGGCATAAACACCTTCTGGCTGCCACTCAGATAGCCAGGGAGGATTTCTTCTACTTGTGTTTGCTCTACCAAGTGCACAGGTGTGCTAAGCTATTCTCTGTGAGTTATACAACAGCTCAATGAGAGCATAGAAATCTGTGATCATGTGTGAGTCTTCTCAATAAAAAGTCTCTAATTGCTGTATTCCTGGACAGACTGAAAGTCTGTGCTGGGGAAAGTGGGGGCTCATTGCAAAGGCCGCCAACAACAGGTCCTCAACTTTTGCAATCTGTTTTTCATATACACCCAAAGGAAACGTTTCCATAAAAACTTTAAGTGGAATGTTCCTTTAATCATCTATTTTAATAGAAGGATGAGAGAGAGTCTTACAAACATGTTTGTGGCTATTGTTTTATGTTTTATTTCCTTTTTGGTTCCATGGAAGTGAGCACCATATCTGCCACTGGAACCTCAACATTTCATGTAAAAATTATGTTCTTATATCATAACAAAACTTCTACTTTGGTATGCAACATCCACCACACTTTCCTACTAAGTACATCTTTGATGTTTACATTTTAACCCATGTACCAGAAATGTCCTTGAAGTATATTTTTATTTTGATTATGCCTGTACTTTATTTTGTCAACCTAAAACAGACTAAGCAACAACAACCATCTATCTTCATGAGTGGAACAGATGTTCCAAAACTAAATTGTAAAAAAAAAAGAAAAAAAGAAAAGAAATATTACAACATTTTCAATTAAGTATTCCTTGAATTACTTATATTAAAAGAATGGTGAGAGTCTCTTACAAACATGTTTTTGGTCATTTTTAATATGTTTTATTTTCCTTTTACTTCCTTGGAGGTGTGCAACATAACTGCCACAGCAAACTAAAACATATTATGTGAAAATTAAGATCTTTTAAAATATTACTATTTTCAAAGCTTATCGCTTTACCAGTTCTTTGCTTTTCTTCTATGTTTTTGGCTTTGCATGGGTTGTGTTTAAAAGTCGCAGTGCTGATTTACACTGGCTAGTAAATTGCAAAATACCATAACTTTTTAGCTAGGCCAAGTTTTATGTTTTGGAAATGCTGGCGAGTAAATTGAGCCAAATTTGTCTACACTTCTGCACAAGCAAAGCTATTAAATGTTGTTCTAAAATCCTTTGTAGTTTGTCCTAAATTAATTTAAGCAACAAATTTTTTTTTTTCAAATGTGCGGTGACTACAAAAGTGACTCACTCACTACATTTACTTTTTAAACAGCTAGTTTTAAGGTAATTGTGTCCATTGTGCTATATTGCTGTTTAGGAGTAATTTAATATCTCTGTCTCCATAGAGACCATACTACTAATTTAATATTGCTTAAAATGTTACATTACTCATAGCCAAATATAAAAATGGACCACTGTTGATCAACATTAGTAAACTCCAACTATCCTTTGATTCCTGGAATTATTTTTTTTAAAGCCAAAATGTTATGACATATTTCAAGCACCCTCATACGTCTTAAGAAATGTTGGAAAAATCCCATTGTTACTATTTCAGACTTGCCAATACTATTTGAAACATCCACAATGCTTTCCTATGAAGTTTATTTTCAATGTTTACATTTTAACTCACTTACCAGAAATGTCATTGTGGAGTATATTCTCACTTTGTTATTCTGTACTTTATTTTGTTTAACTAAAACAGTAACAGCCACCATCCATCCTTATGAGTAGAACAGATGTAGTCTAGTTACCGTTTTTCAGCAGGAAAAAGTACTCTATGTTTCTTGTATAAATTGTGGCTTAAAGGGGTAAAATGTCACTGTGCTACTTATGTTTAATAGCTTATAACTGCAGTACAATTGTCACTGTAACTAAAATGTGTGTTATGCCTGGTGGTAGGCTGAACACTCCACAAAAGCTGATTACGCAGTGCCATGAAATTCTGACTAATCTCAGTATGACTAAACCTGCTCTTAACAACCCCTAACTAGGGATAACCAATGTGCAACCTATCAAGAGAAGACAAAAATAACCTTTCCAATTATGTATCGCTGTCAGACTCAGAGCCGCTGAGTGCTCCTTACTTCTATAGAGATGCTGCACATTACCCTAAATGTGATAATTATGAGACTCCCTTGCTTTGACCACGCTCTTTTCGCACATTGGTGCAGTATTGATGATGCTGGCCAATAACAGCACTCATCCTTTTTTAACCCCTTAAGGACACAACTTTTGGAATAAAAGGGAATCATGACAGAATATTTCTGTCATGTGTCATTAAGGGGTTAAACCTCTTTCTCAAGTTAGTGTGTTACCTGTCATGGCTATTGCTAACTGAGCTAGAGTTCTTCAGTTAAATTGTGTTTTCCTGTTATTGACCTGACTTTGTTTGACTACTCATATTCTTTGTATTCCTTGACCTTGGCTTGCCTAATTATTATATCGTTATTCTGTATTCCTTGATCTCTGGTTCTCTTTGACCCCGCTTGCAGGAGTATTTTGCACCATTGGGCTTTTACGTTAAATTCAGCCACTCTAAAGACCAGTAATACGTGTTTCTGCTTCCCAATCCTGCTTAGGGGTTTTGTCTGTTATCCTTTTCTCTGTGTGATTAGGTTACCTACCCTGACAATCACAGAGCAAAGTGTTTACAAAGCCTAAATTTGATAATAACATTGTATAATCGGCGGTGGGGCGGGAGGGGTGGACCTATAATCAGTCCTCTTTTGGGACTCTAACCTTTCATTTAGTTTCTGAGCTTTTCTGTGGAGGTCTGTAACTACATGGTGGCCTAGGACACCCACCAGTCTCATAGACCACATTTTAAAAACCAGGGCTTGTCCAGTACTCTTTTTCCCCTAAGCAATAGAAAGTCAATACTATGACCTCTATTCTTATGAATGGGCTAGATTCCCTATCATTGCATTTAACAGTGGCATCGTGGCTCTCACATCTACCCCAGATACTCACATAATACCATGCAACAGCATTTGTTTAATTAATCACTCACTAACATATCTACTTACTCTAACAGAAATCTGTCACTGCTACTTTCTGATCTAGTGATGTGAACAACATCTTAGTAATTTAGAACTCTATGGAACATGGCATCATAACCTACTAAGCTCTGTATTGCTATGACCTGAATTTGGAACTGTGCTACAATGGAAGTGGTGACAAACATCTTTGCCAAAGCATCTCTCCAGTAGGAAGAATTCTTTATGTTGAGAATCTAACACACTTACTCACTAATTCACAGCTTCAGAGCTCACAAAATGCAGTCATTTTTAAAATCAACTGACCGGCAAATATAATGGGGGTATAGTTACAGTAATTGATCACACATAGTATAAGCCAACCACAATCCCAATGTACTCCATTTTGTCAGGTCCTACTCTGGCAACCTAATGCCTGCTCTTATGAGGTGAATCTAATTACTTGGGAAATCCTTCCTCCTTGAGTTCTCGGCAGTGCAAGGTTAAATAAGGCCATGGAATGAGGCACATGTGACGGAGGGGTGCAAACCCAGGGAGTTGGCTTGGACATCTTTTATTATCCATCTCTCTCAATCTGACACTGAATATACTCAGTAAAATATTATCTAAATGTGGCATTAATAAGATGAAAAGTGGTGCTTTTTCTTTAAAAAACTAATACTGTGTTCAAGAATAGAAAAAAGTGAAATTTGACAGATACAAAAATGTCTTGTAGAAAATGTTCTTCTATTTTCTTTCAGCAATGAATCTGAACATCATATTTTTATATGTCCAGTATACTAGATTTATATCTGACAGATATAGCTTTTGTCAGCCATCTGGGAGGCAGGAATAGACCGGCAGGGAGGCATTATTTAGGCTGGGATTTTTTATTATTATTTTCTGCAATATTCTGTACTGCTATCTGGGGAGATATAATAATCTTATTTTAATTACTAGATTAGTTTTCGTTCCTTGTTCTTGATTTAAAACTGCCAAGGGTCTATCTTGATTAAGTTAATAAAGTCTGTCAAATGTTTTAGATTGAAGAAGAACATTAAGCAAAAAACGCCAATTTGCCAATTCTCAATCATACTTCTTGATTGAAGTCCTTTTTTTACTATTGTTAAAATCCAATAGAATAAAAAATGGTGCAAGCAGTGCTCTACAAATCACAAACTATTTAAGTTTCCATGTTCCAGTGACAATTTTAATTGCTGAAGTTGACTTAAATACTTGTGCTAAAACTAGCCCCATTAGTTCCTAATCACTACAGTCTCACGCAAACTATATAGTTTCAGACAAAATAGGTTTCAAGATTTCAATCTACTTTAAATATTCCCTGTAAATGTATGCTACAACAGTAAATATTCTGGGCCCACTACATAAGAATGAAACATGATCTAAAAAAGAATCCTGGTGAACACAAACAAAAATAATAATCAACTATATAAACAAAAATCACTGTACATTTCAGCTAGACGAGTCAGACTTTCATGATTTTTTTGTGCTTTGGTTGTTGAGACAGTGCAAGACCATGATTGAGGGTCACCTGTCTAAGCAGAAAAGACATACAAACACTCTCTTGTAGCATGCAACTCGACACAATACCTAAATCTGTTTCTTCCTGATCCAGTTTGTAACTGTTTGTCAATGTGTGCTTTACCCGTTGAAGCCTTCAATACATAATTTTGCAGCAATGAAAGAAAGCCCCTTTCTATTTTATAACATGCATGCATACACAATATATATATAACATGCATACTAACACTATATATAGAGAGAGATATATGTACATACATATTGTGTCTTACTGCTTCTTAGCAATAACATAGCTGAAGGACTGTAGGACATGTAATATAAATTCATGACCATTTTCCCATTCGCAGCATATAACAATTAGGGTGTTTATGTTTGCGGAATAATCAGCAAGGTTATCAGCTAATCCTCATGATATCATCAGCCTGATTTTCTCATCTCTGCTGATGAGTTGAGAAGTTTGATGTCTGATAATGAGGGAATGATTACATTACAGTAATCCTATTTCTCTTGAGAAAACAAGCACAATACTCAGATTCGTAGAAAACAAAATTCATATTTGTTTACTTTTTTCTTTATCTGTGTATGGATTGTGGCGTGCTGCGTATTTAGAATCGAGCATTTGCTTCACAAATGGAATACAACTAAGATGAAGAATACACATGCCACAAAATACAATCCAAATCGTGGCTGCTCTGATTTTAACAAGTTTTGCAACCAGCTGCAAATTTACTGTTTTCTTTTTATTTTCATACTGATAATTCCAAGGGAAGCCATAGTGGAGGGCACTAGAATAATAAAACATGTGACATAATGAATTATTATAAAAAGTGGTGGGCGCTTCAAGCATACACCCAACACCTCTTTCAATTTGTCTGGGGGAAATTGCGGGATTTCTTTACTTTGATTACAGGATTATTTTCCTGAATAAACCTGCTTCTTGAATTCTTAAAGGTTACGTTAAAAAAAAAAAATGGTGTTTAAAGAAAACACTGTTTTTGGTCAGAGTAACCCTTTCATGTATATCAGGGAGGGTGGGCTAACAAGAGATCAGTGGGAGGATCATAGGAGTGTGCCACTATTAGCTGTTTGTTGCTAGCATGCCATGTGTGCTGATGACAGACATGAAACATGCATAGAGCTGACATTAGCCAGCCAGTAACTTGTGCTCTTAGTTGGTTAAAGACTACCCATTGGCACCGCCAAAGGTGGAGTTACACATATAGACTCTCAGCACCATTTCCATTTCAAATAAATGAAGTTGCCATAGTGCTGGGAGTATTCGTTTACGTTTGCAGGAGCAGGCTATCAATCAGTATGTTGTAACAGAATGCATTTTTTGAACATATTTCACAAAATGTTTAATTCGAGAGTCTAGCTGTTCACAGCAACGGCATGTTTGAACCAATGAATGCCAGAGAGACACTAAAAAAAATGTTTGAGAAAAAAAACGAGGAATTCCATCGATTCATAATGTGCTGTAATAGTTATAGTGCTGATATTTGAAAGTGTAACACAGAAGTTGGGACCAGATGAATAGGGATTCCTGTGTCATCCTCCCTTCTCCCTATTCTGTTTGGTGATTTGTAACATTGAGGATGGTCTAAATTAGTTTTACTTATCTAAAAATGGTCTTGTAGTTTATCAAAGAGAGAGAGAAAGAAAAAAGAAATGTGTAGTCCATCAGTTAAGAACACACAGATAAAAAATTACAACAGCAAGATGAAAGGTTCTAAGAAAAGTACTGAATATTGTTGAGTGTTAGTATGGATGCACAGCTAGTGATATAAATAGAACTCTACATACTCTACATACTATAATAGTAAATAATTATTTGATGTTATTAAATAATTTAGTTTATTGGTATTTCAAGATAAGGAAGGGGTACACAAATGAAAAAGAGGGTGGGAAGGGTGGGTTAAAGACACTTTCTTAATTCATGACAGTCCATTCTTTATCACAGAGAGTAGTATTACACGGTGACAGATTTGTTTTATACAGAGTATAATAAAATCAGCCTCTCTGCCTGCCTGAATCCTTTATGGAGGAAGAGACTCTATGAAACGGAAATGTCGATCTATCTTTCTCCCTCTCTTTTTTTTTGTGTGATTATTTTTATATATATGTTATTACCATTCTAAAACATATGATTGATCCTATACATATCTTATGGAAAGTAAAAAATCTGGTCATGACTTAACCCGTTTCTAGGCGAGCTTGGTATTGGTGGTCAGGTTACCGGTTGCATAGGTGTTTCTAGTCTGGACTAGTCGTGTTGTGCTGTACACACCGATGTTCTTTGAGGAATTACCAGTACCTGGGGGTTTTGGGAACAACTGGAGAGGGAGAGAGGTATCTTCCCAATTCTTCCTGCTTCTGTGTGGAGCTATGATCTCCTCGTTCAAGATGTGAAGTGTAGCGAGGGAAGGGGGAATGGGGCAAAGAGTGTAAAGGATAATCCGCAGCAGGAACAACCGAGAGAGTCCCATATGGTAGTGAGAGCCTGGAGGCATTGTGACACTAGTCCCTAGAGTGTATAATATAGTACTATTTCACGGTGTCGGAGTAGCCCACACTTGGTTCTTTTCAAAGGGAGTTAGTCTAAGATCCACTTTTTGGTCTTGGGCATTTTCTATGGTGTGTGTAATAGGAGTGTTTTTAATTGTAGGTACGGGAATGTTAGTGTTTGTGGTAGCGAGTACGTCTCTTGTAGTTCTGTAAAAGGTTTAAGCCCTCTTTCCGAATATAGCTGATGTATGTGAGTTATGCCATTTACAGTGATTGAAAGTGTCATTGTAGATCTGTAGCGAGCGTATAGGGATTGACAAAGACCATGGTTGTGTGGTAGTGGCTAAGCCTGTGTTCTTTCCAGGACTGAAATAGTAAACGGGTGGTTGGCAGAATGGAATGGAGCAATTTCAAAAGAACTGTAGGTACCCAGATCATTGCTGCGAGAGCTTATTGTTTGCAATAGTGTTCTTCTATGGTGACCCATTGGGGGATGTAAGAAGTGAAATGCATTCTGATGATGTTTGTGAGGTGGGCTCCTTGTAAGTAAGCTGTTAGGTTTGTGAAGTTTAGTCCCCCCTTCTCATTTGATTTCATAAGCAGGGCCTGTGAAATGCATGAATGTTTAGCCCCCCAGCTAAATTTGATTAAACTAGATTGCAGTCTTTTAATGAAAGTGTAGGGTAATGGGTATTTGTAGTGACCGGAAAAGGTAGAGAATTTTCGGTAGTATTGTCATTTTTATTGCCGCAATCCTGCCAAACCTCCTGTTGTATCGGAATGTTGTTTTTAATTAAGCTTCTAAGTCTATAGGTAAGTTTATTCCCATTGCTTCGGCTTTGGCTATATTCAGATGGTAGTATGATTGTTTGCTATATGCAAGTATTTCGTGTTGGAGATTCGGGAGTGAAACCACGGGATGTGTGAGCGCCAGCAATATATCGTCGGCAAATAAATTTAGTTTGTAGATAGTTTTACAGATACCCTATGAATGTTTGGGTTCTGTCTAATGGTTCCAAGACCAACACATACATTAGCGGTGACAGGGGGCAACCCTGGCAGGTTCCATTAGTTATTGTGAAGGGTTTGGAGCAGAATACCGAATTGAGGACCGTGGCCCTTGGGGCACTGTATAGGGCTGCTACCGAGGAGATAAAATTAGCGGGAAAGCCAAGCTTGTTGAGCACTATTCGCAAGAATTGCCAATTTAGTCTGTTGAATGCTTTTACAGCATCTAGGGAGAGTAATGTACCTTCTTGTTTGGATTTGTTAAGAATATGATATATGTCTAGGACTTTACGAATATTGTCAGGGCCCTTTCTACCAGCCACGAACCCCACTTGGGTGTTGATAAGTGCAGAGAGTATGGACTTCAGTCTGTCTGCATATATCTTTGCATATAATGTTGCGTCCGCGTTTAGTATTGAGATGGGGCGAAAGTTTAGGCATATATTAGGTGGTTTCCCTGGTTTTGGAAATGTAATCACTTGTGCTGAGAGAAATTCTTTAGGGAAGGAGTCCACCAGAGTTGCAGCATTAAAGGTTTTCGTTAGGTAAAAGTAAATCATTTAAATATATTACTTATTTTTATTGAATTTGCATGGAAAAAGATAAGGGGTAAAGAAGAGAAAAGGTGGGGGCCACACCACATTTTAGGGGGGACCTTCATAAAAGATCACTGAGGCTCTTGGTTGACTATAATAATGAGGAAACTTTCCTATTAGGAGATAAGTCGTAATGAAGTTAACATATACACCCTGTTCCAAATTATTATGCAAATTCTATTTAAGTGTCACAAAGATTAAATATTTAGTTTTTCAGTTTCTCGTGGATGGCATTGTGTCTCAGGGCTCTTTTGATCACTGAAAACAATCTCAGACACCTGTGATAATTAGTTTGTCAGGTGAGCCTAATTTAAGGAAAAACTACTAAAGGAGGGTGTTCCACATTATTAAAGGACCACTATAGTGCCAGGAAAACATACTCGTTTTCCTGGCACTATAGTGCCCTGAGGGTGCCCCCACCCTCAGGGACCCCCTCCCGCCCGGCTCTGGAAGGGGAAAGGGGTAAAAACTTACCTTTTTCCAGCGCTGGGCGGAGAGCTCTCCTCCTCCTCTCCGCCTCCGTTACGCCCCGCCGGCTGAATGCGCACGCGCGGCAAGAGCTGCGCGCGCATTCAGCTGGTCTCATAGGAAAGCATTTACAATGCTCTCCTATGGACGCTGGCGTGCTCTCACTGTGAAAATCACAGTGAGAAGCACGCAAGCGCCTCTAGTGGCTGTCAATGAGACAGCCACTAGAGGCTTTGGGGGAAGGCTTAACCCATTCATAATTATAGCAGTTTCTCTGAAACTGCTATAATTATGAAAAAATGGGTTAACCCTAGCAGGACCTGGCACCCAGACCACTTCATTAAGCTGAAGTGGTCTGGGTGCCTAGAGTGGTCCTTTAAGCAGAGCACAATTTTCATGCAATATAGGGAAGAAAAAGGATCTCACTGCTGCCGAAAAAAGTGAAATAGTTCAATGTCTTGGACGAGGTATGAAAACATTAGATATTTCACAAAAACTTAAGCGTGATCATCGCACTATTAAGAGATTTGTGGCTGATTCAGAGCACAGACGGGTTCGTGCAGCTAAAGGCACATTGAGGAAGATTTCTGCCAGATCCATGCATCGGATCAAGAGAGCAGATGCTAAAACACCATTACCAGCAAACAGATATTTGAAGCTGCTGGTGCCTCTGGAGTCCCACTGACATCAAGGTGTAGAGTCCTCCAGAGTCTTGCAACTGTGCATAAACCTTCTATTCAGCCACCACTAACCAATGCTCACAAGCAGAAATGGCTGCATGGGCAGAAAAATACATGAAGACTAATTTTCAAACAGTCCTGTTCACTTATGAGTGCCGTGCAACCCTGGATGGTCCAGATGGTTGGTGGACGGCCACCCTGTTCCAACAAGGTTGTGACGTCAGCAAGGCAGTGGTGGAGTCATGTTTTGGGCCAGAATCATGGGAAGAGAGCTGGATGACCCCTTTAGGGTCCCCGAAGGTGTAAAGAGGACCTCTGCAAACTATGTGGAGTTTCTGACTGACCACTTTCTTCCCTGGTACAGAAGGAAGAACTATGCTTTCCCTAATAAAATCATCTTCATACATGACAATGCACCATCTCATGCTGCAAAGAATACCTCTGCATCAATGGCTGCTATGGGGATAAAAGGAGAGAAAGGGGAGCAAGGAAAAGGAGATCTTGAAAACTCACATGAATAACACCACTCAAATAGTTAATCTATCCAGTTGCACCCTTAACCATCATGAAATGAATGTTTTGAGAAAAGGTCTATCATTCGTACCAGTTCCTGAGTATAACAAATTTGTATGGACTAAAGATCTACATCTATTTGCTAGAAAACTTGCTTTATATAAATATCAACTTCAGACCGAGAGAAGAGCCAGAGACTTAGGTTTGTTAAGCAGAAACTATGATTGTCTAATGACACTTGTGTTCCTAATAGAAGAGAATGATCCCACTATCACCCACAGCCAGACAAATTTGAAACCCAAAAGTTGCTTTACACCAAATATAGGGAGATTTAGAAACATTGAGTTGTTCCTAGAGGCTGTTAAATTTGAAATTGAGAGTATCAGAAGCATTGACTTAAAATTCTATCTGAATATGAATTTAACTAAACAAGAAAACAAAGCCCTCCAGTCCCTTAGGAAAGACAATGAGATGACTATTAAACTGGTGGACAAGGGGGGCAACATAGGTGTGATGGACCCTCTGTCAATCGATGCTCCTAGTGCTTACCAAGGACCATCAGCACTGCACCAGACACCATAAGCACCGCACATCCCACAAACCGCCACAGCTTGGTTGGGGTCTTGACGTCCTCTACCCACCCTTTACCTACGACAACGCTCCAGGTTCCAGTGGGTGAACCTCTCCTCCAAGAGAGAGTAGCAGGAACAAGCTCTTAAAATAGCAAAAATATCTCTAATGAGACAGAAAGGGGCATTTTTCATATACATCCCTACATGCTTATTAACCTTTAACAGGGAACACATGGGATGGGCAGCAGCATTGCAACCTAGCTGTGTGATACAAAAGTGATTTTATACATTTGATTAGCAACTCCTATCGTTGTAACAGAACGTTGTAATAGGACTAGTTTTGGTCTTGCTCTTTAGAAGTCCGATCTAATCTTCCTTATTATCAAAATACTGGGTTATGCCCTAATACCCTACAACCACTACAGATTCGGTGACAGATTCTTCTTTTGCTGGGTTTTTGTATATTTCTTTACATTTTTGTAAAAATCCTGATTATGGGGTTTTTATGGAAACCTGTGGTATTTTACAAATACAACTTAATTTAAAAAAGCCATAAGAATTTAAATAAGTCTAACGCCTGTGTAAATTAAGTGCAGTTATTTTAAGTACTATACAGGACACTGTGGCATTATACAAATATTTTATACATTATGTTTTGTGGTTTATTCAATAGTACAGAAGACAATATATGTATAGAATTGCATATTTACAAAGTCAATTGGATATAAAGTGGAGGTGTAGCTTACCCCACTAGGTTTATATAGAAAGAAATTTAATCAGAAGTAGCCACATAACATGCCTATTCAGATTATCATGGCCTTCTTGACCTAGGTGTTAGTTGAGGGAGAAACATTGTTGCCTCTTGTGGATTATCTAAACTTCCGTCTATCAAACTCGAGACTACTTTGTCCTCTTTTCCAGTTGTGAAATGCTCCATTTGGTTGCCCCATGGAGGGCCATGTAGTTAGGATCATGTTGTCCGCTTTATGTGTTCCATTAAACCTGAAAATGCTATGATTACTAGATGAGACGCTTCTTGTCATTTTGCATTTATACTGTGGAACTAAGGCATTTTGGAATCCTGTGCAAAGATTGTCTATAATCAAAACACTAAACATTTAAATTATTTCAGGTTACATTTTATGAAGTGCTTATTGCCATCACAAAACACGATTCTTCTTATCCACATTATTGACTTTGTCTATGAACAGACTCTTATAAATGGCCCTCTACTGCCACCTAGGGGAATAAGTAATGCCTACATTTGAAATAAACTTTAACAGTTATAAAAAGTTATATTTTTATTTATTTACGTATTACTTTATTCACAGTGCTTTACACTATTAGAAAAAGAGGGAAATTTAACAATAAATGAAATTATTAGAAAATGTTACAGGAACAACAGATCGATGAGGACCCTGCTCAAACGAACTTACAATCTAAAGGTTTTGTAAAACAATTCCCAACTTTAACATATTTTGCATTCAAATTGAACAGTTGTGGAAATACACTGTAAAAATGCTCTAATATAAATTTGTTTGAAGATAACCATTTTATAATTTTGTTGCATATGCATTATTACATTGTATTTTTATTGGCAAACAACCAAGGTACATTCTGTTCCGTCACAATATATATTAGTTTAACATGACACATAATAAGGTTACATCCCAGTACAGAACACAGTTCATACATTAATGTACAGAGACGTCTTGGTAAGCCTAATTTTTTTAAACTAAAGGAACAAAATTAAAGGCAACAGGAAAGAAAAATCTACTTTTCATGGTGCGAACCCGCACTTTCCCAAGTGCGTTCCCCCTAATGACCACTTCCTCCTCAGGTCCCCCTCTCAACCATCTTACACCCCTTTTTATTTTATTTATTTATCTAACTGGAACTATCGCTTGTTGTTGAGCACATTATCATAGTCTATCCAAGTTTGCCAGTTTGAAATCGATTTTCTTTCTTTGGGTCTGTGGGATCATATAGGCAATTTCATGTTGTTTATTTCTAGAAACGACCATTGTGATTTCCTCTAGTGAGGGCGGTGTAGGTTTTTTCACTTTAATGCTATAAGGGATAATGTAGCTAGTACGATGTGTGTTGCTACCACTTTATGTCCCCATGCCATACAATCCAGCATAAGCAGAAGTAACATGGTTTTAGGTTGTAAGAGTATCATAATCCCTGTTACTTTAGCTATGGAGATTGGACCTGGTGTTGGCATGTTCACCATATGTGCTCCAAAATGTGTCCTCCAAAACTGCTGAACGCTGTTGGAGAAAGTCTTACTGTGGGTCTGACTTTCTCCACTATAAATTCATGCTGTGCTCATACAGCTTGGCTCTTTCCTCTGCAAAAGTAAATTACTTCAATACCCTCATAACCACACTGTCACACGAACCCAAATGACTATTTCCCACATTTAACTCTCTTCTTCGCCCTATTGTTCCTCCTCCACCTACTAACTTGACCGCCTCAGACTTTGCAACTAATTTCACTGACAAGATGTCTACAATCAGGGAAGAGATCTCTCATCTTTCTTCCGCCCCTACCTCACTCCCTCTGCTGTTCTATGTTCATTCGTACCCGCTACAGCGGAAGAGGTTTCTGCTCTGCTCCAGTCCTCCCGCCCCACCACCTGCTTCCTAGATCCAATTCCCTCGCATCTCATCCGTACTCTGTCTTCTTCTCTTTCTCTATCTCTCACTAAAATTCTCAATCTCTCTCTCTCTCCTCTGGCATATTTCCATCTCCCTTCAAACATGCAACTGTAACCCCAATTCTAAAGAAGCCCAACCTGACCCTAACTCCCCATCCAACTACCGTCCTATCTCGCTACTGCCTTTTGCGTCCAAGATCCTTGAAATAGTTGTGTATGCGAGATTGACAGACTTCCTCGAGTCCAACTCTCTGCTAGACCCGCTTCAGTCTGGTTTACGCGCTAATCACTCTGTGGAAACATCACTTACCAAAGTATCCAATTATCTACTCGCTGCAAAATCTTGTGGTCACTCCTCTATCCTAATTCTCCTTGACCTTTCTGCAGCTTTTACTGTTGATCAACAAGAGCTTCTTCTCATCCTCCGCAATATCGGTCTACAAGATATTGCTCTCTCCTGGTGCTCCTCCTACCTCTCCCAGCGCTCTTTCAGTGTTTCTTTCTCTGGCTCTGCTTCTTCTCCCCAACCCCTCTGTGTTGGTGTCCCCCAAGGTTCAGTCCTTGGTCCCCTACTGTTCTCCATCTATACTTCCTCTCTTGGTAAACGCATTAGCTCCTTTGGCTTCCAATATCATTTCTATGTGGATGACACACAAATCTATCTCCTGATCTCTCCCCATCCCTCATGACTAGTGTCTCTGATTGCCACTCTGCTATATATAACTGGATGGCTGCCCACTTCCTTAAACTCAACTTGACCAAAACTGAAATTCTGATCTTTCCTCCCTCAACTGTTGCTACTCCTGTGTCTGTCTCCCTCCAAGTGAACGGTGCTACCATCAGCTCCACTATGCAGGCTCGCTGCCTAGGTGTTCTCTTTGATTCCGACCTCTCCTTCATGCCTCATTTTAGTCTATTGCCAAATCCTGCCGCTTCCATCTCAAAAACATTGGCACGCATCCAACCCTACTTAACGCCAGATGCGACTAAGGTGCTGGTCCATTCCAATGTCCTTTCTCAGTGGTCTTGCGTGTTCCCAACTTGCACCATTACAGTCCATAATGAATGCGGTGGCGAGGCTCATCTTCCTGTCCGCCTGCACTTCCCACGTCTCACCCTTCTGTCAGTCCCTACATTGGCTTCCTGTAAGATATAGGGCTCAATTTTATTCTGGTTCTTGCTTTCAAATCTGTACATAATGTTGCTCCCACCTATCTATTCTCCCTAATACACAAGTATGTCCCATCTAGGCCCTTGTGCTCTGCTGAAGACTTACGGCTATCTTCTGTTCGTACTCCCACTTCTGATGCTCACCTTCAAGACTTCTCGAGGGCTGCACCGTTTCTGTGGAACTCCCTTCCCTCCTCCGTTAGATGCTCACCCATTCTACTTCAAAAAATCATTAAAAACACACTTCTTCATAACAGCGTATCAATTAAACTGTTATTAGCTCCTGACTGATTCATCTCTTGCAACTGTCATTAGTATAATACTATCCTTACCTTTTGTGTCACTTTACCCCACTCCCTCTAGAATGTAAGCTCATTAAGCAGGGCCCTTAACCCCTCTGTTCCTGTTTTTCCAACTTGTCTGGTTACAACTACATGTTTGTTCGTCCACTCACTGTAAAGCGTTGCAGAATTTGTTGGCGCTATATAAATAATAACATAATAATAATAATGTGGATCATAGATCTCCCTTGTCCCGTGCATCTCTGGCAGAGTGGTAAGCATCCGGGGAAGATGCACACCAGTCTAGTTGGGACCATGTACCAGCGCAGGATGACCTTCCTGTGGATATCAACATGTGATGCACAATATGATATACCCTTGAGTGCTGTGAAAATTTCTCTCTACCTGCATTCGGTGATGTCCTCTCTACAATCTTTCGCCCATTCCCACGCATGTGAAAATAGTGAGAAAGGTTCATGTGTATTTAAGGCTTGGTAACATATTGATAGTTTTTTTCCTACCTGGAAGAGTACTAACATTTCCTACTAAACACATTTTTTCTCCGCACGTTGGATGCTAGGAGATGTTGTATTTGGATGTGGGAAACTCTAGATAGTTGGTATTTATCAACAAGTTGTTGGCAGACGCGGCTCTCTAACCAGGCAGTTTAGGCAGCCGCCTAAGGCCTTGCGTCAAAACCACCTTAGGGAAGACTGTGTCAGGACACTTGGAGGGGGCCCAACTACTTGTACAATATGACGCCGGGTGCAAGGCCCCTCCGTGCCGTCTGCCCGGGAGAAGAGTGCCCATTGCAGACACCAGTCTACAGCTCCGCAGTGTGCAGAGCTGCAGACCATATGTCTCGCAAATTCTGGCCACTCAGAGAGTTGCTGCGGGTTACCACTGGATACATGGTCTGCAGCTCTGCGGAGCTGCAAACTGGATATCATAGCCACCGGACCACCAGTGAGCCAACCAGACCACCAGGGAGAGAAACAAAGTATTTCTCACCCCCCCTTCCACACCATCACCTCCTCCCTCCCAGTATCCCCACTCCCTCACACCTTCATCCACTCCCAGTATCCCCGTCTTTCTTACTATTACACCTCCCTCCCAGTATCCCCCCTCCCTTACACTATCACCCCCTCCCTCCCAGTATCCCCCTCCCTCTTTAACACTATAACTGCCTCTAATCCTGTCACACTCATCCTTCCTAGCATGCCACCAACACTGCCATCCTGTGATACTCACCCCCCCAACTATACCACACCTACCCTGTCACATAAACCCCTACAATCCTGTCACACTCGTCCTTCCTAGCATGCCACTATTGCACTGAAACACTTACTTCCACTCGGCGTGTCACACACCTTCATTAAACCATGTCGTACTTGCCCTCCCTGATTTTCTCTCACAACTCCCCCCACACTGTCCAATTTACCTCCTTTGTCCTGTCACACTCTCCCTGCCACTGCTACCCCTTTATTCACCCTGTCACAGTCACCAGCTGAAGACATACATCATACACACTTTATTGTTTGGTAAATTAATTTTCTCAAAGCTTTTTTATTTTTTACTCAAACAACATTTTCATTTTTGTTTCCAATAACCCCTTCACACCAGTACTTATGTATACATGACTGGCAGGCTATGCGACCACACCCCACAGTTGTGTATAAATGATTGGCATACTAAATTTATTTATTGCAAATTGATTTGGTTTGCAAATAATGCTACAACTACAGCCAGAGAGCTCACAGTGCAGGGGCACAGGAAGCTGTGATACTGCAAGCTTCTGAACAATGAATGCAGAGACTAACTGTCTGTATCCAGTGATGCAAGCCCGCCTTTCAATACAACAACTGCTCCTTAAACATTCAAAATGCAACTCTATTATTTTTTTCACTTTGGGTTTTTTGTGGGGGTTCTTGTTTTAGTTTCGCCTAAGTCCTCATAAAGTCTAGAGCCAATTGTTGGTAGGTGAGTTGGGCACCCTTGTCATATAGGTCTAGCAGATGACAGATTCCTTCCCACTTCCACTGGATGACACTGAATTGAGGTATTAGGTAGGGTAATACTGTAATTGGCATGGCCCTGGATAGTTGGTTCGGATCTAGAAAGTTATCCCTGTATTTGTCCCAGCAGTCTAACAAAGCTTTGGTTGTTGGTAGTGGTTGCATATGTGGTAAATCCACTGGCACCTTTGGTCTCTATGCTGCGGGCACCCAGCAGAAGGTGTTTAATGGCACCTGGGCAGTATAGCACTCCTTGATTTTGACCCACTGAGGGGTCTCCCTCACTGAACTGATAGATGGCATGGGGGCTACCAGGTGCTTCTATGTGGTACAACTTGACATCAGGAACCCCTTTCCCCCCCTCAGTGTAGTGTCTCCTCAACAACCTGCCTTCCACTCTAGGTATTCCCCCTGCCCTCCCCCACACAAAGCTTGACAGGTCTTTTTTTATATTCTTGAAAAAGGAGGCAGGAGCCTCAATGGGCAATGAATGGTAAATGTACTGCATTTTCGGTAAAAGCATAATCTTAAGCGCTGCTGCCCTGCCCAACTATGTAATGTGTCTATCTCCCCACTCTAACATAGATTGCTTAATCTCTTTCCAGATCCTGACATAGTTGTCAACAAATAGATCTTTGGGGTTATGAGATATTTTAATACCGAGGAAGGTAATATGTTTCACTGTCCAATCGAACCTGAATCTAGATTTTAGGCTTTGTATGTTGGATAGAGGTACGTTTATACCCATGGCCTGAGACTTAGATTCATTCAACTTATAACATGACACACTGCCATATTCCATGAGGATCTTATGTATTGCTGGCACCGATGTCAGCGGTTGCATTAGTGTCAGCAAGACATCGTCTGCGAACATACTGATTTTATGTGCCCTTCCCCCCATTTCAACACTGTGGATGTCCGGTGATATCTGTATTAGTTCCATTAGCAGTTCAAACGCCAAAATGTATAGGAGGGGCGACAGGGGGATGCCCTGTCTCATTCCATTAGCCAAGTTAAACCTAGTGGATGTGAATCCCCTCGTGGATACAACTGCAGTAGGACTGTTATATAGTGCCAAAATTTTGGAAACAAAGTTATGCCAAATACCGATAGGACAGAGACCAGGAACCCCCAGCTCAATCCATCAAATGCTTTTTTTTGCATCTAAAGATAGCAGGAGGCCCCCATTCCCAGCCCCCCAAAGATGGCACAGCAAATCCACCACTCTGTGCGAATTGTCTACTCCCTGCCGTCCCGCCAAAAATCCCACCTATCAAGAATGCCAACACCTGCGACAAGCGATTTGCCAAAATTTTGGCATAAATCTTGGCATCGACATAAAGCAAGATATCGGTCTGAAATTTTTTCATTTGTTTGGTTGTTTGCCCGACTTTAGTAAAGTGATAATGTTGGCGAGTAACATATCTGAGGGCAGTTCTTTAATCTGAGAAGTGGAATTACATAAGTTGGTGAGAAAGGGTTCCAGAATGTCCTGGAAGAAAGATGCTGGACAAGAGAGAGGAAAAGTATAGTATAACAGAACCAAGGAGAAAAAAAATGACTGGATTAGTAGATTAAGTTGGAAAACAGGAGATGTGGAACATTTAGTATAAACTGAGAAAAAAAAAGAAAATCTTGTGTAGCAAAGTCAAAAAGAGAGAAATAAAATAGAAAATAGAGACAATTTAACATATTGATGATACACTGCAAATGGTTTCCATTTAGCCAGTTCAAGTTTAGTGCCCATATTGACATCCTCTCCCTGAGAACCTTGGCAATCCTAATTCTATCCATTTTGTAGTGTTATACAAGTTTATGAATCTATCTAGCCTAGTGTATAGTTTATGAAAGATGCAATGCCAACAACAAGTCATTACTTCATTATATACTTTTTGTATAATTTTGACACTTAAGAAAAAATATTGGTAGAAAATCCATTTACCCCCTGAGAACCGATGACGGTACTGGACCATCATCAGAAACATCCCCTTGAGGACTGATGACGGTCCTGAACCGTCATAATGTAAAACAAGCAGTGGGAGCGATCAGAGATCCACTGTTACTATCTGCCAGGCATGTGAGGCAGATAGTAACATCCAATAATGTTGTTTGAGTGACACGCGATTGCTCATTATTGGCTGCTGTCTAAGTGGGTTTTTTTACCCCTTCCCTGCTAAATCCTGTCACAGCAGTGCATTTGTACTGTCTGTGTTTATTTATTTATTGCCATTAAGGGTTATTTTTTGTTTTTTGTTAGCTAAGCCCAACATCCCCACTTTAGTGCCAATGTACATGATTTCTTCCCTATGCAATATATGGACCTATTTTTAGTGGATACCATTTGGGAGGAGATTGCTTCCCAGACTAATCTATATGAGACCCAATTTATTAATACCAATCCGGGTAGCTATGTAGTCAGGGAACATGCTTGGCATCCCACAGATGTCCCTGAACTGATGACATTCTGGGCTCTTACTATGCTCATGGGGATTATAAAGAAGCCATCAATTCGCCATTACTGGAGCACCAACCCTATCTGTTCTAGTCCAGTGTACTCCCAAACCATGTCTAGAGCCAGATATGAGTTGCTGCTCCACTTTTTACACTTTAATGGCAATAACCTCTGTCATCTCAGAGATCACCCCCAATATGATAGGCTTTATAAAATATGCCCACTGGTAGTTTTACCCCCCCTCCCAAAAAAAAAAAAAATACCAATTGATGAATCCTTAATGAAATATAAAGGGAGATTGGGATTCAAACAGTACATCCCCTCAAAGCGCTCTAGGTATGGCATAAAATTCTATAAACTTTGCGAGAGTGAAAGTGGCTATACATTTGCCTTTGGCATATATGAGGGAAAAGATTGTCAACTGGACCCTCCTGGCTGTTCTGACTTTCTGGGGAAAATTGTTTGGGACCTACTAATCCCCTTGTTCAATAAAGTGTCCGTTTGTTTCAAACACTTTATGGTTTGCAGACACTGACCTGCGGCACTGTGCAAAGAAATGCAAAAGATTTCCCCAGACCTCTCATACAGGCCAAATTAAAAAAGGAGAATGTAAAACTCTGCGCAAAGATGAAGTGTTAGCAATAAAATTTAAGCACAGGAAGGATGTTAACATGCTAACCACCATCCATGATGAAACGATATCAGTAACATATAACCAGCTGGCTAAAATCAAAAAGCAGAATTCAAAAATTACCACCACACACCTTCTCTGAATCTGTGGGCAAAATGGTTGGGAGAAAGAAGTCAAAACATCCCATCTTCTATAACCTTAGATGTCTACTTTATATAAATATACAATTTCATGATGGTAACATTAACTGGGGGATGCAAAAATACACAAAACTGAAGACAGGACAAGCATACCTATATATCAAGTTAAAAAACTGGCATGCAGTTGCCTTTTAGCCACCAAACAACCCGACAAACCTATGCCTGGGTGATATCACTGCTGTAATCAGGAGATGTTGCTGAACACATATTGGGGTGTTGTTCGGCAGTGACACATGGATCAGTTGGACACATGGACAACAGGATTATATGGACAACCAGATCAGTTAATTCATGCCTAAATACAATGTGTGTGAAAAAAAAACACAAATCAAATTACTACCCAAAAGTTTGACAAAGGCTGGTGGTATATTCCGTGCATTAAAAATTGTGTTCGAATACCAGCATTTGAAATACCAAGGGTTGTCTACTTTTCAAAATATATGGTTTGATGGGGGTAAAATACATTGTCCAGCTTCAAAAATGTCCCAAGAAATGTCCTGAAAAAAACAATATATAATTTGTATGGGAACATAAAAGAGAGGAAAATTACAGCTAAACACAAACACTACAAAAGTGTTAAAACAGCTCTGGTCCTTAACATACGACATGGCTAGAACAGTCTGGGCCTTAAGGTGTTAAACATTATAAGCAATGTTTACCCTTTTCAAGTGTTATTTTTACTTGCAGTTATAACAACATTCTTAAAATGATCTTAAAATATTTTCTAAATAACTAATCTGGTTTAAAAATGAGCAAATCTGTCTCAGACACGCAAGCATAGCCTCCAGATCAGGCATCGGCTGATGCAACTCGGACTGACTCACTAAGAGGCCCATAGCCTACGACCCTGCTAGTAACGTAGTGACTCTTTCTCTCCATGCAATATTCTGGACCTGTTGTTGGTTATTCATTACGTTATTTCCTTTTATACCTACGTTATAATAGACCTGCAAGCTTCCACTTAGGGGCTCACTACCCTCACGAGATTTATCAAAGCACAGCAAATGCAACTGACATGGTTTCCACATATGCCTAGCACATTCGCTGACATGCACTCACCTTAGCTGAAGCAACATTAGATGACGCACCGCCACCTATCTAATGCCAACCATGATATACTTAACTTGCAACTGTACAGCTATTCTCAAGCAGTTTCAACAGAGCTATTTACCCAGATACGATCATACCTTGACTAGCACATAACATAATATATCTTATCTAAGCAGTTGGAAGATTTAACAAATGCCATTTCACTGTACTGTCTTGTAACAAACATTGCCTGCTCATGCTGTTGTGGCATTGCAAATCAGCCTGTATTCTTTGCCTGCGCTACAAAAATAAAGAATAAAAAAAAAAAAATGAGCAAATCTGATGGACTAGTAGCTTATTTTGTTCTGTACCTATGACACTGAAAATTAATTTTACTAGAGAAGGAATGTTGAAAATTATTGTTTTTTTTCTATTTTTAAAGTAAACATTCTTTCTAATGCAGTTAAGAAGCCGATGATGTAATACATACTAATGAAGTGAAACTACATTCCCAGAAATGCAAGGTTCAAAAGACAAAAGAGCAAATGAATTCAAAGGTAAGTTTATTTTTGCACCAATTTTTGACTAGTGCTGGTTTGGGAAGGGGAAACAATAAAACAATGTGTTGAGTTTAGTTAATTATATTCTAACTGCAATCACCACTGTCTGCTTTTTTCCCACATTTCAGATAAGAGGTGCTTATCCTTGAACTCCCCTTCTCGTGCATTTCATGATCAAAATTACCCTGCTACAAGAATGCATCAAACTAACAATAGAATGAAAGTAAGTAAATAAAAGGCTGTTGTTCGGAAGATGTGCTAAAAGGGTTCTATATTTATTTTTCTTGTCAATTATCTTCTTAGAACAATAATATCCCAATATTAAGCATTTATATTCTACACTAGCATTTATAGTCAGTCAGGATGTAACCTATTTCCTATTCACACGGAGTGGATGTTCATATTTAAATCTTAAAACCCTCCACTCAAATCTCCAAACAGTCACACAACAAATATACAAAATATATCTGTACAAACATAGTCATTCAGTTTGGACAACTTAGATAGGTACCAACAATGCTGATTCCTCTGTTCCTCAAATAATTAAGGACATAATGTAAAAAAAAATCACCAATGCTGTTGAGATTTCATGTAAAGTGATACTTTGTTAGAAGGGTATATAAGAACAAACATGGCATAACATTACATAAGTAATAAAATAATAATAATAATAATAATGAATGAAAACGATATAGTAACAGCACACCTTGATGGACGCAAGTCTCTTTTCAGCTATGTAACTATGTAACTATGTAACACCTGCAAAATGAAGGATTGATGGGGAGAAAAACTGAAATGGAGACTAAATGTGTCTGTAAGGTTATAAGGCCATATTCCAAAGTCTAGTTCTGAAGAATTACTGGACTAAAATTCAGTTGACTTGTCCCGCTTATTAGAACACCAGTATGAATTATCAAAATATCTCCATGCAAGGATAAACTGGATAGATTATGTTTCAAAGTTATATCCGAGTCTTATGTTACCAGTAAACACATTAATCAAAATCCTGCAACTTTATAACACGTTTGCTCTGTGTAATCCTTTGCACACCATCAAGTAAAATAAAGATGGCTGGTTCTTACTTTATCCCCTGTGGTTTTTCCAATTGACAAACAAAAGCAATTAACCTAAACTCCATATTCACATTGATTATTCAGTTCTATCAAATATATCCAATTCTGCAAACCTGTGGGATTGTAGCATCACCATCATTTGGTCAAAGATAAAAAAAAATAAACTACACTTTGAAAACTTCTCACTGAAAAAGAATTGTATGGAACAGATTACAAAAAAACATAATTTTTCAAATAAATAAAAAAAAATCCATAATACATTAGGTGGTTCAAAAAACATACTACACAGATGCAAACCATCTACATGGAGTAAAACCTCCATATCCATTTCATATCCATTACTGAGCTCACAAAATAAAACTGCCTTAGTCTATAATATAAGCTTCATTCTTAGGCAACATTTTTTGCAGAATTCATCCCATGAGGCCCAATTTACATTTCTTTAGACCTTGAAATAAGAAGAAAGCCAAATTGCCTCCAACACCATTTTTGAAATGTCTGGAGACTGGTGTTTGGTGTGCAATGGCTTATTTAATGCTGTAAATATGATCCACAATTCTGTTTTTCAATTTACCTTATGTCTTGGCCACATATAGCTTATTATTAATAGTTATAAAGCACCAACAAATCCCACAGCACTGGGTGGACTAACAGACTAGTATTTGTAACCAGGCGAGTTAGATGCACAGGAATAGAGGAGGTTGAGGGCCCTGCTCAAATCATCTTACACAAATGGTACATAACACAATGTATTAAATAGATAGTCCATTCTGAAGAGCAGTTGATAAAATCTTTGATATCAAATTTATAATGGATAGCCACTGATGAAAATAGAAACTCATAATAAAATTTCTGCAACACAAACAACTATTAAACATCCAATATTACATACATGCCTTTACAGGTATGCCAAGCTGGAATTGTTTAGTTAAAAAAAAAAAAGCTAAGAAGTAAAATAGATTTACATACTACACTATATCTAAGCCTCTTCTTACAGAGCGTTCAATACCAATCATCCAATCTCAGTATGGAGAGATGCTTATCATGTGTCTAACCACATTCCCTCTCAAATGTAAATCCAGAAATTCCCTTAGTTAGCCAATGACTAACGTAAAGAAGAGGTTCCATTCTTTATTGCTCAAACAAATGACAAAATCTCTACAAGATTGCTTTGCCCCATCCCAGATGATGAGGAGATCATCTAAGTATCTCCAGTACCAGACAATATGTGTTTTATAGGGATTGCCACCTCCTACAACATGTATGTAATGGGGCAAATTTTGCACTGTGACCATGCCACATCTTTGGAGGTAGAAATTCCCATCAAAGGTTAAAAAAATGATGAGCTATTATCTTCACCTTTAAATGGGAATTGCTACCTCCAGAAGTGTGGCAATGCCACGGGGCAAAACTTGCTACATCATTTACCAACATTTACATGATTATGTAGGAGCTGTACCCTGTCTTTAGAGATGACAATCCCTATCGAATACATATTGTCTCGTATGAGAGATACATAGATGATCTCTTGATCATTTGGGATGGAACAAAACAATCATGTAGAATTTTTTTCAGTGGCTTTGCATACTGCTGCCTAGTTTGTTATAATTGATCCCAAGTCCTTTTCATTTACTGTTATCCCATTTAATGTATAAGTGTGTTCCCTTTTTCAAAATGCATGACTGCATCTATGTGTATTAAATCTCATGTGCCAATTTATCCAAATTCCTAGATATAGAGATAACAATAAGTTATATTATATTCAGATTATATTATCTCACCTAGTTTTGTGTCAACTGCAACCATCAAGTCTGTCGACATGCACTTTAAGAGCATTTATAAACAGATTAGAGAGAAGTGTTTCCAGGCTACTCACTGCATTCTATCTTTAAGTTAGTGTTCTATTCAATGGCAAGATTTTTCATCTAAATTAACTGGTTTCAGTTTTATTAGTAATCTTTTGTGTGGAACTGTATCAAATGCAAAAGCAAATCCAAGTAGATGACATCCACTGGAACACCCTAATCTATATTTCTACTACCTTGGAACACCTTTAAGTTAGCTTGGCATGACCTGTATTTCATAAATTCATATCCATCCCTGCTAATGATGTTGTTGAAAATGTATTTAAAGGGATAATAATTATCCCTTACCAGCCTTTCAAATTAGATGTTCCTATGCATAGTTCTACACAATAAGGCTTCCTCATCCACACTTGAATTATATCAAATACAATTTCTTTAATCCTTGGCTTCAAAAGAGGTTTAATATAGAGATATGCAGACTTTTCTATTTTTTTCTATCATTCCGAAATAATGTATATTATTTTTAAATTAATAGCCCAATCAAGTGTTTCATCCCATCGAGTCTCAGTAATCATAGTTATGTCATACTGTTCCTTGTATGCCAATATCTCAAGCTCCCCATTTTCTTATACAAGATCCTTGCATTGTCCAGCAGACATTTAAAGTTACCATTTGTTTCTTGTACATTATTTGAAAAACATGTATTTAACACCTTCCTACACTGTCTGCTAATCTTACCACTCCTGGACTTTAGCTAAATGCCAACTCCTTTCTCTACTCTCTTTAACATGTATCCTTCTTCGGCCTTCCCTCTACTCCTAGTTTAAAGGCTTCTCAGAACCTTTTATCCACCCTCTCCCCCAACAAAAGACCCTCTGCCGCTCATGTTACCTATCATAATCTTGAGATCAAATATTTTATCAACTGATCTCCAGAAGAGGTTATCTGTTTAATAAATTGTGTTATATGCCTTAAAAATATGTGGGTCACACTAAACACAAATTGAAAACCAGAATTGTGGAGCATATTTAAAGCATTAAATAAGCCAGTGTAAAACATTGTGCAGTAGGCAATATGGCCTTCTTCTAATTTCAGGGTAGAAAGAAATGTAAGTTGGACCCAGGGCCAGTGCAAGGATTTCTGCCGCACCCCCTCACCGCCTGGATTTTCTGTCCCCCTCTCCTCCAGACGGTCACTGGCATTTTTTGGCAGAGCAGGTTCATCAAGGTATGCAGGTGCCAGCTCTGCCTTACTTAGCACAGCTTCGGGGGTGCCCTGAGGTGGCCAGATGAGGTGCCCCGGCCCTGGGGGCGCCTAATGAACCGTTTGCCCAGCGCTGAGGCCCCAGGCAGGCAACCCACCAGGAAACATCCCGGTGGGCGCCCCAGCAGGCCGGCGCCCTAGGAGAATGCCTAGTTCACCTAACGGTTGCGCCGGCCCTGGTTGAACCCCAGGGGAGGCAATCTACAAAAAAACAGACTGGGCCTCGAGATACCTGAATTTAGAAGGGAGCTTGAACCATTTATTCAGATGCTGGATAATTTATTTTGGTTAAACATTTGATTGTACAATATTTATAACTTAATAATTTGAAAAGGACACTATAGGCACCCAGACAACGTCATCTCATTGAAGTGGACTGGGTGCACTGTCCCTGTCCCTTTAATCTTGCAATGTAAAACATCGGCCGTTTCAGATAAATGGCAATGTTTTTATTGCAGGGTTAAGACTGCTTCAATGCACTTCCTGCTGTTTCATAGAGTTTAACTCCGTGAAATGACACTGGACATCCTCACGCTTTGTATGATTCAATGCTCTTCCATGGGAAGACCTAATGCGCACCCAGCAATCACAGTGCATATGCATTAGGTTCCTCCTTGCGATGATGTTTGGTAAGTGTTATTTAACCATTTCATGGCACGCGGGTCAGGAGGAATACAACACTATAGTGTTTCTTTATATATATAAATATAAATAATTATATTGTTAATATTTTTTTGACAAGTGGATAATATGTTTTAGGTTCCCAGGCAATTTATGTTTTTATGTAGTGTGGGAATAATGAGTACATGTATGCATAATTTGTTATAATATTTGGGAATGTCGTATTAATATTTTCAGCCATTTTCTTTCCTTTCATTAATCTCACCCTGATGATCTTCTGATTCTTTAAGAATCTAGGGGAGAATGGTATGGTTTCACCCCACTAAAGTGCAGTGTTCTTGCTAAAGCTCATGGAAATTATTTTGGATGGCTTGAATCCATATTTTACTACAATATAAAGGAATCTTTGGGAATTTGTGAAGTTCTCTTTAAGAGACCAAAGTTTTAAATTGGGTATTGTTGCATTGTGAATATTGAAATAGTGATATTACTTTAGGTGGCAGTATAAGTCTCTTTTTCCCACAGAGAGTAAAGAGAATGCTGTTTTATTTTGTGAGCTCAGTAACGGATATGGGGGTTTCCCTCCAGGTAGCTGAGCTGCTTCTGTGCAATATGTTTTTTGAACCACCTAATGTTTTATGAATCTTTTTTATTATTTGAAATATCTTTTTTTCTTCTAATATTCTCCATATATTTTTTTACAGTAAGAAGTATTGAGAATGTAGCTTATTTTTGACTACATGATGACGATACGACTATCTCTTCTTGTGCTGGATTGCAAAATTGGATTCATTTGATAGAACTGACTAATTGTTTGTGGATGTAGATCTAAGTTAATTGCTTTTGTCTGGCTATCAGATATGTTGTGCGTATTTGGGTTACTTAAGCTATCCCAAAACGGGGGCTTAGCCTTATGGCATAAAGTTTGAGAAACCACAAAAGGAAAAAAGTTAAAGGAAAACAAAGTATATGTATATCTTGTAGCTAATTCCTGATAAGCTTTCCCTAGATCAGTCCACCAAAAAATCCAAGGACAAGGACACTTGCAACAGTGTTTGGGATTCTCATACTTTCTCAGAGTCTCAACAACAGAAAGAGGTATTCCTCTGAACAAAAGAGGCCTCCTAATGAATTCAAGATCAAGAAGAAAAAGGGATATAAGAAAATAAAGATAAAAAAAATGCATTGACGTCAAACTCCCCATTTAACCCTCTAGGGTACAGGGAATCCAAACTATGGATTCAATATTTTTCCTTTTTCTTCAGTAGTTTAAGCCTGTCACCTCCCTGTCTCAAAAGGTGGTACACTGTCAATAGTTTGGAATCTCAACTGTAAGACAGTGTGGTTTTGTTGAGCAAAATATTCAGGTACTGGCAAGTCAAGTTTCCTGGTCCTACTTGTTGATTTATGTTAGTCAGATGGTCCTTAACTCTCATTCCACATATATTAGGCCACATGGGCACTTAAAGCGGCACTGTCATGCCGAACTTACCTTTCCTCAATCTCTTCCTCTTCTCCCCCTCTCTCAGGATCTGTTTTTCTTTTCTTCCTGTCTTCTTTAGTTTTTTTAAAAATCATAAGACAAAGTAGGGACTCTTTGCCTTATGGAGGATTCCTCCGCTTGACCAGCTCTGACCAGCGGAGGAGCAAAGTGTGCTTCATTTCCGCTGGTCAGAGCAATTTTCCCATGATCCCTAGCTTTCCTCTGTGTTCCCACAATGCTTCCTGTCACTTTACACAAAACTGCCGAATTGCGTTCTAACTGAATGAGAACAGTCTGTTCGTTTCTTTTAGAACGCAATTCGGCACTTTATTCGGATCAGAATTTCATTCGAATGAATGAAACTCTGATCCTATTCATTGCTGTGGCTGCATCTTGCAGCCGCTTAGTAGATAACTCCCTAATTCCCACGGTATCAGGGAGTTATCTACTAAAAGGCTGAAAGACCTAAATTGGTCTTTCAGCCACATTTACTAATACTAAGTAAAGGTTACTTAGTATTAGTAAATTAAATGCCCCTACTCGCTATACTGCGAGTAGGGGCATGTCTGGTAAACAGTGAGCAGCCTGTGGCTGCTCACTGTAAAAAAAACAAAAAAACTATTGGCCCC
>OW240917.1:50477145-50523215 GCA_933207985.1 Pelobates cultripes | reverse complement strand
GTGGCGTCATGTGAACCACGTGAGCAGGAGCGGGTACTGGATCAGGAATGGGTTCTGGCACAGCAGCAACAGCTTCTTGGACAGCAGGTTGCAAGTGGGCAGTACGAGCCAGTATGGTTTGTAAAGCCTGGGCAAACTGATCCATACGGTGGTCTAAACCGTCCATTCTAGCCTCCTGATTAACTAACAGCTGTGGAATGTCAGCAGGTTCCATGGTGGCCCTGTTGTAATGTCACGATTCGTGGAACCTAACACGCTGGCACACACACACACACACACAGAAAAGGTGCCATACCGGACCTTAGAGTGGCCGGGCTAAGCACGCCAAGAATAGTCAGGAGACAAGCCAAGTAAAGGGAGCCAGAAAACGGGAGAACGAGAAACAAGCCGAGGTCAAAGGAGTGGAGAAGACAGAATAATCGGAATAACGAGCCAAGTAATCGGTAACCAGAGAGCAACACAAGAACACTACGCTACAGGTATCACAAGACCACAACAGGGCACTGAGGGACAGGAAAGGTAAGTATAAATACCCTAGGTTTAATTCTGATTGGATAACTTCCAATCAGAATTAACAATCACACGTGGGGGATATCTATACCCCCACTGTGATTGTGGTACTGTTTCTTTAACGCCGGGTCACTCACGTGACCCCGGCGTTTACTTAACTCCTGGACCTCCCAGCGTGCAGCGTTATACATGCTGCCGCTGGGGGGCGTGGAGGACGCTGGTGGCGAGCGGCACAGAGGAGACGCCGTTCGCCGACAGGTAAGCAGAGAGGAGACCGCGGGTGGCGATGGACTGAGGGTGAGTGCTGCAAGTGGCGTGCAGCCTCCCCTCCTCGCCGCCCGCGGCTCCCTGACGGATACATAGTGTTAGTTTGTTCGGCTGATATTTCTATTCACTCATTCGTCTGTCTGATGAATGAATGAATAGATGAAATTCCCGTTCGCATGTCCAGGTGTTTCACTGGGCATGTGCGGGAATCTCACAGTCTGCTTAGTGTGGGCTGATGACGTGTCCCTGAGGGACTTCATCTACCCACACAAAGATGGCGGCGCCCTGAATATAGATTGGGGCAGAAAATAAGGATTAATAAATAGGTAATGCTGGGGGCTTAGGTGCATTTGGGGGTGACTAGTGGGTCAATTGGATTTAGTGGAGGCGGGAGAGGGGTTAAAAAAAAAACAGAATTCGGCATGAATTCGGCATGACAGTGCCGCTTTAAGAAAATAGATCACAATGCTTGATTCACAAGTAAAATATCCATTCACTTAAATGACTTGCTAGTACAGTGTTTCACAAACTTTTTAGGTTCAAGGCGCCCTTAATATTTCAGTATTGTTCCCAAGTCACCCCAAGTCAAAATTTCTAGGTTGCGCATCTGTACAGCACTGCGGCATTTACTGGCACTATAGTGTAATGTACAGAGTTGGTGTTTGAAGGGATGCTTGTATATAGTTTTAGTGTTTTAATACAGGGGTGTGTTTGTATGTAATTGTGACGAACTGGACCTCATCACAGGTTCTTGGAGGGGCATACTTGCCAGCATCTTGCCCTGTGTTAAATCCTGGTTAAAACCACTGTGTGTGCCTTTTTGTACTTGTATGGCCACAATTCGAACTTTCGAAGCGGCACTTCGAACTCCCGAACTCCTGAAGCCATTGGAGTGCCATTCAACCACGAGGTGGCGGCCATCTTGTTCAAATGGACCAAAACCACGAATAGACTACAGGGGGACTTAGCCGCGAATGCCCTGGAACTACTTTCAGCATGAAAACCTTGTGGTTCCCGGTCGGTCCTCCAGCGGCACTTGCCGCGATTCTATGGAACTATTTTCGGCTAAGTAACCATGCCTGCGGTTGGTAACAAAATATGACTTTCATAAAATTTCTGAACCCCTGAACTGATCTGGGTGATTTTTGGATATGTTGGTCACCCAGATCATGGCTATCAGGGGATGTAAGATGTGTATGGATACTATGTGTTTTGGGGTACTTTTTTGGACTTTTTAGAAATGTGTGTTTTTTTGTGTTTGGAGATAATTGAGTTTAGTATAGTGCTTGACTCAATTATAAAGGGGAAGGCTTATTGTATTGTATGTGGGAGTGTCATACATTCTAAACGTGTTATCATTGGTTTGTAAGTTTGTGTCCCTGTCCCCAACAAGGTCCATGTGGGGATTGTCATAAAAGGCCAGTGTGGCACCATTAAAATTGAATTCCTGCTTAACCCTCAACACGTAGCCTCGTCTTGTGCTTGTAGGGAACCTGCTTCACAGCTATATCACTAGCTCTTGTAAGAGCTTCACAGCTATACTCTCTGGAGGAGAAGCCTTCCCACGGAGTCTCTGGATCCAGGAGTTTAGTCCAGGACGGGAAGGGATGGCGAGATCCCAACCAAGCTGCGGCAGTTCAAGGGGTCTACGGTGCTTATGGTGTCCGGTGCGGTGCTTATGGTCCTCAGCGTCAGCTAGGAAGCATCGATTGGCGGAGGTACCCAGTCGGAGTGGCAAGTGGTCTGTCACAGTAAAGTTTGCATTGATTGCAGGGGTGTGTCTGAATGTAATGTACACTTTTAAATGTGGATGTACATTTGTGTGAAGTATTTGTGTTTGAGTGAAGGGGTGTGTTTGTATATATTTTTTTGAGTTTGAATGTAGTGGTTTGTTTGTATGTATTATGTGTATTAGATTGCAAGAGTGTGCTTGTATGTTGTGCTGGTGTTTGCTTGAATGTATGCACATACACTACCACATACATACATACTTACAGAGATATTCATGCACATTAGCACACAGATGCATATAAATACACCGACACATACACACAAATTCATATAGACACCAACACATATACACACATAGAGATACACACAGACACACACACACACACACACATAAATACACACCAACATATACACACATGCACCCTGACACACACAAACATTGATACATGCTCACACCATGACACAGATACACACACTGATATAAAAACACACACCCTGAGACACAGACGCTCATACACAGATGTGACACAGAAGCACACTGACATATGGTTGCATATATATATATATATATATATATATATATATATATACTCACACACAGATGCACACCCTGAAACATACACCCTCACAAACACCATGACACACACACACTCACACACACACACACTCATACTCACACACATGCAAACTCATACACACACTCACACACATACAAGTGATATTTTTTTTTCTTTTTCTCCAGGCACCCTCCTTTCAGCTTACCTTATGTGCCAGGATGGTGGCATAGAGTCCTGCTGCTGTGGGAGTGAGGGGTCTGGAGCTGTTTATGTTCTCTCCCCTCACGTTGCGGCTGCCTCCCCCCGCTCTGCCTCCCTGCAGGATGCTGGGAGGAAGTGACAGGCTTTCACTTCCTCCCAGCCGGCCGACATTACAGGGGTCCGGTCGCGGTCTTAAAGGACAGCGGCACCTGACCGGCCCCTGTTCAGCAGTAATGTTTCCCCAGTGCTTAATCATAGCACCAGGGAAACATTCCGCGGCACCCCTGTGTGCACATCGCGGTGCTCACACACTTTTCGAAATCGCTGTGCTAGTATGTGGATGATAAAAAGTGTCTCTATTTATAAAGGACCCACAAAAACCCCTGTTCAGACAGGGAAATACCGGAGATGGTGGAAACCTCTGTTTCTTGTCAAAGGTGCCCACATCTGCACACAAAAAAAAGTATCCCTGAAACTCCTATTTTGTCTGTAGTAACAGAGAGGGTGATTTTGAAGCTCTAAGATATTGGTGCAACTTCTCTTGAGAACTCCCCAATGTTTCCGGAGTATGTGAGAAACATTTTTATTCAATTCATTAAACGTACTGCATACATCATCCCTGGTGGTCTCAATCTTTTTTGGTTTTAAAGCTTTTGTCTTCCATAGGACAAGATCCTTTTCTTATCTCAAGAGATCTCTTGGATAGCCTCTTATTTCAAATTGACAATCATCTCATCATGTCGCTCATCCTCAGAGAAATTCCTCATTATTCTCATCAAATGACAAGAGAGTGAGCATAAAGTCTCCTCTGGATGGAAGCCAGTAAAATTGAGAAGGTTACTTTGATCTGGGGATATGGTATACAGATCTGTGACCTATTTACCGCCACAGTACTGTATCATCAGATCTAAAAGCTTATTTGGGTTCTGCTCCAGTGCATCGTGAACCTAATGTTGAGATTCATCAGGTTAATTTCCTCATGAAATTTCATAAGGGTCTCAGGTGATCTGGTTCTTTGAATAAGGTTTTAGTTTTAATGGCGTCCTTATCTGTGTATTTTGTTAAATCTAAAAATTCTACTTCCCATTATAGTTAGTTGTTAGATGTATCCCCTATGTGTTAGAATTAAGATAAACTGGAAATTCCTCCAGCGTGAATGCATCACTTTGCCAAATAAAGATGTCATCTATGTATCTATTATACAGACATACATTATCATTCCATTTGTGCTTGTTCTAGATGTGATGGTCTTCCCAATCACTCATGAATAAGTTGGCAAAACAAGGGCAACATTTTATCCACATTTCTGTGCCATTTTGTGAAGGTAATATTTTTCTTTGAACCAGATTTAGTTATTAGTAAGGATAAACAAGATCCCTTTCAATATTAGTTCCATTCAAAGGTCATTTAGATCTTTGGTTGTTCTCAGTGCATTAGCTCCAGCATCACATCCCTTGGCATGGTATATTTTAGCATATAAAAACATCACATCCATCATTACAAGTAGGTATTTGTCTAACCATTCAAAACTAGTTAAATATCTGATGATACTAGTGGTGTCTTTTTAAATGTGATTTGACTTTTTTTACATAGGGTTGAAAGAAGCAACTGAAGTATTCTGATACATTCACTGTTGGTGAATCTATACTGGAGATAACAGTGTCCCTACATGGTGGATATAATAATATGTGTATACATGATTAAGGCTTACATAACTGAAACATTGTATTTCATACCGTGAACCAGGGCCATTTGTGGCTTCAAAATAATATAGTTTTTTCTGCATATATTGCTGTGATGCCCGTTCTTCAACATTTATTATTGCATTGAGGTGATAAAGCAGTCCTGATGAAGGTCCACAAGATTCCTCCGACCGGCACAGTTCTTTTACTATATAAAATATTTCAGTCACACATGCAATGTTACTTTAATTGTACAGAGTTTGTCAGTATCCCTTTGCAGACAGAATTAAAGGAATAAGATGGGGTCAGAAATACAAACGTGTATTCCTGACCCTATAGTGTTAAAAACATATGTTAGGTCTTTGGTTCCCACCTTGCTCTCCTTAAATAAAAGGAAAACACCTCTTTTTCCAGCATTGAGCGGGTCTGAGTCGCTGGGTCTGCTCCCGATCTGCCTACTTGGCTGACATCAGCAGAATTGATGCTCTCAGCCAATCACAAAATTTTTCCCATAGGAAGATCCTCAATTCTGATTATGTCAGCCTAGGAGGCAGGGAGGGGGCGGAGCAAAACACCAACCTAGCCAGTCAGCATCTCCTCCTAGAGATGCATTGAATCAATGCATCTTTATGAATAACGTTCAGCATCTCCATGCAGAGCGTGAAGACGCTGAATGTCAGTGCTGCACACTGTGCAGCACTGACCAAGGAAGCACCTTTTGTGGCCGTTTGAGTGACTGCCACTGACTGCCACTGGGGTGTCCCTAGGCTGTAATGAAAAGGCAGTGTTTACATTAAAAAGCATGCAGGGGGTGGGCGGAGCTGGCAGCCATACCGAGAGGATGCATATGCCTTGAGCTCAGAGGGAAACTCACTCAAACAACCATAAAAACGAAGGAAAATGTACTTTTTTAACGCAAATATCAGCAGCCTGCTTTCAGACAAACATGGGGCGGCGAAATAAAAAACCGGACAAACCCCCCTCTACAGCTGACATCGGAGAACTATTGCGGAGGCCCCAAAACTTCCAGAGGCCCGACACGGCACCACAACTGGAGGGCCTGTACCACTCGTTCAGCGAGACCACCGAATCAGAAGAGGAAGACTATGGCACTGGAGTGGTGGGAAGACCAATCCAATCACCCATGAAACCTAGCCTCACAGAGGAGAAGCTCAAGGTCATGCTGGGAGAGCTGCGCCGCAACATAGCAGCCGACATCGGAGTCTTCCGCGACGAGATCAGTGGAGTGGTGGCATGCCTGCAAAACGCGGAGCTAAACACCGCCGCACAAGAATCCCATCTAGCATCGGTGGAACAACAAATTCTCACCCTGCAAAAGACACAGAAACAACACCAAATCAACATGGCAGCACTTGAAGACAAAAGACGTGGGAAGAACGTCAAAATCCGAAGCCTACCAGAAGAGGCAGAGACCACAGAGCTGCCGCACCTAATCCGCAGACTGCTCAACACATTATTCAAACCCAAAAAGGCCAAAGGGATGCCGCTGGATAGCTGCTTCCGCATCTCTGGTCAGCAAGCCGGCACACCGGTGAGGGGGAACAATGTAATCGTCAGATTACAACAAGGCAGAGATCGCCAAACATTCATGGCGGCCGTGCGCAGTAATTCTCCTTTCCACTTTGAAAGCCACTCTCTGACCTTTTACCCTGATTTGTCCAAGGCCACCATGGACTGGAGACGGCCCTTGCGACCCCTGACTACAGAACTCATAGCACACAACATACCCTACCGCTGAGGCTCCCCCAGAACTCTGATTATAACCAGGGACACTGGCACCCTTAAAATACACAAAGCTTCTGAAATACCTGACACCTTACAACAACTCGCACTGGGAAGACAAGGACTGGGTCCCGCAGATTCCAACAAGCTGACGACGACTACAGCCTGGAACCCCGCCACAGCACGACCCTTTATACCAGCGGCCCAACGAGGAGAAACAGCATCTGCCTCGGTGCCATGAATTCCCTGACACCACCAATGCCTGAAACCTTAGACTTGGGCTCTAACCACAAGCCTTTATAAGTAACGTTCCATGTTTATGTTTTATGTTTTATGTTTTTGTTTTAAAGCTGGTTGCCAACGACCTTTGGCATATTTATATGTCCTCTCAAAAGCTGTATGTACACACTGCAGTACTACTACCCGTTCTCCCCCCAACTCCCCCCTTTCTATTTCATGAAAAATGACCGATATTACAGACCTAAGTGTCAGTGAATGGGGACACAGGTCTCTCTAATCCACTTCTAGTTTAATTGCCCTAGTTCAACCTAACGACCAAGAGGCGACTGTTGCGCCCTGCCCCATAAAAACCAAGAGTATGCTCCTGATGTCACACTTAAACAGGGGCTGCACGCTAGCCATTTAATTGCTTATAACAAACAATAATCATCCTAACGTTATAATGTATACCATATAAAAAGTGCTGTGTTATTGAAGCCAACAACTGTATACCTATGCCTGAAAGAAAAGACTTGCAACAGCTGTTGTGGCTATGGAAGAATGTTTGTACCAACTATGCACAAATAAAAACAAAGAATTAAAAAAAAAAAAGCATGCAGGGATTGACTATACTCATCAGAACAACTAAATTAAGCTGTAGTTGTTCTGGTGACTATAGTGTCCCTTTAAGGAATGCAAAAAACCTGGACTGGTGATAGTCTGACATATTGCAACATGTACTACAACGCCTACCATGTTTATTTAGTTGATGGAAGTACTCGATTAGCTTTTTATCCTTCAGTACATAAAGTAGTAGTTTTTGCTTACATTTGTCAGTTTAATTGTTGTTGAAGAAAACTCCCATCATACTTATATTGCTGCTAAAAGCATGTGATTTGAGTTTTGATTAAGTGAAATAAATATCATTAAAAAAACCATAACCACTGTTTTTCCTTTATGGTTTACCAATTCTTCGTATACTCTTGGCATGGCCTGTGTGAATGTAATAGCAAAAGTTATAGTAAAGGTAATAATTATTGTGATATTCTTCTCTATAGGAGCCTGAACTTGAAGATAACAGATTCAATTCAGTTAAAGGTATTTAACTTTGATTGCAAAGAAATGTGGTGATTGACAAAGTTAGGCTAGAATTGTCAATTTGTATATGATTTCCACTTTGGTAGATTTGTTTTTACATGTCTACCCATGTTAATAATGCTCTGTTTAATGAGTATATTAGTTTAGGGACACCGAGGACACCAATACAACATTTACCATTTTTATTTTTTGTATGCTCAAATTTTTCTAGTTTTTGCATAAAATAAATAAATGTTTTGCAGAATGCTGCACCATATGTCTGCTTTTTTAGCGCCACCCCCTTATTTCAGAAAAATATTTCCTTAGGAAAGGTATGTGCACAGTGTAGCCACTGACAGCACTGAATGATTTGAACTACAAAACAATGGCCCGGGTTCTCTGTCTACTCTCTGTTCTTGCTCTGCCTATGTTTAATGAGTAATACAGACGTGGGCCCCTTGCTCACGAGAGGGATATTGGCTATACCTCATTGCAAAAAATACAGCATATTAATAAGGTCAAAGTCAATCAAATGCACTAAATTTGTATTAGTGCCCACAGTGTCCCATAACACTAATATAACACTTAACACTAGAACTGTTACTTCTGACATTAATTAATTAATTGAACAATAATGTGGCTTTGTTTTAATAGCTTATGTATTTTTGTAATTAAATTTGTAATCTTAAAAATGTATGGAAATACAAAGTGTAATATAAATTTGAGAATTTAGAATAACTCCAATATTTTGAAAAGATTGTATGTCATCAAAATTTTGTAAATTAGATCACTTATATTGAAAAACTGCTTTACAACATTTCTTACATTTCTTTTTATTTGAAAATGAATAAATGGAGCAATATAATAATTAAAAAAAAGAGAACAAGGTAAACCAAAAATGAAAGGTGACATGTAGGATTTCCCCGCAGTTTGATGAACCACAGCTCCCTGCAGCCTTTCTCATGTAAACATTGTATATTTTCTGAGAAAATTGAAATTGAAATTGAAAGCTAGGAACACCTCCAGTTGTAGTCACTCAGAGTGAACCAGAGGGACTTCTGAGTTGATGGAGGCATAATATGCCTCCATCCACTCAGATCTGCTGTGCACGAGCATCCTGTGATTCAGTATCTCCTCCCACTGCATGCAGACACTGAACTTTCCTCATAGAGATTCATTGAGTCAATTCATCTCTATGAGGAGATGCTGATTGGCCAGGGCTGTGTTTGAATCATGCTGGCTCTGCCCCTGATCTGCCTCCTTGTCAGTCTCAGCCAATCCTATGGGGAAGCACTATGATTGGATCAGGCTATCACATGTCAGCAGACTGCTTGTTTTTCCTGAGTCTAACAGCATGCAGATTTACAGCTTCTGCCTTGAATACAGTAAGATTTTTACTATATTTATGGAGGCATGAGGGGCCCAGGGGGGCTAGATGGTCGTGTTAACACTATAGGGTCAGGAAAACATGTAGTTGCACTGGTGACTATAGTGTCCCTTTAACTCCAGTACTTCAGCATACAGCCACTCTGTGCCAACAAATAAAAGGCTAACATGGCTGGGCATAATGTTACAGTGAAAAAATAATTACTAAATTGCAGTCAAATTTATTACAAACGTGTGCATAAAAATTATTTCATCATATATTATTTTGACCTAATTAAAGAGGTCAAAAGAGTGGTTATGTAGCCGTCATGGTACTAAGAGGGTTTGTGCTGTGTATGGCAGCCTGCTCAGGTGGGAATCAATATCAAGAGATTTTAGAAGCACAATTTTGTTAGAGGGACTATTTCTATAGCAAAAAACATATTCCACTGTGCTACACAATAGGAAACAAGACAAACATTTAATTCTACCAACACATGTATGACATACTGTCACGTGGGTTACACTCTGAATGCGGGACTCTGGGAATAAGGGACAAATCTGAGAACAGAGTCAAAAGTCCATTCTTGGGTCAAAAGTCCAGGTGGCAGGGTTCAAATATGAGTAAAACAAGCATGTGGCCAAGGTCGTAAATGGCAAAAGGTTCAGAGTATATAGTACAGAGGCAAATCCATGGTCAGAAGACAAAGCCAAGGGTCATAACAGAATAAAGTACTGAAATATATTGGCAGAGTACAGAATCTTTGATATAGTTCTAACCTCAACAGCTGAGGAAAGGGATTTATGGGTAATTATTTCTGATGCCTTAAAGGTAGGCAGACAATGTAATAGAGCAGTAGGAAATGCCAGCAGAGTGCTTGGTTATACAGGGAGTGCAGAATTATTAGGCAAATGAGTATTTTGACCACATCATCCTCTTTATGTATGTTGTCTTACTCCAAGCTGTATAGGCTCGAAAGCCTACTACCAATTAAGCATATTAGGTGATGTGCATCTCTGTAATGAGAAGGGGTGTGGTCTAATGACATAAACACCCTATATCAGGTGTGCATAATTATTAGGCAACTTCCTTTCCTTTGTCAAAATGGGTCAAAAGAAGGACTTGACAGGCTCAGAAAAGTCAAAAATAGTGAGATATCTTGCAGAGGGATGCAGCACTCTTAAAATTGCAAAGCTTCTGAAGCGTGATCATCGAACAATCAAGCGTTTCATTCAAAATAGTCAACAGGGTCGCAAGAAGCATGTGGAAAAACCAAGGCGCAAAATAACTGCCCATGAACTGAGAAAAGTCAAGCGTGCAGCTGCCACGATGCCACTTGCCACCAGTTTGGCCATATTTCAGAGCTGCAACATCACTGGAGTGCCCAAAAGCACAAGGTGTGCAATACTCAGAGACATGGCCAAGGTAAGAAAGGCTGAAAGACGACCACCACTGAACAAGACACACAAGCTGAAACGTCAAGACTGGGCCAAGAAATATCTCAAGACTGATTTTTCTAAGGTTTTATGGACTGATGAAATGAGAGTGACTCTTGATGGGCCAGATGGATGGGCCTGTGGCTGGATTGGTAAAGGGCAGAGAGCTCCAGTCCGACTCAGACGCCAGCAAGGTGGAGGTGGAGTACTGGTTTGGGCTGGTATCATCAAAGATGAGCTTGTGGGGCCTTTTCGGGTTGAGGATGGAGTCAAGCTCAACTCCCAGTCCTACTGCCAGTTCCTGGAAGACACCTTCTTCAAGCAGTGGTACAGGAAGAAGTCTGCATCCTTCAAGAAAAACATGATTTTCATGCAGGACAATGCTCCATCACACGCGTCCAAGTACTCCACAGCGTGGCTGGCAAGAAAGGGTATAAAAGAAGAAAATCTAATGACATGGCCTCCTTGTTCACCTGATCTGAACCCCAATGAGAACCTGTGGTCCATCATCAAATGTGAGATTTACAAGGAGGGAAAACAGTACACCTCTCTGAACAGTGTCTGGGAGGCTGTGGTTGCTGCTGCACGCAATGTTGATGGTGAACAGATCAAAACACTGACAGAATCCATGGATGGCAGGCTTTTGAGTGTCCTTGCAAAGAAAGGTGGCTATATTGGTCACTGATTTGTTTTTGTTTTGTTTTTGAATGTCAGAAATGTATATTTGTGAATGTTGAGATGTTATATTGGTTTCACTGGTAATAATAAATAATTGAAATGGGTATATATTTGTTTTTTGTTAAGTTGCCTAATAATTATGCACAGTAATAGTCACCTGCACACACAGATATCCCCCTAACATAGCTATAACTAAAAACAAACTAAAAACTACTTCCAAAAATATTCAGCTTTGATATTAATGAGTTTTTTGGGTTCATTGAGAACATGGTTGTTGTTCAATAATAAAATTAATCCTCAAAAATACAACTTGCCTAATAATTCAGCACTCCCTGTATAAGGAGAGGTATTAGCAGAAGAAAGAGGTGCTCATGCCATTGTACAGTACACTGGTGAGACCAGCGGTGTATTTACCGTAAAGCTGACAAGGCATTTGCCTTGTGCGGAACTTTGTGGGGGGCAGCAAAAAAAGCCGCCACCAATCGCCCTGGCAATTGCCTTGCCATCCTCTTGTCCTGTAGGGCTCAGGAGCTGGCCAGCTGGCCACCTCATAGTCCCCTGAGGCTGGCAGCAGTGGCACTTTCTGGGCTGGCGGAGAGGAAGCACTGATCCTCCTGTTCAGCTCCCTTGCGCACCCCGCAGTGATGCCGGAGCCGGAATATGACATCACTCAGGCACCGGCTGCACTACGCTGCATGCGAAGGAGCTGAACAGGAGGATCAGAGCTCCCTTTCCGACTGCAGTGACCGGCCGGATGCCCAGCAGCCCCACTGGACCCCAGGGAAAGCGAGAATCCACCCAGCACTCCCAAAGGGCGGCGGAGGGAATTTAATTTAAAAAAAATGTGAGTGTGTTAGTGTGAGCGTGTCTGTTAGTGAGCTTGTGTGTGTCTGTTAGTGAATGTGTTAGTGTGTGTGTATCTGTTAGTGTGTATGCGTGTCTGTTAGTGAGAGTGTATACATGTCTGTTAGTGACTGTGGGTCTGTTAGTGAGTGTGTGTGTCGGTTAGTGAGAGTGTGTGAGTGCCTATTAGTGAGAGTGTGTGAGTGTCTGTTTGTGTGTGTGTGTGTGTGTGTGTTAGTGAGTGTGTTAGTATGTGTGTGTTAGTGTGTAAGTGTGTGTGTGTTAGTGAGTGTGTTAGTATGTGTGTCTGTTAGTGAGTGTGTATGCATGTCTGTTAGTGAGTGTGTGTCTGTTAGTGAGTGTATGTATGTTGTCTGTTAGTGAGTGTGTATGTGTGTCTGTCAGTGAGTGTGTATGTCTGTTAGCTAGTGTATATGTGTCTGTCAGTGAGTGTGTATGTGTATTTAGAAGGCGTGGTGGGGGGGTGTGCCTGAGTTTTGTCATGCCTAGGGCAGCACAAAACCAGGATACACCACACTTAGAGTATTGTACACAGTACTGTAGACCATATCTCCAGAAGGATATTGATACTTTGAGTTCAGAGAAGGGCTACTAAACTGGTTAATGGTTAATGGTTTACAGGATAAAACTTACAAGGAAAGGTTAAAGGATCTTAACATGTATAGTTTGGAGGAAAGACGAGACAGGGGGATATGATAGAAATATTTAAATTCATAAAGGGAATCAACACAGTAAAGGATGAGACTATATTTAAAAGAAGAAAAACTACCACAACAAGAGGACATAGTCTTAAATTAGAGGGACAAAGGTTTAAAAATAATATCAGGAAGTATTGCTTTACTGAGAGGGTAGTAGATGCATGGGATAGCCTTCCAGCTGAAGTGGTAGAGGTTAACACAGTGAGGGGGTTTAAGCATGCGTGGAATAGGCTCTCCTAGTTATAAGAGAAGGCAGGGACTAATAAAAGTATTTATAAAAATGGGCAGACTAGATGGTCCGAATGGTTCTTATATGCCCTCACATTCTATGTTTCTATGTTTCTACATGCTAACTGAGCACACAGAACAAGCTCTGGGTGTGCAGAGGACATGGTTTAGCAGGATAGGCATGATGGCAGTCTTGGGTACATCGAGACACATGTACATAGAATGCAGGTACCCAGGATTAATCCTCTACATCTAAAGTATTTTTGCACTTTGTATTTGTCTGAGCCTCCATTAAAGACATAAGGAGGAGATTGTAGTTGACTGGAAAACGTTTCGGTGCTCCAGGGTTTCAAGAGGGAAACATGGAAAACTGATATTTGATAGTTGAAGGCAAACAGCCATAGGTTGTACTATTGCTGTAATGGGAAAGAGTCAAATTTACTTGGATCCCAATTTTGGAATGGATTTAGGAACTACATGTAGATGAAATATGTATCTGTAAAACAAATCAGCCTTTGTTTTGCTATAGGTTTGCCTTGAGTTGGAGTGAAGTGGGCCATTTTGGATAGCCTGCCCACCACTATCATGATAGCATTTTAAAAGTTGGAGACAGGAAATTCCACAATTATATCCACAGTGATGTGGGATCAAGATAAAGAAGGAATGGGCAAAGGCTGTCACAATCCTGCTGGTTTGTCATATTCTTGGAGTGGTTACATATAGTAAAGGAACTGATATTGGTTCTCATGTATGGCCACCAAATGTGTCTATGTATAAGACAAAACATATTTTCTTGTCTGGCATGTCCAGTAATAGGAATGTCTTTGAGAAGGTGCAATACATCTTGGTGAGCAGGAACCACACTATTTCCTGGATGCATGTTGAAACGCTCAGATTAAACCTTTGAGTGTCATCTTTTTTTCTAACAATGTGAAGTTGGTAGTCATAAAATTACCTTTCTAGAGAATGGGCACTTCTGTTAACATAACATAAATATTATTCATTTGGAAATAAATGTGGAAAATGCTATCAGAGCTCTGAAGCAGAGAGATCAGTTATCCTTCACATTGGATCTCAGAGAGTGAAATGGGACTTTACTTTTTACTACTGATTCTATTGCCCTTTCTTTTTGTGATTTTTATAATCACCTTGATAATTTACCTTAACTTGCTACTGAGAATGAATTATTACATTATTATGTTGTTTCACATACTGCTCATATTACACTAGAAAACACTGTAACTGTATTAGATGAACCTTTTACTTTAGAGGAACTATCAATGGCAATTGGATGCATTACAGAAGGGAAGAGTGCAGGACCTGATGGGTATTCAAATAGATACTATATAATATTTCTTTCAGAATTTTGACGACTTTATTATTAATGATTTACGTATCGCACCTCTCTCAATAACACCTTCTATGTTACAGGCAACAATTACAGTAATCACTATATCTGGTAATGATCCCACTCTATGCGAGGATCATAGGTAAATTTTTCTTACAAATTGTGATTTAAGGTTATTTGCCAAGATGCTACTGCTTTAACTCAAACCCCTGCTACATGAACTGCTCTACTCAAGCAGGTATTGTTCCAACTAGAGAGGCACGTGATATTAAAACAAAAAATTATAAATGTAATTCATAGAGAAAATATAACACATAGACTTACTCTTATATTATATGTAGATCCCAAAATGCATTTAACAGATGGATTGCTATCTGTTTTAGTAATACTGTGGCTTTGAATGAAGTGGTGAAGTGATAAATGTGGGTAAAGGCCTTATGCTCAGTCTGTAGCACTAGAGTAAATGTTAATAGTCAACGTTTCCCTTTTATTTACAAGTAATGGCACTTGTCAAGGGTGCCCTTTATCTACTCTTTTATTTGTGTTGATAATGGAACTGTTTTAATTTATTAGAAATAACAATACAATATGGGGCCACAAAGATTTAGTAAGTGAAGAGAAAGTACCACTTTTGCGGACAATGTGTTAATAACAATCATCAATCCAAGGAGAACTTCACCAGAAGTATTGTTGGAGATGGAAAAGTTCAGTGATAGCTCAAATTTTAAGGTAAATTTACAAACAAATCTGAGAGTTTAGGAATAGCTGTCCCCCATGAAGCGGAGAGAATCGTTAAAGGCCTCCTTTAGGTTAAAATGGGCAGAGGCAGAAATTACTTATCTTGATGTGTTGTTAAATTCTTTGGTTGATAATTTATACAAATATAATAACTTACCGTTATTGTAGAAAGTCTCTCTAGATTTGAAAAAAATGAAATCTACCACATTTTTCACTGATACGGAGAACAAATATTTTAAAGATGGTGGTGTTACCTAATGTATGCTATATCTTACAGTCTCTCCCAATACAGATTCTATGTAGTTTTATTTCTCTAACTTAAAAAGTATTATCATTAACTTAGTGTGAGCAAATAAGCAGCCTAGAATTCAAGGGAGGCATGTCTCTTAAATGGGGCTGCTGGTTGGTGTCCAGCAAAGAAAACAAAAAAAGGAAACTAACATGTGAAGAAATCCCCCTTTTGTTACACTATTTCTGCCCATTGCATTCCCTTTTGTTACACTATTTCTGCCCATTGCATTCGGTAGATGTAACTACCGAACAAAGACCATCCCTCTGGCTCGTTAAACATCAAAGACTGATTCAATTGCTACCTCTGTCTATGCGGCCAGCGTTCGTACAGCCAAACGCCACGTGGCAGAGAAAACCGTGGCCATCTTTGTTCATGCGAACAAAGGCAGTGGGACTTGATTGTCGAGTATATGGAACTGAAAACGGACACTCGACTTCCCAAACACCGGTCTCAAACAGATGAACGCTGGAACTCTACTTACCGAATAGCTAGAAGAGCGCTATTCGGTACTTTGGTGTATTCGACAGAGGCGCACAAAGGCTGCTAGGAGACAGAGGGATCCATTCGGTACTTTGTTCGCTTTTCTGCTATTTCTAAAGTGACCGGCAAAACCCACCAAACTCATGGAACTGTTTTGGGCATACAGCCCAAGGTGAGCCGGTCACAGAAGACATCCATAGATTTTGCGAACCCCTGAACCGATCTGGGTGAAATTCAAATATGTTGGTCACCCAGATCAGGGCTATCAGGGGACATGTTATTTGTGGGGATACCCCAAAGGGGTATAAAGGGGTGATCCAGTTATTGGGGAAAAAAAGTGATTTTTCAGCCCGGAGATAATTAAGTTATTCTTTTATCAAACTTAGTTATCTCCAGGGCTAGGGGAGGGAACTGTGGGTGTGTGTTAAAGTTTTACAGTATATGATTGGTGAATATTTGTCCCCCCCTGAGGGATGTCCCCTTGCATGGGGACTTGCATAAAAGCTATGTGTATCCATAAAAGTTAGTTTATCTTGTACCCTTCTTCTTGACTTCGGCTGATGTTTGGGGATTCGTGTGTTTCACTAAGGGAATCATCTTGTGAAGCTATTGGGATTACAATATGGTTCGTCTATCCTATCTACCGAACGGAGGGCTATAATCACTAAGGCTCTGGCGGTTCGGGAGGAAACTACCGAATGAGGTTTAAATATACTTGGTTTCCTTACAACTGGTGGCAAGCGGCGGGATTCGAATCCTGAACGGATGTTCTGAACCAAGCAAGGGTATGAATGGCTCAGCAGTATCAGCTACTTAAGAGAACCACACTAAAGGATTTACTGGAAGCTCGAGGTGTAGTGGCAAGTAATAAGACAAAAGCCATGTTAAAGGACCACTATAGTGCTAGGAAAACATACTCGTTTTCCTGGCACTATAGTGCCCTGAGGGTGCCCCCACCCTCAGGGTCCCCCTCCCTCCCGGCTCTGGAAGGGGAAAAGGGGGAAAAACTTACCTTTTTCCAGTGCTGGGCGGGGAGCTCTCCTCCTCCGATCCTCCTCCGTTCCTCCTCCTGGGCTGAATGCGCACGTGCGGCAAGAACTGCGCGCGCATTCAGCCAGTCACATAGGAAAGCATTCATAATGCTAAAAAGCATTCATAATGCAAAACTGCTATGTTTATGAAAAAATGGGTTAACCCTAGCTGGACCTGGCACCCAGACCACTTCATTAAGCTGAAGTGATCTGGGTGCCTAGAGTGGTCCTTTAATTGCAGAATTAATACAGAGCGACGGAACCAGCAATACAGAAATGGAGCACGAGGAAGAAACTGAGATGCAGAAGGATATCAGATGGATGCTCAGTGTATTGGGACCCAATCCATCAACGGTATTGCAGGTCATGGCACAACCCAGGCAATCGCAAAAAGAGCGAGAGGACCGAGACAGACCGTTACAGGGGGATTTGCTACACACCCCAGGAAGTACAAATGACCTACCAAAGAAGGTAAATTATGCAGCATTTAAAACTTTTAATGACAATGACATGGAAATTGATAGTTATTTACAAGACTTTGAACGTCAATGTGCACTGGAGGGATTAGACTCCACAAAATGGGCTGCAGTACTTAGCAGCAAGCTATCAGGAAGAGCAGCAGAGGCGTTGCGAGCAGTACCTGATGGGGACATACATAATTATGGCAAGGTAAAATACATTTTGTTGGCCAAATATGCTGTAATCCCAGAGGTATAAAGGAAGAAGTTTAGAGAATTGAGGAAAACGGGAAGGGATTCCCATACTGCATGGACTTTCCGGCTACACAGGGCAGCCCGGAATTGCATGCAAGGCTGCCAAGCAACTACCCTGGAGGATGCCTTACAGCTCATACTATTGGAGCAGTTTTTTAACCACACAGCGGATGATATAAAAGACTGGGTAAAAGACAGGAAGCCTAAAACTGTGGAAGAAGCAGCCAGATTGGCAGATGAACACCAGGACAACAGGAGGCAAGAACAAGGGGCAAGCCGGCCAGCTTTTAAGCACCCCTATCCAGCACCAACAACATCTGCACCACCTAGAGCTCCCCTAAGTAACCTGCCACACAGCTCAGCAGCAACACCACGACCACCTGCAGTGTGCCATTATTGCAAGAAACCTGGGACACTACAAAAACCAGTGCCCTCGTTTGAACCAGGAAAGCTGGGAAAGGCAACCCCCACAACAACCCAGGGGTGACCACCAGAAAGCCAAACTCCATCCGTTACCCATTATAGAAGAACCGTTTCACCGAGTAGCGGTGGACTTAATAGGACCCCTTAGCTGCCCCAGTCAGTCCGGCAAAAAGTTCATCCTCACAGTAGTGGACTACGCCACTAGGTACCCCGAAGCGGACACGGAGCCACTCAGGTCACTAAAAGACAGCTAGTAGTAACCTGTAAGTTTCGGGCTGAGTTATTAAAGCTCAGCCATGATATTCCCCTAGCAGGACATCTGGGGGTTAAGAAGATAAGAGACCGGTTGACCCAAACGTTCTTCTGGCCTAGGGTCACCCAGGATCTTAAATATTATTGTAGAACGTGTGACATATGTCAAAAGATAGGGAAAAGAGGTGACCACCAGAAAGCCAAACTCCATCCGTTACCCATTATAGAAGAACCGTTTCACCGAGTAGCGGTGGACTTAATAGGACCCCTTAGCTGCCCCAGTCAGTCCGGCAAAAAGTTCATCCTCACAGTAGTGGACTACGCCACTAGGTACCCCGAAGCGGTAGCTCTAGCCAACATAGAGGCAGAGACCGTGGCAGAGGCCCTGGTCAAAATATTTTCCAGTGTAGGTTTTCCCCAGGAGATCCTATCCGATCGGGGGACCCAGTTCACAGCCCTCCTGACACAGCAATTGTGGCAGAGCTGTGGAGTGAAATCCCTATTTAGCGCTCCCTATCACCCCCAGACCAATGGACTCTGTGAACGTTTTAATGGCACGCTCAAGCAAATGCTAAAAACGTTCGCAGAGTCCTGCAGCGATTGGGAAAAATATCTTCCCCATCTTCTGTTTGCCTACCGCGAAGTGCCCCAGGCGTCCATTGGGTTTTCCCCCTTCGAACTCCTGTTCGGGAGAAAAGTTCGGGGCCCCCTGGATCTCGTACAGGAGCACTGAGAGGGCAACACAGATGAGGGAGGGATCCCTATCGTTCAGTATGTTCTGGAATTTCGGGACCGACTGCGGGCTCTCACTGAATCTGTTCAGGAGAATCTGCGGGCGGCCCAGGAATGCCAGAAGAAGTGGTATGATAGGGGCGCCAGAGATAGGGTCTTAGAAGTAGGCCAGAAAGTGTTAGCCCTACGGCCCGCAAAGAAAGACAAACTACAGGCGGCCTGGCAGGGACCCTTTAAGGTGGTAGAGCGGATAAGCGATACCACCTACATTGTGAGCAAGTGTTCAGATGAAAGGCTGACCAAAGCCTTTCATGTCAACATGCTCAAACCATATTACGAAAGGACGGAAGATGTGTGCGCAGTATGTGCCCCCTCCCTGATTTATTAGACACCTCACAGTGTACTATTGACCAAGTAAGATTGGGTCAGAAATATGCTATAGAAATAAGGGATAGTACTAGTACCGAAGCGTGACGGCACCACGCGCTTCTGTGTAGACTACCGGAGGCTCAACGATCGCACCATATCTGATGCCTACCCTATGCCTAGAATAGACGAGTTACTAGACCGCATGGCTGGGGGGAATTACTTGACTACCCTGGACGTGTGCAAGGGGTATTGGCAAATCCCCTTGGAGCCTGCAGCCATACCGAAGTCAGCCTTCGTCATCCCATTTGGGCTATACCAGTTTAATGTTATGCCCTTTGGGATGAAGAATGCTGCAGCTACATTTCAGAGGATGGCCGACAGGCTCCTAGAGGGGTTCCAGGACTTCACATGTGCGTACTTAGACGATATTGCCGTCTACAGCTGCACGTGGGGGGACCACCTGGGGCACATGTCCAGGGTACTCAAACGAATACACCTGGCAGGGCTCACATTGAAACCTGACAAATGCCATGTAGGTATGGCCGAGGTACAGTATCTCGGCCACAGGGTAGGTTCAGGTAGGCAGCGGCCAGAGCCTGCCAAAGTAGAGGCCATAGCGAATTGGCCCCAACCCCGTACCAAAACCCAGGTATTAGCCTTTTTAGGAACAGCTTGCTATTATCGAAAATTTGTCCCAGAGTATAGTGCCCTGGCCAAACCTCTCACCGACCTTACCAAAAAGGCCCTCCCAAAACAAGTAACCTGGACCCCAGAGTGCGCGGAGGCTTTCCAGAAACATAAAGCGGCGTTAAGTGAGGCTCCTGTGTTGGCAGCACCCGACCACACTAAACAATTTCTTGTCCACACAGATGCCTCCATGTTTGGGCTGGGAGCCGTGTTAAGCCAAGTGGGGGACGACGGCATGGAACACCCGGTGGCCTACCTCAGTCGTAAAATTTTGCCCAGAGAGGTCAGCTATTCCACCGTGGAGAAAGAGTGCCTAGCCCTAGTGTGGGCACTCAAGAAACTGCAACCTTATCTGTACGGCCAGCCATTTACTCTCATGGCTGATCATAACCCCCTTGTGTGGCTAAACAGGGTAGCTGGTGACAACCCCAGGCTATTACGGTGGAGCCTAGCCCTTCAGCCCAACAACTTTACAATGCAATACCGTCCGGGCAAACAAAACGGTAATGCGGACGGTCTGTCCCGACAGACCGAACTGGACGCTTAAAGGACAGTTCTCGGACATCCCCAAGCCAACCCGACAGGCTCTAGGCGGGTATGCCGACCTATGGACTTAGAGGGGAGCAGTGTGAAGAAATCCCCCTTTTGTTACACTATTTCTGCCCATTGCATTCCCTTTTGTTACACTATTTCTGCCCATTGCATTCAGTAGATGTAACTACCGAACAAAGACCACCCCTCTGGCTCGTTAAACATCAAAGACTGATTCAATTGCTACCTCTGTCTGTGCGGCCAGCGTTCATCCAGCCAAACGCCACATGGAAGAGAAAACCGCAGCCATCTTTGTTCATGCGAACAAAGGCAGCGGGACTTGGTCGTCAAGTGTATGGAACTGAAAACGGACACTCGACTTCCCGAACACCGGTCTCAAACAGACGAACGCTGGAACTCTACTTAACGAATAGCTAGAAGAGCGCTATTCGGTACTTTGGTGCATTCGACAGAGGGGCACGAACGCTGCTAGGAGCCAGAGGGATCCATTCGGTACTTTGTTCACTTTTCTGCTATTTCTAAAGTGACCGGAAAAACCCACCAAACTCATGGAACTGTTTTGGGCATACAGCCCAAGTTGAGCCGATCACAGAAGACATCCATAGATATTGCGAACCCCTGAACCGATCTGGGTGAAATTCTAATATGTTGGTCACCCAGATCAGGGCTATCAAGGGGCATGTTATTTGTGGGGATACCCCAAGTATAAAGGGGTGATCCAGTTATTGGGGAAAAAAAAGTGATTTTTCAGCCCGGAGATAATTAAGTTATTCTTTTATCAGACTTAATTATCTCCAGGGCTAGGGGAGGGGACTGTGGGTGTGTGTTAAAGTTTTACAGTATATGATTGGTGAATATTTGTCCCTCCCTGAGGGATGTCCCCTTGCATGGGGACTTGCATAAAAGCTGTGTGTATCCATAAAAGTTAGTTCATCTTGTACCCTTCTTCTTGACTTCGGCTGATGTTTGGGGATTCGTGTGTGTAGCGGAGATGCAATATTCCCCAGGTTATCTCCGCTTATAATTCAAGTGAGGCTCAGGAACAAGTAAATAGTAAATCCACAGGCAAGGCTTCCAGCAGGTAAAATACAGCAATATCCCCACAGCAATCCCAATAACTGGACGACACACAGTTTCAGGAGCATAACTGAAAGCTTTAATCCACAGTCTCCTTTTAAAGCATGCTCCCATGCAAGGGAGGGATTTACAATAATTATTACAGTAGCCAATCCTGTCCTGGTAACCTCCCACACATCTCCTACCCTCAGCCAGCATCATAATCCCCTTATCCAGTACAGTAATTCCCCCCTTTTCTGGATGTACCCCTAAACGTAGGGGTACCGCTTTAAATCCTACATCCCCGGATACCCCTGATCTGGGTGAACAACATATCCAAAAATCACCCAGATCAGACCAGGGGTTCGGGAAATGTATGGAGGGAATAAAATGACCGACCGCACTAACTGAGATAGCCGAATGAGGTTCCATGCGAATGGGCCCTGCGGTCGGTCCTGGCATAAGGGAATAAAATACACGAAAACCTCTAGCTATAGAGGCTAGGGAGGGTTCGCCTGAATCCCCTCGTTCGGTTCTTTCTATCTACCGAACGAGGGGCCGTTCGGTAGTTAGGAACCGAACGGACCGGGCTTGTGGAGGTCTCAGCGGTGTTCGCCTACTCGGGTGTCCGCTTTTAGTTCCAGACACTCGACGGCAAAACACCGCTGTTCGGGAGTTTTAAAACTCCCCCGAGAACAAAGGACGGCTACTTACTAGGCAATTACCCGTTCGCAACAATGTTTCAACGGGTAATTGAGGACACACTTCACACAGGGGAGGTCTGGTTGTTCGGTAGTTTCATTCGAATGAACTAAGGGAATGAAACTACCGAACAATCAGAGGAATACAGTTCTTTTAAAAGACATATAACACATCAGATCACACGAATGCAGTTATGTACAATATATTTGCAGGATAGCCTGGTGCCATCCGCTACAGTGTGTTTCACTAAGGGAATCATCTTGTGAAGCTATTGGGATTACTATATGGTTCATCTATCCTATCTACCGAACGGAGGGCTATAATCACTAAGGCGCTGGCGGTTCGGGAGGAAACTACCGAATGAGGTTTAAATATACTTGGTTTCCTTACATAACATAATTGTTTTATACCACTCTGTATAATTCTAGACAATATCTCCAGAAGTAAAACACATTCTTAACCAAATATGTCTTTCTTTTGTAGCGCTACACATATTAGGTATATGGACTGGGAATTACACCATATTTTGTGAGCTGTTTTCACATCAGTTTCTATCTGTTATCACATTGTTTATCTTGATGCTTTTTTTCAGATCAAAGATACCCAGTGGACAACAGATCCCAGAGGCTCATGTATCCAGTGCAGCATAACTCTGGGTTAAATGTAAGCAGACTTGCAAAAGCAATACTCTAGGATCGAGTAGGGCAGTAGGATATTCAGTAATTGTATTTCTTACAGAAATAAGTTGTACTGAAATTGTACCTAAATTGCTCACTTTGTCTATGTAATAAAGTGGGGGGTGTATCCATTGCCCCACCAAGCTCCCACCTATTGGTGGCGGATGGGAGTGAAGTGGGACCTATTGTCCTCTGCAGCCCCACACATTGGAGGTGGTCAGTGCACCAATTAACCCCTAATAAAAATAATTTCAACTCCTCAGGAGTACCCAAGCCCCTAGTCACCGCACCACCACCCATAAACAAAATACTCTACCTACTATTATTAAGGGGAGGCATGGGGGGATTTTTATAAAACAAATTAATTAAAGAATAAATTGCAGGATGAGATTTCATCCAACAAGATATTTGGTCTTCATTTCATTAGTTTCATATTGTAAATGTGTTTGTCCAGAAACGAATGCCCAAGTCTAATATATGCATATATAAATGCCTTACTTCACCATAATCTTGACTATTCATCCCTTTTAAAGTTCTAGACAGCATTATGTCGAGAACCTCTGCTGTATCACTACCTCTGTATCAGTTACCTGTATCATTTGCCACCCTGAAGTTCACCTGGGTTAGAACCAAGTTAATGCGACCTACATGCTTGACAATGAATATGCATCAACCTTTGTATAGCAGTAAAAAATAAACTTGTCTAAAGAATTACCTGAAAAAAATATATTATTTGTTTAATTTTCTTCACATGCTTATTTCTAGATCCAATTCGTCTTTTTGTTATGTTCTCTTCCTACAGGTACATGAAGAAGAAGTTGAAGAAGACACTACTTTTCACTCATCGAGAGGTAATATAAATCAATTTCAATACGCCATACTTGACGATGAATTATTTAGTTTTAAATTTGCTATGATTTAATGCATATGCTACAAATTAATTTTCTATTTTTCTATTTTTGGGGGGGAATTTTGGGTAATCGGGAGTTTGCCCATATCATATTTTTATTTCCTACATTGTTTTTCTCTCTTCCCTTCCAATCCTATGTATATACAGGCTAGATTTTGTATTTGAAATGCAAATAATGTAAAACAGAAATAAAAAATCATGACCTCCTCTCAACTCCAGCACCATCATTCAGCTGAAAAAAAATGTATCAACCACAAGGCTTTTGAGATGTTTTATGTTTAAATAGAGTTGATCAACATTAGACAAGAATAGATGTACAAGATACATTGCCATGGAATCAGAAATATGTAGAGAAAAGACAGGCATGGTGGGAACATTTGGATCGGCCAAATCACTTTTCCCAAAATCTTCTTCGGGATGTAACGACATTCGTTCATGTGTGAGTTTGTTTCGGCTGAAAAAACTTTCAGATAAGCCAAATAGGATGAAAAAAATAGGCCCACCGGTGTACTGCAAACTATGAACTTAATATAAATAGTACATTGATAGGCCATTTGGTTCAATGATCAAGTAAGAAAAAGTAACCAATAGGGAGAATAAGAGGAGGATCAGTAAAAAAATATAAAAAAATCTATATGTATTTTCCTTTTTACGAAGTATTTTGAACATATGAATACTGTAGTTTTATGCCTCAATATTTTTTTTAACAAAATTCAAACTATATCAGACTGATTTGCTAATTAAATCATTTAAAATGTTTGCAAAGTACATAAAACTCTTTCAGGTACTATTTACATCTTGAATATACATTTTTAGCTCCAGAGGTCAACAGACAGTTGAAACCACAAAAACTTTCTATGCAAGTAAAAAGTAAGTTTTTAATATCAATATTATTTTATTCTGTATCTATCTAGCTACCATTATTTAATACAATATCTTGCAGACATATGTAAGATAAAGCATCACCATGTTATAAAATACTGATTATTCTGGAAGAACAGACAACCTAATATTCTGGGATATTCAAAGAGGGGAAGGTAAAATAAAATAGGCATAACTACATCTGAAAAAAATGGATATGACTACTATATGTGATCTAAACCCTATTACAACATATGCCACTGCAAAACCAGTTTATTTGCAAATGACAAGTGACTATGCTCTTTTCCCCACGTATGACAGTCGACACATAACAGATACATTGGTGACTTGTCAATTGGAACACATGGGGCATCCCCTCACCGTAACATTTTTGGAACAATTGAAGAAAAAAAATATTATATTATCAAGGTAAAAGTGTAGTCTTCTGAAATGGTTGGTTAACTTTCATAAAAATAGTAGGCAATGGGGAAAATATTCGGCTCGGTTCGGCATTCCGAAATTTTAGACTTCGGCAATTCGGCACTTCGAAACTTCAGCAACTTCAGCACTTCGGCACTTGAACACTTTGGCAACTTCAGAACGTCGGCACTTCGGCACTTAGTATAAGTAAATTGTGCCCCTAATTGCTATACCACGAGTGGGGGCATGTCTAGTAAACAGTGAGCAGTCTGTGGCTGCTCACTGTTAAAAAAGGGTCGCCTTACCTGAGCAGCGGGTGGGGGCCCTAAAGTAAAAAAAGGGGGAAGGACCTACTGTCCTCCCAACCGGCACCTACACCTGAGCGGCAGGTAGGGCCCTAAATAAAAAATTGGGGGGACCTAATGTCCTCCCCCTGGCCCCCACCCCTGAGCAGTGGGTGGGGCCCTAAATACAAATTGGGGGGACCTATTGTCCTCCCCCCTGGCCCCCACCCCTGAGTCGTGGGTGGGGGCCCTAAATACAAATTGTGGGGGACCTAATGTCCTCCGCCCTGGCCCCCACCCCTGAGCGGTGAGTGGGAGCCCTAAATGAAAATTTAAGCCCCCTAGGTAACTAGGGGTCCCAAAACCCCTAGTCACCCCCTCCCCCAAAAAATAAACCCCTACCTACCCCCTCACCCTAAAAATAATGAGGAGGGCCTTTAACTAAGTACCTGTAAAAAATAAACATAAACTTACCATTTGATGTTTTCTTTCTTCTAAAATTTTCTTTTTTCAGCCCAAAAAAAGGCCAAATAAAATTCCATAATAACTGACGCAATTTAAAAAAAAAAAAAAAAAAAGAGCTAAAAATAATAATCCATCTTCACCCGCAGGGCTCTGGCAGATTGAGCTTGCAGGGCAGGGGAAGGCTTATAAAGCCTTGCCCCGCCCTGCAATTAGGCTCAGAGCACTCTGATTGGTGGGTTTAAGCCAACCAATCAGAGTGCTCTGACAGGTAAATGAAGAGACTGACAGGTAAGGCGCTTGGTAGATAACTCCCTAATTCCCACGGCATTAGGGAGTTATCTACCAAACGGCTGAAAGACCTAAATTGGTCTTTCAGCCAAATTTACTACTACTAAGTAAAAATTACTTAGTATTAGTAAATTGTGCCCCTACTTGCTATACCGTGAGTAGGGACATGTCTAGTAAACAGTGAGCAGTCTGTGGCTGCTCACTGTTAAAAAAAAACAAAAAAGGGTCCCCCTCCCTCAGCGGCGGGTGGGGGCCCTAAAGTAAAAAAAGAGGGAAGGACCTACTGTCCTCCCCACCGGCCCCGCCACTGAGAGGTGGGTGGGGGCCCTAAACAAGAACAAGGGGGGGGACCTAATGTCCTCCCCCTTGCCCCCACCCCTGAGCAGTGGGTGGGGGCCCTAAAGAAGAATAAGGGGGGACCTAATGTCCTCCACCCTGGCCCCCACCCCTGAGCGGTGGGTGGGAGCCCTAAATGAAAATTTAAGCCCCCTAGGTAACTAGGGGTCCCCAAACCCCTAGTCACCCCCTCCCCAAAAAAATAAACCCCTACCTGCCCCCTCACCCTAAAAATAATGAGGGGGACCTTTAACTAAGTACCTGTAAAAATAAACATAAACTTACCATTTGATGTTTTCTTTCTTCTAAAATCGTCTTTTTTCAGCCCCAAAAAAGGCCAAATAAAAATCCATAATAACTGACGCAAAAAAAAAAAAAAGTGCAAAAAAAAATAATCCATCTTCACCCAGCGAGGGCTCTGCGCAGACTGAGATCTGCAGGGCGGGGCAAGGCTTATAAAGCCTTGCCCCGCCCTGCAATTAGGCTCAGAGCACTCTGATTGGTGGGTTTAAGCCATACAATCAGAGTGCTCTGACAGGTAAATGAAGAGACTGACAGGTAAGTCTCTACATTTGAAAAAAAAGGGAAGTATAAGGGTGCGCCTAAAACAAGTGGAAATAGCAGAATAATAATATGAGAATAGCAGCAATAACAAAAAGTCAGAAAAAGTGTCCAAATATAATATAAAAATGGGATTACCACGGTACCTAATAGTCCAAATATAAAATGTCCAAATGGGCAAATGGTGGTCCTAGTAGTCCATCAGAAGGGTATGTAGCGTCCCGAATGAGTATAAATATGCGGGGAGAACAGAAGAGAGAGAAAAACTCCAATGGTGTAGTATAAAAACAGAATATGAATATTATGTAAATATTTGTGGAACTACTCACAATCTTCAGAGCTTAAATCCAGCTCTGGTATGGATAGCGTGAAGTGGAATAATCCCCACTCAAGGATATGTGGTGCTCCTCTTTGGTCCTTTGGTAAAAAGATGGAGTCCAACTCGGGATAAAAATAATAAAAAAATATAGTGCTCACTGTATAGTTGATAAAACAATTAAAATGAAATAAAATATACTCACGGTATATAGAGCAGACGTACTGCTCGATGGATGGCGTATGGGTGGTATAATCCCCACCTTAAGGCAGTGGCGTACACATGACCCATGGGGCCCCGGTGCGAAAATTCATCCGTGGGCCCGCCCTCATCTCCCCCCCCGCAACACATGACGGTGGGCACCTGGTCGCAGAGGTTACAGGGCTGCGACCGCGGTATGTACGCCAGTGCATGCAGATGCACACACACTTAATGGACCACTCTAGGCACCCAGACCACTTCAGCTTAATGAAGTGGTCTGGGTGCCAGGTCCAGCTAGGGTTAACCCATTTTTTCATAAACATAGCAGTTTCAGAGAAACTGCTATGTTTCTGAATGGGTTAAGCCTTCCCCTATTTCCTCTAGCGGCTGTCCTCTCACTGTGATTTTCACAGTGAGACCACGCCAGCGTCCATAGGAAAGCATTATGAATGCTTTCCTATGTGACCGGCTGAATGCGCGCGCAGTTCTTGCCGCGCGTGCACATACAGCCGACGGGGAGGAGAAGAGGAGGATCGGAGTAGGAGAGCTCTCCGCCCAGCGCTGGAAAAAGGTAAGTTTTACCCCTTTCCCCTTTCCAGAGCCAGGCGGGAGGGGGTCCCTGAGGGTGGGGGCACCCTCAGGGCACTATAGTGCCAGGAAAACGAGTATGTTTTCCTGGCACTATAGTGGTCCTTTAAAGGACCACTACAGACACCCAGATCACATCAGCTCAATGAAGTTGTCTGGGTGTCACGGTCCCTCTAGTTTTAACCCTGCAGTTGAAAACATAGCAGTTTCAGAGAAACTGCTATGTTTCACTGAGGGTTAATCCAGCCTCTAGTGGCTGTCTCACTGACAGCCGCTAGAGGAGCATACTGAACGCCCATAGGAAGCATTGAGTAATGCTTTCCTATGGGCGTTTGAATGCGCATGCTGTCGATTCTGAGCTGAGAGGATCCTCAGCCAAGGGAGTCCGGGCTGGAAAAGGTAAGTGCTGAAGACACACACACACACACACACACACACACACACTTACAGACGCATACACACTAGCTAACAGACACACACATTTACTGACAGAGACACAGTCAGTGACAGACATACATACACACTCACTTACAAAACATACACTCTCATTGACAAACACACACACACACACACACTCAGTAAGACACACACAGTAACACACTCACTGACACTCACTAGCAGATACACACACTAACACTCACACTCACTAGCAGACACACACTAACACTCACACTAACTAGCAGACACACACACTCTCACTCTAACACTCACACTAACACTCACTAGCAGACACACACACACTTACACTCACTAGCAGACACACACACACACTCACTCTAACACTCACACTAACACTCACTAGCAGACACACACACACTAACACTCACACTAACACTCACACACACTCTAACCCTCACATTAACACTCACTCTAACACTCACACACACACTAACACTCACACACACTCAAATACTAACACTAACACATGTTTTTTTTTTTTAAATGTAATCCCCCCAGCCTCCTTACCTTTTGGAGTGCTGGGGGATTCCCTGGGGTCCAGTGGTGCTGTTGGGCTCCTGGGCGGGTGGCCGGTCGGGCGGGCAGGCGGGCGCGTGAGGGAGCACTCAGTGCTTCCTCTTCAGCCCCCCCACGCGCCGCATAGGGATGCCGGAGCCGGAAGATGACGTCATCTTCCGGCTCCGGTATCAGTGCGGTGCGCGAGGGAGCTGAAGAGGAAGCACTGAGTGCTCCCTCGCGCGCCCGTCTGCCGGGTGACAGCATGGCCAGCCTCAGTGGGCCCTGGGGTGGTCGGCTCCTGGGCCCCCCAGGGGAAGAGGCTGGCCCTGTGGCTACATACCGGGTCACAGGGGCGGCCGGGCCCCCTGGTGGGCCGGGCCCGGTCGCAGCCGCGACCCCTGCGACCCTGGTATGTACGCCACTGCCTTAAGGATTCTTTGGTAGTCCAATATGGTCGAAATCAATGGTAGTTAGGTCTGGATAAAATGAACTTGCATAGAATAAAATAGCAAATAATATAATATAAAAGTGAAAAGAGGAATGTGGCAAACCAATGTATAATAGCCAGATATTCCTTTAATGACACTTTGATTAAAGAAGAAAGTTTCTATACGCGTTTCGCCACAATAGGCTTCATCAAGTAGAAACAATATAAAAAGAAAGGAAACAGACCTAACATACAGTACTTATATAGGGAACATTGAAATACACAAATAATTTAAAATTCCCGCCAAAATGACGTCACCAATCGTCATGGGAGGGAATACAATACAATGTATAAAAAGAATAAAATATAAATATATTACAGTATGGTATATAATGTGGAGCATATTAAATATAAAAGAAGTTAAAAACGAATGCATTTTATATAAAAAATCGTATAAAAAAAATTATTTGTGTATTTCAATGTTCCCTATATAAGTACTGTATGTTAGGTCTGTTTCCTTTCTTTTTATATTGTTTCTACTTGATGAAGCCTATTGTGGCGAAACGCGTATAGAAACTTTCTTCTTTAATCAAAGTGTCATTAAAGGAATATCTGGCTATTATACATTGGTTTGCCACATTCCTCTTTTCACTTTTATATTATATTATTTGCTATTTTATTCTATGCAAGTTCATTTTATCCAGACCTAACTACCATTGATTTCGACCATATTGGACTACCAAAGAATCCTTAAGGTGGGGATTATACCACCCATACGCCATCCACCGAGTAGTACGTCTGCTCTATATACCGTGAGTATATTTTATTTCATTTTAATTGTTTTATCAACTATACAGTGAGCACTATATTTTTTTACTATTTTTATCCCGAGTTGGACTCCATCTTTTTACCAAAGGACCAAAGAGGAGCACCACATATCCTTGAGTGGGGATTATTCCACTTCACGCTATCCATACCAGAGCTGGATTTAAGCTCTGAAGATTGTGAGTAGTTCCACAAATATTTACATAATATTCATATTCTGTTTTTATACTACACCATTGGAGTTTTTCTCTCTCTTCTGTTCTCCCCGCATATTTATACTCATTCGGGACGCTACATACCCTTCTGATGGACTACTAGGACCACCATTTGCCCATTTGGACATTTTATATTTGGACTATTAGGTACCGTGGTTATCCCATTTTTATATCATATTTGGACACTTTTTCTGACTTTTTGTTATTGCTGCTATTCTCATATTATTATTCTGCTATTTCCACTTGTTTTAGGCGCACCCTTATTCTTTCCTTTTTTTTTCCATTGTACTTTAAGGGGTTCAGAGGGGATTCCATTTTTAAGGTGTGCTGCCTTGTTATTATACTCCCTGTTTCTTATCAGCGCTGAACCTTTTTCCTGATCTTTATTCCAAGTCTCTACATTTACCTGTCACAGCACTCTGATTAGTTGGTTTGAAATCCACCAATCAGAGTGCTCTGTGTCATTTTACACAGCGTGGGAAAGTTCTTTGGAATTTTCCCACGCTGTGTAATTTGACTCATAACACTCTGATTGGTGGATTAAGTAACCAATCAGAGTGTTATGAGTCAAATTACACAGCGTGGGAAAATTCCAAAGACTGATCAGCCATGACATGAGCAACATTGATTATATCATTACAGCTGCAGTTGTCAAGTGGTGGGATATTTAAGGCAGCAAGTGAACAGTCATGAAGTGAAATAAATTCCATGTGTTGAAAGCAGGATAAATGGACAAGTGAAAAGATCTGAGTGACTCTGACAAGGGTCAGATAGTGAATTGCTAGATGACTGAGTCAGAACATCTGCATAACTGCAAGTCTTGTGGGGTGATACTGGTATGCAGTAGTTAGTACCTACTAAAAGTTGTGCAAGGAAGGACAACCGGTGAGCTGGTGTCATGGTGCCCAAACAAATAAGCAAATAGGTATTACACCAAGTGAATGCAGACAGAAATACTTAAAAATGGAGATCAAAACTGGAACAGTCTACAAAACAAAAATAGGAAACGCAGACTGTATAAATCAAGGACGCAATAACTCCCAAATAGGATAACACTCACAGGATCTAGAGCCTGCCTAGGCTCTAGGTAAAAGGCTCCAGGGTGTCTAAAAAAGCTAACACGATATTCTTAGAGAGAAGGAATAGGAAACCTTAATTGGATGAATGAACAAACTTTATTCAATGGGTAAAATATAAGGAACAAATAATTAGTGAATAACTTAATAAAAATAGTACTAGGTTTAAAAAACACTGGAAATAATAATGTAAAGTTCCCAGAAAAGTCACCAGCAAATGCGTTTCAACTCCTCCTGGAGTATTCTTCAGTTTAATCTTGGACTGATGCTTATGCTGTCTAATTTGTACACTGTATGTCTACATGCCTGCCTCTCTTAAATATTTTTTTTTTTTTTTTAAAGAATATGAATAGCAATATAGACAGGGCAGAGCATGATGAGAACCGTTAGTTACAAATATGCAGAACAAAAGTCAATGCCAGACTTTATCAGAGTTATACAAGTTAATCATACACAGCCTGTTATTCACCATTCTGTGTAACACTTTATCAGACTTTCGGAATGCAAGGTAAATGCGAGCTAAACCATAACAGAGATGCATTTATTTATGTTTGTACAACAAAAGCTCCAGCTGTGGAATAAAAAAAAAAATGAAATTGATAGGTTTAACCCAAATATTCAACAACAAATTATCTACCTTGAATCTGTCTGAAACAGGTTACTTACTACTATGGTGAATATCATGTTAAGAGCCTTAATGATAACATATATATATTCATATGGCTGTGTAGAGCTGGGATGCAGGCCAGTGTGATCCAGCAGATATGTTGGATGGGCTTGCAGTCTGGTAATCGAAGTTTGTAACTAATGCCAGCAGGTTTGTAAGGAGCTGTCCTACTCCCAATGTGAGGAGTTACCCTCCTCCCACTCTAGAAGAGTCTACTTTCCAGTTATGAGAGTAGACAAAGAACAGTGTATGCTAAGCCTGTCAAGATAAAATTCCTTTTTGTTTTTTTATTCTCTTTCACTAATATTATGTATATATGCAATATCTTAATGTGTATGCTCTCGGAACCAGTTTTGACTGATTCTCCTCTACTGCAATAAAGATGTGATCCTATACTTCCACTATTCCGTCCTCTGACTGGCTCATTGGGTATAGGCTATTTGGCTTACACCACTTATATGTACGAAATAGATGTCACAGTTTTTTGGGTTATTCAGTTAAAGTATGTGTCATATTAATAAATAAAGATTGTTTTTGGCCTCTGTTCTCCAATTTCTGAGTTAGCTTCAGACTTTGGTCAAAGCTATTTTTCTTTTTGTTGGCTCCTCTAACTTTTATATTTACTGATCTATGTGGAGAAATTACTCAAAAATTCAACTTTCTGACACCCAAATCTATCTGTCCTCTCCTGATCTCTCTCCACTCCTCTTGACTCATGTCTCTGACTGCCTCTCTGCTATTTCCAACTGGATGGCTGCTCACTTCCTTAAACTTAACCTGTCCAAAACAAAGCTTCTCGTCTTTCCTCCCTCAAGTGTTGCTACTCCCAAATAAGTGGCAAATTCACCAGTGATAAACTTGAGTTGGATTCCAGTATGATTTTGTATACTATAATTAAAAAGATTAACAATAAAAGTGTATGTTTAGTTACATTTTAGTGGTGTGAAACAGTTACTTTGAAATAAAATGTAAGTATACCCTGGAATGTTCACGCCACAGAAAACATCTCCGAGACAAGTATTTAAACAATTTTATTAGTTCTGAAATACATGGACATTTGCAATATCGTAATATAAAATTTCAATAGATTTAAATATTTTTGAATAAGCTTTTTAAAATATACAATATTTTTGCATAAATGTTTAAAATAGTATTTTAAAATATTTTTTTAAATAATAAATAAAAATATATCATCATTTCAACATACAAACTGTTAAATCATTTTAAAAGTTTATCCAAAAATAGTACATAATTTGTAAAGCTCATCCAAAAATATTAAATTGAGGCCTAATTTATTAAATATTAAAATTGGTTTAAAAAGACTTATGTATGCATATCTTGTAATCTTTTGGCCCATGGAAAGATTGACTTATTTTACAGCAGTCAGAGAAAGCACTCACTGCTTTCTTACACCATAACAACTACGTAAAGTATTAATGGTCATGGGGCTTGGAGTGTACCTTAGGATTAAATAAGTAACAACACAAAAGAGAGCTCAAGTTTGAAATTCTATTAAGCAAACAGGATATTGTTTCAAAGCCGTATCTGCTATTTATAAAAAAGATTACATTGTAGCACATATTCACAAAAAGAATACCTCCCTAACTTAATCATCTAGATGAGACGTGGAAAAAAAAATCAAATAATGATGCTTTATCAATTTTCAAAAGAAATAAAATGTCATTCAAATAAACAATAAGATGCATAGCTACATACTGTGGGGGGAGAGCAGAGGAAGGGGAGTAGGGAAAGAACATTGATTATCCCTTAATATGAGCAACAACAACAGGGAGTGCTTTCCCAACAATGGAATTCACAGGTAGGAGTAGGGGGAGGGGTGTGGAGGTCAGGGGCAAAACCCAACACTATCAACACACTACGATAGAAATAGCATGCAGATCGACAAACACAAACAGTGACAGTGTACCCTAACCATTATCGCACTCACGATATCGTAAACACCAGTCTAAGTGATGTATTGTACAATAGTTGAAAACCAAAATAAGTAAAAGGTCAAGACGGGCAGGGGATGGGGGGGTTGAGTGAAAAGTGAAAAAACACGCATGGAGTTTCATAGGCTGCAGAAGCTAATACTATAGCTGATACGAAGGGAATATAAGAGGGAAAAACAGAATAACACTGCAGATTTTTGTGTTTACACTCGCCCATTTACCGTTTGCAAGTCTTCCCGGAGCAAAGTCGTTACCTAGCTATTCTCTTCATACACTCTGTTGACTTCTCTGTGCTCGAAGAGCCTGTCTATATTATTTTGGGTATCTGAATCTGTAATCCTGTTATTAAGATTGTATTTTGTGAAAATCTTTCAAATAAAAATGGTAAATTAAAAAAAAAAGATGCATAGCTACAAAAGAAAACAAAAAGTAGTCAAACAGCATTTAACCCCTTCAGGACACATGACATGTGTGACATGTCACGATTCCCTTTTATTCGAGAAGCTTGGTCCTTAAGGGGTTAAAATAAAAAGTAATCTGTAGATCATCAGCAACAAAATTAGGCTTTCATTTTATAAACTCATATATCTTTGGATACAGCAAGCATCATGTTGAAATTTGTTCTTAGCCAATATCTACAAATCTTACATGCTGTACATTTCTTAAAAATTACAGCCTCCTTAACCCCTTAAGGACACATGACAGAAATAGTCCGTCATGATTCCCTTTTATTCCAGAAGTTGTGTCCTTAAGGGGTTAAAGGGACACTAAAGGCACCAAAACAATGTTAAACAGCTTACCAGGAGCTGATAAACTGCTGATAATTGTGATCGGCTCTAATTAAATCAAGACCAAAGTGGTATAATTCTGGAGTCTCATCATATTTTGCTTGATATTTAATTATCTCTAAGAAACTGGCATATACTAATTTAATATAGTAACATATTCAAAGAGACACTGTAGTCACCATAACAATTTTAGCTTAATAAAGTAGTTTTGGTGTAGAGATCATACCCCTGCAGTCTCACTGCTCAGTTATCTGCCATTTAGGAGTTAAATCACTTTGTTTATGCAGCCCTAGTCAATACTCCCAACATGTGACTTTCACAGCCTTCCTAAACACTTCCTGTAAAGAGATATCTAATGTTTAAACTTCCTTTATTGCACAGTACATTTAATTTAGAATGTCTTATCACCTGCTCTGTTAACAGCCTTCTAGACCCTGTATGAGTCTCAAATGTATAATTGAAGGTCAATTTACAAAGCATGAGATAAAAACTTCTAAAGTAAGTTAACATATGACTGGAAAGAACATTCATGAAGACTGTGTGAGTCACAGCCAGGGAAAGTGTGGCTAGGGCTGCATAAACAAACAAAAGTGGCTTAACTCCTAAATGGTGGAGAATTGAAAAGTGAGACTGTAGGAGCATGATCTACACACCAAAAATAATTGAGGTACAGTTGTTTTGGTGCTTATAGTGTACATTTTATAGTTATTACAGGGTACATACTTACTATAAACCTCTTTAATATGTTCTGTGTAGTTTTTGTTTTGAAATATAGTTAGTAATTGATTTTCCTTGATTTCCTTAGGTTTTATTTCCAGTAATCAAGATCACAGTAATATGTCATCACAAGTTTGGAAAGAAAAAAAGAAAATGAGCTTACCCATACCTAAAGATGACTTTAATTTTAGTTATTCTGAAGAGGTAAATATCTCCACATACCCTACAGCATTCCATAATTTAATGTAAAAGATATCTTACATAATGAGTACAAATTGAGAACTCCAGATTGGACATTAGTGGAACAAAGAGGAATACATTTTTAAGTTAAAATATTAACTATGTTAACTCATGCTTGGTCACATCTAGCTGAGGGACATACCCTCATATAACCTCAGTTATTTGTTTTTTTTCACCTTTTATCTTGTACCCATATGCCACACGATTTCACTACAGTGCTTCGTAATATCAAGGCTAAAGTTAAGTTGTAAACAAACTAGCACAGTAAACTGCAGATTAAGTGATATTTCATAGATACCATTAACATAGATACATCTAAAGAATGTTTGCAGTGCAGTGTGATAGCTCTGCAGTTCTAAAATAGACAACATATTTAGAGTTTATTTGTTAATCAGCAATTAAGGGGTTTACCATTATACAACATCCATAATTTAGCACACACAAACAAAAAGTGGTATACGTCAGAACTCTGGAAATTGAAATATAACTTACTAATCAATTGTTAGTATTTACCCTGGTCAGTAATGAAATTCCTAACAAAAATCGATCATGATTATATTAATTAATAGTATAAAGTAGTAGGCTTTAAAGCCCTCACTGTGCTGACATTAATTACCCATAGTTTCAGGGTTTTAGGAAGGATTAGAACACAATCCTAACATTTCTTATTTTCTCTGCTGTTGTTTATAAATCATGCATTTAAAGGGACACTGTAGGCACCCAGACCACTTCAGCTCATTAAAGTGGTCTGGGTGCAATCAGTAGTGTATTCTGGTTTTGTGCTGCCCTAGGCATGACAAAACTCAGGCACCCCACCTCTCCCCTCCCCCCTTCCAAATTTATCTTCCTGACCGACACACGCCCTCACTGATGCATGCACTGACATACACCGAGGGACATCAGCACTGGATTCAGGTAAGTGACGGAAGAGGTAACTGTAGTGAAGGAGGGGGGCACTGTAGGATTCTATAGTGCCAGAAAAACAGCTCTGTTTTTCTGGCATTATAGAATCCTTTAATGTGCATTGGTTGGTAACAAGTACGATGCAATAAGATAATCTGGCCTCTACATCTTATCTGAGGCACCTTTATTAACAGGAAAATAAATGCTAAACATTTCATAAATGTAAATAATCTGACATGTCAAACTAAAGCCATCCTGCAGTATTGGTATACCATTATATTTAATTTCACAAAATACAATGTTTTCATAATTGTTTTCAAGTTAGATGTTGAAGTGCTAAGTGTCAATTTAGTTTAAAAACATAAATGTACATTGTATTCGACCTTCTAAAATATATACATGCTAATTAAATTTTTGTATATTCACTGTGTAAATTATATTATTAAATGGGCATACCTCCTTACTAAATATTTTTTTCAAGAAAGAAAAAGATCTAATTTTGCTTCAACATACACACAGCAGAATTTGGCTTGGCATGCATATAGACTTGTGTATGACTTTGAAGAACTCTTCACTAAAAACTATTTAAGTCGATATATGATCCCTAGGGGTTGAGGATACAGCAGTCTCCCAGCACGAGCATGTATGATGCTGCACTGTTGCAAGAATGGGAAGAGGCTTCAAATATTTGCTCAAAAAAAGTTATGGATATTTTTTGCAGATTCAACTCAAACAGGCTTACATCCGTGAATCAAAAAGTGAGCCGTGTAGTCGAGAATATACAGAAGTTTGGAGAAGATCCCTTTAGAGAAAAGGTTTAGAGAGACTCCCTCAAAATCTGGTGATGTACCAGCATGTAATTAAGACATAAGTTCATCAGAGAAAGCAATGATTATAAAGTGAGGAAGGTTTACAGGAATTTTAAAAAGTAGTAATGGTGAGTTCAGACCAGAACACAACATCTGAGTATGAAACATCAGACACTGATACTGATAAGGCTTAAAATGTTCTTAAAAAGACAGGTATCCTTAACCCTACAGGGATCTTGAAGAAAAGCATTTCTTTTTGGGGCCAGAGTCCCCTATACGACAAGTTGAATCCTCTGGCATAGAAGACATTTTCAGGGGTTGCAACCATAGGCCGTTTTAGATAATAAAGTCATTAAAGGACCACTATAGGCACCCAGACCACTTCAGCTCATTGAAGTGGTCTGGGTGCCAGGTCCATCTAGGGTTAACCCTGCATCTGTAAACATAGCAGTTTCAGAGAAACTGCTATATTTACAATAGGGTTAATCTAGCCTCTAGTGGCTGTCTCATTGAAAATCACAGTGAGAAGATGCTGCTGTCCATAGGAAAGCATTGAGAAATGCTTTCCTGTGGACTGATTGAATGCATTCAGCGCTGACGTCGGAACAGGGAGGAGAGTTCCCCAGTGCCGAGGGAGCCTGGCGCTAGCGAAAGGTAAGAGTTTAACCCCTTCAACCCGGCGAGAGTTTGTTTTCCTGGCACTATAATGGTCCTTTAATCTTTCAAACTTTACCCTGAGCTTAGCATAGACTTGGGTCCTTTTAAAAGGTCTTTCATTCTTTCCGGTGTCATGTTTTAATCATTTAGATTGGGTAAAAGATGTACATTTATTAGCTAGATGCTGAGTTCCATAAAATACAGTCAGAAAAAAAGAGCGAAAGATCTGGGATTTAATTTGTGAGAATACGAGTGCCTTCAGGACCTAGCATCTCTGCTTGATAGCACTGACCCTGGTATTGTGAAACCATAAACTACCCTGAGGCCCAGAAGTGAGTTCACTCCTAACCTCAGAGAGTTTAAGTACATAGACTTATTAGTGGTATCATCATGTAATATGATAAGCCAAATTACAACTGGGTCATTATCTTATGTACCACATGGCGATCTCTCTGATGATGAATGGAAAGGCCTGCAGGAGTTGAGTATATTTATTTCAAAAACTCCTCTCTATTCTTCTGTGTTACTTCTAAATGTTTCAATTTAACGAGTGATAATCTATTTAATTTGTTCAATATGTCAAGGTTTTTGTGTAGTAAGCTAGACAGACTGTTTTGGAAACATTTTGTGTGTCTAAAAGACTTGTGAGGCAGAATAATCTATGTTTTTCAGTTTAAAATACCTCCAAGGTTCAAAATGTCCAAGTTCCCCTTAGATTTAAATATGCAAAAATTAACTATATAATATTTATTACCAGAGCTAATACATTGAAAGCTAACTTTCTTTTAAAGATTGAAAAACTATGACAACCACTAGAGGTTGAGCTCAGAAATAGCCAAATTAAACTTGGCTGTTTCAATCAGATAGTTTCATAGATACCATCTGATAGTGCAACTTGGCATTTTGCACCAGCATTCCAGTGTTTTCCTCTAAGAAAGCATTGAATTGGCTGAGATTATCAGTCTTGATGATCTCAGCCATGTAGGGAAAGGAAGCATCTCCAGCAGGAGACTAGTACTGCTACGGAGAAAGGGTGGTGGGGTGTGATTTCAACTTTTCTCGTTAATTGTATTAACACATTATAAAGTGCTTTTTTTTTTTTAATGACAAAAATTGCTTTAAATGGACACTATAAGCATCCAAACTACTTAAACTCATTGAAGTGGAGTGGGTGTACTCTCCCTGTCCCCTTAACCCTGTAATCTAAAACATTTCCAGAGAACTGCTATTTTTATATTGCAGTGTTAAGACTGACTCAAGTGGCTGTCTAGCAAACAGCCACTAGAGGTGCTTTCTGCTGTTAAACAGGGTTTAACTCTATGAAATTACACTGGATGTCCAGGACATCCAGCATCTTAAAACCCACTATAGGAAAGCATTGATTTAATGCTTTCCTATGAAGAAGGCATAATGTGCATGAAGCAAGATTAGGAAAAGCCATTTACTTATTTTTGCACTTTCTGTTATTTAGTAGATAGCTCCTTCTATGGTATCCTTAACTATGGAAATCCCACATAAGGATAGCAAATTAAGAAGTCATCTGTCAAACTGCTGAAAGATGGCAATTAAGAAAAACCCTTTTCTTAATTTTGCAGCAAATAGCAAAAAGTAAATTTTTATTATTTTTTATTTTTTTAGCATAACTTAAAAGAGGTGAACAGGGAGAAAACCATGGCATGAATATGAGGCCAAAGCCTATAAAATGCAATTAAATTGTGTTGGTCTCCAGACTGGGCCTATAACTGTACAAACATCTTGTACATTAGTGAAAAATGCATTATATAGTCTTCCATTCTGTATCATGAACATGATGTTACACAGACTGAATGCAGCCATTCACTTTGTCCTTCCAATGATAGCAGTGGTTTAACAACAAAACTAACCGCAGAGAGGAAGGAAGTTACCCAATGACTCTGCTCTGAGTTTGGTAAATAAATTCTATGCACACCAAATGTCTACTATGTTGCATAACAGTAATGTTTGTGATACTAATGATGCTCACAGAGCTCACAGGATGTTCCATCTCAATGCATTTCTCACTGTGATCACTAAATCCACGTTAATCCACTTAGATATGAACCATGAATGGATTAATTCTAACTTTTATGTCTAAAAAAATGTCTAAAGAGGGGCACTTTTGTATTAATGTTTATGGTTGTAGTAGTGAGTGGAGGTACACAATATTACCTGTCAGGGATTTCCAAGGCCACGCTCCTGGATCTCATATTTTAGATCTGATTATCTGCAACCGAGAACCACCTGGATTGTATTATCAGACTGACCTTGTGCATCACTTTCCTTCATACTCACTCACACCTTCTCGCATCTAAAATCTGATGCAAAGGCATAATAGAATATATATAATATAGAAATAGTATACCGTGTCATTATGGTCTTTCAATATTTTAGCATAGTACATGTAGTATAGTGTTGGGGATAAAATCAGCCCGGGCCCTTTGTGGATGATGGATATTTGCCAACTCATACAGAGCTCTGGAAATTGGAAATGAATAGCAGAGACGTGTTCAATAACCAATTCAAATTGTATTCATACGTCAGTTATATTTATACCCCATTTTAATAGCAGGATGGGAGGGGGGAAAATGAGCATATGGGCGTGACAATGACATTGTTTTTCACAAGTTATAAACAGCTGTTTTTAGTTATAATTCGATGTTACATAATGTATGCATATTGGATAAAACCCAGATGATTACAAATACCAAAATCTTGGACAATTAACAAGGTCATTCCAGAATCCTTATCATGTCATGTCATGTAGATATCCAAAATCATGTTCCAATAACATTTCCCGTAAATAGATAAGTTTTATTTCCGAGAATTGGAGGTACAATTCCAAATTTATTCTTGGGTCAAATTAACCTTTATATGAACAGCTAGGATATTGAGCATAATGGATATTCGCATCTACAATTCCCCTCTTAGATCATATCATGATCTACCTTACGGAATATCCATGGGAGGCCTGCGGCAGAGAAGCCAAAGGAGGTATATTCAGACGTGCTAATCACGTCTGCGGGACTTTCATTATTTCTTCACCTCGATTTCCCCCATTTGCTCTGTGCCGTAGGTTTTCCCTTTAAGAGGAGATCGAGCTGTCGATTTTCAGCTTCTGTAATCATCTGTTGTACACATCTTTTAAGTGTACAAGTTAAAAATTTCAAACAGCTGACAACTTAACCAATTTTAAACATACTGCACATCATGTTATCTGTAACTTGAGCCTTGGATCAAAACAGGCAAAGTGTATTATTCCCAACAACGGGAATATTATTATTATAATTCACAACGTAAACACATATAATCAAAAATGGGAATAAAATCTATTTCCCCTCTTTGGACCAGGGTCTTGGATTACCAGTCCACCCAGTGAACTTGGGCCAGGTCAAAAAACCCAGTGGCAAAAACTCATAACTGAGGAAAAAAGCACATCTGGGTAAATTCTAAGTGAGGGCCATGACTGTGTAGACATGTCATCCCCTCACGTTGACAGCATTAGTGACTTATAAAACCTGCACTATGTAAGTAAATAGCTCGGGTATCGGGATTGGGAAACACGTCTTGATTAGTTTGAAAAGGTCCACTTACATATTAAATCATAAGATCATTTCTAATCAGTTTGCAATTCTAGCAATAATCCCAATCATGACCTTGCGTCCAATGCCTCCTAATCAAATCCCTATTTCGATGGTCCAGTCATATCCACACTTAATACATTGGAATCCATCCTTGGTACACTCAACATACATCAATGACACACATAGTACATCCATGCCTGAGTAAGCTAACACTTCCTCTCTCTCCGGCTAACTCTACAAAAATAAAAATAACAAAATAGTTCAATAGTCCAGCATAGTCCAGAAAAATATTATCAGTCTTTCAAGGAGTATAAAGAATCTTAGACACCATAAACTTTGTTCCATAATCTTAGACACCATAACATAGCTAAGGGTAGCAATATGGCTGACAACAAGACAATGTCAGCTTCCACATAGTTCTTAATTCTTCTGTTTGCTGGATGTTCACCACAATACTCTGTGCAACACCCCATTTGTTGAAAGGGTAATACAGAAATAGCGGCATTAGACAGCACTGCATCTTCAGGACTTTCCAAGTTAGTTTATGCCCTCATAAGTAAGCATCTCAGTTTCTTCGGCCAGCATGGTTTTTGACCAAACAGATTTAATTGCAAAAATGGTAGGTAGGCAGGTAGGTCAGCCAGAGAGATTGGTGTGTAGTCCCAAATATCAGGCGGCACAAATACTCCAGTACGGTCTCTATAATCATACAAACACAAGGATCAGTACGACATCAATAAATTAATTATCTAGGCTAAACTCAAATTAGAAACTAAAGTTAAACTCTTAACTAGTGTAGCATGTACATCTCTCAGTTTTGCTTATAATTCATTGAATTTGTCCTTTATAAATTTTTAATACATAATTTCCCTTTAAAATGCCTTTGTATGGATGAGAGAAGCACTCATTCTATATAAATGCTTGTTGAGTACTAAAACACTAACATATACATATTGGTATAATTCCCAATAAAATGCTGTTCTTAAACTTAAACCTTGATTTGATAATCTCAATTAATTACTTTAACAACATTGGAATGCTGAAGTCTGTCAGTTTTGTGGACCCTGATAACATCTTTGGAAACCGAAACCTTTTATAGATCCCGATGTGTGTGATCATGTTTTAATACATGTTGGAACCTCCATACAGTTATCCCACTTAAACAATATATATTATTTTCAGAACAACTAGGAATGAAATAGGAGAAACAAAATAAATTACTATTGTTCTAAAGTGCTTTGTTTAATACAGGTTTCGGAAGAGTTGTCTTGCTGTGTTGCAAGTGGCCTCTGATAAGGAAGGGACAGCAAACTGGAGACATATGTTATTAAGTTGCCCTCACTTGTCAGGTCTTGGAAACACACTTATTTTATTGCAGGGGTGGGTTCAAATCCCACTTCTGACACCAGTTTGTTGGGGATAAAATCAGCCCGGGCCCTTTGTGGATGAAGGATATTTGCCAACTCATACAGAGCTCTGGAAATTGGAAATGAATAGCAGAGACATGTTCGATAACCAATTCAAATTGTATTCATACGTCAGTTATATTTATACCCCATTTTCATAGCAGGATGGGAGGGGGAAAAATGAGCATATGGGCGTGACAATGACATTGTTTTTCACAAGTTATAAACAGCTGTTTTTAGTTATAATTGGATAAAACCCAGATGATTACAAATACCAAAATCTTGGACAATTAACAAGGTCATTCCAGAATCCTTATCATGTCATGTCATGTCATGTAGATATCCAAAATCATGTTCCAATAACATTTCCCGTAAATAGATATGTTTTATTTCCGAGAATTGGAGATACAATTCCAAATGTATTTTTGGGTCAAATTAACCCTTATATGAACAGCTAGGATATTGAGCATAATGGATATTCGCATCTACAGTATAGTACATTCCATTGGTTATCACTCAGCTGTTACAATTTCCTTTTTATTTATAGAACCATTTAACTTGATTTTCCTAATATAGTGTCCTATCTTCAGTTTGCTAATGGGCTATGTACATGCTTTCTTACTTAAAAGAACTCTGTAGAATTAGGAACACAAATGTGTATTACTTTTGCACTTTAGATCATATGACATACTGACTATAAATATATATATATATATTATATGTTGAATTAAAAAGCCAAAGAATCATGAAACTGGAATATATATGTTTTGGTTACCGTATATTTTAATTTTTAAGTATGCCAATGTATACAAGATGGCAATTTCGTGTTTCACTTTAGGACAACTGCAGAGTCTCTCATGCCATAAAACCTTTTCTTCCAGTCCATCGAAAACAGGGAATTCATGTTATTGACCTTGCCTAAAAAATACAGTGCATTGCAAAAGTATTCACCCCCATTGGCATTTTTTGTGTTTTGTTGCCTCACAACGTGGAATAAACATGGATTGTTTGAGGAATTGCATCATTTAATTTACAGAACATGCCCACAACGTCAAAGATGTTTTTTTTTATTATTGTGAAGCAAACAACAAAGAGCACAAAATAACAGAAAAGGTCAATGTGCATGACTATTCACCCCCATAAACTCAATACTTTGTAGAGCTACCATTAATGGCAATCACAGCTCCAAGTCACTTTGGATATGTCTCTATGAGCTTGCCACATCTTACCACTGGGATTTCTGCCAATTCATCCTTGCAAAACTGCCTCAGCTCCTTCAAGTTGGATGGTTTGCGCTTGTGATCTTTAAGTCTGACCACAGATTTTCTATTGGATTGAGGTCTGGGCTTTGACTAGGCCATTCCAACACATTTACATGTTTCCCCTTAAACCACTCAAGTGTTGCTTTGGCAGTGTGTTTGGGGTCATTGTCCTGCTGGAAGGTGAAGCTCCGTCCTAGCCTCAAATCACGCACAGAGTGGTACAGGTTTTGCTCAAGAATATCCCTGTATTTAGCACCATCCATCTTTCCCTCAATTCTGACCAGTTTCCCAGTCCCGGCTACTGAAAAACATTCCCACAGCATGATGCTGCCACCACCATGTTTCACTGTGGGGATGGTGTTCTTTGGGTGATGTGATGTGTTGGGTTTGCACCAGACATAGCGTCTTCTTTGATGGCCGAAAAGTTAAATTTTAGTCTCATCACACCAGAGCACCTTCCTCCATACATTTTGGGAGTCTCCCACATGCCTTTTCGCAAACTCAAAATTTCAATTTTCTGTTTTCTATTTCTAAAAAATAGTTTTATGTATATAATTTTCTCATTTCACTTCACCAACTTAGACTATTGTGTTCTGATCCATTACATAAAAATCAGATTAATAAAACATTGAACTGAAGGCTGTAATGTAACAAAATAGGTAAAAAGTCAAGAGGGGTGAATACTTTTGCAAGGCACTGTCATGGGCGTCCGCAGGGGGGGGCAAGGGAGGGCACTTGCCCCCCCTGGATTTTTCAACTTGTTCTGATATTTTTCGTGTGAGATTTAAAATGAACTGCAATACCGGCGCCGGCCAGTAGGTGGCGCTGTGTATGGAGAGAGACAGGGATAGGAAGCTGCATCTATCCCTGCTTCTCTCTGCTGATTGAAACCGCAGGGGAACAACACATGCAGCCAGAGACAGCCTACAGACCAGGTAAGTGAGGGATGGGGGGGAGGGTTTGAGAGGGGGGCAGCAGCAGATAGATTTGGGGGCAGCAGCCCATAGATTTAGGGGGGGGCAGCAGCCTTT
>OW240917.1:50420082-50477045 GCA_933207985.1 Pelobates cultripes | reverse complement strand
AACACTATAGTGTCAGGAACACAAACATATATTCCTGACACCATAGTTGTGAAAACGCTATTCACCCTGGTTTTATGTGATAATGGCTATGCCCCTTCCCTTTCATGACACTGTCAAAAAGGTACCAAGCATGGATGTCATTACAATTATGCCCCCCCCTGGAAAAATTCCTGCGGACGCCCATGGGCACTGTATATGAATTTACAAATGGGTTTTGCTGAGGTGATTAAAATAGTTTAATGCAAAATTCAAATATCTTATCTGAGAAAGAAACAACATTTTGCTAAGCTCGTGTAATACTTAAAAGTATTAACCAATCAATATTTCTGTAAGCAAGTGTCAAAAACGTAAAAAATATTAACATTTATTCGCATGCGTGGCTTTTTAAATGTATTTTTTCAACCTTGAAAATCTGAGAAGCAGACATTATTTTTTTTCTGGTATCTTTCCATGAGATAGCAGTTAAACTAACAAAATGTGGTGACCTCGAAATGCAGCTGTTTGCCCAGAAACATTATTTTGTTGTGCAGATATATTGGTAGAACAAAAAAAAACAGCACACAAACTACATGGCCCTCACACAATGATATTTATAGTATAGTTCCTCCATAACCGCAAATAGAGTTTGTAAACTCTTTTCCTGTTCAAGATAAGATGCACAGCAATGTTACAATATTGTCATATTACAGAGAGAATAGGGTTTGTGAAACAAATAGCTTTTAGCAGTGAAGTTTTTTGCATCAATTAAATCACCATCGCAATCAGTCTGATTTTACTTAATTTAAATTACAATCAGTCTGATTTTACTTAATTTAACACATGCAATCGTTTTGGAGTTATGGTCATTGCTTCGAATTTTTGTTGATATTTTACCATAGATGTGCATAGTGCCCTGTTATTCCCATAACTTTAGAATTCCATTGTCTGGAATAGACATTTAGGGGTATGCAGGCTGAATGTTTCAAACACACCATTGAGGTAAGATAGAGAGCCTTAAAGGACCACTATAGGCACCCAGACCACTTCAGGTTAATTAAGTGGTCTGGGTGCCAGGTCCAGCTAGGTTTAACCCTGCTTGCTGTAAACATAGCAGTTTCAGATAAACTGCTATGTTTACCTATTGGTTAATCCACCCTCTAGTGGCTGTCTCATTGACAGCCGCTAGAGGTGCTTCTGCACTTCTCAATGTGATTTTCACAGTGAGAAGACGCTTGCGTCCATAGGAAAGTGGGACCCTGAGGGTGGGGGCACCCTCAGGGCACTATAGTGCCAGGAAAACGAGTATGTTTTCCAGGCACTATAGTGGTCCTTTAAAAATAAACCATGGAGACCACACAAATTAACACAGGGGACAGATCCAATAATGTGGATGTGGTGATCATTCCAAGAGAACAGTCTTTTAAAGTTAACAATGTTAATCTTCCCTTGTAATATTCAGTAATGAGTCCACGAGAGTTGTCCATTTACTATTGTGTCTCTGATTTTGGACAAAGATGACCATCATATTGATGTAAAATTATTGGTAAGAAACTGGTTACTGTGTTCATTCATATTATTCATATTGATTTATATTTCAAACATTATACAGAAACCATTATTTAATATTTACACCATTTAAAACAATGTAAAAATAATTGTACGTTTTATTTACTGCACAGTAAAATGAGGAAATGGTGTTGGAGGCAATACTCTGTTGAAGTAGGGAGGGTTCAGCAACATCAATGTTAAAGCAACTGTTTGGCAGGATAGTCTGAATCTATGATACAGTCATTTAGAACTGTACAGATCATCTCTACAAAACACATTGAATTACTAGTGGAAACAATACTAACCAAGTAAAATAATTACAAAATTGTATTGAATATTTTTATTAAAGAGTCGAATTAACATATATAAAATATTACAAGTTTTCTAACAGATCATTTTAAGAGTGTATCTTTTCAGCTTGTCAAAACAGTTAATCCACTGTGCAGAAATTAATACAATACAAGGTTACCAAGTTATGCACTGCAGGACAGTAAGATCAAGTCATAACCTAGAACATTTACTTCAACCTCTGATCGCTTAGTTAAAGGGACACTCCAGGCACCCAGACCACTTCTGCCCATTGGAGTGGTCTGGGTGCCAACTCCCACTACCCTTAACCCTGCAGCTGTAATTATTGCAGTCTTTATAAACTGCAATAGTTACATTGCAGGATTAACTCCTCCTCTAGTGGCTGTCTAGCAGACAGCCACTAGAGGGCACTTCCTGGTTTCTACCACAGGTTTTCTGTGCTAGAGCGTCGCTGGACGTCCTCACGCTGTGTGAGGACCTCCAGCGTCGCTCAATTTCCCATAGGAAAGCACTGAAAGCATTTTCAATGCTTTCCTATGGAGAGGTCTAATGCGTGCGCGCGGCATTGCCACGCATGCGCATTAGGTCTCCCCCGCCGGCTACCGCGTATGCGCGATCGGTGTCCCCCGTTGGATGACGTCGGCGGGGGAGGAGTGTGGGCGTACCCGAAACTACCGCCAAGGGACATCGGTGGGGGTGTCAGGTAAGTCACTGAAGGGGTTTTCATCCCTTCAGCAACATGTGATGGGGGGTGGGAGGGAGAGGGTACCTGCAGTGCCAGGAATACGGTTTGTTTTCCTGGCACTGGAGTGTCCCTTTAAGAGGGCTTCCAGATGCAGAAAGACTGGGAGTAGCAACCAATAAAGCACAGGCAAAAAGTCAAAGAGCTTACAGTTTCACTAGTTACAGTGGTTAGTGCCAGTACAGCGTAGTGGTTCTGGTGCTTGTTGCATTTCTTTAACATGTAGCTTTGATTATACCAGCAGGAGAACTATTTGACAGGTAAGTATTGATATCTGCATGCCAGAGGGCAAATAGTAAAAAAAAGCATTAACAAACTACTTTTGGCAAATACTATTCCAAATCTATGAGGCCATTTATCAGCATACAAAATGGAAATTAATCGCCAAATCTGATATTTTTAATGTCAAGTATAGCTATGGGTTTTGAAATTTGAATTGATAATTATTGGCTCCTGTTGAGGTTTTAATGACTATTTAAAAGTTATGAACCATTAAACAGCTTATCGGGAGCTGATAAACTGCTGATAAATGTGATAGGCTCTAATTAAATCAAAGCCAAAGTGGTATAATTCTAGTCTCATCATATTTTGCTTGATATCTATCTCTGAGGAATTGGCACCCTTCCTTTCTTTTCCACAAAAATAAGATAAAACTGTCTAAGCTGAGCACAAAATACTAATTTAATATAGTGAAATATTTAAAGGGGCATTGTAGTCACCAAAACAACTTTAGTTTAATGAAGCAGTTTTGGTGTATAGATCATGTCCCTGCAGTCTCACTGCTCAATTCTCTGCCATTTATTAGTTAAATCACTGTTTATGCAGCCCTAGTCACACCTCTCACTGTATTTTAACAGTGAGAGACAGAATATCAAAATAAATTCTAGAAAAACGCATGTCAAAAAAGTTATAAATTGATTTGCCTGTCAATGAGTGAAATAAGTATTTGATTCCCCCATCCATCAGCAAGATTTTTGGCTCCCAGGTGTCTTTTATACAGGTAACGAGCTGAGATTAGGAGCAATCTCTTAAAGTGAGATGGAGATGAAACACATGTATTCCTATTAAATTTCTCAGCCCAGGATACATTCCTTTTCAATTTGAGCTGTAATTCTTCTGGGTGCTTATTGTCTAAGCAATTCAAGTGTTTGAATTGATTCAATAATAATAATAATCATATCAATACAATACAATATTAAAAGTGAGTGATCATGTATTATATAAGCTCTCATTTAAAAAACAAACAAATTGCATTTATATTTCTTAAACAAAAACACATTTTACATTGTAGGACTCAACGAATTGTACCTGGTACGTCAGAGAATATGATCGTCTAAAAGCAGAGTGTGTGTTATACCAGGACAACAAAGTAAGATGTTATTTCAAGAATTAATATTTAAAATAAAAGCTTTTTCATTGGTAATATGGTCTATTATTTTAAATGTTTTTATATTGCGCAATAAGAATATTTTCTAAATTACATTTGCACTTATGTTGTGAAGTTAATTCTCTAGGTCAGTATGTAATATTTCAATGACTGAGTATAACTAAATGCTAACAAACAATATAGTCTGCATGGCACAGATACAATTTTAGTTTGGGATCTGTATTTCATAAAATAGAGTGCAGTAATTCTCACTAAATCTACCTTACCATGTGATATTAATACACTGTTAAATTCCTACAGGATTCTTTACTAAAGTGACAAATTCAAAGTAAATTTGAAGTGAATTTCACATTTAAGGACAAAGTAGTGGAACTGAAATCATAGTTGACAGCCAATTTTTCAATTTCAACATTTTTTTTACCTTAAATTTTAAATTTGCTTTGAATTCACTTTAGAAATAATCCTGTTAGTGATCGTTTCCATGTTTTTGCCATACCCAGTTCTCAAGGGACACTAATGGTCTTGGTTTCATCCATATTCTAAATGGTATAGATGTGGAAAATGCTTAAATCGTGTGCCTTAAAGATGAGGTTTTTAAACCACTAGTCTAATGATTTTCTAAAACATTACTATTCAGATGTATGAATTTTTACACTTTGCTTTTTTTCTCAAAGAAGAATTACATTTTTATTATAATATTTTCATACTTTTTTCATTCGTTTGCAAATATTTTATATACTGTATAAACTCGAGTATAAGACGAGTTTTTCGGCACATTTTTTGTGCTGAAAACCCCCCACTCATCTTATACTCGAGTCACTGTCTGTATTATGGCAACTTACATTGCCATAATACAGACAAGGACCGCCGGGCTCATTACAAGCCCGGCGGTCCTGTTGAGAGCTGTAACTTACCTTTCCTGCAGCTCCTGTCAGCTCCCTTCTCTCCTCCATTCCGGTCAGCTCCCCTCTCAGCTCCACTGCAAGTCTCGCGAGAGCCACGGGGTCAGAGCGTTGCCATGGTTTACCGTGGCAACGCTCTGCGCGGTACTCACACAGCGAGAATTGCAGTGGGAGCTGACAGGGGAGCTGACCAGACCGGAGGAGAGAGAAGGGAGCTGACAGGAGCTGCAGGAAAGGTAAGTTACAGCTTGCTGCCAGCCCCCCTCCCACACAGCCCATGCCACTAGACCACCAGGGAGTGAGAGGCCCCCTCCCTGCCATGTATCAAGCAGGGAGGGGGGGATGAAAAAAATATAAATAAAAATTTAAATAATATAAAATAAAAATAATATTAAAAAAATCTATATATTAAAATAATAATAATTAAAAGAAAACAAAATGCCCACCCCCCACCAAGGCTCTGCATCACATACACAAACACACTCTGCATCACATACACACACTGCACTCATACACACACACTGCACTCATACACACACACACTGCATTCATACACACACACACTGCATTCATTATATACACACACTGTAAATACATATTCAATCAATATAATTTTTGGGGATCTAATTTTAATTAGAAATTTACCAGTAGCTGCTGCATTTCCCACTCGAGTCAATAAGTTTTCCCAGTTTTTTGGGGTAAAATTAGGGGTCTCGACTTATATTCAGGTCGACTTATACTCGAGTATATACAGTATCTTGTTTTACCTTGATGTGATTTATGATAAAATTAAATGCTTAAAAAAAATATTAGGGCATTCCTTTTCTTATCAACAGCTTTATTTATATACTAAATGTACAGTGCCAGTTTCAAATATATTATGAAGAAGTGTTCATTTGTTTATCTAAAAATATGTATCTTTTTATCTACATTGAACAAAATTATAAACGCAGCACTTTTGTTTTTGCCCCCATTTTTCATGAGCTGAACTCCAAGATCGAAGACTTTTTCTATGTACACAAAAGGTCTATTTCTTTCAAATATTGTTCACAAATCTGTCTAAATCTCTGTTAGTGAGCACTTCTCCTTTGCTTAGATAATCCATCCACCTCACAGGTGTGGCATATCAAGATTCTGATTAGACAGCATGATTATTGCACAGGTGTGCCTTAGGCTGGCCACAATAAAATGCCTCTAAAATGTGCAGTTTAATCACACAGCACAATGCCACAGATGATGCAAGTTTTGAGGGAGCGGCCAATTGGCTGCAGGAATGTCCACCAGAGCTGTTGCCCATAATTAAATGTTCATTTCTCTACCATAAGCAGTCTCCAAAAGCGTTTCAAAGAATTTGGCAGTACATCCAACCAGCCTCACAGCAGCAGATCACGTGAATTAAAAAAAAATAAAAAAATTAATGGCTATCATTTTTAACCCCTTCAGGACGGAGTCAATAGTACACGTTCTGATCAAAACAAAACGTAAACAAAAACTGGAATTTGCGCTATATGTCTGTTCACCCGTAATTCACCTCTGTCACATTAAGTGCACCCACACTTATTATATATCATTTTGTTCAGGAGAAACAGGGATTTAATTTATCATTAACTATTCATATATGGAACATAATTTATTATGAATAAAATTTAAAAAAATTTGAGAAAATAAGATTATTTTTTAAATTTGTATTTCCGTCTGACATTTTAGCTGTTAATGTCATAATACGGTTAGCTTTTACTGCAAAAAAATGCACATATTTGTAATCAGCGATGTCTCACGAGTACAACAGTACTCCCCATTAACAGGTTTTATGGTGTTTTGGAAAGTTACAGGGTCAAATATAAAACGTTCCATTTTCAAATTGAAATTTGCCAGATTAGTAATGTTGCCTTTGAGGCGGTGTGGTAACCCAGGAATGAGAATTACCCCCATAATGGCATACCATTTGAAAAGGTAGACAAGCCAGGGTATTGAAAGTGGGGTATGTTTAGTCTTTTTTAGTAGCCACATAGTCACAAACACTGGCCAAAGTTAGCGTTCATATTTGTTTTTGTGTGAAAAAAGCAAAAAACTAATATTTGGCCAGTGTTTGTTACTAAGTGGCTACTAAGAAAGACTGGACATACCCCACTTGCAATAGATCGGGTTGTCTACTTTTGCAAATGGTATGCCATCATGGGGGTAATTCTCATTCCTGGGCTACCATACGCTCTCAAAGGCAACGTAACCAATCTGGCAAATTTCAATGTCAAAAAAAATGAAATGCAAGCCTTATATGTGACTTTCTAACATTCCAAAACACCATAAAACCTGTACATGGGGGGACATTCCTGGGAGACTTCACTAAACACAAATATTAGTGTTTTAAAACAGTAAAACATATTACAACAATAATATAGTCCATAAAAGTGCAGTTCGTTTCTAAAAAATGCAAAAACCGTCACATTTACTTAAAATATCATCGTAATACAATTTACCAGTCTGAAACACTAATATTTGAGTTCAGCGAAGTCTCTTGAGTAAAACAGTATCCCCTATGTACAGGTTTTATGGTGTCTTGGAGAGTTACAGGGTCAAATATAGTGCTTGCGAATTAAATTCTCTGCACTTTCTCCCTGTGTTGTCAGGCATGTCAATCAAATTTTAATTAATCAAATCACATAATTATGTTAAAAGATTACTTAAATATATGTAGAATTTTAATATATATGCATTTATAGGTATTTAAATTCTATGTGTATACTAATGTAATCTCTTATGTAATATATCTTTTTATGCGACAACACTGAAGAAACGACACTCTGCTACAATGTAAAGTAGTAAGTGTACAGTCTGTATAACAGTGTAAATTTGCAGTCCCCTGAAATACCTCAACACACAGCCATTAATGTCTTTAAAAAAAATATGTAATTCTCAAAAATATGTAATATCTGCACTCATGTCGCTTTAACCCCTGTATCACAACTTAACTTTGAATTCTATGTGTCGTCTTGCTCAGAAATGCTTCAGACTTGGGAAAGGGAGGTTCTCCCGAAAGCTTGTCATTAAAAATTTGTGTTAGTCCAATAAAAAAGGTATTACAAGATACGAATTTTATCTGTTTTTTACATCTACATCACTGGACTAATATGGCTACAATCTCTACTTGTAATTCTCAATACATTTATATATTATATAGAATTATATTCTTTTATTAAGTATATATCAGGTGACCTGCCTGACAACTGATGCAGAAATTTCTGAGAGATTTTGATTTGCAAGCTCTATATTTGACCCTGTAACTTTCCAAAACCTCAAAACCCTTTGCATAGGGGATACAGTTGTACTCTGGAGACTTCACTGAACATAAATATGAGTGTTTCAAAACAGTAAAATGTATTACGACAATATCATCGATGAAAAGGCAGTTTTTGTGTGGGCAAATTAGCAAATCAATCTGGCAAATTTCAATGTGTAAAAACTGAAATGGGCGAGCTCTTTATTTGACCATGTAACTTTCCAAAACTCCAAGAAATCTGGACATGGTGTGGCATAGTTGTACTTGTGGGACATCACAGTATACAAATATGTGTGTTTTATTGCAGTAAAAACAGTATTATGACATCCACAGATAAAATGCCACGCAGAACAAATTGTATTAATTTCTCACATTTGATTGTATTCATTTAAAATTATGTTTCATAAATAAATATTTGATGTGGATACTTTAAGAAAATGCAAGGAGTCTATATTCAACTTATATTTTCATTTTTTGTTCATTGTGTTTTGGAACAGAAAGTACAAGGAACAATAGCTTTCCCAGTAAAAGGCAGTAAACTAACCTAAAAATGAATACAATATAATACGTAACAAAAACATTGCGGTAGAATACCTTTTGTGAACAGCTGCCTCTTTAAGTAGTTTAGGGATTTTTAAGCACAAAGAAAAATAACACACTGAAAGGATTATGAAATGCCAGGGTAATATAGATTAAAAAAAAAAAAATACAAGGTGTAACTTGTAACTATGTAAGTATACACCAGGGAATCCCAATTAATTTTTCCCATGGAGCCCTTTGAATGCGCTAACAACGTGGAAGCCCAAAAAAATGTGGGCGCCGTAGCGCAGATAGTAAACAGATAGTAGTACTTAGGAGCAGGTGTGCATTTGTTTGTACAGTTGGTGTTTGTATATAATGTTCTGATACAGAGATGTGTTTGTATCTAATGTTTGCATTTGCATGCAGGGGTGGGCTTGGATGTAGTGTTAGCTTTTAAATGCGGATGTACATTTGTGTGTAGTATTAGTGTTTGTATATAGATTTTAATCCAGGGGGTTTTGTATGTAATGTTGTGTTTGCAGGAGTGTGTTTGCATGTTGTGTTGGTGTTTGATTGCTGGGATGTATGTACAATATATGATTGCTGTACCTATGCCACATACATACACAAATTAACACATAGACACACATATAGGAACATTGACACATACACACACATTCATATACACACAGACACAAAGATACACACCTTGACACATGCACAGACCTTGAAATATAGATACACACTGGCACATACACACACACACAAATCTTGATGCACACACTCAGACACACATACTCTTTGACAGACACACATACACTCTCACTGACAAACACACATACTCTTTGACAGACAAATACATTTACACTCTCACAAACACATACTGTCAGGATCCTGTCCTTACAAGCAAGACTTTTGTTCTATATATCCTGTTCATTTAAAAAACAAAACAACAAAAAAAAACAAGCTTCTACATTGCTTTTGTTTTACCACTAGTTGCCTCTCTTGCCTCTAGTTTGACCACTCATCTTATTATTCTCACATGCCTGGACTAATTGGGTTCTTACAAAAGGTAACACCCAACTCACCACTTTGCCTTGACATTGATGTTGATGATTGCCTGAAAAGACTTCATACCCTAGCTCCTGAGTTAAATGGACACTATAGTCACCTGAACAACTTCAGCTTAATGAGGTTGTTCAGGTGAGAACTATAGCTCCATGCAGGCTTTCTCACGTAAACATTGTATTTTCTGAGAAAATACAGTGTTTACATTGAAAGCTAGGAACACCTCCAGTTGCAGTCACTCAGAGTGAACCAGAGGGACTTCGGAGTTGATGGAGGCATAATATGCCTCCATCCACTCAGATCTGCTGTGCACGAGCATCCTGTGATTCAGTATCTCCTCCCACTGCATGCAGACACTGAACTTTCCTCAGAGATTCATTGATTCAATTCATCTCTATGAGGAGATGCTGATTGGCCAGGGCTGTGTTTGAATCATGCTGGCTCTGCCCCTGATCTGCCTCCTTGTCAGTCTCAGCCAATCCTATGGGGTAGCACTGTGATTTAATCAGGCTACTGCTTGTTTTTCTGAGTCTAACAGCATGCAGATTTCCAGCTTCAGGCTTGAATACAGTAAGATTTTTACTATACTTATGGAGGCATGATGGATCCAGGGGGGCTAGATGGTGGTGTTAACACTATAGGGTTAGGAATACATGTTTGTGTTCCTGACCCTATAGTGATCCTTTAACCTGTGGATTTTCCTTATTGGCTTCATAACCTGCTATACTCACCAACCTGCACCAAACATACCTGTACAATTCTACATTCCTGCCTTATCTACAAACCTGCAGCAAACCAGCCTGAACTCCCTATATTCCTGCTGAACATCCAACTTGCTTAAATCAACACTGAACTTTAATTTACGTTGCATCTATCACAAAGGACCTGCTACTAATTTATAACCTCCTGTCCAAAAAGACTGAACAACTACAACCCTATTTAAGTATTCATATTATTTCTGTCTAATTCTCTTTGGTTATTTTTTTATATCCTGTTCTTGGGCATATTGCCTAAATCCTGTTTCCTATTATCCCTATATATGGTACCTATAATCTCTCTTATAGGCTTATATTCAATTATCCTATCTATAACTTCTTTTATAGGTTTACCTTATTTCCACTTTGGGCTTGTTGTCTAAATCCTTTATTTCTTAGGCTACTTAATTCCCTGTATATTTAGACGTTCTGTTCACTATCTGGAATTCCTATAACTATAATAATAGGATATCCTGTTCTTACAAGAATGTCTAAGATAAAAAATAAGACCCTGAAATCAACCCCAGTTTCAGTCTCATCCCTGAACTGCACAAGATCATGACACATACACACTCACTGACAAATACACATACACTTTCAGTGACAAGCACACATACACACACCCACAGACAAGCACACATACACACTCACTCTCTGACAAACACACATACAAACTACTTAACAGACACACACAGACAAGAATTGGCATTCTGTATTACATGTATGCATCCTTTGTGTATGTGTACTAGATAATATCCAATTTAGAAAAAGGTGGAAGCTTAAAGGGTAACACTCTTTCTGGGGGTAACCCAGGTAACTGGAGAAGTTTATATAAGGAGACAAGAATTAAGTGCCCTAATTACAATAAAACTTAACTTTTATTGTTTTCAATGCAAATAAATAAATAAAAAAGGAAAGTTTTCAATTATAGTGGTGCATAAGTGCTCAAACTGAAGATAATGAACAAAGTCTATATTTACTATTGGTTAAGTTATCCTGTCCAGTGTCTACGTTTCACTGGCAGATCAGTTAAAAACAATGTATTGATATTCCCTTGATAACGTTGTCTGGGTTGTGGTAACATTTATTTTTAATATTAATGTAAAATCATGCTTAGGCTAAATGTTTAAATCTGTGTTCATTCAGTAAGCTGTATTGTCTAACCATGTATCGATATACTCTTAATACGGTTTCCTAGGTTGTGGTAACCAAGTTCTTGATTGTTTGTAGTAATGCACTGTTAGGCCTAGATTGTTTGATAATACATTTAAGTCTGTGTTTGTTTAGTAAGGTTTGTTGTCAGTTTTTCTGGTATGTATTTGCTAATTTTAGAGAAAGTATATTTTGCACATCAAAGACCTATACTGTAGAGAGAAGGATTATATGAGACGAAATAAACTTAGCCCAGACATAGCCTATCAAGTTATTGCCTTGATTGTATTGCCATATCCCTCTGGGGACCGACAGTGTGCTGGGATAAAATAGTGCTGTAACTGTGTCTGAAGGGCAACTATACTAACTATACCGAATAGGTCATAAAGAATGACCAGACCGGACTGCAGATCAGATCTGCTGCAGTACAGATTAATGTCAAGGGGAGGAAAACCGGCTGCTGGGAACCGTATCTAAATTCTTCTGTGCCTTCAAGGGCACCTATCCTCAATAAAAACCTGTTAAAAGTGCTATGTAGCTATCTCCTGAATGGCTATTTTCATATTAGTCCTCAGTGGAATAAATGTATATTCTCTCACGGATCCTTGTGAAACATACAGACTGTTCCTGATCTAATGATACTGGTCTTGAGAACCGGTCTGTCCGGAACACCTAGAGCCCCTTGAATGCTATGTAACTCTCTATTTTAGCTGAATCACAAATATTTTCTAGGTAGAATAAATGTATAAAACCTTGGGATCTTGGTAAAATTAACACAAAGTTCCTGATCTAATAATGGTAGATTTTTAAATAAAGTTGTCTACCAGGATCACAGAGAGCCCATGACACTTGCGTTTCGCCCACAGCTCATCAGAGGGGAACAGATGTGCGGGATATAACCAATATTTAAAAGAGGAACGTGAATTCTACATTGTGGAATTCGAAAATGGTCATCATTGTCTTTGCCAATCCTGTTGGTGAATGGGAATGACGTGGATGAAAAGTCTCAATTGAATTATTGAGTTAATCACACTTAATTGTATTTGTACATGAGAAATTTATTATGTCAATTTCACTAACATTGAGTGCTTACTTTACTTTGTTTAATTCTAATAGGATCAGTGCTAGTGAAATCTATATTTGTTTTAGATCATTCAATTTGTCCATGTTGTCTGTGTCAATGTGTGTGTTAATTTATTGCATTACATTTGTAATGTGTTCGTTAATACTATGTATTACCTCTATGTTAAATACAAAACTTATCCGGTTTATCTGTAATGCTTATTCCTAATTTTGTCTCCATTATCAGAGACATGTTAAAATGAATAAAAAATTCTCACAGTGATTATATTAATTGATGGTAAAGAATCTCAATTTCACAGCTATTTGGGATTATTGTCCCAATTTTTAATGTTAAGAGTGCAAAGAAATAATCATAATCACTGTAAGTGCAAATTTCAGCAATATAGTGAGACAGAATCAAATTAATCTGTGTGAAAACAAACGGACTCTGCTTGTTGAGTGTCAATTTTTCAATGTTATGCTCTGAAGTTCGAAACTTGATTCTGAGATCTTTGGAATTGTGCATAATTAAGGATGGTTTTTTATTATAATGTCAATAATCTCGTATTATTATTGAAATTCATGGTGCTGAACCTTTTAGGTTGATCTCATATTTTTCTGTTGATGCTCACTTTTGTGCAGACCAAGACTTTATACTTGGTTTAAAATATTTGGTGACCATAGTTAAGTTAATCTTCCCAACAAAGAAAACATGTCTCTATGACATCTGGCATCAATATGCATTAATTCTGGATTAATTCTGGATACTATCCAAATATTTTAAACCAAGTAAAGTAGAAAATATTTGTGCTTCAGCGAAGTAGGAGAGAGTTACATAGCATTCAAGAGGCTCTAGGTGTTCTGGACAGACAAGTTCTCAAGACCAGTATTATTAGATCAGGAACAGTGTGTTTATTTCACAAGGATCCATGAGCCATTATACCAGGGGTTCTCAACCTTGCCCTCAAGGACCCCCTACCAGTCCAGGATTTGGGGATTACCTGGGTGTGTCTAAGGTGTTTAGAAAAAAAAACACCTTAGAGTCTAAGGTTTTTTTTTCTTCCCTTTTTCTAAACACCTTAGACACACCCAGGTAAACCCCAAATCCTGGACTGGTATGGGGTCCTGAGGACTGGGTTGAGAACCCCTGCATTATACATTTATTCCACTGAGGTCTTATATGAAAATAGCCGTTCAGGAGATAGCTACATAGCACTTTTACTGAGGTTTTTATTGAGGATAGGTGCCCTTGAAGTAACAGAAGTATTTAGATACGGTTCCCAGCAGCTGGTTTTCCTCCCCTTGATATCAATCTGCGCTGCAGGAGATCTGAATAATAGTCCGTTTTGGTCATTATTTAGGACCTGATCGGTATAGTTAGTATAGTTGCCCTTCAGTGACAGTTACAGCACTATTTTATCCCAGCACACTGTCGATCCCCAGAGGGATTATATTTCTTCTCATATAATCATTCTCTCTACACTGTAGGTCTTTGATGTGTAAAATGTACTTTCTCTGAAATTAGAAAATACATACAAGAAAAACTGACAGCAGACCTTACTAAACAAACACAGACTTAAATGTATTGTCAAAAAATCTAGGCATAACAGTGTATTACCACAAACAGTCAAAAAACTTGGTTACCACAACCTAGGAAACCGTATTAAGAGTATATCGATACATGGTTACACAATACAGCTTACCAAATGAACACAGATTTAAACATTTAACCTAAGCATGATTTTACATTAGGATTAAAAATAACTGTTACCACAACCCAGACAACGATATCAAGGGCATATCGATACACTGTTTTTAATTGATCTGCCAGTGAAACGTAGACACTGGACAGGATAACTTAACCAATTGTATATAGACTTTGTTCCTTATCTTCACTTTGAGCACTTATGCACCACTATAATAGAATACTTTCCTTTTTTTATTTATTTGCATTGAAAACAATAAAAGCGACGTTTTATCGTAATTAGGGCACCTAATTCTTGTCCACCATTGTACTAGATAAGAACGCAACAAAACAATGCTGCTTTGTCCTTAATTTCACACTCTCTGAGCTACCCACAGCAATCTTCCCTGTAACGCTAAAGTATAGATTTTCTGTCTTAAAAAGAAATGATAATCAACCTGGATATATGCCAGAGGCAATACAGCCTGGGTTCTCCATTATGGAGCAGGATCATTAGGGTTTTTGCCAGAAGTGTTAATTGTTGGGAATTCAAAGTGTAAACGGTTGACTTGGGAAATTTTCCGATTTAGTTATTTTGGTGTAATAAGTAAAAATCACTGTGAATTTACTTTGGATTGGAAACAATTTACACTTTAGTTAATAATTGTGGGAGTTTATCTGCACACACTAACAAAGATTTTAAAGTTAAAATGTGATTTTGCTTAGAGTATTCATTACGAATTATCTATGTCATAGTTGAATGTTAACACTAAAATGTTTACCAGGTGTACATTAACTACATTAACAATAAACAAATATTTTTGTCTTTCACACATAATTATAAACAGGATGGCACATTCCTGGTGAGGGACAATGGAAATTGGACATACAATGAACCACATGTTTTATCAGTTTATTATGGAGGTAAAGTCTATAATATCAAAATACGCTACTTGGAAGAGAGTCAGCAATTCGCTCTTGGAACAGGTCTAAGAGGAAATGAAGTAAGTTGATTTACCACCAAGTTCTTTGTTTTCTTTCATATACATAACCTAATGAAATCTATACTTATCTAACTTATATAAATGAATTTATGCATTATTATAAAAAATGAATTACCTAGCAAGCCACAAAATAATCAATAATAATAAGTGCTTAACCTGTATCAAGGGTGTATGGCAGCTATTCCTGTGTGTCTCAGAATTAGTACATTGACATGAAGAAGAGAAGATAGAGGTAACAGAAGCTATCATGAAAGAAATAATAGAAGTGCTTAAAATCACCATGACACCATGATATACACAAATACTGGTGTCAATAAACCCTAATCCTATGAATCAATCTGTTATTTTGACAGGTGGTGTTGTAATGATGTGGCACTCTTATCTAAGGACAACCAGTACTAACTGAATGACTTATTTAATCTTCTAACAGTTAGTTTAGTTAAAAAAACCAAAAAACATATTATATAAATACCAAAAACAAAATGCCAGCTCTAACGGTTTAAAAAAAAAAAAAAAAGCATTAAAGTGTATCCAAAAAAATAAAGATTTTTTTTTTTTTTTTTAATACACATTATTGCTTTTTATTTTCTTCAAAACCAGTGAGTGTTCTCATTTGGTTTTGGTTTGTATTCAATGTGCTGTGCAGCACCTTGGTATATTTGGAATTGTTTACCTATGGGCAGAGTGCCACACTACCATTAAAGTTTATATATATATATATATATATATATATATATATTCACACACACACACACAGACACAGACACACAAGCACACACATACATAAGGGGTTATCTATTGTGGTATTTTCAGATCCGAGTATTAAAGGACCACTATAGTGCCAGGAAAACATACTCGTTTTCCTGGCACTATAGTGCCCTGAGGGTGCCAGGGGGTCCCCCTCTCGCTCGGCTCTGGAAGGGGGAAAGGGGTTAACACTTACCTTATTCAAGCGCTGGGTGGGGAGCTCTCCTCCTCCGATCCTCCCCCTCGGCTGAATGCGCACGTGCGGCAGAAGCTGCGCGCACATTCAGCCGGTTGCATAGGAAAGCATTATCAATGCTTTCCTATGGACACTTGCGTGCTCTCACTGTGATTTTCACAGTGGGAATCACGCAAGAGCCTCTAGCGGCTGTCAATGAGACAGCCGCTAGAGGCTTTGGGGGAAGGCTTAACCCATTTATAAACATAGCAGTTTCTCTGAAACTGCTATGTTTATAAAAAAATGGGTTAACCCTAGCTGGACCTGGCACCCAGACCACTTCATTAAGCTGAAGTGGTCTGGGTGCCTAGAGTGGTCCTTTAAGCAATAGAATGAGCATCACTACTGTATTAAACCCTCATCTCAAATGGAAAACATTTTAATAAGAGACTAGTTTTAATTAACATACTATTGATATTTTACAGAAATTTTATTCTGTGGAGGAAATGATTGACTTCTACAAGACTACCCCTATAAAACTTATCGACGGAAGAGGACAGAGAGATACCAGAGGCCAATACTGTTATTTGACACACCCACCCAGACTGATCAGACAGAAAGCATCTTTGTCTCTATAGCATATTTTTATTTTCTTTTATTAATATATTTTTGATTGTAAAATATAATAAACAGAGCTTACCACTTTGGTTTATGTGTGTTATATTCACCATCTGAACTATTAAAAAGATGTGCTATATATGGTAAAAGAGCATAATACTATATTCTTTATTTAGCGACCTACCTGTTTTACGATGGTTCGCACTTAAGATCCAGCGTAAGTGCGAGCAGTCGTGGGGATTCCCTGCTCTGGTGCACATGTCTATTTTTGGGGAAACTTCCCCGAACATAGACAAACGCACGAGAGAAGGGAATCCCTCTATTCCATGTTTAGGGAGATTTTCCCTTTACTCCTCACCTACCGACCAATTCGTTCTACGACCGGGTCGTAGGAATGGAACCCTGGTCGGTAAGTGAGGAGTGTCTGTGTATAGTAATGAAAAAAAATTACCCTTTATTAAAAAAATTATATCTCAGTATCACCACAAGTCTGAAGTCAGGCATACAATGGAGTATGCAAAAAGTCCACAATATAAATTAATGAAAAACTACAACTCCCAGAAACAAAAGCCAAGGGCCACTATAACACATCAATACACCAGGTTAATGTCCAATAATACATTCCAATATTGGAATCAGTGTAACAAGCCAAATCAGTTGAATACCTGCCATACAGAGAATAGAGTTGTCTCGTGTGGGAACATTCAAAAGCCTTGGCTAGTAAACCCACTGAATGTCACGACAAAGTGACCCCAACATGCAAAAATGTAACCCTAAGAGAAAACTTGAAAAGAGCCGAGTCAAGGAACCAGGAATCAGTATAAACGAGAAAAGCGAGCAGAGTCAGGATACCAGAATACAGACAAGTCAATATTATACAAGCCAAGTCAAATACCAAATAACACAGTCTGGAATCAATATAGCACTAGAGGGAGCAACCAGTGAACCACAATAGGACACTAACTAAAGCAAAAGGCGTTCTTTCATAGGAGAGCATCTCTTGCTTTAAATCCACGCCCCAAAAACATCAGGGTCTGTGAAATACTTTTCACGGCTTTGTCTCCATGACGTCAGCATGCATGTGCTGCATCATAAATGTGTTGGCATTTTATGTGCAAAGTTTATATTTATATTTGATCATTTTCAGATTGTCAAATGATGTTGCATATACACTAGCATTCAAAAGTTTGGAGTCACTCAGATTTATTTAAGATTTATGTCCTTAATTTCCATGAAAACACCCATCAAATGAGTTTAAATAGGAAAGATAGTAATTGACAAAGTTACAAATAATTAAAAATGAAATAATAATTGTGTCCTTCCAACTTTGCTTTCATCAAAGAACCTCCATGTGGAGTAATTATAGCCTTGCAGATCACTGGCATTTCAGTTATCAGTTTGAGTCAGAGATTTCACTCCATGCTTTATGAAGCACCTCCTTACATACAGTCATACATTTTTACAAACATACCATACAGTCAAGCTGCTTCCACGAGAGCTCAATGGAGTCTAGGTCTGGTGAATGTGCAGGCCATTAAAGACAGAATACCAGTTGACTGTGTCTTACCTGAATAGTTCTTGCATAGTATGAAACTGTGCTTTGGGCTCTTGTCCTATTGTAGGAGGAAATTGTCTTCAATCAAGCACCAGCCACAGAGTATAGCATGGCAATGCAGCATGGAGTGATAGCCTTCCTTCTTCAAGGACACTTTTACCCTGTGTAAATCCCCAACACCACAGCAACCCAAGACCATCACATTGCCTCCACCATGCTTGACAGATGGCATCAAGCACTCCTCCAACATCCTTTCATTTTGGCTGAGTCTCACGAATGTTCTTCCTTGTGATCTGAAAACCTTAAAGATTAATCTCTTCATAATACTTTTTTAAAATATTTTGTCCAGTGTCTGTTGTTTTACCCATCTTAATCTTTTTTTTTTTGGCCAGGCTGAGATATGGCTTTTTTTTGTTGCAACTCTGCCTAGAAGGACAGCCACTGTTGATGTTGAGACTGGTATTTTGTGGATACTATTTATTTAAGCTACCAGTTAAGGACATGTGACATGTGAGGTGTTTGCTTCTGAAACAAGACACGCTATCCTGTAAATTAATCTATCTGCATAATTTGGTTACATAAATGGAAAGAGATAACGCAAAGGTTTATCTTGTTATGCATGGATCCCAGAACTTATCTTAAATCATGTTATTACACTCCACTCCTAGTATAAATATTATAATAATAATGATTACTTCATAGAGGAATCTAAATCACACTTTGTTTTTTATACCATCCACTTTATAGAAACTGATAAGTGACTACTTGATTGGGGTTTTTTTTAAGATGCATTTTGTTTATATATGAAAATATTCAATAATTACTATTTCCAGGAAAAAAATTATAGTAATAAAATAAATCAATCAGTATAGACAAGTGTCGAAGTACTAAAGTGGATCTAATTCCTCAATGAGTTTATTAGAATGAACAGATTACTAAAAACTCCGGTCAATACCCAAACAAATTTAGGGTAATCTTAAGAGGTTCCAGGTCCCCTTGATGATCTAGCCAAACATGTAAGGCCTCTAAAGCTTTAAACTTCTTATTTAGAAAGGCATTTAGATTGTTCTTAAACCTGCTTTTTAATTACCTATAAGTCTGGCAAATATATAATCAACACTCACATGTAAGATGGTAGACGACACACATGGTAATATAAATGTATGGTATATGATAATTAGATGTAGACTTAACGAAAGTAGCCCCTGGGGAATAAAATAACATCTCAAACATTTATAATGATTACATTTGGAATGACTATTGCATTCTCTTGGGGAATTAAACATTTAGATATATAGATATAATGTAGATTAGATTAGAGATGGGGCCGGGAGGAAGTCCACTTCACTACAGATGCTTATGAGTTCAGCTCCAGCATGGAGGGCGATCACTGCAAGTCTACTTGCAGCTCCACGACATAGGCCTTGTTCAGCATCCACCGCAGGATCCCAGCCTGCCAACACATAACGCTCCCGGGTCTGTCACAACACTTTGCAATTCAGCCCTTGTTAGGCCTTTACATATTTTTGGTTCATTACTAAGTTTGTTAAGGGGCTTTCTGCCTTGCTTTATACACATACCGCATTCGCAATTCTATAATTAAGTTTACTAAGGCTTTCAGCCTTCATTAATTTTTTTTGCATTCAAGGCCACATTCACAAAGTTATGTTTAAGTTTGAGGCTTTCCACGTTAATTGTTGCATGCACTTTCATTCGGCCATTTTCCACACATATTCCATGTTAAATGTGTATCATATTCATCTTTTATTCTGGCTCATTAGTTCGCAGTAGGCCAGATTGTATATCTGTGATGATATTCGGCCCTCATTCGGGTGTTTAGTAGAGTATGCTGCATTCATTCATTTATTCAGGAACATATGTTAAAAAATATATATATACACTCATGTACACAAACGCACACTATTATTTTAGCCCTCATTCGGCTATTACAACCCTTATATTCAGCCTTACGGTAGGCATATTAGTGTCTACATTCAGCCCTCTTTTTTTTTTAGCTATACTAGAAATCAAGGTACTCGTGGCCCCTTACTCAGTCATATCCGATAATTATATAACACTCAGCCTTTTGGAAAGTTATTTTTTTGCCGCTGGGCAATAGTTAGTATGCCAGTATGATACTAACAATGGGGCCAGGGGAATTCTCATTTCAAGTTTTCTCACTTTAGGCAACTTTTAAGTGTCTTGCTCATTTATAGATGATTTTGGAGGTTAGAGATGGCTACAAGCACTGCCCAGTTCTTCAAACAAGGGGTACTACTGAGAAGGCCAAAATGATAGGCCACAACTAATCTGGTTTGACTTACAATTTGACTCTACTAAATGCGGTCTAGTCTCCATGACAAAGATCTAATTAATTCAGGTAGATGTGGACAGGTTCCTTGCTCAATTTTTCTGTTCACACAGGGACATTCAGTTCCTCCTGGGTTCACTAAATTCTGTAATGAGCTTAATCCCTCAGGGTTGTTCATTATTTAAGGCAACACTGCTTCTTGTCAAGTCTTGCTCAGGACGACAGTACAGTCACTCGATCTCCAAGCACGGCTCATTTAGCCATGTGGCATGACTTACTAAATTGTAATGGACAGACCATGTTCACTCCCCCATGGACAAACCAGTTCTTAGTCATTAGGTCTGACAGGTAGTTAGAGACATATGGTATCCCTCAAGACAGTAAACCTGCATCATTACTTGGAATCTCAGATCTTTCAGGTTACCCCAGAGTGGCAGCTGCTACTACATGTGAATCTTTTGGCAAGGGCAAGTGGTCTGTCACCCAGACAGAGCAGCTTGTGATATCATTAACAGGGATCCTCATTTAAGTAATCATGAGGATGGTTAGGATATTAACCTGGCTAACAGTTGACCATCAGTTATTTCTGGCTTGTGTTCACATCCCTGGCTGTTTTACATCAGCAGCTGACGCTCTCATGTTCTCATTTTCAGGTATTATTCAAACTCCAAAATTAAAGTGCAATATATAATGGAGTATGCAGCTTGTTAACACTTGTGGAGCCCAATCACGACAATTCCACCAAATACAGACACAGCAAAACAAGAAAGAGTGAACAGCACATAAATAGCAAATGTGGGTATTGTAATTAATCTGCTATAACCACACTTGTGATATTATGCATCATATACCATGGGTGAAGAGTGTGGAATGATAAAACAAATATACTCTAAAATAATTTTTAAGATGTTCCTGGAGATATAAAAGAAATAAAAGGGAAACACAATAGTTCTTCATAATGAAATATCTATATATTATCCAAAAGTCACACTCACATCTTATTGAGCCTGTTGTGATAACTGGCTCAAGTACATCAGCTTAGAGTGTGATACATGTGTTTCAGCCCAGATGGATATTGAGTAAAAAAATCACAAATAAAAGGGATTTGTTCTTCCCGAGAACCCCTTTCTTCTTTCTTACATACAAGCAGATCTTTTTCTTTGCTTCTCTTGGATTTCCTTTAACTGCTTTTCTACCTTTCTTATAAAATTGATCTTTTAAAAGAGTAGATTGTAAGGTTGAAAAGAAAGTGTATAGATATGAATACATTCTAGGAACAAACTGTCCCTTAGGGATGTTTGTAAGCCAGGAGTTAAAATGACCGTTGTTTTTATCAATGTAACTATGATTATCTACTGTTTTAAAAACGGTACTTGTTTTAATTTTATCTGCTTCAATAAAAACTACCAAATCTAAAAAGTGGACTTCACGAGTGCTAATACCTGATGTTAGTTTGATGCCCCAGGAATTAGAATTCAAATAACAAAAAAAAAAAACAACTAACAAGGTACAGTCTCCATTCCAAATAAAAAAATATATCATCGATATATCTCTTATAGAGGACCAAGTTTGCCACCTAGCCCTGAAATGCATAATATATATATTTTTGTAAGATTTTTCCCAATATGCCATAAATAATTCGGCATAGCTAGGCGCGAATTTGGTCCCAATAGCTGTGCCTCTCTTCTGAATGTAAAATTCTTTCTCAAACCAAAAATAACTGTACAGAGGATAGTATGTATATCCCTGTCAGTATAAAATCAATTTGTTCCTTTTTAAATAGTCCAGATTTTTCTAAAAAAATAAATTCCACAGCCTCAAATCCTTCATCATGTTCTGTAGTGTATAGACTACTAACATCGTTTGTTACTAAAATGTAGTCCTTACACCACTTAAAATCATCAAGAATTTGAAGAAGATTAATAGAATCTTTAAGATAGGCCCGAGTATTAGATACCAAGGGTTGTAATAATGTATCAAAATATTGTGACAGGGGGAGATAACAATGAATCCACCCCTGCCATTAAAGGTCTACCTGGAGGACATATTGGATCCTTATGTAACTTAGGAAAAATATAAATAACCGGTATGATCAAGTTATTGTTTAAAAAAAAAACAATATTCATTTTTGTTTAAAATACCATTTTGAAATCCTTTGTCTAAAAATTTAGAGGAGCAAGAGGAGGAAAGAAGACGACGACAAAGGGAATTCAAAAGGATAATGGAAACCTTGTGTAAATGCAGAACCAATAAAAAAAAATTTAATCTTTCAAAGAAAATTTTAAATGAAAATCATGAGAAACTCTTGAAAAAAAAGGTTTTAAATTTACCCCTAGCTGCAATTTTGATACTTTTATGGAATTAAATATACAAGAAAATTATTCCTAAAAAAAATATTTTTTAAATGTAAAAAGGGATTAACGAATCAGTGATGTGGATGATTTTTAATAACACGAACCTCAAATATAAATCTAATTTCTTCCCATATCATTTAAAGACACCCAGCATTAAAGTCTTTGAGAAAGCTTGCACTATAGACTTAAAAAGGATAAAACCTGTATCCAAATTCCAGCAAAATCTAACTTGAGGGGAAAAAAGGGCCGTAATGATCTGAGCAAGCATAAAAATGTAATAAACCAGTGGACAAAGGAGGTGGGGTAGTTATTATGGACAAAGAATATATTAATGACATTTTTAAACGATTGGCAGATGAGAGAACGCATGGTAAATTAAAGAAAAATCCCAAGCCAGACATAAAATAAGTACTTGTTAAACTTTTAGACGAAGGATTTCAAAATGGTATTTTAAACAAAAATGAATATTGTTTTTTTAAACAATAATAACTCAATCATACTGGATTATATCCTGAAAGGGATACGTACTATTCTCCATAACAATGTGTTTTGGTTTGAGGAAGAATTTTACATTCAGAAAAGAGGTACGGCTATGAGGACCAAGTTCGCACCTAGCTATGCCAACTTATTTATGGCATATTGGGAGAAATCTTTTACATATGCATTTCATGGCTAGGTGGCGAACTTGGTCCTCTATAAGAGATATATCGATGATATATTTTTTTAATTTGGAATGGAGACCGTGCCTCAGGCTCTTTTTTTAAGTTTATTTACAAAAAAAAAAAAAATTAAATTGAGTTTTAATGGATTTTCTTTTGTTTTTTTTTCATTTAGCAATTGAATGCAGCACAGTGGTATGATGGGCAGGTCCTTGATAATCACATGTTCTTTCAACATTATAGCTGCGCAGGGCTGCGATAAGTGAGTCAAGTTGTTTAACAATACAATCACTTGTTTATATAACAAGTGTCATGAGAAGTTACATTTAAAAAAAGGATAACATAAGTTCAAACAACGTGGGTGGTTTCGGTGTCTATACCGTAAAATCTTGTGTTAGTGTGCTGTTAACTGGGGTCATTGCAACAGGTTAGAACATTGTGGCCCCAAACTCCTGATACCCTGCAGTGAATGTGCCTTCTGACAAGATGGTAGTTCAGGTGGCCCAGTGAATTGTCTTCTGGTTAGCTCCAATGTAGGTCCCAGTTCCCCTCCTCCCCCTCTGTCTCTCCCCATATAGTGGTTCAAATAAGAGCGACAAAATAAGGTGGAGTGGTAGTCACCAGCTCCTGTGGACCAGTGACCCATGACCATCATCGAAGTTTGATTCCCTTCCCAAGTGGTAGCTTCCCCATCTCCCATGTCCTCACCCTGTCGTCTATTTGTCAGCATGCTATGAAAGTCTGTGAGGTAGACCTCTAATACCCAGTGTGTCCATATGTATAGGTACGTTTGTGAGCGACCCTGTGCTGTAAATTTCAAATCTTGTAGTGCACATAGTTGTTCCATTTTTTTCAAACCAGAATGTTAACGGCAGGGGTGTGTCAATCTTCCAATACAAGGGTAGGACATTTTTTGCTATGTTCAGGATCTGTATGGTTACAGATCTTTTGTATTTGGCTGTTGGTGTTGTGTTGCGGTGCAGGAGGTATGCGGTAGGCTTAAAGGGGGGAGGTTTGTCAGAGAACTTTTGTAAAACCCTACTGATCACTCGCCTGTAGGGGGTAAACTTTGGGCATTCCCACCATATGTGCAGAAATGTGCCCACACTGGTGTGGCATCGCCACGATCTGTCGCTCAGGTCTGGGTTCACTTTCTGCTAGATTTTCAGTGTTCTGTACCACAAGATTAAGCCATCTCTTGGGTCATGCTCACCAAGGCACAGTGGTGGGTAAGGTTGCAGATTTTGTCCCATTGTTGCTCTGTAAAAATGTGTCCATTCATCGTTTTCCATTTGCCCATGTAGGGAGGTCGGGGGAGGTTCCTGTTATGTCGGAGCAGAGTGTATATGTGGGAGATGGCGTGTGGGAGTGGTTCCGGATCTGTACCCAGGCATTCCTATTGAGGTCAGTGTTCTGCTTAGGTCGGGTTTGTAACGGATCACCTGGCACCCCGACTGGGTACCTCCGTTGAAGGATGCTCCTAGCACTTCCTGAGGACTCCTAGAACTGCAGCAGACACCAAAACCACCGAACTGTAGGAGCATATGAATGCTCTCAAGCATATGAATGTTGTATACAGCCGAATAGGAAAAACCATGCGAATAGGTTTACACTCCTAGCAGTCAAACTGGAACAGCATACAATAAATCCTCCCCCAATAATGAGACGACACTTCACTTTGAGGGTTAAGCAGGAACTCCCTGTACTGTCACATACAGTCTTTTATTCCCAATCCACAAACATAGTACAGCCCACAGGGTTTTTACATAACAACCAATAACACACGTACATTACAGAAAGACACTCCCACACAAAATCCTCCCCTCTGGCTGTGATATGATTACTGAACACAATGGTTAATCTAATTATCACAGCCAGAGAAATACAGTTTTTACACAATATTTATAACTTCTAAAATATACATGTCACAAACATAAAACATAAAACATACATTTTCATAATCAATCCATTCAGGGGAACAACATATAAAAAAATGGCACGAATCAGACCAGGGGTTCAAAAGTTAAGGGAAAGTCCTTTGTGACTAAATGAATCATGGCTTTCCGGCCCAAACCAGTTTCAGAGTCTTCTATCCTGGAGATTGAATTGAGAAGTAATTCAATTATCTCCCAGGACAGACACAAGACTCCATTATGCACATGGTGAGCACAAAGAATTAAAATATTATAAAATACAGAGTCACATTTTATACATAAAACACAGACATGTCACATTTCCCCAGATAGCTGGGATCTGAGCGCACAAAACTACCGAATAGCGCTCAGATCCTATTCACACAGTTCAATTGCCATGGAGCCGAAGTCTTTAACTACACGAATGGGCTCCATGGCATAGCTATCTGGGTTAACACATTCATATAAAGTCTGGTCCATAGTCCAAAGGCAAGAGGCGGGCAAGCAGCCCCCTCCAAGGACACGTGGCGAGGCCGGTTTCGCCACAGGGTTTCTGTGGGATGCTGTTCAAGAATTGTCAGAATTTGTTCGTATTTCAGTCTGTGTAGGAAGGCAGTGTGTGGGCCATCCAGAAAGTCACTAAGTGGTTTAATTTTGTCTTCCGACATCATGTGTCTAACTTGGATGTGTCTGTGGAGTCAGGCATGTGAATGCGCATGGTTCCATGCCTAGGGTGAATTCCGGGTTATTCGGTATTGTGTATACGGTGGAAGGAAAGGAAGAGAGGTCCATCTGCGAGGATGTTCTGTGCTACACTTCCAGGATGATCTTCACCAGTAGTTGGTGATGTGAGATGCGCCTTCCTACTGTTGGGTTCATGCATGTTAATGCTTTCAGGGAGCCACCAGTTTGAACTTGTTTGATCTCCTTCCATGACTTAACTACACCATCCTTATGTTAGTTGTAGGTGGGAGGCCCGGTAGTAAAGTTAGAAGTCAGAGACTACCAGACCACCTTCAAATTTTGATGTTGTTAGCGTCTGATATTTCAATCTCAGTGTGTGCTGGCCCCATATGTACTTAATCAATGACCTTAAAGACGAGAAGTACGCTGTTGGGATCTGAATGGGAATTGTTTGAAACACAAAGGACGTGAGGCAAGAGGTTAATTTTTATTACAGCGATGCTCCCGAGTCAGGACAAGTGAGGTAGCTTCCATTCTTCCAGGTTTTTCATGAAGTTGTTAAGCATTGAAGTTGAGTTGGTATAATTGGGTGAGATCTTGGGATATCCAAGTCCCCAGGTATTTGATTGCCCTGCTGAACCAGTGAAAGTGAAAGTTTTGGCGCAGAACATTGGCTCTCTTGGTCGGGATATTGATATTGAACATGTTGAATTTTGTGAGGTTGATCTTGAAATTAGAGATCCTGCCAAAGAGTTCAAATTTTCATATGATGTTGGGAAGAGTTGTCTCAGTTAAAGAGACAAAGAAGATCAGATCGTCCGCGTAAGCAGCCACTTTAGTCGTCGAGGTTTCTGCCTTGATTCCTTTAATATCGGAGTTTCTCCTGATCACCTGTAGGAACAGTACTAGGACTAGGACAAACAGTAGTGGCAATAGCGGGCAGCACTGTCCGGTCCCATTGCAGATTTGTAACGTGTCCATATAAGCTCTGTTGATGCACACCTAAGTTATTTTAATTCCAATTCATGGGGCAAACAAACAAACATCAGATATTAGCGCCCATAAAGTCCACTTTTTACATCTGAAAGTTTTTTATTGAAGCAGATAAAATTAAAAACAGTACCTTTTTGAAAGCAGTGGATATTAATAGTTACATTGATAAAAACAGCTGTCATTTTAACTTCTGGCTTACAAACATCTCTAAGGGACAGTTTGTAAGGTTAAAAATAAATTGCACAGAGGAGAATACGTTTTTAGAACAATCTACTCTTTTTAAAATATTAATTTTATCAGAAAGGTTATGGTAAGAAAGAAGTAGAAAAACAGTTAAAGGAAATCCAAGAGAAGAAAAGATCTGCTGGTATATGTAAAAAAAAAAATATAAAAATAAAAAAAATAGGGGTTCTCTGGTAGATCAAATCCCTTTTATTTGTGATTTTAACTCTTAAAAAAAATTTCTTAACAAACAATGGTATATTTTAAAACAGGATGAAGATCTACAGATGTATATATGAGAAAAACCTTAGATTGTTTATAGGGGAGCAAATAACCTTATAAAAGTCCTGACCAGAAGTTCTATCCCTAAAAGGAGTAAAACAAGATGATATATGACATAAAAGGTTTCTTTAATTGTGGAAGTTGTAAAGCCTGTAAAGTAACCAAAATGAAATCTAAAAAAAAAAACAGATAAAAGTGTTTCTAATGTTACGAAAAAAAAAAAAGGTTAAAGATTTTATCATGTGCAATACCAGCAATGTGATCTACCTTCTAACATGTGGGTGTGGTTTACAGTATATAGGGAGAACCACAAGACCCCTAAAAGTTTATCAGCAAACATATAAGAAACACAAAAAAAAAACAACACTTTAGTGAAATACAGAATGAGGATTATAAATCCTTGCACTCTATGGGAATTCAGCAGGTTAAAGTACCTTGGAGAGGGGGTGACCATTTGAAGATTCTCAATAAAACAGAAATAAAGTGGATCTTCGATCTGGAGACCCTCTCTCCAAGTGGTCTAAATAAAAACTTTGATATATAAAATTATATTTGATGTATATATTTTAAATCAACTTTTTATGTATTGGATGAGATGGGATATTTATGTCCATTTCCATTATGTTTTATACTGTGTATTATGTTGAATGTTTAACTTTCTATATCTAATTATCCTCTTTCCCTTACATATATAATGCTATTTATCTGGACACTACGGACTATGGAGATTGGAATTCTCTTAACGGCCGAATTATCTGCGTAATGGACGCTTAAGAATTGTGGGACTTGTGATTAAGCGAAGGAACATATGGGCATGCGTACCCTCACCTTTAATAAAACAACGATATGGAAGAAATGCTATTTTGCATCCAAAAAGATCGCCGCCGTCTGTGTGGAACGCATGGAGTAGACCAATATGGCCACTGAAACACATGCGGTGGAAGCTGACATGACACACTACACACCCCCGTGAGCACCAAGATGGTGGCCACAAGGATATGGTAGTGAGTGAATGGAAAAGATTGGCTAAAGGAAAGTGGAGGGTGGGCCCAGAATGCCGTTTTCTGGTGCTAAAAAGAAGTTTAAATGCCAATACCACTAAGTGAGATTATTGCACTTGAGGAAAGTGAATTGTATAGTTAAAATGCATTGGGCTTTGGGAGAAGGACAGTGTGGCACTCCAGTTACTTTTTTATGATCAAGTCAATATCCATCTGGGCTGAAATACATATATCACACTGATGTTCTGTTAGCACAACAGGCTCAATAAAATGTGAGTGTGACCTTTGGACAATATATATTTATATTTTATTATGAAGAACTATTGTGTTGCCCTCTTTTATCCCTTTTATGTCTCCAGGAACATCATCTTAAGAATTTTTTTATGAGTATATTTATTGTTTTTTCATTCCACACTCTTCACCTATGTTATGATACATACTATCACAAGTGTGGTTATAGCAGATTAATTACAATACCCACATTTGCCATTTATGCGCTGTTCACTTTTTCATGTTCTGCATTATTCAAACTCAACTTGACAGTTCGCAAACACATCAAATCCCCAACCTTCAAAAGGCACGTTTACTGGTCAGAGCTGGTTGCTGACACAAGCTGCCCTATCCACAAACACACTAAAAGCATAACAGATCTCTGACTATTTTCACAGTTTCATATACAACTTTCAGATTATCGAAATTGATTCCATCAAGACGAAGGTGGTGTTCACTTCTTTTTGCCACCTGAATCTAAACTATCACATAATACTATAAACTTTATCTGACAGACATTCCACATCATTTACTTCCTACTTTCCTAATCTCAACATACTAGTATCATACCCTAGTAAGTATTCTTAACACCCAAACAACAACGATTGACATGCATAATTCAGTACGCTTTCAGATATTAGATGGTATTTGTTTGAAACTCACACTATTACCGCAACTAAGGCAGCTATTACAGTTCCTCACTGTCACGGTTCTTGCCGCATCAAACAAACAGCTAGACGTGGTCACCCGTGGAGATCCCAACAAGGGACTTGAACCGGGGAACTTCGCAGTCCTGGTCCTGCTTCCTACCTCTGAGCCACAGCAGCTTTTGTATTCCACAAGTCATTCCGGTCCTGTTCATCCTGGCTTGTCTATCACTCTGGGGGCTGTACCTTGAATTTGGCTGTGCTGCACCTGAACCTGATCAGACATTAGCAGGGTATTTAAACTCAGCCTCGCCCTGTGATCAGGATCAAGTCTTTGATCCCGTTTGTTCCAGTGTTCCTGTTTCATCGCTTTGCATTATTGACCCCGGCTTCCTGACTCGTTGTTCCTGTCTTCTGGCATCCCTTGACTTCGGCTACTCCTCGTTGTTCCTGTCCTCTGGCATCCTTTGACCTCGGCTATCCCTCGACCATCCTGCTGGTTCAGTCCTTGCCTGTCCTGTGTATTGGTACTGCATCCTGCACAGCCCCCGTGCACAGACCCACAGGCCAGGTGAATTCTTACCTGACCACCTCGGCCTGTGGCTATCTGCAAGGGTGAGCATCATATCTGCGCTACAGACTCCCAATTCAGGTAAGATCCTGACACTCACACCATAGAAATTATTTAATAATGTTATCAGATTCATCAAGTTGTCAAGATATGAACTTATTAAAAGATCGGGTTTCATTAAGTACTCCTAATAGAAACCCCCCCCCCACTAAATATCAACCAAATGAGCCCTTTAGTAGATTCCTACTGCAGCGCAATAATAGGCTGTCCAAGGAATGCACCCTTCTGTTTATGTACAATATACCAAGCAGCTAAATGTATTTTACATTAGGATGCTCTTTATGAGACACTGCCTCTACCCTTCCATATTCTCAAACCCATTCTTCCAATATCGGTGCAGCTTCAGCTGCTTCTAAATTTTAGTACATATAATTAAAGAATAAGGACGATGGAAATCCTTGGGAAAATAGATACATAAAGCAACTCATGAAGAGTTAAGGAAGCATTCAAGAGTTTTTTTTCTAAAAGCATTCAAAAGTAATGGCGTTGTAAATGTAATAGTGTGCAATTTAAACCTCTTGCCCTTTTCATTTACAGGTCTACCCAAACGTCAGTTTTGGCACACCACAACTGACTTTGCATTATTATATCTTTTGTCCCTGACCACAATAATTGTGGGAGGGGTAACCCAGCTATTTAAACCCTGTCAATCCCCTTACCTGGGCTATTGTCTCTATTGATCCCAACCACAGCTCCTTTCTTTCTCATATCACTTACTTGGTGGGGCCTCTATATTTACAGGTCTATCCAAACATCTGTTTCAGCCCATCAGAGCTGACTTTGCATTATTACAACTTGTTTTGATTTTATATATATATATATATATATATATATATATATATATATATATATATATATATATATATATATATATATATATATATATATATATATATAAATTAAAAGGTAAGTCTGCCCAAAGGAGGAAAAAAAAATATGTTGCTTCTCAGTGCTAGAAAAGATAAAAAATGAAAATAAAGGGGCACTCAGATTTTCTTAGTGAATGAATCCAAGATAATCTTGATAAAGACCCGGTTAGCTTTGAAACATCAACTTATTTTTGACTAATGGGCTTTAACCGACCACAACATTGAAACTGCTCTTGTTAAATGATTTTTGAGTATATCTGGAGGTAAAGCATAATTTATTGCTCTATACAGCTGAAAATGGAAGAATTGCAGAACTCCTGTCATTTATACTTACCTTGAAAAACGTTGAAGAAGTGTTCATACTTCAGTCTATTTAATGTTACATTTCCAGAAATCTTTTAGCATCCAAATGGTGTAACTGTTGTGTGCTACTAGCTATGCAAACCTTAGTAGGACCACTTTGGTTGAATTTTGGTGCCACACCAAAAGGAGGTACATTATGCATCCTCTGCATGGAATGAAACATAATATGTGGGGTCATTCCACTGAGTAAATTCCTTTCTGCTCTCTTCACTGCAAGGAAAGCATGCAATAACCATGTACTCATAGGTGACCTGTGCTCACAATGCATGAATATCCAACATGGCTGCTCTAGTTGCCCGTCTGAGTGTTACCTGCTAGGAATGGATCAAAACATGCTGCAAGAAAAGTTTACATACATCACAGCACCGGAACACAACAGAGTTACTAGAAAACCTGGGGGGAAGAGGGGGATAATCTAGGAATGTAAGTAAATCTGACCTCTTGGACTGGTTGGCAAGCATGTAATGGCTATTCTTAGTTCCATGGTAAAGAGGCTTTGACTAGAGAAGGGTGGACTGGGTCCTGACTTTTTGTCTTTGATGTTGCAACCTGTCCTGTAATAATAGGATGACAACTTCCCATCAATTAATAGTGACATATGGAAGATTCCCATATTTTGACTGATGCACCAAAAACTAACATAACCTTGCTAAACTTATCTTGCCCAAAGCCAAGTAATTCACATAACTTTAAATGGATTCTATGTGCTAAATCTTATTTATTTATAAAATATTTTACCAGGAAAGATACATTGAGATTTCTCTCGTTTTCAAGTATGTCTTATATTGCATGTGCATTTGTTACTTGGCCATCACAACTATACAGCTGTTGAAATAGTTTAGTGACTTTTTAAACAAATAGTTTCCCCCCCCCTTCTTTATTTAAAATCAGTAGATCCTCATCTGCTAGTCTATCATTTCATCTTTAAAGTTCCCATTTTAGAGTCAGAGTGAAACCGTGATGATCTATGCAATCATTACTTCCAGACTATTAAGAGTTAGTATATTACAGCTCTAAAGAAAAAAACGAAAAAGCCCTGTACACTGTTTCTGCAAAATGAAATCCCTGTCAGTAGTTAATAGCCGTATTCTGCTCTTTACAACAACAATCTTTATATCAATATTAAACAATTTACCACATTTCCTTCTCTTGCCAGATAAGTTTATAATGATTGCAAAATCATAGCTACAGCGTATTTCACCACTGTCATGTTGCCAAACTCTACTGGACAATAGTTGTGGTAGGGCCAAAATACAAAAAATATTAACTTACAAAGCCTACAAAGGTTGATGGTTTAAAGTTTACCTTCTAATAGCATGCATTTCCAGATAGTGAAGGAAAATATATAAGGATCTTATTTATAGCCACTGCATTACTCGTTAAAGACTTAAAGTGGATGCCTGCTATCCAGGAGACAATCTATCCTAAGGGAAATGGCTAAGGATCCTGATCTATGCTGCAGAAAGCTGCAAAACATTCTATTATTTTCTTAAAAAACTATATAGAACTGAAAAAGGGAAAAACAATATGTCAAAACTATGCAGGCAAAACATATCAAATGAGCATAATTTGTGTTGGTGCCCAGTGTCTCTTTAAGAGCTGTTCACATCTTTTTGAAAGAAAATCTTCTCATCCCTGAAAATAAATGCTGAGCCTTTAAGTTTTACCTTACCCAATCATGTTTCTAGATCAGTCAAAAACACCTCTAAGAACATATTTGTTTAGGAAATCATATCAGCTAGCAAATTCTTCCTACAATTGTAGGGAAGAAAGTGAGAGCAAAGGCAATTACTTTCAATTATGTGCTAACGTGCAAGTCTATTATTCTAGAATTTCTGGCTACTATCTTGAGATGTGTATGCTCTGTTCATGGAGCCTCTCTTCTTGCCACTACTGTTCCTCGTGTGACATATCCTTTAAAATTGAGACTGTTTTCTAAGACATTAATACTATAGAAGAGTTTATGATGAATAAAGCATTGATCTGGAAGTTGACTAGTCATTCAATTTGCAATTTGATCATGTTAAAAATGCATAATTTGCAATTATGATCCAGTTACTACATACAGCTTTTCATTATGTTATCTTTTCTCTCCTTCCCTGTTAATGTATTTTAAATAATTTGCTCATTTTTAGGAGGCTGTTATTTGTTATATGAATTTATAGGCACCTGAAGTTTCACAAACCACACTGTGTTTAAGGTTATTGCCACATGAATATTCAAAAGTGAACTGGATTACCTGAAATATGAAAAACTCCATGACACAAGTAAACTGCAGACTGACATTGTAGGATTTTACAGGTATGTACAGCTTTCACCACAAGTTATTCAATAAATCAATACGAAGAGTGGGGGAAAACTTAGAAATGGAGAATTTCATGGATTAACAAAATCTTAAACAATCAAAGAGTAGGGTACAGTCAAATTGGTAATGAAAACTTTTATTGAAAATGATGAAGTAGGTCAGTTTTAAAAACTATGTATGAATCTTCAAACAAATTCTAATACTGTAACAGTTTAAAACAAACATTTAAAGTCAAACCTACAGATCAGAGAAACACATAGGACTATTTTTCATTTAAAATAAACCGTGTAGAAAACTAGTCTGAGCCAATACAATATAATTTTATAATAAGTGTTTTGAGAAACCTTTACAATGAATTGACTCTAAGTAAATGCTTTATGTATGAGATGATGCTTACAACAACATGCATTATACTGAAACATTTCTCTATTGGGAAGACAAGAAAAATTTAAAAAAAGACATCCCTCATGTTTAAATGTATTGTACTTTCACTTGTGCATAAGGGAGTGCGCAAATATTTAGAGCCACACTTGCATTTGAAAGCTTCAAACATATTGGCAAATACACGTGTACATCATGTGGTTCTGTGCAAAGTGCAATTTTGGGGCAAATTTCTGAAAGTGTTTAATCCTCAAAAATATTTAACAGATTTCCAAAGCAATTACTCCACTTTTAGAATTTTGCGCTAGATGTATTCTGCATTTCCGTTCATAGCAAAGCAATCCATTATGAGGCAACCAAATGCAGAGGAAATGCTACCTTGGGACTACATTACATAGTTATTTACTAAAGGTAGGATTCAAAGTAAATTCAAACATTAAGACCAGAAAAGCCAGATTGAAAGCAGAGCTGACTTAGATAATTATTCCATTTCAACTACTTTGGCCTTGAGTTTGAAATTCACTTTGAATTCTCACATTAGTGAATTAGCCAGTTTATCAGAAATGTCAGTGATAGTACAACATATTTAACAATGTGATTTCGGTCTTTTCATGTTAATTTCCCTTTAAATAAAAACAATATTACTACCCTCTAATACTAATCAGGTGTATACATAAAAACAAGAAAATAGATTTAGAAGTTAAAAATAGGTTTTAGCTTTCTATTTTGCTGTATCAAAAACACAACAATACCAAGACAGATTAAAGTAAATGTTTCATTTAACAATTCACTTTTTAATTATGAATAATGTTAAATTGATCAGTGTTCTTTCAAGTAAAATTCTATTGAAGGGCCTAAAAAAAAAAAACACAACACGTGCAGCTGTAGACTGCATCATTGTTATATTTTTTATGTCTATGCAGTAATACTTAAAAACTATTTTAAATAAAATTATGAAAACAACATGAACATGCATGCACTTTTGTAAAAATACTGCAATTGTGTACAGAACGCAAGTTTGCAGTGTACATATTTACCTATCACTTCGTCACATGCCTAAATGTACTAGTCAATTGCATATTAATTAAAAAATAAAATAAAAAGGAAATTAACACCATATACATGTAAACAGGACGCAGCAGAAACTGAATAAACTGAAAATTAATACTAAGAAATGGACAATCATGACATTTAAATAGTAGTAGCTTCAAAGATGCAATAGCATAAATGTGTAATTTTAATAAGCCCAATGAATCTTTAACCTTGCCACAAATTCTTTACGAATATGAAGTGGTCGAGTAGATGTGTTTCATCGTGCATGAAATGGACAGTATCTATTTTTAATCTTCCACTCTACAAAGTCATGCAGATCATTCCTCGCCCCCTTCCCTGTGGATATTGCACTTGTCATTAACATGAGTTGGCAAAATCGTGTTTTTTTTTTTTTTATCTAAATTGGATAATGCACCTTGTTAAAGACTATAGACATGTGATTCAATGAAAAGGAAAACAAAACAACAATAAATCTCAAATTAGTATCTGTCTATGTGAGAGCAAGCAATTTATATTAAGACAACTTTTATTATAGTAAGTTATTTTAACTTACTAAATTAAAAGTTGTCTTAATATAAATTGCTTGCTCTCACATAGACAGATACTAATTTGAGATTTATTGTTGTTTTGTTTTCCTTTTCATTGAATCAATCAGCTAGGGGTTACTCCCCTCCCCCCACCCCCCACCTTTCCTCTTACAAATCTCATTAGTGTCTGTCTCTATTTTTGAAATTAGAATCTTTTTTTAATAGGCATGAAATCTAATAAGTTTAATACAGAACCTATTTCATGGCTAAATGGTGTGCTGCCTACACACAATGTGGGAATTTACCAAATGTTGGCTATTTAATGATACTAGAAAAGTACTACAAATCATGCGTACTAATGGTTGAAAGATGTTGGATTCTGTTGAATACTGGACAAGGCGGTAGAAATGTATAACTGAAATCTGTTACAATAGCCAGCAGTTACTGTTCAGTCAATGCCTTGCGTGACATGCAAAATTCCACTATATTGATTAGATATTTCAGTGGTCTACAGACAAGGATCGATATCGACAAAGTCCATCACGTCTAATATAGATGGAATGAAGTTAATAAAATTATTTCCTTTAATGGATGGTTCTAATTTGAGAAGAAATACATGCTTTACATCTTTTGCCAACTTTGCATTGAACATTAATATTTTTCATATGTTCATAGGAGTATAGTTCCACCTAAAATAAAAACCATAAAAACAAAATGAAATCTAAGTGTGTTCAGTGCCACAGATGGATTCATTTCTGTTTCCTCAGAAGGATTCTAGGATTACAAGGTTTATCCAAAAAGTTGATCTGTGTAGTAACTTTAACATCAATACCTAAAAGCCTCCTGAGTAGCTGAGCCTACTATAATGATATGCATTGTAAAACAAGGTCTTATCACTACTGTTAAAGTTACTTTTCTTACCCCTCACATCCTAAAAGGCCATATGCTACATAGTGTTTTTTTTTTGTTTTTTTTTAAAGTTCGTAATTATAAATGGTGGAAATTGGTCTGTAACACAGAAGAACTTTCAAAATTGGCCTTCCAACTCTTATTGAAAACTAACCTTTTAGATGGTATGACTTTTACAATTAGTATTACTTTTGAAAGATTTGCAAATAATTTTAAAGACTAAACTTAATATTGCAGCGTGCAGTATCTACTCTGCAAATGAATCCTGTCAAAAAGGGGAGAAACAAAAAGCTATGGAACATAATGAAAAAAAATAAAAATAAAAATAAGAAACTACAGGAGAAACTACAAAAAGCATCACTGCACAACCACAGGTAATAATAGTCATGAAAGTACAAAAATGTCCCATTATCTATTAATACAATACTTGTAGTCTGATGAGAACTTCCTTTTAATATATCTTTGCCCTTAAATTTTTAGGGCTATGACTCAAATTATTTCTGTAAGGCACATCTTGGTAATGTCAAGGTCAAACAAAAAAGTTTTACAATCAGATGTTCATATTAAAATCATATTAAAATGAGGCAGTGCATATTACATTAACATGAATTTTACGTTAACAGGTATGCACATTTAAAAAATGTTAAGTTCAACCACTGCATTAAACATTTGACGGATACCAGTGCTTAAGTATCCCGATTCCAAAGAACATTTTATCTTCTTCACAGAAAACATTACACAAATTGCTGGCACGTCGTTCTGGATAATGTAACACTTAGAACATTGCTCTTAAACTTACGTACAATTTTCATAATGCTAAAGGTCTCTAATGAATCCACATCTGGATGGTTTAATACCACTACAGGCTGATTGTATGAGGGAATTTGTGTCGGTTGGTTAGATAAAGCAGGTAGGAGTCTTAGAGTTTTAGATCTTTGAAGTAATGTTCTTTTTGAAAAGGTCACAAGTCTTTTAGGAAGAGATTTACCCTTTGGCTTGATACTACTATTTAATTTTTTACAACCTTGCTTTCGGACTATTTTTGAGGATATTTTCTCTGGTGGACTGCTAATTGTAGACACTACTTGCAATTCTTGTCGGAGTTTAAAATTTTGATCAACCGTTTCCTCTTGTTTAGAGCTTTTAGTCACATCTATACTCGTCTTAAGTGCAGGAATTGTATTAGGGGCAAGTTTGTGGCCATGTTGCATCACACAAGTAAGAGGCTGCATAACAACATTTTTATTGCAAGATAGAAAAAGTGTCTGTGGTTTGGTACAAAAATTAGTTTCCTTTTTATTGTGTGCTTTTGATTTCTGAAATTTTTTCCTTTTATTTGGAGGTAATACAGAGCTTTGATTTTCAGGATTTTTGTTACCACTTTTGCCAAGAGGTGGGGATGTTTCAAGATTAGTGCATAGTTTTTCTCTCCCAGATTGATCCAAACATGCTTTTTCTGTTGACTCCCCTACCTCACTTTGACCAAATTTCTGAAGTGCATCTTTAGTTTTTTCCACATTGTAAATGGACGAAGTAGTAGCTGAACCAGACAAAAGTTCATTTTTGTTCTCCCCTCTCTCACTCGGAACATGGTTCTGAAGTTGGGCATCTTTTGTTTTTTTCATGTTGTAACTGAATGCAGTATTAGCTGAAGTAGACAAAAGTTCATTTTCGTCTTCCCCTATCGCACTTTGAACATATTTCTGAAGTTGGGCAACTTTTGGTTTTTCCACATTGTAACTGTATGCAGAAGTAACTAAAGTTGACAAGAGTTCATTCTCTTTCTCCCCGATCTTATGTTGAACACAGTTCTGAAGTTGTGCATCTTTTGTACTAGTAGCTAAAACAGACAACAGTTCATTTCCTTTCTCCCCTATCTCACTTGGAACATCGTTCCGAAGGTGGGCATCTTTTGTTTTTTCCACATTGTAACTAAATGCAGTAGTAGCTGAAGCAGACAAAAGTTCATTTTTGTTCTCCCCTATCGCACTTTGAACATATTTCTGAAGTTGGGCAACTTTTGGTTTTTCCACATTGTAACTGTATGCAGAAGTAGCTAAAGTAGACAAGAGTTCATTCTCTTTCTCCTCGATCTCATGTTGAACACAGTTCTGAAGTTGTGCATCTTTTGAAGTAGTAGCTAAAACAGACAAGCGTTCATTTCCTTTCTCCCCTATCTCACTTGGAACATCGTTCCGAAGTTGGGCATCTTTTGTTTCTTCCACATTGTAACTAAATGCAGTAGTAGCTGAAGCAGACAAAAGTTCATTTTTGTTCTCCCCTATCACACTTTGAACATATTTCTGAAGTTGGGCAACTTTTGGTTTTTCCACATTGTAACTGTATGCAGAAGTAGCTAAAGTAGACAAGAGTTCATTCTCTTTCTCCTCGATCTCATGTTGAACACAGTTCTGAAGTTGTGCAACTTTTGTAGTAGTAGCTAAAACAGACAAGCGTTCATTTCCTTTCTCCCCTATGTCACTTGGAACATAGTTCTGAAGTTCTGCATCCTTTGATTTTTCCACATTGTAACTGAATACATTAGTAGTTGAAGCAGACAGGAGTTTATTTTCATTATTCTCGGAGAACTGAGAAAAAGTAATTGGTTCAATACTGTTCTTAGGCGGTGTTATTCCTGGGTTGGTGACTGGACTACTTTCCCACTGTATGCCTTCTAAGATATTCTTTGACCCTGAGCTGAGAGAAAATACTGATGAAATAAATGGGCCTTCAAAAAATGTATTGGTATTCTCAATGTTTTGTTGGGGAAAAGATCCAGGCAAATTCTGTTTGTTCTCACTAATTTCAGCTTTACTTTGAAAAGTACTGTCAGTATGTAAAGTTGGTTCTGCAGTGGTGTTTAAATCGCTTATCGGAATTCTTTTATGAGATTGAATACTACTGCCATCTTGTAATAAGCACAGGGTTTGCTGTTCGACATGTTTATCCGGTGTCAACAAAACGTCTGCAGAATACACAGGTTTTTTGTCTTCAAAAGAGACTTCTTTTTCAGAGTAGCCCTCAGATAACCCAGAGCCTAACTCTTCATTACAATTTAAAATTAAGTGGCAAGTACTGCCCACAGATCTCACTTCCACCACCTGAGCAAAACAGTTAGGTGGTACCTGAAATGTTGAAGGTGCAACTACAGTTAAAGTCATCCAGGGGTACAACAGTCCTTCAGTTGGAGAAATCACCTCTACTTCCACTTGACTCTCACATGTTTCAGTGCTTGCATTTAATGTGATTGGGTAAGAGGGAACATTTTCTACATCACACGTTAAATCTATAATGTCTTCAGCTGTGTTTAATGTAGCATTTGAAGAAACCTCTATAATGCTGTTAGGCAACTGAGTTTGTATTATATTGACGGAGGTGTTTTTTGCATCATTTTCCACAATGCTTACAGAACACTGTATCTTGCCATCATTATGTATTCTTTTGATATGTTTTACAATATAGTCATTCCTAACAGCTCCATAGCCACAGTATTCACAGGTATAAGGAAATTTCCCAGTATGGGTCACTAAATGTCTTTGAAATTCTCCTTTCGTATAGCACACATAGTTACAATGTGAACAGGAAAACTTAATGTCTTTGTGAAGAGAGATGTGGTTGTTGTATTTAAGTGGATCCTTTGTTGAAAACCTACATTTTTCGCAATTGAACTTTGCTATCATTTGCATTTGGCTGCTATGATGCATCATATTTCTTGTTCAGAACAAACTCTTGATACGTCTGTTGGCAACAGTTTTATCAACAGACAAGCACAGGATGCAGCGTTTTGAATGCACGTTTTTCCCAAAACTGTTATTACACACTGAAGTGAGCATGAATTCCAATTGTTTAATTCAATCCAGGAGTAATAATTAAGTAACCATTAACAAATACAGTAAGGGGAGTATGCTAAAGAAAACGTATTACTTCTCCTTTAGGTGATTAATGAAAACTTCCAGTGCGCAAAGCTAGGGGGGAAAAAAGAAAAAAAAATTAGTACCTTGGACTTCAGGTCTAAGTACCCACCACACAAAACATGCACACAGGTGATACAACACCTGAACAAAAAAGGAGAAAAAAAAACCAAAAGATTTTACAGACCAGAGAAAATAGAGCTATTATTACACATTAAGGTCAAAGGCTATGTTATTGCTCAGGACCAGGTGGATTAAGCTTTTTTTTACCATGCATTTGTTTCACTGTTTTCAGTATTCTTGTTTATTGTACCCATAAATATTAATTTGAAAAACTGTTAAGGGATTTTTATTCCACCATACACCAGCCTTACCCAATATGAATGTTGAAAACAATAAATAAAGTACAATTGAATTGATAATGAGTTTACATCATTCATTATCACTTTTCCTTTACATTGTCAACTTTACTCATGGTCATGAACGATTAAAAATATATTAGGGCTCGATTTTGGATAAACTTTTCAAATGATCCAATTTTTTATTTTATTTTTAAACAAAAAAAACCATAACATAAAACATGTCTATATATATATATATATAATATAATATTCATAATATTAAATCAAAAAGTTTTTTGTTTTTTTAAAGTTAAATGATTTAAACAACATTTATTGGAGGTTTTAGTATGAATAAAATTAAAGTTAAAATAAATTGAACATGCAGGTTCATCTGTATGGAGATTGGGTCAGATGGTGGAAGGGAGAGGGGAAGTTATACTTTTTAGCAAACCATGCTTTAAGTCACTTTAGATCCTTATATAAGAGGGTAAAGATTAGAGACCACTGGTTTAGGACATTGGTGCCCAATCCAGTCCTCATGGACCACCAACATTCCAGGATTAATGTATTTCTCTTTTTTATTCAAATGGAGATACTGACAAAACCTGGACTCTCGGTGGTCCATGAAGACTGGGTTGGGAACCACTGGTCAAAAACACAATAGGGAAATGAGGCCAGCTCAGCTTGTTCCCTCTAACTCCACATTGCAGTAGTGGACTAATTGTTTTACAGAATGCAGCTCCAATGGTGAGAATTGGGGACTTACAGCATCCAAAACCCATCTTTACTGAGATAATGAGGAATGTCACTTCTGCTTTATCCATTCAATTCAGACAGCAGTTATAGGCTGTAAACTCTAGGCAAACATGCTCCCAGCACTCACACCATATCACTATTGTCCAAAACTGTATGAATAATTGTCCAAATCTGTATGAATGAGGAAACTAAATTATTATTTGGTGGCAGAAAAAAGGATTGGATGGCAAGAGACATTTTTTGTGAAAGTGCTCAAAAATATTGTAACGAAATGTGGAGGAAATACACCCAAACACTCATGGCAACATAATCAGTACAATAACCTGCAGTGGTTTCTAGCCAAATATGTTATGGTGTTAAACCATTATTTTTTTATATGAGTTGCACAGAATATAAATAAATCACACAAGGCTACAGCAGATTGAAGTACGGTATACAAAACAAACCTTTCATACATACAATTTATTTATTCCTAGAGTAGAAGTTACAAGCAGTGATTAGAGTTTGTGAGCTAGTGGTTTAGCTGTAGTTTAGTGGTTGTCCAGCAGTAGATTCAGGTAGGTCATTGTTAGTTGGTAGGTATAAACATACATTTACATACACACTAGATAGGAAACACTAAGACTATACAAACAACAAATTATACACATATAGTCACCAGAACAACTACAGCTTATTGTATTTGTTCTGGTGAGCATATTCACTACATTCAGGCTTTTCGTAGTAAACACTTGCTCTCAGAGAAAAGGCAGTATTTACATTACAGCCTAGAGATACCTCCACTGACCACTCCTCAGATAGCTGTAAGTGGTGCTTCCTGAGGCAGTGCTGCATAGTGTACAGCACTGACATTTAGTTTCTCCCCTCTCTGCATGGAGACACTGAACTTTCCTCATAGGGATGCATTGATTCAACGCATCTCTATGAGGAGATGTTGATTGGCCAGGGATGTTTTTGACTTGTGCTGGCTCTGCCCCTGATCTGCCTCTGCCAATCCAATGCTTTCCTATGAGAAAGCACTGTGATTAGCTCAGATCATAACTTGTGATGTCAGCCAAGCAGGCAGATCAGGGGCAGAGCCAGCAGCAGACTGAAGTAGAGGTAATATTTTACTATATTAAGGGGATAATTGTGGGTCAGGGGGCTAGATTATGTTTGTAACAATAACATCAGGAATATAGGTTTGAGTTCCTGTTTTCAAATATTTAATTAGAATATATAACACTACATCAAAATAATACAGGAAAATCAAAATAATACAAGAAAATAACACAACAAAACAAAAAAAACAAAAGAGAGAAAAAGAAAGCACAAGAAGAAAAAGAAAAAAAACAATATTTTTTTAAATAAATATATATAATATATATCAGGATTGTAGATCAAGACTAGAAATCAAAATTAAAGATCTAGATCTGAAACTTACTATTTTGACTGATAATGATATATTAGTACAGTACATAGTAAATTTAAAACTAGTAAGGGAAATTCAGTAATCTTCCAACCACTCCTAATCTATACCCAATTATGTATGAGTAGCTGTGCAGGGTGCAGATTCCCAATATGGGGAAGGTGCAACCTAGCACATCTGTCTCGTTCTACAGGGTTACATAATTATCCACTGCATGAAAGGGTACTGTAGTGGACCCTGGGTAACCCGACCGGTTACCTCCACTAATTCCTTTCCTCAGCCACTGTGGAGCCATCAAATAATACAGACCTCCATTCCCCCCAGTAACTGGACGGGAGACAGCTCTGGGAATACAACACTGACAATGCTTTATTGGTACAGCCTTAATTTATACACAGACCCCCGCAGGCGGTATCCATCCTATTCAGCAGAAGTCCCTCAGGCTTAAGAGGGATGGGGTGCAGATGGTCATCTACCGCTCTTGGAGATACAAACAGTAAAACAATTACATACAGTAATATACATCACATACAATGGGGAACTTTGGGGGACTCCCGGCCCCGGGAAGGAAATGGGGCTCAAACATAAAACATCCCTGGATAGCCCTGGGTCCCAGCAAGGATCCCTGCAAATAGCTGGGCTATCGGCTTGGGGCTCTGTACATACCAGAAATTAGTTCCACAGAATTGCATGGGTTAGGCCGGTAAATTCAAACTTCATGCCTAAACCAAGCAGCGACCAATCAGGAGACAGGCACGAAATATTTTGCAAAAATCGGTGCTCAGGGAGGGGAGGCGTTCTGACGGCCAATAAGGAGAAAGGGCGCAAAACCCGTTTGAATGGTTGTCCTTCTATTGGCCGTCAGCCGCTGTCTGCCCTGCTGACAGTCTGGCTGCAACCAGGAGGCTACTGGTTCTCCTCCGACTAGTGATTATGATTCCTTTAGGAGCAGGTAGAGTGACCCCTGCAGGAAAAGGGATCTAGTCTCTTTGTCTCCTAGGCACAGACATCCTGCCAAAATAGCCAATCCCCAAAAGTATCCCCACTAACCTCAGCACATTTCCCCCGATCAATCGGTCTCCGTTCGTAAGGTTCCTGTGCGAACACCATGCAAAGGAAGTGCTTATCTTGGGATATGAATGTTCCCCCTGGTTGACGTTCATCTATACGAAATGGCGGGCACCCAGGGGAAGCAATTACTTCCCTTGTGTATTGGCACTTAGGATACTGGTGTGAACGCTCTAATTGATTGGTGTAATCATTCTAATGGGGTTACCTCAAATAATAATCTTGCTGACTAAAAGGTCAAGTATAAATTAAGCTTCACTAAGTGATTTAAAGTTTACACGCACAAATTCAGTTAGATAAGCGTGTTTAAGCAACATCTCTATTTTAGGGATTTGTAAAATGTAGCTCTTAGAAGGAAATTTTGAATGCGAAGTGGAGGAGGATTCCCACTCTCTGGATATTTTATTTGGTCTCTAGAGATGATCTTTAGTCTGTTGGTATATAGAAGGTAGCTGAATACTCCATAGGTCAAATAATTTCTTTCCTTCTTGTAGCGATGAGATCACCCAAGATGCACCATTATGTGAGATTATCAGTTTAACTGGGAACCCCCAGCGGTAAACAAGATTATTGGTTTAATATGTTACAATAAAATGCATGTATCTCCTTTTTCTTGATCTCCTTTATGTTTCCCTTTATTTTGCCCCTAGGAGACAAAATTTTTCTATTGTTTCCAATTTGTGGGAATCAATGTCCACAATCCAAGGAATAAATGTGTTATATTTTTTGTTTGTTTTTTGTTATCTATATTAGGTTACTTACATTTTGATTTAGTATTTTTTTTTATTGTTTTTCATTTTTTCTTATTTTTTTTCTTTTCTTGATGCTGCTGATCATATTTTTGGGATAAAAAAAAAAAAAAAAAAGATATACAGATCGGGTGTAGCTTAACTAATATTAATAGAAAAGCCCAATCCAGAGAGGAGTGTTGGAGGCATAACTGGTTTGATACCTGCCATAAACATTTTTTCTTATCTTGTCTCACCAGCCATAGACAGTGGAAATATGTGTGAAGCTTTAAACCTAGGTGTCAATAGGAGGAAATCTTGATAGATCAAATTGTAAGAGAAGCTATATATTTATTTTTTACTCTTTTTTTTTTTTTTTTTTTGGAGTGCATAATATAACAAAATAACAAAAGTTTGTATGGACATTTCACGGGTTTAGACATGACAATAATAAAATCCGAAGGTAACATGGAATGTCAAGAGATTACTGCACTTTTTATATTATATGCGAAGAGGCTTCAAAAGACAAGCTAAAAAGATGTTTCAGATGTATGAGCTAAATCATTAAGTTATAACAGCACATCATTAGTGGTAACAAGCAAAATAGATGCGTTGATCCAAAAGAAAGCAAAAAAAAAAGTCTGAAGCGCTTCCAATTTTGCAACAAACTAAAAAAAAAAAATTTCCTTCTTGACCTCAATATAGCAGTCAGATGTCTTCTTGGATCAAGCAGCTATTATCCCACTAATTAGAAATTATATCCCTGTATGTTATGTTTTTGCAAGTATTTATCCAATTGCAGTTTAAACATCTGTATGGACTGATAAAATCACCTCTTCAGGCAGATAATTTCATATCCTTATTGTTCTTACTGTGTAAAAAAAAAATAAATATATATATTATTTTCTTTGCCTTAGATGAAATCGCCTTTCTTTCAGCATAAATGTGTAACCTCGTCTCCATTGCTAAGCAGAAATCAAAAAGGATGATAGATCTTAAAATGTAACTTCTAGTACTTGAGAAAGCTCATAAGGCTTTCTCCGATACATGACTGGTTCAACTAAAAAAAGTAAGGTCTGACAATAATTTGCAGCTTGAAAAGACTGAATATTGTATGAGACGACAAAGCTCAATATTACTCTAGTGGAAATAAAGCAGGCAGTTTGTTAGCTCGCAGGTTGGGGAAAATCCAAAATCTCCAATCTTAAAAGTTCCCCAAAAACACACCAGCCATTAAAGCCAAAACATCAAACTTCTTTCACCTAATAAAGTTACCCTTCTCTTACTCAACTCCAGACCCAAACATTACAGGATTTTAAACACAGAAGAAATCTTCAAGGCAATTAAAGCAATGCCACAGGGAAGGTTAACTGGGCCTGATGGATTCACTTCTCTCTATTATAAACAGCATCTTCATATTATACAGCCTTTTCTTTTTAATTCTTGTATGTTTAATGGTACAATGCCAAAAGAAATGTTGACCACCGATATTGAAGCTTTGCCAAAGCCTGGGAAGCCTCCAAACCAATGTTCCAACTTACGACCTATATCTCTGTTAAGCCATGATTATAAAATTTATGCAAAAATTTTGGTAACTTGCTTATCCGCTTTATTTCCAATATTAATTTAAAAAAACCAAAAACGATCAGATGGGATTTATAGAGGGGCATCAAGCTTCAGATGCCACTTGTAAAATCATAAATATTATTTCGGTGGCTGGGAATTCTAGGGCTGAATGCTCTCTCGTGTCACTTGACGCAGAGAAGGCATTCGATCGTCTGCATCGGGGCTTCCTGTTTCAAGCTTTGGAAAAAATGGGGCTGCCATTTAGATTCATAAAATCTGTTATGGCTTTATATTCTAACCCCAGCAGTTGTACTTCTCTCTGGTTCAATGTCACAATACTTCACAATTTGTAATGGTAATAGACAGTGGTGGCCTCTGTCTCCCCAGTTGTATATTCTGGCTTTAGAGCCTTTGGTATATAGAATTAGAATGTATATAGCCATTAATGGAATCTCAATGCCAAATTCCATCTCGCAAAAGTTTGTTCTTTTTGCGGATGACATTCTCATAGGCCTAACTAATCTTAGTCTTTACCTTATCTTAAGGAAGCGCTTATTTCTTATGGGAAGGTCTCATATCAAAGTGAATTTGAAAAATAAAAATAAAAAAATCACAAGCTCTACCTATTAATATAACAAAATCTCAATTATCTCATTTCAAAATGACATGAATTGATTGAAAGTTGACATATATTCAGTACCTGGGGATAAAATTGTATACAGACTTGGCTTTGTTACCAATTCTAAATTTGAAATATGTATGAGAGCAGGTCAGAGGAGACATGGAAAGGTGAGGAAAATTGAACTATCTTGGTTTGGTCGCAATGTCTCATTTAAAATGATGGCCCTCCCAAGGTTTTTGTACCTCTTTAGAACCATTCCCCTTCCCCCCCCCCCTTTTTTTTTAAAGATATCCAGTCATACATAATCAAATGTATACATGCTCATAAAAAATTGAGAGAGTTTCTTAAACTATGTTATATAGATCTAGACAAAAAGGAGGGATGGGGGTTCCAAATCAAATGCATTATTGTACAGCTTCTTCTACATCACAAACATGTTGTATTGTTCAAAACCAGAATCGGTGTCATGGGTTGATATAGAAGATGCTTGTCTGAAAAGGGGGAGGGTATCCTGGTTCTTATGGTCAATATCCAAGCCAACTTAATTTCTGGTTTTATTGCAGACTACTAGTTAAAGTTACAAAACAGGGATTAATTCGCGAAGAAAGATACTTCAAACAATCTTGCGATATGCTCCATTAGAGACTCTAGAAACAATTATTCCTGATTTAGATATTTCAGGCTGGGGGATGGCTGGTGTGGAAACCATTGATTATATGCTAAGAGGAGACATCATATTGCCATTTTCTTCACTACAATCACAATATAATATTTTCCCTTGTGACTTCTATAAATATTTTAAGATCCGGCACTGTCTGGTGTCTTTAACGTTATTTAGAGGATCAGCATTAGATACCGTTTTCACCAACTTATTAAAAAATGTGCCTAAAGGAGGTAAATCCATTTCGATATGTTACCAATCCCTATTATCCTCATTATATTCAGAGAAACTTCCCTTTAAATCAAGGTGGGAAAAGGAGTTAAGCTGTTCAATTTCGGACGAAGATTGGACATCCCTGTCAAGATTCACCGCAAAATCTCAAGATGTACAAACCATATAGAACTATCATATAAACTGATTACTAGATGGTACTTAACCCCGGTCAGATTACAGCAAATGTACCCAAGTGTCTCCAATCGTTATTGGCGAGATTGTGGGGAGACTGGCTCACTATCACATATCTGGTGGGATAGCAAAAAATTTTTTCTTGGTTATGGGAAAAATTATATGATCTTATTGAATCTAATCTTCAGGTTTGCATTCCTTTTTCTTTAGAGGTAGCACTATTAACAATTATTAACAATTCCCGCGCAAAGTAAAACCAGACATTTTTACTTCCCGTAAATTATTTTCTTCTTAATATGGTGGCAGTACCTGTGGGTTGTGCCTTCTTAATTGGGACAAGCATCTACAAGATAGGAGTTAATTAAAAGTCCCATAAAGGGCTTCACCCGGCAAACCCACCTCAGTTGTAGCAAGAAAACACACCACACAAGTCAAATACAACAAGTAAATTTTTAATTCAGACAGTGGGAGTATTGTACTGCCACCATATTAAGAAAAAAAAAGAATTTACAGCAAGTAAAAATTTCATTTTTTTCTGGCATATGGTGGCAGTACCTGTGGGATATAGCAAGATTCCCATTGGGTGGGCATTACGCCACAACTGCTTGAAGCACCTTACACCCAAATGAAGCTTCAGATGATGAGGATACATCTAGCCTGCAATGCCTGATGAAGGTGTGAAATGACGACCAAGAAGCCGCCTTGCAAATTTCTTTGGGCAAAGCAAGAGCCTTTTCTGCCCATGATGTGGACATTGCTCTTGTGGAATGTGCTTTAAGAGAAGTAGGTATAGGAAGGTTACTGGAAGCATACGCCATCTTGATTGTATTAATCAACCGAGAGATAGAATTACGAGAGGCTCTTTTCCCTTTAAATTTTCCTTGGAAATTGACAAACGGGTGATCAGATTTTCTATTATCGGCATTTCTTGAAAGGTAGATCTGTAGAGCTCTTCTAACATCCAATGTATGCCATTTTAGTTCCTGCGGCGAGGTGGCATTATTGCAGGAGGAAGGTAAAATGATGGGCTGATTAATAGCACTAGAAGCGATAACCGTCAGAAGGAATGAAGGCTTAGGATGGAGCACTACCTTATCTTGATGGAATATAATGCATTTGTCCGATGAAGACAGAGCCTGAAGTTCACCTACTGTTTTGGCAGAGGTGATGGCCACCAAGAAAGCAGTCTTGAGTGTTCGATTCTTCAATGGGACCTTCTCCAAAGGTTCAAAAGGAGGTTCACAGAGCGCTTGCAGGACTGAAGAAAGATCCAAGGAGGGAAAATATGACTTCCTGGGTGGTCTAAGAAGCCTTACGGCTTTGAAGAATCTCCTAATTAGATCATGCAATGCTAAATCCTTCACTAGAAAAAAAAACTCAAGTTGGACTTTCAAAGTGGAAACACTCAAACCTTTGTGTAGCCCATCCTGAAGGAAGTGTAAAATAGAATCAACCGAAGGATGTACTTGGAAGACATTGATGTTTCTTACACCAATGTAGAAATTTCACCCAAATTCTCATGTACAACTTTGAGGTGGAACGTCTTGTAGATTGAAGGAGTAATTTGACCCTGTCTTCCTGAAGACCCTGATGACAAAGGATTAGCCTTGCCATAGGCATGCCGTCAATCTGAACATCTGTAGAATTTCCAAAGGTAACTCCCTGTTTTCTATCAGAGCTTTTGAGATTGGAAGTTCCCAGTACATGGAAGCCGCCATCTTCAAGTCCGAAAACCAGCTCCTGTTTGGCCAATGCGGAATGACTGCTAGAACCACTGCCCTGTCTGTTCTTATCGTCTGAAGAATTCTTGGGATCAGCTTTATTGGAGGAAAGATGTACGCTAGGGAGAAAACCCATTGGAGCGATGGACCGTCTATCCATTGAGGATGATCTGTCCTGAACAGGGAGACAAATTTGAGAACCTTGCTGTTCTCTCTTTTTGCCATAAGGTCTACGACGGGAATTCCAAATCTCTTTATGAGAATGTCGAATATCCTTGGGTTTAGAGACCATTCTTTCTGATCCCATTTCCCTCTGCCAAGGTCGTTGGCAATGACATTGTCGATGCCCTTTATGTGGATCACAGAGATGTCTTCTAAGTGAACCTGAGCCCAGCACATAATGTCGGCGCATAGCTGAAACAGACTTTACACTCTGGTGCCACCTTGTCTGTTGATGTAAGAGATGACGGTGTTGTAGTATTCTTACGGGCCTCTTTTCTACCAAAGATCTGAATCGGTGAAGGGCGTTAATAACTGCCTTCAATTCTCTGTAATTTGTTGACCTGTTTTTGTCTTCTGTGGACCAAGTACCTTAGAGGAGCGCCCCAGCCTGAGTTTGACGCATCTGTGGTGACGACCACCCATTCTTTCGGTCTGAAGGTCAGACCTGTTGAAAGGAAACTAAGTTTTCCACCAGTTAAACCAAGCTTTCACCTGAGAAGATATCTGGAGATACATATCTAAGTCTTCCTCTCTTTTTGACCAAGAAGAGAGGATTTCCCACTGAAGAGGCAATATTTCTGATTTTGCCCATTTGACTGCGGGAATTGATAAGGTTAGATATCCCAGAACACTCATTGCCTGTCTTATAGAGTAATAATCTCTTTTCTGTAAATTCAACACTTTTTTCTGGATTGTCTTTCTTTTGTTTGTAGTTGTCACAGGTGACGGTACAGAAACCGGGACCCCTGAATGCCTGCTGATGATGATCGGAATCAACCTTGTGGAAATGAAACAATCAGGGCCTGGTGCAGGGTAACCACATGCCCCCTGGTGTTGAGTATCAGGGTTTGTGCGGCCACATACCAGGGCCCTGATGAAGATTCTGTGGATCCCAGGAACTAGTAGAAAATATGCAGACCTCCGTGATCTGGATAGGGAGGCTCTGCAGCAGGTATGTATCCAGTACTAGAAACAAGGCAAGACTAGAACAGGCACCAAACAAGAAAACAAGACAAAACTGGTAGAACCCAGAACCAGAGAAGGATAGAAAGCAAAACCCAAAACATGTACACAAGACATGATGGAAACAAGAACAAGACAGGACAGGACTGTACATGGACAGGGAATACAAAATAAAACAAGACCAGAGACAAAACAAGAGGAGACAAAACCAAGTACTATATATGTAAAACATTGGAGATTTAGACATACATAAATGGCCAAGATGTATGCAGCCCACCAACTGCGGCAAAGTACTCCAATAAAGGTGAGAAACTAACTGCCTAGATATGCATGACTAAATAAACAATAATAAAACACAAACAGCATTTACCTGCAAGAAAAGGGCATATGACTTGTAGCAACTGCCTGCAGAAAACAACTGAAACAAAAGGATTAATGGAAAAGGAACGGGTGTGGCAAAATAAAGCAAACATTTAAAGTAATCCACGAGACTGGGAATTCCAGGAACGGAATACAGGAATGAACCCAGAAAACCCAGCATAAAGAAAACCAGACATGGAATAGAAAACCAGAAGAAAAAAAACAAAAAAAAAAACAAAACAAGAATTGTAAAAAGAGTACTGGATACCAGAAGCCATAGCAAGAAATGATCCGCAGCAGGAACAGGATGTGACAGTCAGATGTAGAGAGAACGTTCTTGAGCATATTTCGAAAACCCAGTAATTCTATTTTTCTTGAAGGAAGTAGAATTGACTTCTTTAACCCCTTAAGGACCAAACTTCTGGAATAAAAGGGAATCATGACATGTCACACGTCATGTGTCGTTAAGGGGTTAAAGGACCACTATAGTGCAAAGAAAACAAACTCGTTAGAAGCGCGGAAGCGCCTCTAGCAGCTGTCAATAAGACAGCCACTAGAGGCTGGATTAACCCATATGTAAACATAGCGGTTTCTCTGAAACTGCTATGTTTACAGCAGGCTGGGTTAACCCTACATGGACCTGGCACCCAGACCACTTCATTAAGCTGAAGTGGTCTGGGTGCCTATAGTGGTCCTTTAAGTTTAGTATCCAATTTTTCCAAAGACATTGCTGCACACTGATTACACACTTTATTCCTAGTGCCAATCGGTAGTGGGGGTGGAACAATCATTGCAAACTAAATGTTTGGCTTTGGATGAGGCCTTCCTAGTTGCAGGAGTAGGCATGTCTTTATCCATTTGCTGAAGGCTAGACATATCTTAAACATAACATCAATATACCTTTAAGACTCTAAACCGTTTAACAGAAAGCAAAGCTTTTCAAAGTAAAGATTTTTTTTTAATCTTACCTCAAAAACCTCTGAGCCGTGTGGGGGACTGGTGACATGGAGAATCCTTTCTGACCAGCATCCAACTGCCAGAGGGAAACCGCACAGCATTAATACGCCCATGGATTCAAATCCGGCACTATTTCCTAGAAGTTCCGGTTCACGGGTGCAGCGGCTTACCAGGAACTTTGGTGGAATGCAACACCACCCAGGCGTGCGTTCCACCACTGTGCGCAGGCGCACAGCCTGTAGCGTCATGAAGGCGTCCCCTGGCCTGCCCATAGTCACAAAGCCGGAACATACTCAGCACAACCTGAAAGGGCTCCGGGACCTCCATGGACAGAGCCATGCCGCTCAGCCTACCTCCTGGGCGGCTATCAGGCTTCCTCCCCCAGACATCAACCAGTGTGCCTCACCTCAAGTAGAAGCTTGATCCGTCCCATGCTGGGACAAGGAAGAACGGAGGTGGGTTTGCCGGGGGAACACAAGCAACTTCTGAGATGTTTGTCATGTCAGATCTCCAGTTTTTGTTCTAAAGCCAAAGTGAAGCAATAATTTTTTATGAAACGCCTTAGTTCTGCGTTATCCAAGTCGATATTAGATCACAGATGTAGAGCAAGAAAAGGCAGCATTTACATTGAAAAGGCTACAGGGACAGGCTATAGGCACCAGAACAACTACATCAATCTATAGTGGTTCTGGTAACTATAGTGTCCATTTAAATAAAATAAAAAAAATGGCTCCTAACTTTTTAGCTGGCTCCTAGATTCCAAACAAACAAAAAAAACATTGCATGAATATATAATATTAGGGTCACCTTGCTAACTGGAAGTCGTACACCCGATAACCTTGGTCGCTCGACCACCTTCACCTGGATAGTGAAACTATGAAACAATTTGCGGCACTCTGTTCAGACAGCTAGCTGGAGAAGTAATTAAAAGCACAAAGAGACAGGGTTCTGGTGCAATTTAAGAGTTCTGATTATTTAGCAAAAAGTCATGGGTTTTAAAGACATTTCATTCAATATATTCCAATCAGTGGTACAAAACAAAGTATTTAATTGACTAGTTTATTATTGGTCTTTCAAAGCTCCATGACTTAGAGAAAGGTGTTGGTTGACTTGCTGTGTAACACTTAACCCTTTGTATGCTGTCTTTTATGAAGATTATTAGTTTTAAAACATCTTTTTAAACATCTATTTTTTTTTAGTTATCAACTTAACCCCATAATGCCGTTACAGCGTTCAATGCCATCCACAATAAAATGGACTAGAGTCGTTGTGGTGGCACGGAGTGCTATAACGGCTTTCAGCTGCAGGATGTCCGCGCTACTTACCAACGTGGCGATCCGCTCTCACAGGGCGATCACATCGTCCTAATAGCTGCCCATAGAGCTGCCTGCAGGGGGGACTGTCTGGGCTCAAACGTTTGCATACCCTGGCAGAAATTGTGAAATTTTGGCATTGATTTTGGAAATATGACTGATCATGCATAAATAAATGTATTTAATTGAAGGATAGTGATCATATGAAGCCATTTATCTTTACATAGTTGGTTGGCTCCTTTTTATATCATAACAGAAATAACACGAATGGCCCTGATCAAAAGTTTACATACCCTTGAATGGCCTAGGTTACAGACACACAAGGTTAAAATGGCAATTACAGGTCAATTTCCCACACCTGTGGCTTTTTAAATTGTAATTAGTGTGTGTATAAATACTGCTGCCCATGCCATGTGTTCCCTATTAAGGGTTAATAAATGTATAGGGGTGTATATAAAAACAATACCCCCTTCTGTTTCAGTAGAGATGTATTTGCCAGAAGCTAAAGGAAGTAAGGTGAATGGTTAGAGTTAGGACCCACCTAGGTGGGTCTGCCTTGACGTTGGCAGGTGGACTTACCCGCTCATGGCCATTGGAGGTAACTAAAAACCTCAATTTGTTTAAAAATACATAGGGATTAAGGACAGAGCGCAGGTAACTTGTTTTTCTTTGGTTTTTACTATATATTGGGGCTGATGTGTACTGTAGTCATTGCTGCCGCCCAGTAGTGATGGGAGTGAGCACAGGACTTTTCTTTTTGCATTTGTATCTACTTTTTGTATCACACAGCTTTGTTACAATGCTGCCGCTTATCCCATGTGTTCCCTATTAAGGGTTAACAAATGTATAGGGGTGTATACTAAAAATTACCCCCTTCTGTCTCAGTATAGATGTCTTTGCCAGAAGCTCAAAGAAACAAGGTGAATGGTTAAAGTTAGGACCCACCTAGGTGGGTCTGCCTTGACGTTGGCAGGTGGGCTTACCCTCTCATGGCCATTGGAGGTAACTAAAAACCTTCATTTGTTTAAAAATACATAGGGATTAAGGAGAGCGCAGGTAACTTGTTTTTCTTTGACTATTTATACACAGAATATAGTAAAAACCAATGAGTTTGTTAGTTCTCATGTGGATGCACTGACCAGGCTAGATACGGAGCCATAGGGAGCAGAAAAGAACTGTCAAAAGGCCTGCGTAACAGGTAATAGAACTTTATAAAGATGGATGAGGATATAAAAAGATATTCAAAACCTTGAAAATGCCAGTAATAACTGTTCTATCACTTGTTAAGAAGTGGAGAATTCAGGGATCTCTTGATACCAAGCCAAGGTCAGGTAGCTCAAGAAAGATTTTAGCCACAACTGCCAGAAGAATTTTTGAGGATACAAAAAAAAAAAACAAAAACCCACAGGTAACCTAAGGAGAAATACAGGAAAAAAAAAAAAAAAAAAAGATGGTGCGGTAGTTCCAAGGAGCACAATACAACGATACTTGAACAAAAATGAGCTGCATGGTAGAGTTGCCAGAAAGAAGCCTTTACTGCGCTAATGCCACAAAAAATTCCAGATACAATATGCCCGACAACACCTTGACATGCCTTACAGCTTCTGACGAGACCAAAATAGAGCGTTATGGTCAAACCCATAAGCGCTATGTTTGGAGAGGGGTCAACAAAGTGAAAAGAATACCATCCCCACTGTGAAGCATGGTGGTGGCTCACTGATGTTTTGGGGGTTTGTGAGTTCTAAAGGCATGGGAAATCTTGTGAAAATTGATGGCAAGCTGAATGCAGCCTGATATCAGTAAATACTGGCAGGCAATTTGCATTCTTCTGCATGAAGGCTGCGCATGTGATGCTCTTGAACTTTCAAGCATGACAATGACCATAAGCACAAGGCCAAGTTGAACCTCCAATGGTTACAGCAGAAAAAGGTGAAGGTTCTTGAGTGGCCATCACAGTCTCCTGACCTAAATATCATTGCATCACTCTGGGGAGATCTCAAACGTGCGGTTCATGCAAGACGAAAAAATACATTTCATTACCTGGAAGCATTTTGTCAAGACGAATGGGCAGCTATACCACTGGCAAGAATAAAGGATCTCATAGACAACTATTACAAAAGACTGCATGCTGTCATTGATTCAAAAAAGGGTATAACACAGTATTAAGAACTAAGGGTATGCAGACTTTTAAACATGGGTAATTTCATTTTTTTCTTTTCTTCCATGTTTTGTTTTATGAGTGCACCTTTCTGTTATAACCTACAGTTGAATATGAATCCAACAAGAAATAAAAGAAATGTGTTTTGCCTGCTCACTCATGTTTTCTCTAACCCCTTAACGACGGAGCCAAATGTACACGTTGTGAACAAAACAAAATGTAAACAAAACCTGGCATTTGCGCTACATGTCGGTCCAACCGTAATTCACCTCTTATTAAATGCACCCACCCTTATTATATATCATTTTATTCAGGGGAAACAGGCTTTCATTTAATATCAAATATTTAGCTATGAAACATAATTTAATATAAAAAAAAGGGAGAAAAGATTTTTTTAAATTTTTTTAGTTCTACATGACATTTTAACTGTCAATGTCATAATACTGTTTGCTTTTACTGCAATAAAATACACATATTTGTATTCAGCAAAGTCTCCCGAGTAGAACAGTACCCCCCATGTACAGGTTTTATGGTGTCTTAGAAAGTTATAGGGTTAAATATAGTGCTAGCAAATTAAATTCCCTTTACTTTCGGCATGGGTTGTCAGGCAGATCCCGCTAATTGTAATTAATTAAGATACCTAATTATGTAAAAATGTTACATAAATATATATGTAGAATTAGTATATGTGTGTGTATACATGATATATATATCATTTTTTTAAAATATTTTTATTTATATATAGGTATATATTATTTCGTTCTATGTGTATTTTGATATAAATATATATATTAATATCACAATACAGTTAGAACGAAATAACACATCTATATATTTATTTTTAATTATTTTTTAAATTTAATTTTTTAACGTATTTACTTGTAATTTGATATTAATATATAAATAGTAAAATACACCTAGACAGTATATGTATACACATATA